>OX243846.2:17652187-18880937 GCA_945859575.2 Herminia tarsipennalis | reverse complement strand
AGTATTGATATTTGTAGGATTCGAAGATCTTTTTACTCTACCTCTATCGCTGTACTTACTCAGAACTTATATTTTTTTTTAATTGAAATTTGGTCTAGGGACTAGGATAAATCATGGACCAAACAGGATAAATCTTCCACGATTGATTCTTTGTCTACGTATTATTTATCTATAATATGTCTGCATCCGTGGAGCAGTGGGAGCGTATCCGACTGCTACGCAAGAAGTCGTGGGTTCGATTCCCACACGCGACACCACTTTGTGTGATCCACAAATTTGTTGTTCCGAGTCTGGGTGTACTTTGTGTCCGTGACTTGAATGTCCCCCGCGACACAGGTCTTGTACCATACTGCGAGAGTCGTCTTAAAAAAAATGTATAAATGTATAGATGACAAAAAAATGGAGCCTATTAATCAATTAGTGCCGCTGATTGCCTCGTATCATATCTAATAGGTTTAATTGAAAATTAATATCATAGTTTATGCCATGTCAACAAATCATTGCATTGTAATCGGCAAATCGACAACGTGATGATAATGAAGCATATTAAAAAATATGCATCATTATCATCACGTTGTCGTCGTCATAGGTGTCCTCAAGGATCCCCACTCTGACCGATCTTGTGATGACATATTATATGATGGCATAATATGGGTATCTTGTGATGACATATTATATGATGGCATACTTCAACGACTTCCTAATTGATTTTAGTTACGGGCACGGCGACTAGACTATCATCTCATCATAGACTAGCCATTTACGCAGGAGATATTTAGTTCACAAATGTATGCGTAGAAATAGTTGCGCTCTCTATTCCCTCTTTCTCATATTCCAATGAGACGGAACACGGACGCGTCTGGAGACCGACAGAAATCGAATCTATATTACTTTTATGTGCCTACTGTACCACTGTACGACGACGCACGGAGGAGTGCGTTTTTTATCAAAAACCGCTCCTCTTTGAACCGATAGTGTTAAGGTTGCTTAACCTCAGGCACCGACTCTGAGACCCCTCTAGGCACTGTCAGCTATATAAGTCGCTGAGCACTTATGTAGCTAACATTGATTTTACTTATTTGCGATTCTGCTGATTTTAATTCATAAATTCTACGAAATGTTTAAGACAAACATGACTTTTTTTAAATTCAATGACGGCTATCTCGTTTTAAATCGAAATCTCGTGATTATACGGTAAAAGATTTTTTTTTGTTTAAAAAAGATAACTAGTAATGTAGGATTGTGGTCCCACATTACTAGCAATCCTGTTAACCCCTCCAGATAAGCTCAGAGTCTTGTGTTAGGAGTGGGTTCACGTCGGTAGTATATTGGGTAGGATTTGAACCTGCAACTCACGATTGCAAGACCAATGCGATTCGATTAGTGTATTGAGACGATTTGCGACTTTAAATGTAGCTGATTCTACATGTAGTATCTAGTAATACCTCAAAATAATTACGGTAGTCATTGCCCTTCTACTCTGCTGACCCCACAGTGCTTATATAACGCTACAACTACACCTCTGGTGAGCACATGTCATGCGGGCATGTCCAGACTGTCAATATAAGCAGACCTTCGTTCGACCTTACGTTATCACCACCCACATACAAACACGAATCTTTTCCGCAAATGCAGTTCCGACTTTGTCTGACTATTTTTAGTAGAAGGCCGTTTGATTGAACGATTGTTTATTTTTTTAGATAAAGAAGATATATTGTGGGAATGTTTGGTTTTGAGTAGTTTTTTTTACTATATGTCTTTTTTTGTTTTATTTTTTTTTTATTTTTTTATTTTATTTATAATTTTATTACCTACTTACAATTATTTTACATATAAGATAAGAGAGATGTCTCTAAAACAGCTTAAACCAGCTGTCTAAGAAGACAATAAAGTTATACGGCATTTTTTTTCTTATATGATTACATTTATAAATTAGTCATAAAAGCAAATATCATTTCCCTTTTTAAATTTTTCGACTGTTCTTTTTTTCCTAGACCTGTGCAACTGTCAGCTGTCATAAGATAAATGTAATATAAATATTTCAATTGGTCGAGCTATTGTAATTTTTCTTAAACTAACGCACATCAATAGTTTTTTGGTTAATAGGCTGTATTGCTGGTTTAAGATATTTTTTAGCTAATATTAATATCTAAAGCTATTTAAATCTCTCCATTTATGTAGCTATGATTTTCCAATAAAATATTCAACTTCGTAGAACTAATACCTAGTGGCAATATTCGACCCACATGGCTAGCACTTAACGTTTTTACAAAAAAAAAACAAAGCAGTTGCGACAACCTGTCACGCAATTAGCATGAATCTTACTATACTTTCGTATAGTTAAGGCAATATGGCAATTAACCTGCCATTTCGTTTGCGTTATGTCAATTGTTTAATAACACAAATCGCCGATTACTCTTTGTTTTGAGGCGCCTCACTGTTGTTAGCATGTGTTACTGTCATCTAAAGGCCTATAGATAGAAAAGAATAGAGTCAGATATACGAGTACTTTTGGAGCACGTCTCAATGTTAAGTATCGCGTAAATGTTTAAGGGTTCCTTTCGTATTTTTATTCATATTGTAGGTACATTTGTTAAAATCTATTAAATAGTAGGTGAATTAGAGTGTCAAAATATGTATTATTATTTATATACTAATGACTGTTTTTACCTATCATCGTCATCATTATTGTCACCCATTGCTACGGTGGGTGCGGTTGGATATTGGCGATCTGTAGGGCCGTTACTCCAACCAGCCTACCTCTCTCCAGAAGCTGTTCAACTTTCCCAAATTTCACAGGGTATTCGTTAGTGACCTTAGTGACCCCAAGATCTCTGTTCTTTTTCCTTTTTTTGAGTGCACCAGTGTCGATCTGTGCGACGCCGGTGCACTCTAGGGAGAGCTCCACGTGCGCGACTCCACAGTCTGCATAGGGCACTGTCTGTGATTACAATTATGTGGAAGTGTTTGTATACCGAGCAGTGTCCGGTGACAGTCCCCACCACAGGTGCAAAATTCCTCTGTCTAGACGCAGTAGTCCCCTGGTCAGTTTACTGTCCAGAGTTGGCATAGTCTTTTTGGATTGCTTGATGTTGAGTTTCATCAGTTTTCGGCTTGTGTTTATGTAATGTCCTTTAAACATCTTCATAAATCAATAGGCATGACGGACTTAGGACCGAAAGTCTTCATGCCTGAATCCCTCCTCGGCAGTTCTTCAGTTACATTGTACCCTGTTATTACCTAAAAAATAAATTGAAAAGTACACAGAGCCTTCGCTTCGATCGCATTAACTATACGAAGTTTAAGTGATATTCTTGCTAAGTCTACCGATAATTCCGTAGCAAAGTTATTAAAGGAATGCCGTAATGAACTCGCATACTTAGCCTAGTTTAAATTAAGACACAATAACGATAATATGAACTTGACCAACTGAGTACAGCTAGAGTCATCAGTCATGCTAATTGTTGTACGGTAACCAAACATTCAATATTCACAAGGACAGTCCCGCTGAATTATTTATTGCCTCATTTTATATACCAATGTCAATTCTGAAATACATGTTTCCGAACGAGTACCTATTAATAATATAACGTTTTTGTGTTAGATTCAAAGGTATTATTTATACTTGGTATTGGAACTCAAATTGTCTTGATTGTTATGCAATTCTATAACTCAAAGAAATGCTAAACTTCGCATTGGATAAGGTTATATTCAAAGGTTAAAATGTATGTTACTACATTTCAACTTATTAGAAATAATTCTCGAATAATGCTATGTGTAACGAGAAGAAAGGTGTAGTTTAGCACTGTTAAAATATATTAATAGTTACAAGGGAACAACAGGAAGGGAGGACACAATCAAGGGTTGGTGCTTATATATTGTACCTCGTTCACACTATGTGTTCGTGTTTCAATATCGCGGAATTTACCTTTAGATTTGACAATATTCTCTCGGCTCGGCGTTTTGGATATAGATATTGAGGCTGCTGGTCAAATGTTAACTAAAATAACATTACCTACTGGCCTGATGTTGCTTACAGTTACCGCTTGATTCCCGTTAACATCTTGGGACAACTCACACAACGTCGTCTGATCCCAAACTAAGCAGAGCTTGTACTATGGCAACCAGACAACTGATAAACATATTTATATATTTCTAAATACATACATATTATAGATAAATAACACCCAGACACAGAATAAACCATCGTGCTCATCACACAAAGTTTTATCCTGGGTGGGGATCGAACCCACGACCTCTTGCGTAGCAGTCGGATACACTCCCACCGCGCCACAGAGGCAGTAATAGTAGTAATAATGGTTAAAGGGGAAGTTCTTGAGGACAAACGCATTGTTTCGGTCATTCAATATTATATTATCTTGGCCTATAATATAATTAATTATGGACTTTATTTCTACTGAAAGTGAAGTACTTACTTCTAGTAATGGTTTGGACTTTTTGATTTAATTTAAAAACATAATAACATAATCAGTTTTGTAACAACGCCCCTTATTTTTATTCCCCCTGTGTTAGTAGCTTCTATAAATTAAAGTGACCACGTTAAGGTAGGATGTTTATTTGTTGTTTAAAAAAGCATGATAAAATTTAATACGGATTTAGACATAAGGAAGTATTTGTCTAATTTTAGTCACGTTAAGTACAGCGAATGCATTTAAATGATCCTAATCACGTAATAATTATTTCTTTGTTACAAAGTAAACATTAGATCCTACTAATAAATATGGATGTACAGAAATGTTGTTTTTTTTTATAATAATCCACGTTTGTTATTATAATAAACTCGAGAATTTGTGATCGTTTATTATTTTTTCAAGCTTAAACTATACTGAATAATTTTTTATCAAACTTTAGAATAGCACGCTGTATGTATTACATCAGAGTTAAACGTAAAGCGCGTGGAGCTACGAGAAAAAGTAAGTTTAAATGTGCGTTTATTTTTATGAAAATTCACAAAAATAAACAAAACATTCTTACAGATTTTAACTTTTTATTTTTCCTTTGTCTTTTTTATACCAAAACAAGACATCAATTTCACTTTTCAACTGTTGATGTTCGGTGGTAGGTAGCCAATGTTTATGAAAATAACTAGCTGTCCCGCGCAACTTTGTATGCGTACAATTTCCCCGTTTTTGCAACATTTGTAATTACTACTCCGCTTCTATTGGTCGTAGCGTGATGTTATATAGCCCTCCTCGATAAATGGGCTACCCAACAGATTTTTTTTTCAATTTGTACCCGTAGTCCCTGAGATTGCCGTGTTCAAACAAACAAACAAACACACTTTTAAGCTTTATAATATTAGTCTATATAAATAACACATAAGTATAATTTATTTTACGTGGAGTTTGCCTAGTTTATAAAGTGTTATAAAATTTAACGTGATAAGTATATAGAGGTCAAAACTACTCGTTTTAACTTGGTCTAAAAAGACCACCATTTTGTTGGTTGGTTGGTTGGTTGG
Source organism: Herminia tarsipennalis (assembly GCA_945859575.2). Classification (NCBI taxonomy): domain Eukaryota; kingdom Metazoa; phylum Arthropoda; class Insecta; order Lepidoptera; family Erebidae; genus Herminia; species Herminia tarsipennalis. Next base: position 18,875,455 of record OX243846.2, on the reverse strand, counting down.
TTACAATTAACAAACAAATTTATTTTAATCATTTTCGGACTGCGGAAACAGTCTAGCCTAAAATCACAATATAATCATTATTTATAAAATGCAGACATTAAAATAATCACAGAATGATTGTCACTGCACACGGTGACATTGCATAGAAATATTTGGTTAATACCTATGTATTTATCGATAACAAGCTGTTCCGCGACTCTAATCGTTTCTTATCCGAGGTTGCAACGAACCTGACAATGACTTTGTTCGGTTAGTGATGTACGTATTTACATATCGATATTTTTGTATGGTTGTTTATCAATAGGTGATCAGTATCACGGGCGGGACAGGAACAATGGAGGTAAGTTAGTGTTTTGACATTACAAGTTGCACTTTATCAGGGATAAGACGACAATTAAAGACTTATAAAATCCAATAATAATATAATAATGCTATGCAAGTACCGAAAATGAAGAAATATGATTTGATAATAACAGGCATTTTCTATTAATTCCTTAAACTATAGGCCGATACCGATGTTAATATTATTTTAAAATGTAGACTTAAATATTAATTAAATAATTTGATTCAGACTCAGTTGAAAATCTTTAGCAAATCTGTATAAATAAAAGAATTCGCCGAAATATATACATATGCTTGACTTCAGTGTTTTATTGTGTGCTATTTTGTGTTATTTAAAAATAAAGTATGTATTTATCTTAGTTGAAGTAAATAATTCTAATATTAACCTCGACTACAAGTCACTTCATGACTACCAAATAGACTAGTATATTTCAGAATGAATCCAGTACAAGACTACACAAAACGTTATATTTTTACCATAAATTTATAAAATATATTATTATGATGTTCAATTTAAAATAATATGTTACCGATGAGCTGCAATGAATATTGATTCAAAGACTATAAAGATGTAACAGGCTTTATAAAGAATAATAATTATTAAATGATGATTATATTATTCATAATATTACTGGGTACAAAATAATTCAGTAAACGTAATTATTTTTCATTACTATACCAATTTAGGTAGCGGAATAGGTATCGTAATGAAAAATAATTATATATTTTGACTTCATTAGATATAATAATCAGCAAGGCAATCATATTGGTTTGCCTACAGTAATTCCTAATATCGTTGCCGTTATTATTATTATTTAGTCATTTTTATGGATAGTTCCAAAAATATTTAATTCCTTTCCGTTCTATCTTTACGTGTTAAATTTAAATAAATAATTTGGTCATAGAAATCTTAGGATGCTTAAATATTTGCTGATTTTGTTGTTCAGAAAATAAGTTTTTTAAAATTATTAATTAGAAAAATTATTAATGTTTTTAATTTTAAATACAAATGAATACATTACCTGCTTATTTTAGGGTTTATAAACCACAAGGTTTGTAATTAATTATACAGTTAGTCTAAATATAATGTTTCACTCGTTTAAGTTATCGATATTTTTTTTCACATCACTAAAACAATATAGGGGTCAGGCCTTCACACATGCAAAGGATGGTTGATACAAATCATAGAGCACTTAAATATCCTTATGTTAATCGTGCAGCATGTAGTGAGTGCACGCACTTTGACACATGCCAACATATAGGCTTAAACTTACTTATAATATATATAAATATATATATTATTTTATATATAAAGTTTATCCTAGACCTATATTTGACAGATATATATGTCTGTGTAATCTTGTGTACTTCAGATTGTTGTAACATTTTGATAAAATGTGTCGTGTATTATTATTTGTGTTTATTATTTCGTGTGTGCATTATGGATTTTGTTATATTAATAGTAAGTATTTGTTATATTTTATAGAAATACATTATAATATTTATTTTAATAGATAATTTAAATACAAACAAATAGTTCCTTACAATATTATATTATAATATTAATTATTTAAATAATACTCAAACTATTAAAAATTAAAAATATTAAATATAGACAAAAAAAATTAAAAAGAATAAAGTAAATTATAATGCCATAAAACATGAACCTTATTTTACAGGATAAGGTATAAAATATAATAAATATAGATAGATTTAATAAAGTGCAAGTTAAATCATTGAGATATTAAAGGTACCTTAATGTGCTATTCCCTACTGATACCCCATTGATTGGAACTACTTTGTTAGGTAAAAAAATTCAAACTACTTTTCTAATAAAAAAAATCTATATATGAATCTTCTAGGTCGTAACGACTTCTTCGCCTTTTATCCTGAGTTAAATAATAATCTGGTCGAAAGTATAATTATTTATTTTCGAAATACAGTCAAACCTTGGTAAGTGAAAACTGGGTTAGCGAGAAAACTCTATTAGTGAGAGTATCTAGCCAGGTCCTGTAATTTTACCCTTCTAAAACCTTTTTAAGTGAGAAACATAAACTTTTATAAGTGAACAACATAAACTTCTATAAGTGAACAACATAAACCTCTATAAGTGAGAAACATAAACCTCTATAAGTGAGAAACATAAACCTTTTTAAGTGCCAGTAGTTTTTCACTCGAGTACCGCTACAACTGAGATTGCTACTTGCCTATATCTCTATGAGCGACATTTAAACGTGTATCTTAATGACTCTGCTTAAATTTCGAGGAACTACTCTTATGATTCTTCTAGTTCTACTTATATTCTATTCAAATAGCCAAATAAACAAACTGACTTATATGTCAATCTTACAAGCTTACTACGGTCAATTGATAAACCATACAATTAAAATAATACATACATGTATTTTGATTATAATTCCGTACATATTTGCGCTGTATATTTATAGGCTGTATTTTTATTTGCGCTGTATTGCTATAAGTGAGACAGATCTCTCCTGTACTTCTGTAAGCTTGAAACTCCAGCTCTCATTTATCCAGGTTTGACTATATTTTCATTGAGCTCTTTAAAAACTTAAAAGGGTAAAATTTTCCCCGTTTTTGCAACATTTCTCATTGCTGCTCGGCTCCTATTGGTCGTAGCGTGATGTTATATCTATAGCCTTCCTCGATAAATGGGCTATCTAATAGTGAAAGAATTTTTCAAATCGGACCAGTAGATCCTGAGATTAGCGCGTTTAAACAAACAAACAAACAAACAATCAAATAAACAAACTCTTCCGCTTTATAATATTAGTATAGATTATATTTTTACTTAATTAATAGGCAGTTACGTAAGTACGCCATATCTTTTTAGGGTTCCGTACCTTCAAAGAAAAAACGTAACCCTAGAAAAATACGGCGTACTTATGTAACTACCTATTAATTAGGTGAAAAGTAATCTTTACCACCCGGACTGTTATATCGAATCCATAGTCACCTCATTTATCGAAACTGGTTTCACCTCTATTCCTAATAGAAAATACGTATACCTATAGATAAAAACATATATACATTGACGTCCAATAACATACAAGTTTAGCTTCGTCTTAAATTAAAAGAATACCACATTCAAAACTATCAACAACATTAATAAAACACCTTACTTATAATTCATCAAACAACATTAAAAACAAAAGTATCAACAAATCTCTCCGACAATTAATAACACGGTCCACATTCGGTAACCTTGACTGAGATAAATCATAACAAAAGTTATCCATGACCGAGGCTTTGACCCACAGACCCAGACTCTAAATATAGCCTCATAAATTATGAAGCCTATTATGAAATAATAAACGGACATATATGAATATAACAATATGATAAAGGAAACGAATGAATCATAATTTATTATTAAGTCAGAACGGATTAAGTTTATATGAGGACAGCAAATTTCGGATTATTGTTTTTTAAAGTTCCGTAACCAAAATGACAAAAGCCCTTAAAGTTTTATCATGTCCGTCTGTCTGTCTGTCCGTCTGTTGACATATTACATGCATTTTACTCAAAGACTACATAATCAATTTTGATTAAATTTGGTGAAAAGGTGTCGGTGGTGCAGTAGCCGCCAAATAATAAAAAAAAAATATTTTGAAGGGGGTCAAGCACTTTATAAGGCGGACATTTTGATTCTACGTCACATTTGTGGAGTAAAGAAATAATCCTTTGGTCAATTAGCTGGATTCCTTAGAGTTTGGCGCAGAGGCAAGTTCATTTTTTTGAATGAACTGAATATATAGTGAAACTGCTTTCTAAGATTTAAAAGTTTTCCTGTAGTATATTACTTCAAAATAAGTTTTAGGTTTGTCAGTCATGCAAACATAAAACAAATAATTGAGAGGGGGTTACAGTTGCTTTTAGCCAGGGGCAGGAAGTGGTTATTCTGCAGGTTATATTGCGAGTTAAGACTTTTTTTCTGTGGTATTAACTAATATAATTATCAACTTTAAATATAAAAGTTAAGTAGAAATCAATGAGACAGACTGTCTGAGCTGCTATGATGAGTTAAAGTTACTCTATAAAATATAATGCATACCTTGTAAAATAAGTAATTTAAAAGTAAACATAATAGTAATAAAATGACTAGTTATCAAGTAAATAAATCAATTAAATCTATAAGAATAATATTATTTGATAAACTAATAATACTAGCTGTGTCCGCAAGTTCATCTGCGTGACGCTGTGTAGTGCTGCTCTCTTCCTATAAACGTTAGCGTAATGATAAAAGCCTAAGTTACTCCTTATGTCCTCAGCTGTGAAAGTCCCGTCAAAATCCGTTCAGCTGTTTTGGAGATTAACCGGAACAAACAGACAGACAAAAAAAATGTGTTTTTGTATACTTTAAAATGCATTTAGTAAAAAAAACTGTTATTATAACATTACAAACAGACACTTCAATTTTATTAAATTGTATGGATAATAATAGGTGCAATTTAAAGTGATAGTTATTAAAATACATGTCATCAGCCACCACTTACTTACATACTAATAACTAAATCACCATTTATCGATGAATAGCATGATAAAAGTAAAGCTATTTCAAAATTGAAATTAGTTTCAAATACAAACTGAACTTGCCGGGAAATCGTCTTCACTCCGCTTTGTATTAATTTGGTATTATTAAACCTACTAAAAACTTTCAAAAGTATTACATAACATATAGTATGTATATTTATTCCCTGTCCGACCCGTTCATGCGTTGTTATGTATCGTGTTGCCATTCCAGGGTTATTTTTTCTTAAATTGGTGACGAAAAAAAATCCTATTTTGAAGTCATATGGGCAAAAAATCTTGAAAATTTACATATATAGACGAAATTGGATACTTACTTAAATCGTAAATTTTAATATTCAACAAAAAAATCATTTTGACGGATATATTTTTTTTAACATTGTTAACGGAATACCTCTTTCGGGTCGGACATGGATTAATTTACACCTTGTATAGTGTAAATCAATCAAAATAAAAATCTTTATATTAGTCAGTTGAAATATAAGCACAAACAGAAAGACGAAAAAACGGCCTATCCTTTACTTTAGTAATTACCTATTTTATTTTACAATATGACTAGTCAAAACTTCTGCTTAATCTTACTAATAGCAAATGTGTGTTTTACTCAAGAAAACATGAGATAAAATCATCTAACAAAGCTAAGAACCCCTTCTATTAAACTAGCTTCATAGGTCCTTTCGTTTGGGAGCTACGATGTCCCAGGGAGACACACATATACATTTTTTTAATTAAAAGATAACTAGCAATGTGGGATTGGGTCCCACATTACTAGCAATCTTGTTAACCCCTCTAACTAAGCTCAAAGACTTGTGTTAAGAGTGGGTTCACGTCGGTAGTTTAATGGGTAGGATTCGAACCCGCGACCTCACGATTTCTAGACCGATGCCTTAGCCATTAGGCTATGTGTGTATATGTATATGTGTGTCTCCCTGGGAGCTTCTGCTTTAGAGGTCAAACACATTAAATGGCTGTAACGAGTAAGAGCAACTTACAATTACAAAGTTGCATCAGGCTACCACTATGGCGCCAATCTTATCACATTCCAATGTTCCACTCAGGAGGGTCAAGTTCAAACATGGTGCGTACTTTACGATGACATTACAACCTCACCGTTTTCCGTGAACGATGTAGTATAATCTAATTAGAAAAAGCCGAAAGTTCATTCATTTAATGACGAAAGAGCGAAATAGAGTCGTAGAGTGACTCAGTGTCGACTGAGCAGAGACGGTTAATAGATGGATGACCGTTTTCTGAAGACATCTAGAGTGGGTGTGTAACGGATTCTGATGGAAGGCAATGTCTATTTATTTGTATTATTATATATTATTATTATTATATGACGGTACCCACGTCACGAGTCTACGTGGCAAGCGTCTTCAAGCTAAAGAGTTAAGCGTAATTCTGCATGGCAAAAGATTGTAGAGCATTCACAACGAGTCCTAGAGTCTCCACTCTTGACTCGTTTGCTCCTGCCAGAAGCATCAGTCCTCCAATTAAAAAAAAAATCAGCAATGTGGGATGGGCTCCCGACATTACTAGCAATCCTGTTGACCTCTCCAGCTACGCTAAATTACTTGTATTAGGAGTAGGTTCACGTCAGTATGATTAGGATTCGAACCCGTGACCTCACGATTGCGTGACCTATGCCTTAACAATTAGGCAACCGCCACTTATGTGTGAAATATTTCTTACAGTGGCTGACGTAGAATGCGGCATAGATATAGCCAGAAGAGGGCGTATAGTTGGTGGTGTAGACAGTCTCCCTGCTGAATTCCCCTGGGCTGCTAGTATATGGCGTCAGGGAGCCCATCAGTGTGGAGCTACAGTACTCAGTGATAGGTGGCTGTTAACTGCTGGACATTGTGTTTGCAGGTACGTAAACTGTTCATTTGAAATTTTGCTATTCATTTTTGACTGCCTCTGTGGCGCGGTGAGAGTGTGTATGACTGCTACGCAAGAGGCCGTGGGTTCGATCCCCACCCAGGATAAAACTTTGTGTGATAAGCACGATGGTGTCAGGGTGTTATTTATCTATAATATGTATGTATATATATATATAATATGGATGATGATAGAACAAAGTGGCGTGCAATTGGAGAGGCCTATGTCCAGCAGTGGACTGCGATAGGTTGATGATGATGGTGATGATGATGTATGTATTTAGAAATATATAAGTATGTTGTCTGGTTTCCATAGTACAAGCTCTGCTTAGTTTGGGATCAGATAGCGTTGTGTGAGTTGTCCCAAGATATTATATTATTATTATTAAATGTTTCATTTTTTTGTTTTATTTTAACTATAAATTTGTATGCCACAATTTGATAAATGTGCTGAACTAATTAAGGGCGATTACAGACTAGTATTTTTTTTACGCGTAGGTATGCGGTCGTTTCAGTATACCTTCGCGCTTACGTGCGCTACATTTCGCGTTTTATAAAACCGCACTCGCGACTCACGTATGGTGAGTCAGTCTCAACACTTAAACGAGCTTTTTTAAGCTCTTTTAAGACGTGCTTTTGCACGTCAACCCTCGTACTAATTGCACGTGTGGCAAAAGGCGCTGCATGTGCTTCAAAAACGAGTTTATACCCGCATATAAAACGCTAGTCTGAAACCGTCCTAATTAATAATATCTACTATACCACATTTAATTCAAATCAAAATCATTTGAATCACCGCGTCTCCAAGGAACTTATGTACAGCCCTCTGCCTTTTGTTTTAGCCTTAATTAATAGATTTTGCAAAACTTTCAGCGTCTTCGATGAGTTCTACCGATCGAAACAATTGTCGGTCGTCGTTGGATACACAGACATTTCTACTAAAGATGAAAATGAGCCGGTTACCAAAATTGTGCCACATCCTGATTACAAGTGAGTAAATTAACCAAATTAGCTCAGTTGACTTTCCTCAAGCCTTCAAATGTAACTACCGTAAAAATTAACAGAAGATTTTAATTAATATGTGAAGCAAAAGGGTTGTACCCCTTGTAACGAGATTTGCGAGGAAGGAGGAGTATGAAATTTCGCATATTTAAAGAAGGAATGCGAAATGCTAATACAAAAAAAAAACTTGCGCTCTTATAGTTTTACTAGCTGTCCCGCGCAACTTCGTATGCGTAATTTTTCCCCGTTTTTGCAATATTTCTCGTCGCTACACCGCTCCTATTAGTCGTAGCGTGATGTTATATAGCCTATAGCCTTCCTCGATGGGCTATCCAACAAAAAAAGATGTTTTTAAATCGGATCAGAAGTTTCTGAGATTAGCGCGTTTAAACAAACAACCAAACAAACAATCAAACAAACTCTTCCGCTTTATAATATTATATAGTTTATATAGAGAATGAGTGCTAAATGCTAAATTAAAAATTAAAAGTATATAAATTACCTGATTATGGTCGAATTTCGACCACGGGCGGGAATTTTACTTTAAAACAGGCTTTTTTATACTACACTAGCTGTCCCGCGCAACTCCGTATGCGTAAATTTTCCCCGTTTTTGCAACATTTCACGTCGCTACTCCGCTCCTATTAGTCGTAGCGCTATGTTATATAGCCTATAGCCTTCCTCGATAAATGGGCTATCCAACGAAACAAGATTTTTCCTGAGATTAGCGCGTTTAAACAAACAAACAAAGCAAACAAACAAACTCTTCCGCTTTATAATATTAGTATAGAAGGGTGGCAAACAGGCATAGGTACGGTCAATTTGATCTTAACTGGTTACCGTAGTTTATGGACGCCTGCGACTGCGAAAATTTATTTACTCTCTTCTTGAAGAACCCCTACTGCAGTCTTTAGGGAAAACCTCGACAGCTAATTCCACAACCAGGGCGTTCGCGGGTGGAAGCTTTAACTTAGAAATACCTAGTAGGTACCTGGATGACCGAGCTTCGCTCAGTATTTTTTTTTAAACGGCGTTTTCTAAAAATGAAACCTAGCTCGATCGATTTATCGACCCCAAAACCCCTGCATAGGTCTAAATTTCATGAAAATCGTTGGAGCCGTTGAATTCTTGTAAAAATATTTATACAGATTACAATTACAATTGCTCGTTTATAGGTATTTAAAAAACAAAAGTGCACTCGGGGACTGCCGCGGTAAAGCTATTACATAGCATTATCAACTAAAAAAAAAATAAAAAACAAATATATATATATATATATATATATATATATATATATTTTCTTTTCATTCCATTTCGGAGCAGCTCGTCTCGATCAGTGCGGCGCGAGCGTTATGCGAACGCGCAGCCAAGCTAGATGGTAGGGGGGTGTTAGGTTTTATTTTCGTTACGGAATTTCTTAATTCGGTCGCCGCGCTCAAAGCCCGCTATAAAGCTATACAATAGCTTAAAAGATAAAACACTTTCTCAACTCAACGGAACAGCAGTCATCTTTAATTTCAAAGCATGCACACATAATTTGAACTATAAAGCATAAGATTTGAACTAATATCTATGGGTCAGTTTTTACTGGTTAATTGAGACCAGTAAAGAGTGGTACCATACTGATTATATTTTACTGGCTAACCCGCGCAACTTCGTCTAGGTGAATTTTCCCCCTTTTTGTAACATTTTATTATTGCAATTGCTGCTCCGCTCCTATTGATCATAGGGTGATGTTATATAGCGTGTAGCCTTCCTCGATAAATGGGCTATCCAATAGTAGAAGAATTTTTAAATTGGGATTAGTAGTTGCTAAAATTATCGCGTTCAAACAAACAGACTCTTCAGTTTTGCAATAGTAATATAGACTACTCATATATCATTATCAGATGCAACAAAAAATCAAACGACGTGGCTCTCCTGAAGACTGCAAGACAGTTGAGATGGTCAACTGAGTTGCAACCAGCCTGTCTGCCTAACTCCCCTACTCAAGACTTCAGTGGTACATCAGCAACTGTCGCTGGTTGGGGATTCACCGATGAAGATAGGCAAAAAGGTTGGTAGTTGATTCTTCTTCCTCTTTTTCTTAGCCTCTGCATAGGCCAAGACACTGGTAACAATGCAATTTGTATATTTATAGAATTTTATAAGCGTAAATATTTTATTTTAAGGCTAAATACAATTGTTTTATTACTCGACGTTTCAACCGTATTGCAACGGTCGTGGTCACGGGTCACGGGTAGACTGATGGTACATAACATATATACGTTATCCTTACAAGAATAAGAAAAACAATTTTATAAAACTGGTATATATTAATATGTCGTGGAATAAATATCTATAATATGTATGTATTTAGAAATATATAAGTACGTTTATCAGTTGTCTGGTTCCATAGTACAAGCTATGCTTAGTTTGGGATCAGATAGCGTTGTATGAGTTGTCCCAAGATATATTACTACATGTGCAATAGCAGAGCACGTGTAGCCATTGTTCAGGACACGGATTTTCATACTGCCTATCGACACCTATCGTCAGTTAAAATGTTGATAAACTTTCCCAATTTGTAAACATTATGAAAATACGGGTCTTAATCGCGTAAATAATTTAAGGTTACATAGCTTGTTTATTGCCCGACGTTTCGACCGTATTGCAATGGCCGTGGTCACGGGTAGACTAAACAAGGTATTTTACCTTAAATTATTCACGCGATTACGACCCGTAATATATATATTTCTCTAGTCAGTTTTTGCGCAAAGTTTCGTATGCAAATTTGTGTTTTTTTTACACTTTATAATTATGTACGTTTATCTAGCTGTGAAAATAAAGACTGTAAAATGATGTTGCACACAAATCTCCTATATTAGTCGTAGTCATGACGGAGATTTGTGTTAAAATGATAATAACATTTCATTACAGTATTTTATAAGCTACTGGTCTTAATCGCGTAAATATTTTAAGGCAGTCTACCCGTGACCACGGCCATTGTAATACGGTCGAAACGTCGGGCAATAAAAGTATTTAGTCTTAAAATGTTAACCCTATATAGGTATCTGATAGACATTCACAAATTTCGACTGTTTTTGTGACATGGACTTTCACTGTCAGACAGCTAAGGATGTAAAGAGTAACTTAGGCTATTTTTTATTATCACGCTAACGTTTATAGGGAGAGAGCAGCACTATAACTTCACGCGGACAAAGTCGCGGTCACAACTAGTGTTAAATACAAATGTAACGCAATTTAATCATTAACCAATTAAGTAATTAATCTTATTACCTTAAGTGTATATAATTACGCTACAGTTACAGAAGCTTAATAATTTAAGAAAAAATAATATATGTATACCAATTATAGTCAATTTTCCATCTTAGATGTTAATGTTGTCAGCTGTCATGAAACTGGGTTGAAATTATAATGAAATAATTAGAATTGCCGCTACGTGTACGACATATAAACACTCTTACAAATAGCGAGAGCAACATTTTATAACATAACTACTTGTTGCTCTAGTACTACGTAGAGTAATGAAATATAGTGAATTTAGCATACACAAAACCGGGCAAGTCAGTCCGCTCGCTGTTTAGCTCAGAGACTGTTAGTGCTAGAAGGCTGTAATTTTGCATGGATACACATATTACTTATGCCGACAAAGTGAAAAAATTAAAATTTTGAAAAAAAAAAATATATCACCCCTAAATACTTTAAAAGGATGATGATGAGGTAGGTGAGGAAAAACATAATCAAAAAAATCATGTCTATTGTATGGGAGCCCCCCATAAATATTAATTTTATTTTTTATTTTCAAAGTGAATAATATAACTCAACATTCTGTGAATATTTCAAGCATCTACCTGTTGCCGTTATCAATATCAAGCAAAAACAAGCAAAAAAAATCACGTTTGTTATATATACCTATTTATTTTATTCTTACATTAATTGAATATTGAAGTAATTTTTATAGGTATTTCTTGCCAATTACTTTACAAATACAATAATTGCATTTTTGAAAGATAGTAAATTATTGAAATCCAGACTTAGGAATCGAACCCGAGACTTCCGTAGCCAAACCGGGGCCAGAAGTGAACCACCTATCTGGACTATGTAACTAGATCTCAAATTTTTCTATCCCTTGATGCTCGCTAGTTAGGTCCTCGCATCGCCTAACTCATCAAATTATTGTGTCCAGTCACGGTGTAGGTATTCTGTATTCTTCCGTGATTTGTGTGTTTAACAAAGTAACTTTAAATGTAACATTAAAAAAGACACGAAAAAACGATAACTGTATTTTTCCAAACAAATATATTTTTGTTACATCTATCATTAATTTACGTACACAAATATTTCGGTTAAATTTCAATGACACCATTTGCTAAGGACGGTTAATCGTTGTCACAGTCAATTTCTTCTGGTAAATTGTTTTTTTTAATCTTTATGCCTGAGTGTAAGTGACATGATGTGGATTAATGAGACAGTTTTATAGTTTCGTCTGAATTGCAATAGTTAGCAGCTAATCAAAGATAAAACTGTCACGTAAAATCCTATCTTGATAGCTGGATTTAACTCATTCACACCAGATAAAGATAAAAGTTGGAAATGTTTGGAATGTTCCAAAATGGAATAAAAAAATCTACATTTTGGACAAGAATAGATACTAATTTAAGTTTATATCAAAAATTGTGAGCATATGACTAAACTATTATTAACCTGAATGTACGAGTATGTACCTAGGAACCTGTTGACAAACATTTACATAACTGTTGACACATTACAATCATATAGATACCTACACTACGGGTCTTAAAATGTTGATAAACTTTCGCGATTGGTATACATTATGAAAATATATATATCACGGGTCTGAGGTGGGTGACCACGGTCGTTGCAATACGGTCGAAACGTTGGCAGTAAACAAGGTATTTTACCTTAAATTATTCACGCGAATAAGATCCGTAATATATATTTTCATAACTACGGGTCTTATTCCTGTGTATATTCTAAGGTAAATACTAAAAAGGTACTTAATTAACATAAACTATTTACGCTATTATGACCCGTCTGTTACCTCAGGTACCCAGAAATGTATTAAAAACAATGTGTAATTTAATAAATCTCCAATAGGGTCAAGACCAAACGTGCTGCAGAAGACTGAAGTAACGGTGGTGACCAACGACGAGTGTAACAGCTGGTACAGGTCCCAGGGCAGTAGGATCAAGGTGGTGTCAACGCAGATGTGTGCAGGCCATGAGGTGGGAGGACGAGACTCATGTTGGGTAAGTATCTGTATCGAGGTAGTAACTGACTTTTCAGGAATAATGGTCTACTAACCGTCGATTACAGCGGCCAAAATCATCAGAGAGTAGGCAACCTCGTAGATATCACGATCTGCTTGGTCGGTACGGAGTCAGGAATCCTTTCAAAGACCCCTTCACCCCTTCACAGAATTCAGGAATAAACAGACGCAGTTAAGTCGATGTGGATAAACTTTCGCGATTTGTACATACATACATACATACATATCAACCCATAAGATGGCCCACTGCTGGGCACGGGTCTCCCCAGTAGAACCTACTAGTATGTAGATCCTTGGGGGTAATTGCCATAATCGCCACGCTTGGCGAGCGGGTTGGCGATCGCAGTAAGGCTTTAAGTACGCAGAGGACGCTGCTGCCCGTCCTCCGGGGTGAAATCCCTTAGTCGCCTTGACGACACCCACGGGTAGAGATGGGGTGGTACTATTCTTAAGCCGGCACCACACGGCAAAGCCATTTGTACAATTAAATAGATCTGGTATGTAGGGTCTTAATCGCGCAATTTTTTTAAATGTATTATACCAATAAGGTTTTTGTAATACGAGCGTTGGTGTTAATTTTGCAATGCGTATGTATTTGGGATTGTCACTATTTATCACTGTAATTGACTGCCTCTGTGGCGCGGTGGGAGTGTGTCCGACTGCTACGCAAGAGGTTATGAGTTCGATTCCCACACGGGATACCACTTTGTGTGATCCACAAATTGTTGTTCCAAGTCTGGGTGTACTTTGTGTCTATGACCTGTATATTTGTTAAGTCCAGCGCGACACAGAGCTTGTACCCTACTGCGGGAGTCGTCTTTTTTTAAAAGAGAAAAAATAGAGAGAATTTTTTTTGTTATTATGTTTATTCGGAAAATAATATAGGTACTAGAATAAGTGTAGATATTTTTTGTAATCTTTACTCAAAATTTACATTTACACCACAGGCTGACAGCGGTGGTCCCCTCATGATACGAGACGACAAACGCCACGTCATGGTCGTAGGGGTCGTGTCTACTGGCAGCGGTTGTGCCAGGCCTAAAATGCCTGGAGTCTACACCAGAATATCCAGATACACCGATTGGATCATCAACAGCATTAACAATGATAAATCCAGGAGTGGTTTTGGAGGTCTGAACTGGTACCCAAGAATCAGTAGCTTTTTTGGGTAAATTTATTAAGGAAATGCCTGAAGGTAAGGTATTGGAATGGTTACTGATTAGATTGCAGCAGTTCAAGGTTTCAAAGAAATAGGACGCTATATCCTTGAATGAAACCTTCATTGGGTTCCCCTTAGCTTGTCTCCGAATTGTGATGTATTTGGCATAAGTTTATGAATCCAATATTGTTTAAAAATAGTTAAGCTAACTTTGTTGTGATATTATTGTATTTACTGTTATGAGTTATGGATATTACAATTTTGATGTAAGTTTGTGATATTTGAAATAACATGGTACGTTGGATTTAAGCTTTTCTAATAAAAGATAACTAGCAATGTGAATTGTGGTCCCACATTACTAGCAATTCTGTTAACCCCTCCAGCTAGCCGCTTGTGTCACCAGTGGGTTCACGTCGGTAGTATAATGGTCAGGATTCAAACCCACGACCTCACGATTGCGAGATCGATGCCTTAGCTGTTGCTATAATGCATTGGATAAGAAGTAAACTGAACTATTCAGTCAGGTTTCGCTATAGAGTTCTTTGAGTAAAATAAAAGGCATATTAGATATATTAACAAATTTTATTAAAACCTTACATACTAAGTATACTAATATCAAAAACAAGACTGTGATATTATTGTTTAAGATAATTTTAACAACTCAGCCTGTAATACCAATATTTTAAGAATAAAAGTTCAAACAACCATTTTCTTTTCTTTACAATATTTCTCAAAATCCTTTTTACTATTTAGAAGAACATCTTGTAATTTTTTGCCTGATACTTCGTCTGTGTCATCTTTAAGCGAATTTAAAGCTTCTTCTATAGCTAATTTAGCTTCAGTAAGATGCGTCTTGATATCTTCATTTTTTTTAATAGTACAATCTTCATTAGGTACTTTACATTTTAATACTAATGCAGAATGTAATTCATGTTGTAAAATACTATTATACAAACTGAGTCTAGCATTTCCTGGGTCTAAAGTCTTAGTTATTGCAATAAGATCTTTACACATTTTTATTTTCTTATTTAAAATTTCATGGGACATATAACCGGGCTGTCTTCCGTACAATTGAACCAGAGAATGTTTGATTGAATATAGGTGATAGTGATTCGGATGTAAAAATGTAGATAATCTGCAAAGAAGATTTTCGAGCATTGTCACGGAGCCGCCCATCAGCAAAACGTTTTCGACTTCTTCACCCATTTGTGATATAACCATGTTTACTTGAGAATTGCTCATTTTGACTGAACATTTATTGCAAGCCCAATCAGTTTCATCATCTAAAGGATCTTCAGGTAAATGTATGCCGTCACACGGTTTAGTACCATCTCCTAAACATTTCATGGCACTCAAATAAGTCCCGAGTTCTGTAGGGTCACTGCATCTTTGACATTTACAGGAGAAATATTTTGTGTCTTTTAAATGTTGTCTTCTAGCTTGTGTGCCCCATAATGCATGGCTATACATTGTAGATATATCAAGACCTTTCATTACGGGAACAACAGCTTTAATGGAAATTTTATACAAATCCTTTCTGTCTTTTGGCGTGAGACAGAAAGTATGTTTTGTATTTGGAGTGCAACTATGTTCCATCTTATATGTTTCACCGTACAGTGCGTTGAGTTCTGTTCCTTGCGGCAGCCTTATTTCTAAAGCGTTTGTATCAATAATACCACAAATTCTATGAAGCAGTTCAGAAGAGATTTCATACATTTTCTTGAATTTTTCATCTAGTTTTTTGACGAAATTGTTCATTAGATATTCCACTATAAATTCATTCGCCTCACTGTAATCAAAAATTATGGTTGAGTATTATAAAGTACTCAAAATTAAATGTTGGTAGACCAATAAGATGGTGGGCTGATGACATAGGTAACACTGTGGGGAACCGTTCAGATTTAGAATGTCCAATTCTCATTGTAATGAGTATTGGACAATCTGTCCAGACATTCTTATAAATGGACATTTAGGGAATTGGACATTTTGAAATGGCTGCACATTGTAGGAATTGGACATTCTGAACCTGAACGCGGGGAACGATTGGAATAAGTTAGTCAAAGACTATCTTATTCTAATCAAGCTGTATGCGAGAAGCCGAAGATAGAACAAAGTGGCGTGCAATTAGAGAGGCCTATGTCCTGCAGTGGACTGCGATAGGCTGATGGTGATGAGTCAAAGACAAAGTTTTTGCAAAAGGTTACACTAACTTAGGTAAAAATACAAATGTAAGTAGTTATCTGATGTTTCCACATAAATATACTACTGATTTGCAGCCTAACTTATTTTATGAGCATTGCATAGATAGTCTGCTATATGAGTACTTTTTACGTTTTTTATATTTTGTTAGTGAGGTAAGTATATTTCTACTACCTAGATATTAATATAAGTATCAATGTAACAAAGCTAAAAATACTTACTCATAGGCTTCTGTTCCTGGGGTTCTGCATTCCATGTGTGACTGCATTTCTAGCAGTGTCTTCCAACCCTCAGGGTCGGTCTTTTGAAGGAGAACACACCTTAGAGGCAGTAGGGCGTCATGTCTGTAATATAATAACAAAAGCAGTTGATTTAAAATCAATCTTTACTTCAATACAAATAGACTACCAGAATTGTTAGCGCCAAAGTGGGCTCTTAATATCCCAAAGGAATAAAATACTTAATTCTAGTGTAGTGTAGGCAAGTCAATATTAAAAAAAGTTTGTTACAAAACTCTATTAATACAATTATGAATAAAGACTGCCACAGTGGCGCAGTAAGACTGCATGTTACTGCTGTATAGGAGTTCTAAGATCGATTCACAGTCATACACGAGAGAGGTAGGTACTACTTTGCGTGTTACACAAATTGTTGTTTCAAGTCTGGGGTACACCCAGACTTGAAACAACAATTTGTGTAACACGTGTGTTTGTGTCCGTGATAATGTATGTCTGTGAAGTCCCCCGTGACACATAGATTGTTATTTAGTGTAGGAATTACCTAAAAATTAAAGCTTTAATTACCAGTAGGCTACTCATACCATTGGAATGACGGATGCTGAAACAGTATGCCTGATAGGCGGAATGCGGATTGCCAGAAAATCATTAGTCAAACATTGAGACACTATTATTAATTGCAACTATTATCTAATCTGTAGTTCAGAGTTTGAGCCTGAGTATAAGCCTTTGCCTAGTAATAATATAAGTAGAACTGTAACAGCCTGATCGATAGTTGTAACTAATTATTTGTTTTATAAATGACGCAATTGCTACTGTGAACTGATCAGTTAAATTGCCACAGTATTCTCTGAATAAGTAATCATTCATGTAAGTCGCCTTGACTATAATAGATTCATTAACAAATCACCACTCACTGCTACTGTGTCATTAATAATGTATCTATTTGATAATAAATAGCTATCATCAATTTTATTTTTACTCTCTACCAATATAATAAGTAATAGTTGCCCATTTTGTAAATATTTGTTTAGTTAATCTTTTATTTGTTTTTTTCAATCTCAGCTGATATTAAAGCTTCTAGCATTGCAGCGCCAATATATCATTGTCATTTTAAGTATTGACAA
Source organism: Herminia tarsipennalis (assembly GCA_945859575.2). Taxonomy (NCBI): domain Eukaryota; kingdom Metazoa; phylum Arthropoda; class Insecta; order Lepidoptera; family Erebidae; genus Herminia; species Herminia tarsipennalis. Next base: position 18,857,666 of record OX243846.2, on the reverse strand, counting down.
CAGAATTAGCATATATTAAATACCTACTGTGAAATTATAGTCTTCCTAAACATAATCTGGTTTCATTAGTATGAATATACAGGCACTTTTAATTCAGTTGACAAACTTTAAGGAGTAAATCCGCGTGTAGACATGGCAACAAAAAAAAAATAGCTAGGTTTAAAATGGTAATTTGATTATTTACAGATTTGTTTAGGTATTAAATGTTTGAAAAAAGTAAAAAAAACGTTAATATTTTTAGTTTAGTTTTATTTAAACTCCTCAATGACTTCGTTTACATTTTTATCGATAGACGATAAAATCTATTAATTTTTTTTAGCATTTTGTTTGGCAATATTTCAATGTAAAACTTTGTACTACAGGTAGGTACTGAAAATACCCTTCAATTTGTCGACTGATACACCACCAAAGTCATTCCGTATATAAAACTCTTTGTCCTGACTGACTGACTGATGGCATAGCCTAAGCCGCTGATCGTAGAGTAGTGAAATATGACGTATTTTTATATAATGTAGGCATCCAATGATGATGATGATAGGTTTTCGGAAATTCATTCCTTAAGGGGTAAAATAGTGAATGTCAGTTTGTGTGAATCTCCGTCAGTTTTAAAGGTCTGTGAAATTTTGTATTAGATGTTTTGGTTTAAAATAAACAAGTACCTGCTTATGTGTTTTACGAACAACAACCCCTAAGAGGATAAAATAAGGGTTGTAATTTTGTATGAATCTCCGTCAGTTTTAAAGTTAGACCTGTAAACCTTCGTATTTCACTTTTTAGTTTAAAATAATTAAACACGTGTATCAGCGTTTTTAGAAAATCAACCTCTAAGGGTAGTTTTAAAGTTAGATCTGTAAAATTTCGTGTTAGGCTTTTTGGTTAATAGAGAAAAACGTGTCTCAGTGTTTTTAGAAAATCAGTCCTCAATGGTGTAAAATAATGGTTGCAAGTTTGTATAAAATTCTGTTAGTTTTAATGTCAGAACTGTGAAAAATTGCATCAGCATTTTGATTGAAATCGAAAAGTAGCCCTTAACAGGATAAAGTCATTCATGCGGATGAATGACTTTATCCCGTTAAGCCTAACCTGAATGACTAGCCAAAACTAAATTTTATTATTATTACAGCTTATAATTAAAGACATTACACACAATAAATCAATTATTTAGATGTGACTATAACTAATGAGGTTGAAAGTATAGTAGGTATAACACGTACACAACACGCTCTCCTAGCAGTGGAAGCGATTAGCAGCTTTTTAAAGAAAGCAATCTTTCTGGTAAGCTGTCGCCTACCTTATAACCTGATTGTGGCTGTTACTTAACTTTGTATATTATTATTGATATGTTCGTTTTCTTAGACTGTACTATATTTAGTAGAGCAAGACACCAGAACAAAAGAAAACAGAAGAACAGGTTTCACTGCCTTTAAAAATATTTAAGCTCCCTCCAGAATTACATTGAGCCGTCTTAGCATAACATTCAATAGTCTCTAAATTACCTGTAATAGTCCGCCATTTCGTCCAATACGCAGTCAGACCTTACACTAAGCACCTCACATTCAGCTCCATGATGCCTCTGATCTTTCAATCCAGGGCAGTTGCCTGAACATACCGGCCAGCCGCATCTGTGGATTAAAGTTGTGGAGGCTTGTTATTAGCAGCCTGATTTTATTTCTATATATAAAAGGCTATTGTTACTGACTGATCTATCACAGATAGTTATAATGACGTAGGCATCCGCTATAAAGGATTTTCCAAAATTCACCCCCTAAAGCGTTGAAATGGGGGTCCAAAGTTTGTATGAGGAAACAAGGTGGTGGAACAAACAAACTAGCAGAGCCGCAGGTGAAAACAAGTTGTTAAATAAACAAACTTGTTACTAAACTTGTAATTAGTCTGTATAAATCAATCAATCAACCTGTATCGTCTACTGCTGCACATGGGCCTCTCCTACCACTTCCTCCTACTCCTGTCGACTTTTTTCTCGAATCAATAATTGCATTTGGTGGTTCGATTTCGGCTCCCTAATGTAATTATTGTAATGAAACAAAAAAATAATTATTGTATTTATAAAGTAATTGTATCGTAATTTATAATTCTTTCATATAATATTATATATATAATATTAAAATTCTTTCACTGTTGGATAGCCAGCTAGTTATAATATATATATATATATATATATATATATATATATATATATATATATATATATATATATATGGGGTCAGCTAGTCAGCTAGTTATATTGTAACTAGCTGACCCGCGCAACTTCGTATGCGACAATTTACGCCGTTTTAGTAACATTTTTGATTGCTGCTCCGCTCCTATTGATCGTAGCGTGATGTCATATAGCCCGCCTTCCTCGATAAATGGGCTATCCAACAGTGAAAGAATTTTTAAATTCGGATCAGTAGTGTTCAAACAAAAAAACAAACAGACAAACAAACAAAAAACTTTTCAGCTTTATAATATTAGTATAGATCTGAATCTTGCCATCGACTTCAACGATTGTCATAAATTTTATTTAGTACGGGATTTCGGGGGCGATAATTCGACCTAGATAGGTTTCATTTTTAAAAACGTCGTTTATAAAAACCGGTCAACCTGATACTAATTTTTAAAACAAAATAACAAACTGGCTTATACCCAATAAACTTGTCATTAATTTTAATAAAACTAAAGTAATGCATTTTCAGTAACGATTTGAGAACTATCATGTTATAACGAAGTGACACAATAGTACCACCACATCTCTTCTCGTGGGTGTCGTCAAGGCGACTAAAATATTTCACACCAGAGGATGGGCAGCAGCGTCCTCTGCGTACTTTAAAGCTTTACTGCGATCGCCAACCCATTCGCCAAGCGTGGTGATTATGGTAAAAACCCCCAGGATCTATAATAAGTAGGTTCTACTGAGGAGACCCGTGACTAACAGTGATACATCATAAAAGGTTGATATGTTATAGTTTTTTTTTTATTTATGATTCGGAAGCTGGTAGATAACCTTAAGTGCAGACTAAATAATGTTTCAGATATGACGATTGGGATTACTAGTTAGTTAATCTATGAATGTGATACATTACCTACTTGTATTTAACGCATATTCAGTGTTGAATTATGAGCAAAGTACTGTCCATAGTACTTAGTTATGTTAAACATACTAATTAGGAAATAAGAATTTATAGAATAGGAAAAAAGAAGAACCGAACTTCTATATATATTTTATATTTTCAATCTTTACAATTTTCAAATTTATTTTGCCATTCGCCAGCGACATAGATAGCGCGTTCTCACTACACTATTCTATTCTTTATTCTTCTACCGCCACTTCATACTTGACTTCCGGCTCACATACAACAATCATAGTAGAGATCTTTGATTTTTTATGTCCTTGTCATTCTTCAAGATTCGTCGGAAGCTGTTTTCTAGTTCAATATTATTGTATATTTATATTATTTTTCAGTATTTATTTTATAATTTATATCTAGCTATTTTTATTTGTGAGTTATGTTAGAATAATATGAAGTTATTAATTTTCAATTAGTTAACTGCACCTACACATTTATTTCAATATAAATATGAGAATGCAATAATTCCCCTTACAACAACCTTACAACTTAGTGCATAAAGTTTTAAATAAATGAATAGTATTTAAGATCTTTCATAACAAACCTATGTTAAACAAATAAATGATTCTTACTTAGTCTGATATCTGATACAAAGTATTTTACATCTGACTCAATAGGTAGGCACAGCACTTAAGTCTTGTAGTTAAATATTTTCCAATTTATATTATAAGAAGGCTACAGACTAATAATTAACTACACTAATAAACAACTTCGTGAAAGAATTATAAATTACGATACAATTACTTTATAAATACAAGAATTACATTTTTATATTTGTTTCATTACAATACTAACATTTAAACTTTCGCGTTGCATGATTATAACTATTTATTATACGGGAATTAACGCGCATTGTTTACCTTAAAATTGCTTGACGTTTCGACCAGGTTGCACCGGCCGTGGTCATTCATTTCATTACAATAATTGCATTAGGGGGCCGGAATCGAACCACCTAATGCAATTATTGTATTCGAGAAAGAAGTCGACAGGAGTAGGAGGGAGAGGTAGGAGAGGCCTATGTCCAGCAGTAGACGATACAGGTTGATTGATTGATTTATACTGACTAATTACAAGTTTAGTAACAAGTTTGTTTATTTAACAACTAGCTTTCACCTGATATATATATAAGAATAAAATTATTCATTTTGGTAGTTATGTATGTGAATCAGATTGATTTATCTTGCGAGCGGGACAAAACTATAAGTGATCCATGAAATAATATTCTGCAACTAGGTGTCAGTCCTAGCATTATAAAGTACAAGTATAATACAAACTCGTCCATACGGTAAAAAAAAATCACTAACTTAGCACATCTTTCTCCAGCATCAGTGAGGATTGGTTTATAGCAGCCCACACAAGGCATGATCGCTTCGGGGTCCGGCATAGCTTTAGGCCCGAAGACCAAAGGACGCTCGGTCAGAATCAGCTCCCCTGGAGTCAGGTCACGAGCTGCAACGATGAATTTACCGAGCTCTTCTGATGAACGTGTCTGGAAGTTAACAAAACAAATAGTTGAATTAAAAACCTTCCTGAAGTTTAGGTAAAAATCAACCAATCTTAATCGATTAACATCTATGATCTTATGGTTGATTTATGATCCTATAGTTTTTTTTAACTCATTTATCCCTTATCTGGGTCCTTATTCACTAGCAAGCCCGCGCTTCTAACTGTCAAAATCTTGTCATAATGGTAAATATGCGCTTAGAAATGTATCGTTACATTTTATTTCTGAGCGCAGCAGACATCTTTGAGCGCACCGCGCATGCGCCAGTTCGCGCGGGCCATAGTTAATGAGGACCCTGGAACACCAAGTAAGGGATAAATGAGTTAAAAAATCTATAACATCAATATTATAACAATAACACCGATAAAATCGAATTAAATATACAATGTTATTTTTTCCTAATTACCCACTTTTTAGACATGGCCATTAATTCATTTATCTATACTAATATTATAAAGCTGAAGAGTTAGCTGTTGGATAGCCCATGTATCGATGAAGGCTATATAACATCACGCTACGACCAATAGGACCGGAGCAGCAATGGTGAATGTTGCAAAAACGGGGAAAATTTACGCAAACGAAGTTGCGCGAATTAAGTTATCGACACTGAAGTTATTTAAAAAAAACTTTAATTCAAGTAACAGAGTTACAGCCTAGACTTAAAAATAGTAATTGATTTAATTAACAATTTATCGATCTTATATACTAACTTATTGCTAACTTGGCACTTATAGTTATTGACGCATGCCCTAGATAGAAACGCTGATGTTAATCGAACGTTCTAGAAGGTTATTAGCTGACGAAGCTAATATGCGTATTTTGGGGTTCCTTAACTCCTCCCTCCCCTAGAGAGAAATTTTCCGAAGACTTCGTAGACGGCTTCGGGAAATTTCGTTGAAAAATGTAGAAAAACTTTAATTTCCAACAAATAGTTAAAATTATACTTATTACTATAACATACAAAAATATAGTCCAAACACTAATTCCTACGGTAAAAAATTGAGTTGTAGTACTATCACTATTGTCACTATATTTCACATTCCTTAGGATCTCTTTAACGTCACTAAGGTCCGTGTCTCTGAGGTCCACTTTTTGAGTCCTTGTCTGGATGTCGTTCTGTAGTTCTGGCATTTGAATCAATGGAAGTTGGAAGCTGGAAACTGCTTGGTTTGTAGTTACTCCTGTTACTAATACTTCTGCGATTTGGGTCTCACATTGTTGATTCGGAGTCACGATGTATGTTCCAAGAATATTAACTTTTCTTATTTCAGTTTTGCAGTTTTCGGTGATGACGAAATTGCTTTCGGAATACACCAACCATTGGCTGTCGGTTATCTTCTGCACCTTGGTGCTCTCGATCTTGATGTGGCTTTGTGTACATTTACTGTAGTTACTTTTCATTAACATGATTTGTTCGACACAAGTCTCTGTTGAATCCAGGGCCAGGTTTTCTTCAGCACAGAGGAATTTCCCTTCTTCAACTTCTGCACACGGGGTTGTTACTGGTATGTACGTTAATCCATTCACCATTAGATAAGGGTACTTGGGGATTATAGTAAAGGTAATTGAGTGTTGGAAAATAGGGATAGGTATAACCTTGTAATAATTGTATGTTTTGTCTTCTATCAGGGGAACCTCTAAGATAAAAACTAGCCTATCGTTATTTAAATATGATTTAATTATAATGTTACGTTCTAGTTTAAGTAAATTTTCTTTATTGACCGGGTAAATAGTCTTCATGTGTTTATTAATAGTTAATAGGGTATTATATAGTTCTGTATTATTTATAATTGACTGATGTAATACATTTAATTTGCTGAAGGCGATTGCTGTTTCTACTTCCTGTACATTTTCATAGCAAGTACAAAAGTTACTTAAGACCTGGTACATAGCATTCAACACATGTAGTAAGTTATTAAATCTAAACTCATTTTGCGCCAGTTTTTCTATTTCATTATTTTGTGAACTTAAGCTTTTAATGTTATAATTCATGACTTCGGAATTGTTTACCAATTTATCGAAAGCCCTTTGCATTGATGAAACTTTACGTTCAACCACATGCTCTCTGTTACCTAACATTTGAATTTCCTTGTCGTATCTAATAGCGTCATCTTCATCTAAATTACCTGTAATAGTTTTTACTAATGTACCTAAAGGACTAAACAATGCTCGTTTACTTCGAAAGTTAAAGGGATAAATTTGGGATAATTTATCCTTAGTTAACGTTATTAAATATTCTATTTGGTTTTCAACTCCTACGGTTTCATTCGCTAAACTAATTTCCCTTACTCTAAGCTTAAGGTTTTCAAAGTTATGAATATTAAGATCTATTTGTAATCCTACGGATTCTAAATCTACTGTCTTAAATATAGTCCAGAAATTACTCCTCTTCGCTGCTACTCCCATCTTCAGTGGTGCTATCCCTGGGTTCTGATTGAGGTTTTGAAGGTCCAGGTTGAGCACTGTTGGCACTAGTAGCAGAAGTACTAGGTACGACCTGTGGGGGACGTTTAATATGTTTTATTGCCACTCTAGTCGGCCTATTATTAAGTTTTACGGGTATTATATTTCGCTGAGGTTCACCTATAACTTGTGCTTTTTCATATCGTGGAAGTTCTTTTGCTTTCCTAGTCCTAGTATTTTTCATGAATATTTCATCTCCGTTGGTAACTATAGGTGGTTCTTCTCCACCTTTCTTATCTCTAACCTTAACTTTATCTGATACTTGTTTTTCTGGGATGTATTCATAGAGTACCTTTAAGCGTTTCCTATGGTCTAACATCAACTTTTGTATTAAATTTTTCTCCCTATCAATATCAAAAACGTTACCTGCCTCTGTTTGACCGAACACTATTTCAAAAGGAGTATAGTCGGTTGCAGAATGTATAACGTTATTGTAAGCCATAATGGCATAGGTCATTACAGATGCTGCATCTAAATCGCTTTTGTCATATTTGGCTAATCTATATATTTCTATAATAGTGGAGTGGAATCTCTCTACTATTGCCATGGAGTTGGGATTATTGGGTGTCCCTATGTGTAACTCAATTTTATATAATCCTAACATTTCCTTAATAAGTGCATTGTTGAATTCCGTTCCTGAGTCGCAATTAATTTTCTTAGGTAACCCGTACATGCTGAAGTATTTAATTAGTGCTCTAACTATCTCAGGGGTACTTCTATTTGGAATATGAATCGCTTGGCCTAATTTACTAAATGCGTCCACTATAGTTAAATAATATTGCCCTTCTATATATAAAAGGTCCATAAAAGCTTCCTGAAGAGGAGCGTTTTGGTTTTGCGTAAGCTGTATCTGTGGTTTAATAGGTTTTCTATCGTATTTCATTTTTCGACATGGTTCACAGTTGTTTATGGTTGCTGTAACCATCTCTTTCATGTTAGGCCACCAATAATGCCTCTTAAGTTTAGTAATAGTTTCCCTAATCCCTCTATGGCAAGTTTTTCCCTCATGGAACTTTAAAATTACATCTCTTTGATCTACCTCTGAGTCTGTTAGATTAACTATTCTCTCGGTACATTCGCTTAACTTTATTGAGCCCTTTTTAAACAGTTTAATGACTACACTTGAAAAAACTTTTCTAAATAACGGTTCTTCAAAATAGATAAAATACTTATTTTTAGGGTCTATATATTCTTTCAAAAAATCTTTAATTAAGTTTTCATTATTTAAAGGTAAGTGAACTTCTAAGATTTTTTGTTTCTTATTTGATATATCCTTAACTACTAGTTTATCTTTAAACCATTTATATACTAGTATTTGTCGGGATTTTAGATCTATGGCTTCATTCAGGATGGGTATCCCGTCGTGTTCCCTATTGGAAACTGAATTAGCGGTAACCCCGTCATCAGAGTCAGAGAGTTCTATAGTTTCAATCGGGGGTTCGCTAATTGAAAGGTCATGCTCTAATTTCTCCACGATTTTTCTTACACGTTCTCTCCTGTCACCTACGTTTACAAATATCGAATCTAAGTCGTCGTCAATCGCGTTAATCTTAATTCTCGATAAAGTGTCTGCGTTTGTATTTTGGGGTCCCTTTTTATAGCGGACCTCAAAATCATATTCCTCTAATCTTAGTCGCCAACGTGTTAACTTACTATTAGGTTCTTTGAGTGAATATAACCATGCTAAAGGCCTATGGTCAGTAAAAATTGTAAATTTGTTGCCGTAAAGATATGGTCTAAAGTGTTTGACAGCCCAAATTATTATAAATCGTTTGTTTTGCTCTTCGTAAACTTTCATCGCAAATGGTTTCTGATAGTTTGGCGAACAAAACACTTCTCATGTGTTGTATCCTGTGACAAAAATCCAAGTAACTTTCGCCTTTATTTATTTTGCAGGATTCTAACTCTAATGCTAAGCAATCTTCGGTACGTGGGTCGCCAAAGTGCTGGTTCAACAAATCTTTTAATTCTGTCCAGGTTTCTATGGAGTCACGTTCTCCTATTAAACTAGCTGCTTCACCTGACAATCGACTCGTTATTACGTGAAATAGATAAATATTTTGGTCGGCCCCACCCGAGAATGTACTTAATATATATTCGCATTTCTTTATAAATAATGGCAAGGTTCTCGCGTCGCCGCTAAATACAGGTATGATTTTGACCATTTCCTGCGGGACACGGGTTATTCCTTCCATTTTAAATTTAAATTATTAACAAAATTAACGCAAATTAATATAACTACCTAAACACTAAAACCTATGAAAGTATCACTAAGGCGTTGTCTAATCCCTAATAACACATACAAAACATAGATTTAAAACAAGGTTGGAGTAAAAGGAAGAGCTGAAAGGAAGGTGAAAAAGATTAACTCACAATTCCGCAGCTATCTTCATCTCCCGTGAATTACTGTTTGGCTGCTTCTGTCACAAGTCACCAGTGGCTTTTTAATAAATTTCTTTGTTCGTGATTCTTGCTAAACCGTAGAGACGGACGTCAGGAGCTGCTCGAAGATTTAAATACGTGAAAATACTCTGACTGCAAAAATCCTACCGGCTGCGCCAATTAAGTTATCGACACTGAAGTTATTTAAAAAAAACTTTAATTCAAGTAACAGAGTTACAGCCTAGACTTAAAAATAGTAATTGATTTAATTAACAATTTATCGATCTTATATACTAACTTATTGCTAACTTGGCACTTATAGTTATTGACGCATGTCCTAGATAGAAACGCTGATGTTAATCGAACGTTCTAGAAGGTTATTAGCTGACGAAGCTAATATGCGTATTTTGGGGTTCCTTAACTCGCGCGACAGCTAGTGCATTCATATTAGGCGTACAAACTTACAGTAATATAATACCAAATGGCTTGCATGCTTTGATGTGAATTGAATTGGGACTATCTTTAAATTACAATATTAAGTACAGTCAACAGCAAAAGTAGATGATCAAAAGCGGTATGTCAAAATTATTGAATTATATTTGTGGCAAATCTAGTTAATGCTACAATGTCCCTAAAGTAAGTGATGGAATAAGTTACCATGTGTGGAATAAGTTACAAAATGTCAAATTGTAGAATTAAAATGCCAAATAAAAAAATGACCAAAATTACTCAATAAAATGTCTAAATACAAAATTAAAATGTAAAATGCCATGTACAGTATCTGTCAATATTATACAAGCATTTATGCGACACCACAACTAAGTAAGTACGTTTTATTTTAATAGAGTTGCATTACTTTCAAGAGTGATACAAAGTGAGGATCATCTTGTATTCCTTTCATAAAGAAATTTCTCAAGATGACTATAATAACTTGTTTTTGTTCACTTTTGACATAAGCATTAGTTTAGTTATAATTATATATACAAAGATAATGATGATACAAATTTATAAGACAATCTTTTATCATCATTAATTATGTACTTATTATTTTGTTTAGTTTTTATACCTGTTCACGTAGGTACTGGCAATAGTAATGCATTCACGGTCGTGGGTTCGATCCCTACCCAGGATAAAACTTTGTGTGATCAGGACAATGGTTTATTTAGTGCCTGGGAGTAATTTATCTATAATATGTATGTATTTAGAAATATATTAAGTATGTTTATCAGTAAGTTGTCTGCCATAGTACAACCTCTGCTTGGTTTGGGATCGGATGGCGTTGTGTGAGTTTTCCCAAGATATTATTATTATTATTCTCCTATCAGCTGTTATAATACGGACCATTTTCCGAGTTTCTCAGACCATCAGGATTTTTTCAACATTTTTTCAGTGACAATGGCTACATACATACCAACAAATTACATATTAATATTTTTGTGGATTAAGTAGTTTTTTTTACAATTAACGAATCGCATGTTGCCTTTATCCTCTTTGGTAATTTTTGTAAGTGGTTGCTCCCATTCACCACAGGAGGCTAATTCATTTAATATGCTATATCATAAACTTGATTAAACATACTTTACATGCTATGGTTACTGGTTGTGTGAGTTTCATGGTGCTTTAGTTGCAGCATCTTACTGTATATATACAGTTACAGTAAGAGGCTGCAACCAATCTACAAATATTTAGTAATAATTGTCATTTGAAAAAAAGTGGCCATTGGTTTTTTATTGCCAATTTTTTTCTCACGGCTTTACTCCTGGGAATTTAACAATTTTTGTCTGACGTTCATAAGTTATGCATTCTGTAACCTAAGTGAATTGACTTTAAATATTGTCACTAATATCAACAATATTACTTTTAATTTCAGTATGTCGATTATACCGAAAATATACCGGAGCATTGTGACGCAAACGGTTCATCGGCCACCGCTTGCTTTGCTGACGAAAACGAAGACCACGTCAGCTTGCACTTCATGTCACAATACTCGCTGTTAGTACATCGGACGAATGCGACAGATGATCTGGCCATAGATTCTATGGCATACTGCATTATACGGTCTAAAAAGGTTGGGCAAAAACAAGTATGGATTAAGATGGGAAGGAATTCAAGTCGCCTTAACCCATTTGAGGTCATCCGTGACCTATTTAATAAACAGTAATATATTTATTATAATTCTAACAATAAGGTTACCATTACATATTAAGGACAAAAATAATGTTCGTTTGCAATTTAACATGTCTTTAGTTTATAATTTTGAAAACTAATACTTCAAGGATATGATTTGTCGATAGCTACTTACTTACTCTTTTTTTTTTGCAACTTATCCGGTTCCCAGTAGAACCTACTTAATATTGATCCTGGGGGTTATTACCGTAATCGTAAATTTTTTAGGTGAAATGCAACTGCTATTCAAAATTAAGTGATAGTCTTGAAAGTCATAACTTTATGAAATCCTGTATTTCCACATTCTTTGGCGAATCGTAACTGACATTCAAAAGTAAATGATAGTTTTGAAAATCATAACTGTATGAAACTCTGTATTTTGACATTCTTTGGCGAATCGTAATTGACATTTAAAAGTAAATGATAGTCTTGAAAGTCATAACTTTATGAAATCCTGTATTTCCACATTCTTTGGCGAATCGTAACTACACTACAGAACTTCATAAAGTTATGACTTTAAAGACTATCACTTAATTTTGAATGGCAGTTGCATTTCACCTAAAAAATGCCAAAATACTGGATCTCATAAAGTAATGATTTTCAAGACTATCATTTACTTTTGAAAGCCAGCTGCTATTTAACCGAGAATATTAAAAACACAATATTCATTATGTTATGATTTTCAAGACTGTAATTTACTTTTGAATGTTAGTTACCATTCGCCAAAGAATGTGGAAATACTGGTTTTCATAAAGTTATGATTTATAAGACAATCATTTACTTTTGAATGGCAGTTGCAAATCGCCAAAGAATGCACAAATATAGGTTTTCATAAAGTTATGATTTTCAAGACTATCATTTACTTTTGAATGTCAGTTACGATTCGCCAAAAAATGTCGAAATACAGGATTTCATATAGTTATGATTTTCAAGATTATCATTTACTTTTGAAAGCCAGCTGCCATTTAACCGAGAATATTAAAAACACAATATTTATTAAGTTATGATTTTCAAGGCTGTCATTTACTTTTAAATGTTAGTTAAGATTCGTCAAAGAATGTCAAAATACAGGATTTCATAAAGTTATGATTTTCAAGACTATCATTTACTTTTGAAAGCCAGCTGCCATTTAACCGAGAATATTAAATACACAATATTCATTAAGTTATGATTTTCAAGACTGTCATTTACTTTTAAATGTTAGTTACGATTCGACAAAGAATGTGGAAATACTGGTTTTCATAAAGTTTTGATTTATAAGACTATCATTTACTTTTGAATGGCAGTTGCAACTCGCCAAAAATGCACAAATACAGGTTTCATAAAGTTATGATTTTCAAGACTATAATTTACTTTTGAATGTCAGTTACGATTCGCCAAGGAATAAAAAACAAAATCCAAGAATGCAAATGGCACGATTTCATTAACTTATGATTTTCAATTCTATCACTTAGTTTAGAACTTTGTTGATCATCCAGTTCTGGCGACAGTACAATCAGATATTTTATCGGTAACTTATATCATCACTTACTTTAGGGACATTGTAGCATTAACTAGATTTGCCACAAATATAATTCAATAATTTTGACATTCCGTTTTTAATCATCTACTTTTGCAGTTGACTGTACATAATAGCATATAAAATGTAAATATCAAAATACAAAAATTAAAATGTCAAATTGCAGAATTAAAATGCCAAATAAAAAAATGCCAAAAATTACTAAATAAAATGTCTAAATACAAAATTAAAATGTAAAATGCCATGTACAGTATCTGTCAATATTATACAAGCATTTATGCGACACAACTAAGTAAGTACGTTTTATTTTAAAGAGTTGTATCACTTTCAAGAGTGATACAAAGTGAGGATCATCTTGTTTTCCTTTCATAAAGAAATTTCTCAAGATGACTATAATAACTTGTTTTTGTTCTCTTTTAACATAAGAATTAGTTTAGATATAATTATATTATATACAAAGATAATGATGATACAAATTTATAAGACAATCTTTTATCATCATTAAATATCTACTTATTATTTTGTTTAGTTTTTATACCTGTTCACGTAGGTACTGGCAATAGTAATGCATTCACGGTCGTGGGTTCGATCCCTACCCAGGATAAAACTTTGTGTGATCAGGACAATGGTTTATTTAGTGCCTGGGAGTAATTTATCTATAATATGTATGTATTTAGAAATATATTAAGTATGTTTATCAGTAAGTTGTCTGCCATAGTACAACCTCTGCTTGGTTTGGGATCGGATGGCGTTGTGTGAGTTTTCCCAAGATATTATTATTATTATTCTCCTATCAGCTGTTATAATACGAAGACCACGTCAGCTTGCACTTCATGTCACAATACACGCTGTTAGTACATCGGACGAATGCGACAGATGATCTGGCCATAGATTTTATGGCATACTGCATTATACGGTCTAAAAAGGTTGGGCAAAAACAAGTATGGAGTAAGATGGGAAGGAATTCAAGTCGCCTTATCCCATTTGAGGTCATCCGTGACCTATTTAATAAACAGTAATATATTTATTATATTTCTTACAATAAGGTTACCGTTACAAATTATGAACAAAATTAATGTTCAAATGAATGGACCCCCTGAATGCCAATATTATTTTATCACGTTGATAGGTACATTCACTATCTTTATCAACTAGAAATAACTGACTAGCTACTAAGTTATTAATCAGGTAGGTTTAAGCTTTATCCTAAAAGAAAATGACTATAATAATTATCCACATAAATAATTACAAAGTACCTATTTTTCACAATTAAGTAACCAGTTACGCCATCTAGGAATGCATTAAGTAACTTCAGAATAGTGACATCTATCACCACAAATAAGAAGATTAACTATTTAAGATGTAAGTAAAATAGGATATTGATGTTCATGATGTTCATGTTTAGATGGCAAGAATAGTAAATTTAGAGTAGTTGAATACTACACCAAAGTAATAGAATTCCGAGATGGAATGAAGGATATCGATAGGTAGGTAGTGACATCTATGAGCAAAAACGGAAACTATTTAAAGTAAGTGATTACCATTACCTTCAAAATAGTTCGCAGTAGTTTTAATAGATGTCGTTTTGATAAACTACCAGCTGAATTTCTTTCTTTCCACAACGGGGGTCAAATTAGCACAGCCATTATTACTAATTTTTGGAAATTACATCACAATACTTACTTCGTATGCTAAATTACTGACACCATTTTCTTGAGCCGCCATTATTCTGCAATAATTGGAATATCAAATTAGGTCTTTTAAATAAGCTTTAAAACTTATTATATCTAAATACTTTTAAAAAAAACTGCTAACGACCGGTCCCATTAAATTATCTACCGTTAACTGTCTGTTAAATGCTAACTCTAGTAGCGAAACTGATATTTGTGCGTTCTGATAGTCGAAAAGTTGTCTATTAGTTTAAGAGACAATGAAAGGCTACCAGCTTAAAAGTAAAGCCTACCATAAACCTTGAGTTTAGTATAGAGAATCTGTCATAGGTACCATTCATGAAGTGGGGACTCACCAACTGCCGCGCGGGATTCTCAGGTCCATCAGGTTCAAAAATTAAAGGTGCTATATGGTTTAACGAAGTCTGCCGCGTTGTAATTTTAAACAACGGCAAACGATTTTAATGTGGCTAAGATCGTGGCAGACAATTTTTAAATCATCGAAAAATTTAAGCCGTTCTCTCCTTGTATCTACTTAGTGTATTAACTACTATTCATAACTTATCAGGCACTTTTAAAAGACCCATATTGTATGATTTTAAAACTGTCGCTAGGATCTTAGCAACGTGAAAATCGTATGCCGTTGCTTTTCAATAATAATTAAAAAAACATTTTAAAATTACAAAATGGCAAGTTTGGTCAAATACTTTTGAAATCCTGTGGAAAAAATTTGGTGCCTGCCGGGCCTTAATATTTCGTAAAGCGGTCGGTCTGGACTTGTGAGATCCCATTTTATGATTGGTATGTATAAGGAATTCTCTATGCAAAATTCCAGGTTTGGCAAAGCACATACTGGTAGCCATCCATTGGCTCCTAAATTATATGTTTCGATGGCACAAATGTCACTTTAGACTTTAGAGACCGGAAGCAAGTAGGTATTACATGGTAGGCATTTGATAATAACAATAAGTTGGTACCGACTCTACCTTTCGCTTTTAATATTGACTAGATTTTCTCGTGGTTTTGTCTGCGTTATTTTTATAGCCTAATTATGTGCTACTAGTTTACGCTCGCGGCTCCACCCGCGTGGATATCGGTCATCGCGATAAAAACTATTCTATGTCCTTCCCCGGGACCTAAACTATCTCCATACCAAATTTCATCCAAATCGGTTATGCTGTTTGAGCGTAAAAGCGTAACAGCTAGACAGACAGACAGTTAGACAGACTGAGCGACAGACAGACTTACTTGCTTTACTTTCTCATTTATAATCTTAGTATGGAAGTGATTCTGATTTATAAACTAACGCACACTTTACTGTAAAGTTTTATCAACGGTTATTTATTCGTTTTTTCGTGAGAGATTTTGTACCAAAACGTTACTATTTCTCTTACTACCCGCGCGCGTCACGTCACTTAATTATGTGCCATCAAATAAAGATCTCAGCTCCAATAAATTCTTGAGACTAATCGCCGTCTATTGACACAGCATTGGCAGAGATCTCAATGAACGATGTCAAGGTAGTCATTAATGGTGTAATGATCTAAAGCTGGGTCAAAGACTTGCTGTAGACAAAGGTGAAACCAGTAACTTCTGTCGTCCTTTATTCTATTAAATCTTTTCAAACTAGTTTTGACTGAATCTGTGGCGCGGTGGGAGTGCGTCCGACTGCTACACAAGAGGTCGTGGGTTCGATTCCCACAAGGGACACCACTTTGTGAGTCTAGGTGTACTTTGGTTCCGTGACTTGTATGTTTGTAAAGTCCCCCGCGACACAGGGCTTGTACCCTTCTCGTCTTTTTTAAATAAATAAAAAAAAAGGAATGTGAAAGTAACTCTGTCTGTTATGTTTCATTACATGCTTAAACCACTGAACCGATTTAGATGAAATTTGGTATGAAGATAGTTTGAATCCCGAGAAAGGAAAGCGATAACGGACAGGTGCCTCTGTGCTTTGGACTATTCTTTGCAGTAAAGATAAGTCTCGGTCTCATCAGTAGAAATAAGTCTTTGTCTATGTAGTCTTCGTTCATTTAGGTATTAAGCATAGCATAGGAGTAGCCCAAAGCGAATGTGAACGCATATATGATAAGACTAAATTTTAGTCTACACTTTAACTTTTAACTCCTATTTATTCAAGACGCTTACATAGTAACGCGCGTTATTCCAGGAGGCCAATTCACGTATTTAAAGCAGTACAGTTGCAGTTAAGTTTCGATTAAAACGGCCATTAATATATTCTTGTGACTTTGTGATCGATCTCAAAACGCTTGCACACCGTACTAGAATGACGTTATTGCGCTCTCGCTCCGCATACTTGACGCAAGCGTATTTCAGATCGATCTCAAAGTTACAAGAATACAAAAATGGCCGTTTTAATCGAAACTTAACTGCAACTGCACTGCTTTGAATGCTGCCCCGAATTGACCCCCTGATGCGCTTATTACACTACACAAAATCAGGGACCCTAAATCCTTAATAAGAACGGTGTAATAAGAGTTAGGGCCCTAATTCTCTAACAAATTTTCAAGGCCACCTCGATTTAGGATCCTGATTCTGGGTAGTGTAATGGCTGTAAAGTATGAAATTATAACCGCGCGTCAAGCAATATAGCAATATATAGATAGACATACTTACATAATATTATTTTACATCTTTCCTCGTGTTAGTGACAGTAGTAATGCGCTTGACTGAACGGTAAATACAGTTAAGTTCTGCTTCAGAATTATTTTGACAGACACACGTGTAGGTACTAAATTTGAATCTTTCAATTCCCACCTATCTACTTAATAATTTTAATATGTAAAATCTATACTTATTAACTTAATACTAACTTATATATAACTCGCACTCAGTACATAAACTCATCCGTGTAGTGAACTAGCTACCTGCCAGAGCGACATTTTGTTTAGGTATTATTGTATAGTACCTACCTAGTTTTCTAATTTTATTTTAAAGTCATTAATATTATTGGTCTGCCAGATGCATAATACAACCTATTCTAGACATTTTCGATGTAAATTGAGCAGATTGCTATGAATATTAACAATGCAACTAAGTAGGTATAATGTACGTAGTTTAAATACTTGCACTTACAGCATGAGGAAATAAACTAAAAGTAGCTACACAATGAAAAGGTTAAGAAGATTGATTCCCTTTCAAAATAGACCCAGAGATCATTGACATAATTTCTATCTCATTGCATAATGAAACATAAACATTGAAGTTGGCATGATACCAGATTGAACGCATCAATCAACATGTCTATCACTTATATCGCTCAAAAATATTTATCTGCACTTATTCTGACTGTGAATTCATTAATAAATAAATCTGGGTTTTATTCATTATCTTTTTTTTTCGTTTTCGCATGAAGCCCGCGCTTTTAACTGTCAAAATCTTTTTTTATATATATCTAATGCACATAAGTGCATAAGTACATTTTAAGTTAGGAGGTGTAGAGTTAAGAGTTTGGATTTCCTTAAGATATGATATTTTTTTTATATCTATCTAATGCACATAAGTGCATAAGTACATTGGATAGGTTTCAATTAAAAAATAATGAAGTATGATGGCTAAAACAAGTAAAGACTGCCTCTATGGCGCAGTGGGAGTGTGTCCGACTGCGACGCAAGAGGTCGTGGGTTCCATTCCCACACGAGACACCACTTTGTGTAATCCACAAATTGTTGTTCCGAGTCTGGGTGTACTTTGTGTTCGTGATTTGTATGTTTGTAAAGTCCCCCGTGATACAGAGCTTGTACCCTAATGCGGGAGTTGTCTTTAAGAAAAAAAAAAACTAGTGTTCCGAAGGTAACCTTTATACACACATTGCTTGAGCATCGTTTGCATAGAGATCGTTCACGGTCACGGAATTGCAGAGGTCATACATCTGCACTTCTGGCATCTCGAGCTAAAGCTCTCTTGAAAAACTGGGCATGCGCATTTCGGCCACGTACAATGTAGGGTTCTGTAGCTGCCCAGCACAATAATACAGTACAAGAAGCAGGTTCTCTGTTGTTTTTTTTTCAAACTACTTTTAACGACTTTGCACGTATATTTTGTTGTGCTCCTCACTTGATCGGCTGTTACTCGAAAACTTGTAAAGCTTACTTAGCCGTGATAGTTTTTCTTTTAATTTCATCATATATAGGTACTACCACCCTCAAGTTATCTATTAAAAAAATGCAATTTAAGGCTTAATATTTCCCAAACGGATCCCTAAATCGAGATATAATATTTACAATCCCTAAATATTCTAAAATACCTATCTCATGATACACGTGGAAAATATAATCACATCCCCAATTTATATGTAGGGGAGGTACATTTTTTTTTTCAATATTTTACTTTACCACTTTGTCGGTGTAAGTAATATAGGTATATAGATTTAATATCTATGCAAAATTACTACTTTATGGTAGTAATAGTCTCTGAGCTAAGCTGCGGACATGGCGAAACTATAGCGTTTTGCCATTTTGGCTACGGAACCCTAAAAGAGTCCCCATTACGTATAAAATCCCGTAATGTATTGCAAAATATTTGTGAAATAAAAACTTCAGCTAATAAATGTTTAATAAGAAAAATATTCATAAAAAACTAAAACATAAAATGTTCATCTGACGGATAGCAAATGTTAAAACTTTTTCCATCAAAACATCAACATTGCGGTAATGTCCATTACGTTAATATCAAAGATGACATGTAAACATACAATAAATAATTCTAAATATAACATCTGTCAAAATATAAATTATCTTTGGCAAGCGCTGCAGTTTTCCATGGAACTAACGAAAGTAGGTTACTCTGAACTATTTTCGTGTATCTGTTAAACATTGAACGTTTCTTTTAGAGGCACCTTGATATTTTGGTCTTCAGTAAACATGCAGATAATAAAACATATTTGTGAATGTTTAAATAATATTGTGTTTTAGCGAAAATAAGAAATCCACTATCATGTAATAAATGTGGATAAACTTTCGCGATTTGTACACATTATGAAAATATAGATATTACGGGTCTTAATCGCGTGAATAATTTCAGTTAAAATACCTGGTTTAATGGCCGATGTTTCGACCGTATTGCAACGGCTGTGGTCACGGGTAGACCTTTAGGAGTTCTTTAATTCTCATCATGACATATAGCGTAGCGAGAATCCTAGTCTTAACCCTTACCGTATTTTTTTTTTTTTTTTTTTTTTTTCTTTAAAAAAGACAACTCCCGCATTAGGGTACAAGCCCTGTGTCGCGGGGGACTTTACAAACATACAAATCACGGACACAAAGTACACCCAGACTCGGAACAACAATTTGTGGCACACAAAGTGGTGTCTCGTGTGGGAATCGAACCCACGACCTCTTGCGGTGCAGTCGGACACACTCCCACTCCGCCACAGAGGCAGTCATACGTATAACCGTATAACCGTACAAACCCTTCATCGTAGTCAAACTCTGTGTCTGTAAGATTAATTTTGTGCCCTATTGGCATAAAATTAACCCTACTTACTACTTAGTCAATATTTTCTGTTTAAAAGCCCATATGAGTGACTACTTCACTTTTACGAGACGGCCAAGCCACACATTTTGACTACAGTGTAGGGTTTGTAGAGAACTTAAGACTAAGATTTACGCAGAACGCTATACGTGTTTTGCAATGTTATTTATACAGAATAAAAGAAGGCAGTGAGTTAGTGGCAAGTTACAATTCTGCATATGTATGAAAGAATGTTAGGATTGCAGTTATTTTTTGCAAAAAGCTTGTATTTTTCCTTAAAAAACGAGTATTCGTAATTAAGCTACTTGATTTCTAACTTTTTTTATTTGAGAATTGTTACTTATTGTAGGTACCTAATAATATATTTGAAAGGTATATGTCGTTCGAAAATTTGCGGCCGTAGCATTTTATAGA
Source organism: Herminia tarsipennalis (assembly GCA_945859575.2). Classification (NCBI taxonomy): domain Eukaryota; kingdom Metazoa; phylum Arthropoda; class Insecta; order Lepidoptera; family Erebidae; genus Herminia; species Herminia tarsipennalis. The sequence continues at coordinate 18,836,927 of OX243846.2, read as the reverse complement.
GTGATAAGTTTATCTATAAATCATAATTTTTCTGAATTCCTACATTATGTGTCATTTTGCGTAGAATTTCGTCTTATACTGGGTACTATTCAGATCTAAAAACTGTCTTATCCCTATATGCTTTTTAAAAAAAGATAACTAGCTATGTGGAATTTGGTCCTACATTATTAGTCATCCTGTGAATTATAATGAGTAGGATTTGAAACTGCGACCTCACGAGCACGATTGCGAGTACAATGCCCTAACGACTACGTCAAACTAGCCGAGATTTCAGCCAATGTATTTATTGTTTTCTTTACTGCACGAAAATTTGAATTAGTAGGGTCTTTGATACCTAACACGTATTTCAAACTTAGTATTTTCGCATGTAAAAATGATAACGTGCCAGATAGCCACCACCTTGACACCACAAAAACAGCAGTGTCGGTATCATTTTTTTTATGTAACCTTGTGATACGTAGTAGGTAACCAGTCCTTACATAATCTGGAACCATTTGACTAACCAAAGGTCAATGAAACCGCCATATTTTTATCCTTATGAAACGAAATAAAAATGTATGCGAAATCACATTTAATGTGTTTAAGATATCAAATCTATTGATCTCAGGTCTAATACTTACAATCGCTGTTAGAATTTCTATTTTAGTCGCGTCGCAACGATTAAAGAGGGCTATGTCTTTATTGGGTATGGTGACGTCATTTGGCAGTAAATCGAGAATTCCTAGACACAAATTGAATGCCCTGCAATACTTTACTTTATGATTTTATGTAGTTGTATTGAAAAATCAATTGTCCATAAAAGCATCTTATTTAAGTTGTTTTTCTAATTCAAATGTGATGTAGTTTTTATACCTTACTTAATAGGCCTATAGTGCCAATATTTTTTAGATAGGAATATTTTTGACATCATCATTTAATTACAAAAACATATGTTCAAATACTCACTTTGATTTTCGCAAAACTGTATCCTCTACAAAATTATAACCACAATTAGTCACTTGAACCATAAAAATATTAAATTAAATGACCTTAATATTCTTTCTTAAATTTAAAACTAATTTACAAAGCGGTTGCGCGCGCGCACCTCCCGCTCTCACTACGAAGGACTGAGTTTAGCCGCAAGTTACGTAAGGTGCGGATATGTGAATGAACTAAACAGCTTCGAACAGATTTAAATTAAAGGAAAATGGGTGTTGCGAAAATTATAAAAATATTCGCACCACCCATTTTCAAGTTTTACTCTGACATCATGATTTTTATTGCATATTAAGTTTGAAAAATACTTTTATTGGCTCATTTATATTTTATAAAATATAAATATTAACTTCAACTTTAATGGTACGGTAGTACGGTGACACAAAATTATTCATACGAGTATTATGACTTTAAAAAACCAAACTTAGCCAATTTTTGAGAAGAAAAATTGCAATGAAATCCAATGCAATAATCAAGAGATGGAAGTGAAGAGAACTTCACGGGTCCAGCAATCTACAAGTAATGAAGCCGATGTGCTCTGTTGCCAGATTTATTTTACCAAAGCCAGTATATAACTAAGGCTAGTTTCACAAGCTCAGGCTCTCTTATCTTTAAATAGATTAAGATTTATAAAACAATATATTATTTTTATGACCGAGGCTTTCCATTGGACGCATAGTCTACGTTTATGATTGTGACAAACGCTTAATAGACGTCGACGAGCGATTTGCGAACGCGCATTTGTAATATCTTAATGTTCAAGGCATATAAATGATGACCAGGTGATCTGCATGAAATTGCAAACGCACGTTAGCAAAACGCGCATCATCTAAAAGTAGGCATAAAGGATTTCAGATCCATACAATATTTATTAGTTATATTTCGGGACTTAATCGCGTGAATTATTTAAAGGTAGAACCTTTTATTTACCCGACGTTTCCCGTGACCACGATCGGTGCAATTCGATCGAAACGTCGGGTAAATAAAAGGTTCGTACCTTTAAATAATTCACGCGATTAAGTCCCGAAATATAACTAATATGTATAAAAATCGCGAAAGTTTAATAACCATACAATATTATTTTCATACAATCAAAAATGTCTTTGTGTGTAAATTGTTCCAATTGATACGTTTGAAAATCCTTGGGTGTTTAGCTTCTTTTGTTGCTGATTGTAATAAATGAAATAAAAATACCATGATAATAAATTTAAAATCAAAACTAAATACTAAATAACCGTGCTAGCGTTAAAACAAAATTAACAACCATTTGAACCATACATGGATATTTTATTCTTCGAAGTATCTATCGAACGGTATCGGATTTACAATTAAAATTAAAATCATCAACTCGCCCAAACTAAGCGGAGCCTGTACTATAGTGACCAGATAACTGATAAACTTATTATATATCTAAAAAATACAAACAATTGTTTTTGAAATCCAGAAAAACGAAGGAGTTAGTATAAGCAACCGCCTAACCATTCAGCAACTACCTTTAAATTTAATCCCTTTAATAGAAACATTTGGAACTAAGCCAATCATCATCAGCCTATCGCAGTCCACTGCTGGACATAGGCCTCTCCAATTGCATGCCACTTTGTTCTATCTTCGGCTTCTCGCAACCAGCTCCTGCCAGCCGTTTTGCTTTTAAAAAAATAATAAACAATTCAATATCCAAATAATGTGATGTGACGAAAAATATAAAGCAATAAATATTTTTTGCCACATTCACTATCAATGTCATTTTATTGCAGTTCATAATATTACGTTACTATCACACGTGCTTTTAACAATATGTTTGCCATTAAAACGAAATAATTGTCATCATGTGCACCAATTTGTTTTACAAAAGAGCATAACATTTGCAAGTATCATTTAATACTTCATTTTGTTGGCACTGTTCCCATATCGTTACTGGCTTGTTAATTATGCGTGTCTATTTAGAACGAGTATTGTGTTCGAGATCAACCCGAACGGGCGTGCTGCGCGGCCTTTTAACAGCGCTGCAGAAAACAAGCAGTCGAAACTCAAAATGCCAACGTGCGAGGTGTGCCAACAGCCCGCCAACCAAATCTGTGGGGGTTGCAAACTCGTTTACTACTGCTCCAGACCACACCAGAAACTAGGATGGCGAGAAGGACACAAATTCAAATGCTGTGCCTTCAAAATCGAATACTCAGATACTCTAGGGCGGCACATGATCGCCACCAGAGATATACAACAAGGTGAAATGATCCTGAAAGAAAAACCAGCTATCATAGGACCAAGGATTTCGTGTACCACAATTTGTCTATCATGTGGCAAACATCTAGACCCGAAGAAGCTTGAAGACAAATTTGATTATTACAAATGTTCAAAGTGTAATTGGCCGATGTGCGGACCTGAATGTGAAAATGCTGAAGTGCACAAACCAGAGTGTAAAGCTATGACTGACAGGAAATATAGATGTGACATAAAATACGAAGGTTCAAACAAAACTCAAGCTGCGTACTGTGTTATATCACCGCTAAGAGCGTTACTGATGCGTACTTCGAATCCGCTTCAATTTGAAAATATTATGAATCTGGAGTCTCATTTAGAAGAAAGAATAAATACTCCCCTGTACACGATTTTAAAAGCTAATTTAGTGACGTTTATAGTTCAAGTGCTTGGATTACCTTTTGATGAAGAAACAATATTGAAGGTCGCTTCTATATTTGACACAAACTCATTTGATGTACGATCGCCAGATGGATCTAAAAGGTTACGAGCTATTTATTTGACGGCTTCTATGATGGACCACAGTTGCAAACCCAATACAAGACATATTTATCTTGGTGATGAGTTCCATTTGGCTTTAATAGCAACAGTGCCAATAGCTAAAGGTAGCTTGATTACAGCAACTTACTGTCAATCGTTATGGGGAACATTGGATAGGAGAAAGTTTTTGATGGCTAACAAATTTTTCGCCTGTGAATGCGATAGGTGTAAAGATCCAACAGAGTTTGGCACACATCTAGGCAATATATATTGCTCGATGTGTAGCAACCCATTCAGTCCTAGTGAATGCCGAGGAGCCATGATGATTTCAACAAATCCAATGGATGAGACAGCACCATGGAAATGTGAAAAATGTGAACATAGTATTCTAAGCAAGCAGATGTTCTGGGGCAACAACGCTTTAAAACAAGATCTGGTTAAGCTGAATAAAACGAATCCAAAGGATTTCGAGAATTTCATAGACAAATACAGTCAAACATTGCATCCTACTAATCATTTAGTAGTACAAGCCAAATTGGCATTGGTACAAATATATGGTAACCACAAGGGATACAGTTTATCAGGTAACCCAATTACTTGCAATAAATAGCGATTCTATTTTTACATACCTTCATGTCAGCACAAACTTGATTGATATAATAATTTGCAAATTTTTAATTAAAAAAATGTAAAACCGAAATATTAATTATCAAATGTAAAACCGTACGAGTCACTGATCTAAAAAAATGTAAGCAGATATTTGTTCACTTTAAACAGCAATCCTTATAATGTATATTTATTTTTAGAATCCATTAGTTTAAATATTCATCTAATTTCGAAATGTCAGTCACATAACTCTGAAAATTAAAGTTGTTACTAACTAATGCATAAATATTGGTTAGGCATTACCATTAAAATAGGCATACCAGCATATTTCCGGGCTATCGAATAAACGGCAACGTAACTCAAGTGACACTATGATAACAATGAAGATTTCTAACGTATTATGTATCTACAATCAAAATAAAGACAGACTGTAAAACTATTTGCAAAAATAAAGATTACGAGGAATGATAAAATAAAAGTTTTGGAGCACTTTATTCATCCAGATGAATCAAATAAAGGAAAAGACGGTGGTCAGATATCAAAGAGTTTGACGTCCCAAATCTTTTTTAAATTGATAATGATAACAATAGTTTTCACAAAAGTTTCTATTATTATTTGAATATCGAATATAACATTATTATTAATTAAAGCAACGGCTTTATATCCTCACTTTTATTTACAGAACTACCAGATTATCTTCTGAAAAGAAAAATAGATCTCTGCCATGAATTACTGGAGATAGCTGACAAATTGGAGCCTGGCTGGACGAAGTTCAGAGGAGGTTTACTGTTGGACCTACAAGCAGCAATGACGATGCAAACTAAGAAAGAATTTGAAGCAGGGAAGATTACTAAAGCTGGTGCTCAGGTAAGTGTATGCAACAATGGAGAAACAAAAACCTTCCTCTTGTCAGTATATATTGGTTCTGAATACTGACTGATATGTTTGCAATATATGTTCGTAAAATTTCGCGATTTGTACACATTATAGAATTTATTAAGCTTGTAGACACGTAGCTTAAAAAATGTTATAATTACCGCGCCGTAATAGTACGGGATAAAAATCAAGCGAGGGTAGTTTCCGAAGGTCACGCTGAGCTAAACTAGTATACCCGTGACCACGGCTGCTGCTACACGGTCGAAACGTCGGGCAATAATGCATAAATTTCGATTTTTAAAATAAAATAAAATATTCACGTGATTAAGACCCGTAACTTATAAAATTCTATAATGATAGATATGTTGTCTGACAGTATAGTAAACTACAATTTCTGCGGTCGAATTTACACTTAATGGTAAAGGTACAGAGTTTGTTTATTTGGGTTAGGTATATAGGTTTAGATAAAATTTGGTATTTAGGTAGAATAAAGGATAAGGAAGACTACATTTAATCCCAATCCGATCCACAGAGGTGAAGGCTCAGGCAATAGCTTGTGAAATAATTTTCCTCTAAATTTCACAAAATTCTCGTAATAATGAGAACGAGGTTTATTCAATGATGTAATGTCATGAAAACCTACGTCACTATTGTTGAACGAACTCATTGTTGGACTTCAAAATAGCTAACAGCATTGTAGTACACTAATAGAAATTTCATCTATCTTCTAACAGCAAAACGTTTTGTATCTCACATTACGTTTTATGTAAGTTGGATATGCGCCAGTGTACAAACCAGAGCTGGTGATACCAAGACCTACATTTTAACTAGTGTTGATAATGTTGATATTAATAATGAAATTGTTTTTAAAAATGTCGATCTTAGTTTTGTATTATTTGGGTTTAAAAACTTTGCATTAAATTTTGATTTCATAGAAAGTTTTTAAGCCCAAATAGTAATAATAAAAACATTCTACGAAATCAAAATTTCATAGAAAATAAAAAAATCGTTCGTAGTTTACGATCACGATTCTTTTTTGTAAGAAAAATACACAATTTAGGTACTAACGACAGTTATTGCCAGAAGACAGACAGTACTTAAAAAAAAAAAAAATTGTTATGTAATAATTTGTTTTTAAAAATGCTATTATGCTGATAATAATCTTACAATTTATCCATCAAAATTAGAAAAATATTAAAATACACTTCGGCTAAAACTATATAAACAGCAGGTAAACTAATAAAGTAATTTTAACATTAAATGTAAATTTTGTTAACAGGATGAATTGATGGAGAGCATGGTGCTACTACAAGAAGCAACAAATATACTAAGAGTGGAACCACACATGAAAGACACATTAGAAGTAAAAATACAAGAAGTAACCAATTTACTAGACGCAACGGAGCCTGAAAACAAATAAAAAAGACATAACATACAAATTGTAAAACTGTAATTTTCATAAACGATTTACATTTAATTGTAATTTCTACAGAAATAGTCTACGCATATCAAGTTACATGTATCTAATTTTAAATAGGTTAATTACTTGTTACTAAAATATCGTTAAACTTTTTTTATTATCTAAAATTTTAGAAATAAAGTGGCGTACTTGTTCATCTAAACTTGTTATTTGTCTACCTTAATGATAACGCCATGAATTGCTCAATTTTAATGATTGAGCAAGATTACATTGCAGTATCGTCAGATTTAGGTTGGCATTAATATTAACTGCGTTTATTTTATAGGTGTGAAATGTAAAAAGACTACTCAAGGTATTAAATATTATTTATATTGCCAAAAATGTATATTTAGGGCTTAAAATCTAATTGTTAGATACAATAAATATTTGATATTTATTATTTTGTTACATCAGGATGTTTCGTATGCTTATTTAAACTCATACTCACTATGTTTATCTGAACCAGATACTGGTTACTAAAATAATGACTTAACCATTAGCAAAAATGGCTGCCTAAAAATCCTTAATACGATATCTTATTCAAATTACGATTGCTCCGTCTAAGTGTTCTGTTCAGTTTTAAATGGTGTCACTTTTGTGGGCTTCGTGGTCATCTCATCAACTTTGATGCTGAACTCTACAGATTCCTTGTTAATATGAAGAATGTTCTTGATGACCCGTGATAGTTTCTTATTTGGTGGTGGAGAATTATCTATCACAAAAATCTTATCTGTATTCTTGTCAAACATCTTTATTTGCTTCCTTCTGAACTGAAAAATAAAAATATTCATTGTTATCACTTAAGTTGCGAATGTTGAAGGAAATACAGTAGATATTATGTCTATCTAGTTATATATCACTATTAAAATATTTAGTATTCAACTTTCATTGTTGTGGTTACATAGCTTTAAACTATAATAGGTTAAAGCCTTGTTGTCGCAGATAGGTACGATATGCATAAATAATATCTATAAAAATATATTATATCTACGCAAATAATATAGAATATTGTCTGTGACAATAAGTGGTTTTTCTTTCTTTACCCATCCTTGTTGCATGTGCATGCATGCATCATTTACCAAATTAATTCCACATAACTTTGGTGACCATTGGTAATATTGTCACCTCAGCGAATCCTAGTCTCAAACAGCAGTAATCATATTTATCGTATACCAATTAATGGTATATTCTACAACTAACCATAGTACAAACGCAGCACCAACTCCCGAATCTAAACCAAGCCACTCCAGGGGTCCTATCCATGGCCTTTTTGAATCTCAGATTAGTGAACCCATAGATCAGTGGATTGACTGCACAATTAAAATACATGAGAAAGTTTGCTGCAAACCATAATATTTCGAAGCCACCATCCGCCTGTGAAATAAATTAGAAGCATTTTAAGTTGATTTACTACTTACATACCCACACACATTGACACTTAAAAAAAAATAACAAGTAAAGTTTTTATTGCCAAGTTCTTTTCTCACGGCTTTACTTCATCTTGTATATTCACAATAAACTATCTCCTTCGCCCCAAGAGGGAGTTTTTGTTGTTTACCTTTAAGTGGAAACTGTGTTTAGGATTAAGTTTTAAACAATGTATTTTTTTCTTAAGGAAAACATATTATCTGTTTAATTCCCGACATATATGAAATGTCCTATGTCCAGCCGTGGACTGCGATAGGCTGATGATGATGATATATTAAATAAATTTACCTCAATGGGTTTTTTTTAAAGTACCTAGTTACTGACTAGTAGGTCGTTAGTAGATCCTAACAGTTATGGAAGCTAGACAGAAAAGAACCCTCCAGCAGTAGTAGGCATAAATGACAAAAATATGTGCTGAGTGGTTATGGCGATTTTTTACTATTCCGAAATGTAGTAAAATGCATAAGCTTAATGCATTATCATGAACTCATAAAATTTTATATTTCTAACCTTATAACATAAACATAACCTTTTAAAAATAAATGAACAAATGTTTTACGAGCAAAAACATTTACGTAAAGTACCTACAAAACTAAATAAAAAAGTTAAAATGCTGCTGTTATTATCCTACTACCAGTAAAGGAATAAAGTCTTAAACCATTTAAAAATTCTGTCACAGATCTTATAATAAATTGTATATAAATAAGGATTTGTCTCCTGTAAACGCTTTGATCACATCTTTAATGACTACGAACGTTGTAAATAAATGTAATTGCTGTATTACAAGTATCAGCACACTTACTGCATTAATCTGATATTCCATACGATTTTTCCAATAAATCAGAACCGTGTAAGGTACTCGACATATTACACCTGTCACCAGAACACAAGCCGTGATCCTCATCGCTCGACCTCTGGCTTTAGCAATAGAACGGCCTCCACCACGAGAAGAAAGCTGACGACTGCTGCATTCGAGACGCCACATTATAGCACCATACTTGGAACACAAAAAAAAAACACATTTGTTTCAATTTCTTTGGTGTATTTAGGACAATCATATACGGCCATCTAATCCCAAACTTGGGAGAACCTATACTATGTCAACCAGACGACTGATATATACATAATCAAATTCAGATAAACAAATTTTGATAAATTACACCCAGATACAGAGTACACGAAGATTTATCGTGAGTGGAAATAAACCTACGACATTTGGCTTCGCAGTCAGGGTAACTAATTGCTTACCATCAGACCAGTAAAAAAGGTAAACTCTTAAAGGTAATATTACCTGCTTACGTGTGATATGCACTATATCCATTCAGAAGGTACTTACAGTCAGAACCATGACGCTTAATGGCACCCATACCAGCAAGGTCAATAAAAAGTGCCAGTAGATTCCAAGGATGACAACATCTTCTACACAGAATGACTCCAAATAATCTAGCCACTGACGCTCCTGAAGACAAACACATTTGATTATCTAATTAGTAAGTTTGACCAGCAGCTTCTAAAAATGCATGGCTTTTATATTGTACCTTACTACTATTGTGTAATGGAAGCATTCAACATTTTGTGTCGTTATTTGAGATAATCCTTTGGATACTGCAATCTAGGACTATATTTTACATTTACATCAAAACCTTTTTAAAAATATGCCGTTTTAAGTAACGGACCTTCAATCCAATTATGAGCATCAAGAGCTCAAAATGAGATACTCAATAATATGATGATGATTTAATAACTGAATACAATAACATTTATATTAACCAAAAATGTTCTAGAAACTTACCACATAGTTTCTTTTAACAACCCAGGGTATAGATAGGACCATTGCTGCCAGCCATAAAGCTAGAATAAGTTTAGGAGCAAATTTGATAGTTATTCTTGCTTCTTGAGTCAAAGCTGCTGCAGCTAAGCGATCGTAAGACACCAACATTATGGCACTTACGCTTGAGAGTAACAATGTAGCTGCAAGTAAAATTACAAAATTAGAAAATGTTCTATTGTTCGGGAAATAAAGACAAAACAAAACGTGATTTTCGGTAAAAATAGGAAAAGCAGAATTGTTTCATGAGCCTTCTAAATAAAATTCCAAAAGTCAGGAATATCCCGTTAACGGTCACGGTTATCAAAAAACAGTAGTTTCTTGATTTATAACTTAAAAAAAATCTACAAAATATAGCATTACTTTTTTCTTAAAGTCTTTGAGATAATTAATTAATTTAAAACAAATTATAAGGAGTGAATCATGTTCATAAAATACACTTATAAAGCATTTGTGCAAAAAGTAAGTACATTACTAATCCAGCAACACAAAGTGCCTACTGATAAATTTCCCATGATAGGATTGATTACTAATACAGATAACCTCGCACTAGGAAACAATACACCTGCTCTGAGGGACAAAAAAGTAGTCAGAAAAATCCTTCAGTATAATCTATAGATTACAAACACTCAAACGATACTTAACTTTGAGTCAAGCTTAAAAGTATTTCTGTCGCTACCAACAAGCTTATAGTGAAGCCTGGAGTTAAGAACTTATTGACTTTTTGCAAGGCCGTCACTCTTTTTCGTGAATATAGTAAACATGATTTTGTTCAATCAAAGAGAAGCAAAAAGAGGGTCTTGTGAAATGTCAAATATATTCAAATTTGTTGTTCAGTAGCAATAAGCTTTTTGATCTCTTTTAATAACCTTTATGTGACAGTTATAGCTTAAGAGTTACTAGCATCTCAAAATTTAAAAAAAATTGAGTGTTTAACCGTAAACTTATTAAAACTTAATAATTTAAATCTTGCCTACCTTGCATAAATCCTTCAAACCTACACCCGAAGTGACCTAAAACGTATTGCTGGAAGAAGTCCCTGACGAGCATGAACCATGGGCAGAGAATTAACGTTAGCAAGTCAGTCAAAGCCAAGTTCCCGACTAAATAGTTGCTTACTGACCAAAGCCATTTGTTCTTGATTAGAATGATCAGTATTATAGTGTTCAGGAATATTCCAATGAAGCCCACAGTACCCATGAGGGTCGATTTTATTGCCATCTCCTTTGCTGGTTTCACGTGCCATAGTGTGTTTGGGAATGGGTATTGCGATGTGTCCAACTAAAACAAAGATTAATGTTTGACTAATGATCCTTTTCCATTATTATTGTTGGCATTTTAAATCTGAATCTATACTAATATTATAAAGCGGAAGAGTTTGTTTGTTTGTTTGTTTAAACGCGCTAGTCGAAGCGAAAATTTACGCATACGAAGTTGCGCGGGACAGCTAGTATTATATAAAACTAGCTGTCCCGCGCAACTTCGTATGCGTAAATTTTCCCCATTTTTGCAACATTTCACGTCGCTACTCCGCTCCTATTAGTCGTAGCGCGATGATATATAGCCTATAGCCTTCCTCGATAAATGGGCTATCCAACAAAAAAGAATTGTTCAAATCGGACCAGTAGTTCCTGAGATTAGCGCGTTTAAACAAACAAACAAACAAACAAAGCAAACAAACAAACTCAAACCAACATTTGATCTATTTTGGACTTCTTTTTATCTTTTTATTACCTGCACATATATTGCTCTACAACTGTCCAACTGTACTGGTAAACCTTTCTTTGTCAACTAAAGATTAAGATTATTAATTTTTAAATATAACTAGCAATGTGGTATTAAGTCCCAATTTTAATTTTAATTATGTATTAGTTTATTGTTATTATGTTACGTATTTGTGTAATTGTAGTTTAAATTATGTATTAGTTTATTAAGTTTTTTATGTACCTATGTATTTGTATAATATGGGCCTTAGTAGCCTGAAATAAATGGTTATTATTATTATTATTATTATTACTAGCAATCTTGTTAACCCCTACAGCTAAGCTCAAAGGCTTGTGTTAGGAGTAGGTTCACGTCTGTAGTACAATGGGTAGGATTCGAACCCGCACTCACGATTGCGAGACCGATGCCTAGTCATTGGTCTACCGCCGCTTCAATTAAGTATTCAGATTTGTCTTATCAAGTCCGATGCAAAACTTAAGACTCATCAATACAGCGTTATATCATTGTTGTAAAATAATGCTGGTATTATTAGAATGTAAATTCTATATTGGTCTAGTTTAACCAGAGAACCAATAAGCTTAGTAAATCTGTGACTGACGTCATAGATTGTGATTATTACATAACATAATATCGGCAATCCTAAAATCCATAGATTACTATAATCTAGATTGATTTTCTATGTTTTGTTATGGAATCTAGCAATCCTATTTTTATGTAGATATAAAATAGAGTGTGCACATTAAAAAAACCGTGACACGTGCGACTATAACTACATCTATCAATCAATGTATCTATAAAAACCTAGTTAGATCGATTTATCGCCCCTGAAACTAAACGCCCACTAAATTTCATGTATATATCATTATATATATAATACATACGGATTTTTTTTCATTTGTACAAATGAAAAAATCCGATTTGAAAAATTGCACCAGCAGAAGAGCGTATGTTCATGACACTTAGACCCTTTTGTTGAGAAACTCAGGTTTTTGGCAATAACTGTTCAATAAATTTAAGTTTAAAGTCCATAATAAGCACTACCTTTGTAATTTTTTCATATTTTTTGGTGACACGGTTCAAGGGTTAAGGGAGGGGGCACAATTTATGCAACTTACGGAGCGATTATTTCCAAAAATTTTAACTTAATCAAAAAAATATATTATGTCTTTATATTCTGTTAGCTTCTGTTACATGTAGGTATGTCTTCCCTTAAAATATTTGTTTTTATTATTTTACTATCAAAGTAGCGGCTACTACAAGACACCTTTTCACTCAATTTTATCAATATTCATTGCGTAGTCCTTGAGTAAAATGCCTATGACATACGGACGGACATGACGAAACTATAAGGGTTCCGTTTTTTGCCATTTTGGATACGGAACCCTGAAAAGTGGCGATTAAACAACAACAACCCGATTCACATAAAAAGAGGCGGTACGGTGTTCGCCGGGACAACTAGTATTCTTATATATTTACAAGTAATATCTATTTATAAATCATCGTGATTAATGGAAGTTTTTATGTGTTTACGGTATTATTTTAACTTATAATATTATCTTCATGTTAGTTTAATATTTTTATAGAATATTTAAATTTAAAAAAAATAATCTATCAGTAACGAAACGCATTTCTTGATATAAGATTAGACAATAACCTCTGTTTGTGCTAAAAATATCTTTACATCTAGTTAGTCTGAAAATGACATTATATTGTCAGATGTAACAATTGTTGTGCCTATAGATCTTTGAGTAATGGAACAGTCACGCATTTTGACTACGGTGTAGGGTTTTTAGAGAACATAAGACTAGGATTTACGCAGAACACTATACGTTAGGGCGATTAGAGAGCTTGGCTTTCCATAAGATCTGATAACTCGTCTTTGCGTCAATTTACATATAAATGTTTTTGGTAAGTTGGAATTTTGCGAAATAAATCTGGCATCCCACGCAAGTATCCCACGACTTAAACAATCCAATAAATTTTTGATAGCGTAAGTCGTGGGATACTTTTTACACTGCAATATTCTGTTGTTAGAATCTAGCAGTTATTTGCTTTATTATTTTGTTGAACACGAATTATCTGGCAGCAGATAGCAGTTTTATTTGATAAGCCATGCAAGTAAAATTAGCTGCAAATTGAAATAACACGTCCAAATTCAATAAAGAGATAGATTACATTAAGAGATTACATGTGATAACATTGTTGTCATCAGAAAATGATACAAATTGTTGTTATTTACTTCATTAATAAGCAAATTTCATATACAATACGACTCTTTATTTTGTACCTGACTACGGCGAAGCCAAAAAGGAAAAGTAATGTTTTTAGCAGTCTAAGACTCGGCTGAAGAACTACCGACCTATTTCCCTTCTAAGCCACGTTTATAAGCTTTTCTCAACAATCATCACGAACCGCCTTGCGCGAGGACTTGACGAATTCCAACCACCGGAACAGAGCTAGATTTCGGAGCGGAAATGGCACCATAGACCACATTCATATAGTGCGGCAGATTATACAAAAGACCTAGGAGTATAATCAGCCTATGTGTCTAGCATTCGTGGAATATATAGCATTCTGGTCCATTCTGGAGTCTCTGCAGCGATGCCAAATTGATTGGCGATATATCCAAGGGGTAAGATGTCTCTACGAAGCCGTCACCATGTCCGTACAATTACAGAATCAGCAAACAAACCTATACCATTGCATCGAGGAGTGAGGCAAGGGGATGTTATTTCCCCGAAACTGTTCACAAATGCAATGGAGGATATGTTCAAGACGCTGCACTGGAAAGGACGAGCCATCAACATCAATGGTGAATACATCTCTCACTTGCGATTTGCAGATGACGTCGTCATCTTGGCAGAAACGCTGCAGGACCAACAACAGATGCTGAATGACCTGGCTGATTCCTCTGTACGCATCGGCCTATGAATGAACTTAGATAAAACCAAGGTCACATTCAATGAATATGCACTACCGGAACCAACAGTGGTGCATGGCACCGTTCTCGAAGTTGTTCAAATATATGTGTACCTCGAGCAGTCATTACAGTTAGATAGAAATAACTTCGAGGACGAGGTGAACAGGAGAATTCGGTTGGGTTAGGCGGCGCGGCGTTTAGGAAGTTACGTCGAGTCTTCTCATCGTCGATTCCACAATGCCTTAAGACTAAAGTCAGTGCGTCCTATCCATCATGACATACGGAGCCGAAACGTAGACACTGACGGTACGGCTGGTTCACAAGGTTAAAGTTGCTTAGCGGGCTATGGAAAGGGCTATGCTCAAGGGCTGCAGAAATGAGGTGATTCGGCAGAGAACCAAAGTTATTGACATAGCCTACCGGATTAGCAAGCTGAAGTGGCAGTGGGCTGGCCATATTAGCCGAAGAATCGACAACTGTTGCGGCAAACGAGTTCTTTAGTGGAGACCGCGTCTCGGCAAACATAATATAGGACGCCCTCAGGTCAGGTGGAGTGATGATTTACGCAAAACGGCTGGCAGGAGCTGGATGCGAGAAGCTGAAGATAGAACAAAGTGGCGTGATTGGGAGAGAATTGGAGAGGCTGCGATAAGCTGATGATGATGTTGGTGTGATGTTTTTTTTTTCTAAAATTCTACGAGCTCAATTCTGTCTGAATAATTGAAAATGTTGTCTAACTATGACCATCATTAAAATTGCCTAATTTTACTAAGCTTGCTTATAGCTTATTCCTATGTTCCCCCTACGTGACCGAGTTCTTGTTTTTTTAAGTTTTATTGTAAAGGAGGCCAGAGGTATAGTGCCATAGACGGGCCCTGTTCCAAAATTTGTTAAGAGGCCCCTGTGGGTCCCTTGCACGAATTTGCAATTGACTGATCACTGTTAGTCGTTGAGACGGTGTTAGTCGTAGGGACGGGGGGGAGGGGGTCATTGCTAACGCACTTTTGGGGCCCCTGTAGCCTGGGGCTCTGTATAATTGATGCGGTTGAAATGGTGGTAGCTACGCTCCTGTGAAGGAGCCAACAAACATCCTGGAATATAAATGTTGATAAACTTTTGCGATTTGTATACATTATTAAAATATATATATTTACGGTTCTTAATCACGTTCTTATTTTCATAACCCTGGAATATATGTTGATAAAGAAAGAAGGCTCAGAGTAGGTACTTACATTTTCTAGATAATCCTCAGACCAGTTGCCCATAGTTTTCACATCTATTTCATCATAGTCGGTGCTGTCCATGTCAAACCACTTATGAATAGCACTCACTTCATGACGTCAGCACATGTGTATTTACTTATCAAGAGCTACTGAAAGTTAAAACAACATTGATTGAGTAAAAGCGTGGATTAACTTGTTGTGATAATGAATTGTAAGCTATTAAGGACATGAGGTTAATACACATATGTATAGGTACAATTATGTATATGTTACTGTGAGTGTCCGATATTGGTGAATGATATGATACACCGGTGTTTTTCTCAATTTTATAAACCTACTAGCTTGTACCCTGCGTACGTTGCTACGCCACTAGCAAAAATAAAAAAAAACATTCTAATAACAGTGGCGTCATCTGTCGAAGATTGGTTGTACCAACTCAGAAACCTTTGTGGGCTCATGCACAACACTTTGCTGATGATCATCAGATGATCAAATACAGACAAACATTCATTTTTAAAACAGAGAATCTTAGATGCAGCTTTTTACACTATGTGTTGTTATGATACACCTGTAATTACTGTAACCTGGAGGTATTGCTGACTGTATTTTGGTTTTGATTGCATCTTCTCCAGGACTGCGGAAAGTGCTCGATCTTTCTAACAAAGCGTAGGTATAGGTATCTTCGCTAACAGTCACTGGTGAATGACCGAAATCATCACGAAAATAATAAAAAACGCCCATTCACCAACCAATAAATCTTGATGATAGTTGACTGACACCAGTGTACCTTAAGGTATGGTAGGGTACAATGAATTGAGAGTAAGGCGGGAACTCGCTTTGATAATATATGTGTTCAAGTTACTCAGAGTTTAGATTTACAACGCGGACATGTTAGGGCAGGTAGGCCTATGTGTTCCGGACCGGTACGTGTGGTGACGATGACGACCACAACTGCTAGTAGTTTCGCAAGCTCGAACCAATCTGCTGAGCGAGGCTCCTCTGACGCGTGCAGTCCGTACCCTCAATGTCATAGCCGGATACACAGATTTATTCTGTTGTACTGTGAGTGAGTTCACAAAGGTATTATTGTTTGTATTTTTTTATAAAAACGGTTAAGTGTATATAGATATAAAAAGGTTGTATGTAATAATTAGAATATGTAGAATGTTACTTTAAAAAGGTATGCTATGTACGCTATCGTCTTGGTTCTACTGTCAAGATAGTTGTAAGTTTTGTAACTAAAAAAAAAGAATATACAGGTTGTAACAGAAAGGTGTGGTCATATTCAAGGGTTGGCATGTGCCCATGATACGGAGTGCACATACTTAATTTTATAAAAATCAGAGTACCTTAAAAAAATATTTATTATTTTTTCATTCGTTTATATATGAGTGAAAAAGTTATTAATTTAAAAAAGTATGACTTAAAAAGTTCTATGCCATAATAATGAAATTGAATTTTGTACCAGGAGGGGTATAATTCTTATGCCATACGCCTTTCACTACTGAATTTTTACAATAAGAATATGGTATAACTATGTAATAATAATGAAACCAGCTATGGCACCATGGCAGGATACCCTATCCGCTGCTAAAATTTGACCACACCTTTCTGTTACACCCTGTATACTGATATTCTTCAGTGAATACCTACTACCTACTACGCTTTGTTGGGTACATGTTTGTGTCGTCGCACTTGAAGAGGCGGCTCTTATACACATAGCGGTAGACATCGAGATAATTAAATGGGCAGCAAAGAAGCAGTTCAATCTTTTAATTCATTCAGCTCACCCTCTACAGCAATATGCATGTAAGAGTTTCTCACAAAACTCCTACATTCATTTAAGTGAGTTACTCGATAAGTTTTAAGATGCTCGTAATTTAAAAATAAAACGCATCTGTATTATATATTTTTAAAACAAATTTATTTAAAAATAGAACTCGAGTAGCCAGGTTGATGGTTCAAAATAAAATGATGTTTCGTACATGCGTTTTTCTTTGTGCGTTTCCTTGTAACGGCGAATGTGTGCATGCTATGATATTTTATTATTTTAAATTTAGTTTATCTGAAGAATTAACTGGCCAACAATAATTTGCATCAGCGTCTTGAAGTTAGGAAGATTTGTTGTCGTTGGATCCCGCGTTGATCTCAGACACTGAAAAATAGGCCCACGTGGTGCCGCGAAATGCGTCTGCGATTTGAAAACGGAACATCAAGACGTGTTTCGAAAATCATCACAGGCGACGAAACGTGGATTATCAATATCGGCCGAAAAATAGGAGACAGTCGTCATTATGGGTCTTTTCTGAATGAAAGTTGCCAAGAAAACCGCAAAGACCTCGTAAAGTTGATAAAAAAATGGTGCATGTGTCAACAATATTGGAAAATCATAGATCTGATAACTGGGAATGGTATACAACAGTAGCATTGCAGAAAGTTTTCCAAGCTATGCGAGAGAGGAAACAAAAGACTGGGCTTCGGGAATCATCCTGCATCACAACAATGCTTGGTCACATACGTCCCATAGAGCAAAGGCGTTTCTTGAGGAATCCGGTTTTAAAACCTTGCATCATCCACCATACAGTCTTGATTTAGCTCCCTGTTATTTATTTTTGTTCTCGATAATCAACGAAAAAAAATGGGATTTTTTTTTCGCATACCGAAGAAGCCGTGGTCGCCTATGAAGATCTAATTTCGGACCTATTGGATCAAGACTGGCAAAAGTGTTTTAATAGTTGCTCTAGGCGAATGGAACTTTGCATAGTGAAGGTGAGTTTTGAAGGAGGTTTTTGAGGTGATGAAGGAGAGGTTTTGCAAAAACTGTAAAATAAATATTGTTAATATCTTGTATAGTTTCTTCTTGTCTAAAAACTTATCGAGTTGCCTACCTAATTAATAATCAATTGCGGGTCCTCAGGTTTGTGCATATAAAAAACCTTGATTGGCTGAAGTCAACTTAAACAAGGCGATGAAATAAATTAGGTACATAAACAAATTAATCCCCAGCCAAGGCGACTAGTTTTCAATTCTATTGACTCCGCCACCGTGGTTATAGTCACACGCAGGGCTTAGCCGGTTTCGGCACGGCATACTAAAAAGCCGGCACAAAACCTATAATAGGTAAGTGGAAGTAAACTTTATGAATCACAACGCGAACGTAATGACTATTTTGTTCCTTTTCCAGAAATGAACATTAATTATTAATAATAAGTTTTATATTTTTATTCTCTCGAATTATATTATTCTGAGCAGATACGCTTATTAAAGACAATATATTTTGGCTTAAATATTATTTTTTTAATGTTTTGGAAATCTGGTTAAGCCCTTATTTTAGGACTCCAAATATCTCTTACTTACTTCAATTTTCGGTACCTGACATTTAACAACCCGTGATATAATAAACAGTGCGTACCAAGCAGTGCCGAATTCTACATAGAGGGAGCATTCCGGGGCCCATACCCCGGGCGCCAAATGCCATGAAGGGACGCCAAAAAGGTGAATGATATTATAATATTTACACCTAACGCATTTACCTATTCAATATATCGATAAACCACACACTTACCTACTTATCATAAAATACACAGAATCAATAAACCACAAATATTTCGCACAGATCGTCAAAAAAAAAAAACACAAAACGATCAAAATCAACAAAGAAATTTTAACAAAAACAACGTGTTGGAACCACAATGGCCGTTCACATAGTGGGAGTCGATATCGAAAGCACTCGAGATAACAGTGGTTTTAGGTAGTCCATTGGCATGAAAGCTTTTTTATCAGGAAGATGATTGATAGCACCAAAATAAACCTTATGGCAAGGCTGTAGCACAAAAAATAACGAGAATACTACAGAAGGTAGCTTTTGTGGAAAGCGCATTCTTCGCTCTCACACGTAGACATTGCCCAAGGACAAGGAATGGAAGAAAAGTGGTCCGATGTGCCTCGAACGATGTTTATGTGTGCGCTGCTCCAGCAAAGTAGGTACGTATGAAGATCGCCTTCTGTACTCTCGATATTTTGTGGTTGTAGCTTTAATTCTGTTTATCGATTGCTAGTTGTTACAAAGGTGATTATTTGGATTTATATAGTGTTGGCAATATTCTGGACTCGCTTTTGTACGCTTCTATTATCTCGTTTCACTGTTATAATGAAGAACGAATGTTTTGATGTCTTTTTTTTTTTGGTTTTAGTTATACCTATTCTAAGACATTAATTTTATCAATTTTGAACTAAATTTGTTAACAACCTGAGGATATGACCTTTGCAACCCCGAAAACTTGGAGGGTGGACTTGCACACATTAAGGAGATACAGGATAATACAAGCATAACCTTCAACGTCTAATACCATTTGCCAATGCTATCATCATCTTTCATGCCGTACATCAAAGGAGTTACGAACAAAATTGGAACAGTATTAAAGAATTACTCCATTAAGACTGTATGTAGTCCACACTCCAAGGTTTCGAAACTTTTACGAAAGTTATTCCACTCCAAAATACTGGCTTGTACAAGGTTGATTGCAGTTGCGGTAGTTCCTATATCAGACAGACCAAAAAGGCAATCGCAGACAGGCTCAAAGAACATATCGCTGCTGTAACGTCTACCGTTTACAAATCTGGGTCCTTATTGACTATCATTTTTTTCGTTTTCGCGGCAAGCCCGCGGGAACTAGCGCATGCGCGGTGTGCTTCGATTTCTATATACCTATAGTTTAAAATACCCGATATATATTATACTTATATTATACTAGCTGACCTGCGTAACTTTGTCTACGTACATTTTCCCCATTTGTATAACTTATAGGATTATAAAGCTGAAGAGTTTGTTTGTTTGTTTATTTTAACACGATAATCTCAGGAACTACTTGTTCGAATTCAAAAATTGTCTTAGTGTAGTCTAGTATAAAATTTATTCAGTGTTGGTATGCTTTATATTGAGTCCTTAAAATGGTATGTGTATATATATTTATATATATATATATATATATATATATACATACATATATATATACATACATATATATATATATATATATACATACATATATATATATATATATATATACACATACCATTTTAAGTACTCAATATAAAGCATATATATATCTAATATATAAAATTCTCGTGTCACAGTTTTCGTTGCCATACTCCTCCGAAACGGCTTGACCGATTTTGATGAAATTTTTTGTGCTTATCCGGTATCTATAAGAATCAGCTAACATCTATTTTTCATACCCCTAAGAGTTTGTTTGTTTGTTTGAACGCGATGATCTCAGGAACTACTGGGCCGCATTGAAAAAATATTTTATTGTTGGATAGCCCATTTATCGAGGAAGGCTATAGGTTATAACATCACGCTACGACCAATAGGAGCGGAGCAGCAATGAAAAATGTTATAAAAAAAAAGGAAAAAAAAAAAGAAAAATGGGAAAATTACTATCTATTATTTATGCCCCTAAGTGATAATACCACCCCTATAAAATAAAACATCGCGCTACAGCAGCAAGAAAAAATGTTGCAAAAATGGGGAAAATTTACGCAGACGAAGTTGCGCGGGTCAGCTAGTACCTAATCCATAAATTTACATCAAATAAGGTAAAAGCACCTATTACGGAGGTATTTCGCAACATTTGAAAGTAAGAAACAAAAATAAGCATTTGTAAGTATTTCTAATGGTGGAAAAAAATTCTATCGTGAAAAGTGGAACTCACATTTTGTATTGCTGTTGAGACCATGTTTCTTTTCATGATATTACTAATTTTAAAAAAATATTTAAATGGTCGTGTCGATTATCCCTGATACGGAGGTACAAATTTGGTCTGATCCTATTACTGCGGTAGACGGCTCCTAATACGGAGGGTCAGAAATTATATTCATTAAAGTTCCGTACAAATAATATTTATTAAATAATATTAATGTGTTAGTAACGTAATTCGTAAGTTTTTCATTTATTGACCATTGATTTTATTACCCTACTTAATCAAATTAATGGTAAATGAATGAATTATTTAGTAATTATTATTTAATAAATATTATTTGTACGGAACTTCAATAAAATTTAAAAACTACGTTGAGAAAACAAAAAGTAAAATAAAAATTATTTATAGATTGCATAAATTTAAATAAAATAATAACATAAATTTAAAAGTTTTTATCGCTCTTGGTTTTATCAAAGAAAAATGCATATTAAATAAGAATCCACAAAAAAAGATGCAAAACTTTTACGGAACCCTAAAATCTTGTAAATTTATGTGTATATGATGAATATAGTATGAATAGAGCCGGAAATACCTACCACCGTAATAGGAAAACTACTCGTGTTTTTATTAATCCTAATTCTGACCCATAAATGTTTCAATTAACAAAAGAGTATAAATGCCTAATCAAAGTCAACAGGTTTTTGGCTCAGATTTGTTAAACTCAAGTCAAAACTTATATAAAATAAATATTTTGTGATAAATTAAAATACACCTTCCCATTTTAACCTCTTATAAGAAACTAACATTTTTTACTCGACAGTTTTCATATTTAACTAGATTTCTAATTAAGAACGCATACCGCAGAATATGGTTTCTAAATTATGTGATTAATAATTATTTCAACTAAACTTAAAACTAATTTGACAAGTTACTAAATTGAAAGTTATAAACAATTAAACATGTCTAGTATTTTTCCTATTTCGGAGTTACACCACCGTATTAGGATCAATCTACAAAATTCGTATCGTATTACGGCGGTATTTTATTTCTTATTTTTTTGGTAAAAAATGACTTACAAATATAAAATAAGCTATTTAAATAGTAAGTGTAATAATAGGAAAATGGTATAAATAACAAATAAACAAACTAGAACGGCTTCTTAATACGAAAAACTTAGTTTATGAATATTTGTGTACTTACGTTTGTTGTTCCGCGTTTGTATGGAAACCCCTCTCATGTCGATGACGTTACACAGACTGATTGGTCTTGTTGTATTGTCTATGTGCTATACTTGCAAACGTCAGTTAAGTCATAAAGTAATAGATTAAGAATAAATAGTTTCGGTTTTGGTGTACCTACACTGAATAAATCGGGAATAAAACGCGAAAATAGAAATACCACCGTAATAGGAAGCAATTTTGACTACCACCGTAATAGGTGCTTTTACCTTATACTATGTACATTTTTAATTATAGAAGAAATAATTTATTAAGGCATAAAAAATACAATTTTACACACCTAAAATAACACATTACCAATATCAAAGTAAAATAATAATAAAAAAAAACACGTACTTATATTTAAACAGTTAATTATGTTGAAAATAGGACCTAGTTCAGCATATGCCAGGCTAACGCCTGACGCTGATTTTCAACTCGGCAATGGGAATCGGCACTGTACTCTTTAATACAGGTTACTTATATAACCTAGCTAGGAATACAGCACCTCACCCTATATGTTATTGTAGTCTTTGTACACCCTAATACTGTAATATTTTGATTGTAATTAAATTGTACTAGAATGTTTAATAAGATATATAAAGAATTATTATTATTAATTAATTATATTTTATTTAATAAAATATCCAATCAGAAAATCTATTATTTCTGTGGAACATTACAAGATATTCCTCAATCATAGCAAATTCTGCACAAGTCATAAGTATTTTGATTTAACTGCCCTCTAGTAGCGTGTAGTAGAACTTCGTCAGAAATAAACTTCGTGCGGAGACGGCAAGCCAGTTTGAACGTTTATAGGTTTTAACAAAGTTTAGGTATTTGATGATAGATGTCTCTTTAAAAAAATATTTACTAGTAGATACCGCCTCTGTGGGGCGGTGGGAGTGTGTCCGACTGCTACGCAAGAGGTCGTAGATTCGATCCCCACCCAGGATAAAACTTTGTGTGATGAACACAATAGTTTATTCTGTGTCTGGGTGTTTATTTATCTTTTTTTTTTTCATAAAATATATGTGTTTAGAAATATATAAGTATGTTTATCAGTTGTCTGGTTTCCATAGTACAAGCTATGCTTAGTTTGGGATCAGATAGCGTTTAGTGAGTTGTCCCAAGATGTTATTATTATTATTATTACTGGAGTTACTTAGAGTTAGAAAATGATTTATTAAACTTCCAAAATAAGAACTGCTAGCAAAAACTGACAAAATATGGTGAAGAGTTTCACAGGTTATATTGTTTTTACATAATTTCAATTTCAAAGAGTATGTTGCCCTGGCAAAAATGTAGAGTTTTTCGACTAAACTACCTAAAGTTTGAAGCAAAATAAAATAATTCGGAATCAATTTTTATGAATATCAAAAAGCTGTGTCTTTTTCTGTGTAGGAATTGAATCTACAACCTCGTTCACAGCAATCGCTCACAATCCCACTGCGCCACAGACTTAGTCAAAATATTACCTAATTACTTACATTAGGTAAAAAAATCGGGCATGTCGGGCCACGCGCAATGTAGGGTTCCGTAGAGCCTTACTCCCCGATCCGATAATGCGGCTTAAGAATGGGTTTTCTGTTGTTTTTGTTTCATACTTACATCGTTATACCTACATAATAATTGTTGTGAGAGTTTGTGTTTTTAAAGATTATTGTTGATGTATTAGTTGTTGGTGAACCAAATAAATAAATAAATAATAATAATTTTCAATGGAATTTGTACGAAAATGTTGTTACTTCTCATTTGATCAGCTATTACTCGTTTACTTTTTAAGCCTACTAAGCTGTGGCAGTTTTTGTTTTAATTTCACTATTTAAACTACCGCCAATTTTTTCACATACCCAACATCAACCATTTAGCTGGCAGGGGACACTTAAATCTAACAAAGATTTTAACTTTAAAGAATAATATTTCACAAAAGGATTCCTAAATCTAAAAATGATCCTTAAAAACTCCTAAACGTTTTTAAAATACCTATCTAATGATACCCCCATGCAGGACGTGGGTGAGAAAAAAAAAACCACATCCCCACTCTATACAGGGTGTAACAGAAAGGTGTGGTCAAATTTTAGCAGCGGATAGGGTATGTTATCAGTATTGCACCTACCATGATGCCATAGCTGGTTGCAGTGTTATTACATAGATAAAGCATATTCTTTTTGCCAAAATTCAGTAGTGAAAAGCGTATGACATAAGAAATATACCTCCCCTGGTACAAAATTCGATTGGATTATTACGGCATAGAACTTTTTAAGTCATACTTTTTTTAATCAATAACTTTTTCATTCATAAATAAACGAATGAAAAAATAATAAATATTATTGTAGGGTACTCCGATTTCGATAAAATTAGGTATGTGTGCTCAATACCATGGGTACATACCAACCCTTGAATATGACCACACCTTTCTGTTACACCCTGTATATATATAGTCCCATATGTAAAGTTATTATTTCTCAGCCCTTAATTATTTCTCATCCTTAAAAAAAATATATTTCATGATTTTATTCTTTCACTTTGTCGGCGTAAGTAATATATGTATCCATGCAAAATTACAGCCTTCTAGCATTAACAGTCTCTGAGCTAAGCTGTGGACGGATGGACTGAGGACATGGCGAAACCATAAAGGTCCGTTTTGCCATTTCGGCTACGGACACCTAAAAACAACAATAGACATAGTTCTCACTATTTTGAGTAATTTTAAAGCAGACATATCATTTAGATATACGTTATGATACTTATTACGATACATTACTATACGTTCAAGTAAAGTGGTCTGGAATTATACATATTATTTTGTGTATAAACGAGGACAAATCGTTTTGTTTGCTATTAATGTCATTCTAACTGAATTTTGGTCACGGCGGCTAATCTTAAAATAGATTAGCTTAGACCGCTTAGACTATTTGGCGCAAGTGTACAATTGTGCACTCTATTTTCTCACTTCAAAATTCCGATGGGCTTGAAGAGAGAATATTTGATGCACCGGGCATAGTCTTCATTCCATATATGTATTTGTGATTTGTATAATATTTATTTGTAACGCGACACAGGGCTATAACCCCAGTGTGGGAGATGTTTTTTTTAATAAAAACATGTGTGGCACTCGAGGACTGCCGCGGTAAAGCTATTGCATAGCATTTTTTATTAACTTATGCATTAAAAAAAAAACTTTTTTAAAGAAAAAAATAAATAAAAAAGGAATTAAAAATTAAGCTATGCAATAAAAAAAGCTATGCAATAGCTTAAAAAGAACAGGTATTAACTCAAATATTCATGGACGACAAAACTGTATCCATTGTGGGAGTCGAATCGATAACCTCTTGCGCAAAAGTCGTAGGTATCTCCGAGCTCACCACTGAGGCAGTCAACTTTGAATTATTATGGCAGATGGATGAAACTGGCGTTTTAACACCCGTTTTAACAATAAGGATTAAATTGATTATGATTTGTACTGACAACGTGTGTCAACTGTCAGTTGGAAGGATTATTTTATAACGAAAGCACTTATTATGCTACTATTGGTCACCATGTTTGTCCCTCATGATTGTTCTTTTCCAGTACCTAAGCACATTTTAATGAAGTCCACATTACGCATTGTCTTAAAATTCACATGATATTTTGGAAAATGCGATTTTGATGTGTGGCATTGAGATCTACAAGATAGGTGTGAATGTCACTAATGTTGGATTTATCTTTTCAATGATTGTTATGAACAAAAACTTTAATAGCTGTACCTAATAGTCAGTGGGTACGTAAGTACCATAAGTGTGTTTGTGTCGTAAATTACTTGTAATTTAGACTGTTTTATTCGATTCGAATGATAAATGCAAACGATTCGTCTCACCCAAACAAAATTCAAATTTAAAATTCTTTATTCAATTAGTATGTAAAACAACTCTTGTGATACGACGGGATTCTACATGTACATGTAATGCCAAGTTCACAAACAATACCTAGGTATAGCCGAAGAAAAGAACTTGGCAATAAAAACTCGCAGCCACTCTTTTCAAATTGCCAATTTTACAATGTTTGAATGTATATAAACTTGATATGGGGGTAAAGTGCTGCGACGAATATACTATACATCATGTTAAAGGATTGATGCAAATTTCATAATCAAAAAGTTGAAACATGAGATAAACTAAAATCAGCCTTAGTGGGTACAATATAGTAGGAGCATCTACTTACAACAAAGGTAAAAACTGTATGTGCTTTAAATATTGGCCAAAGTACTTACTTGTAACGAATGATTAATCAATTGATAATGTCGAATAGCTTTTTAACACCCCCGAGGGGACTAATTTCCACAAATCCTAGTAGATATATACAACTTAAACGACGTAAACTGTAACATAAGAGTGCCTACAGACATGTTCGGGCCGGCATCATTAGGCACAGGCCGGGCGGTATAAGTGAATTAACGTTCAAGAAAAAAGCCGCTCGGATTTGCCGGCTTTTTCAACTACCCGATTGGCACTAGTTAATGAAACTGAACATGTGAAGCTGCTTCTAACTGGAAAGTACTGCCGAACCGTATGTGCCGACCCACTTAAGTGTGTGGCCTTCTAACGCGTATGTAAATTGTTCATCTTAATTTCTAATTAGTGGGTTTTTCAAATATACTTTCATTTACATTTTTAAATGGCACTGCTTTGGCAAGTGATCACTTTAATCACACAAAGTCTATTTTTATAAAAACAAAATATAAAATTGGCTAAATTCTACATTTTCATTTATTATAAGCCAAACTTAATCACAAACCTTAATTTTTCAATCTATCCTGAATTATTTAAAAGCTAATTACGTTAGAACTTAATGTCTACTTTGATTAAAAAAGACAATTGCAAATGACACTCGCCACCCACGAGACTCATAGACACTCATTTACCCATCCTATTTCAGTAATTACATCCACCAATACTTTACCTACACGTCTACACCGCAACATCCACAAATACTGAAAGTACAGAAGGTAAACCTTCATATGTAAACGGTAAAGGTAAACACTCGTAGACATCGTTGAAAGTTACAAAATTAGTAATTTTGTAACTTTCATCTGTAATTTTAAATTACAGATCACTTTATCCGGAAGGCGGCGCGAAAATTCCGCTTCAATGGGAAACGAGATCATCCGTCAACCGTCAATGAACCGAAGTTACCATAAAAAAAACCACCAGAGTCAGCACTAG
This sequence comes from Herminia tarsipennalis, assembly GCA_945859575.2. Lineage (NCBI taxonomy): Eukaryota > Metazoa > Arthropoda > Insecta > Lepidoptera > Erebidae > Herminia > Herminia tarsipennalis. The sequence goes on along the minus strand of OX243846.2, from coordinate 18,809,025 downwards.
TGGGGGGTACATATTATGTACACTGTAGTGCTGTCTCTGGTGGATTTTTTAAAAAAACTTTTCAGAAAAAAACTAATTAGGCACACTAAATTGGTAATGGACTGACTATATTTTCAGAAGGACCAATGGCCGCTTGTGCAAAAAAATCCTAGAGTGGAGACCGTGACTCCGTAAACGTAAGGCTACCGGGATGAATTGAATGCGGAATTGAAAATATTGTGGAGTAATAAAGAAGAAGTGTGTATGTCCAGCAAAGGACCAATCCAGGCTGTCTGATTGCGCGAGCGGTGTCTTAGTGTTTTGTTTTATAAAGGTTACCTTCTGTACTCTCGGTATTTTGTAGCGACAGCAAAGAAAACAGTACATCAGGTCTACAATTTGTGTTTCCGTCGCCATTTTAATTCGACCACAATTGTGATTCACCCTGCACGTTAACACGCAAGTAATGGCTTATAAAAGCTCTGGAAATATGAAGAAAGAAACGTCAACGGTACTGTTGATATGTCTGTCTGACGAAGGAATAGGAAAGTAGATACATGCTAATTTAATGTTTGGTTGTACTGATAGTTAATAAATTTGAGGTTGTTTGTTGTTGTTTTGTTTGAAAGGACTAATGGTGTCTAGAGCAAACGAATTGTGGCCAAAACATAAGAAAGGGCGACTGGATAAAGAAGGCTGTGAAAGCCGGGCGGCAATTGGAAGAGACCTATGTTCAGCAGTGCTGACGTTATAATCCATTTTGGAGATTTAAAAATTACCAGATCGTATCGTACCGGCAATAAACGAATTTTTAGACGGTTTAAAATAAGGGGAAATGTGACAAAACATAACAACAAAATTAGACATTATAACCTAAGTTTACGTAAAAACTTACGTACCCTACAGTACAACACCTTAACAATTTGAGTGTTATACAATAATTAAACTAGGCTAAAAAAAGACCTACTTACGTTTTTAGACTAAACTAAACTCTTTCCAACTCCAAAAAGGACAAAAAATAAAACCGTATCGATTATGAGAACAACTATGATTATACTGACCATTTTACGTGAGTGTCTGTTCTGTTTTATTTTATCAAAAGATAAGCCTACTCTATTTGTCTAGTTTTAACACTAGTTGGAGTATATTGGGATAGACAGACAACATGCAAACGTACACGACTACGTTTCATTTGTATAACGATGTTAATAGGTATAAGCGTATTTTTTTTCAGTGTTTGAGCTTATTTCGAGATCGTATCACAGCGTTTTAAACTTCCTAAGTTTTATTGTTTTTAAACTTTCGCGATTTTTATACATATTAGATATATTTCGGGACTTAATCGCGTGAATTATTTAAAGGTGCGTACCTTTAAATAATTCACGCGATTAAGTCCCGAAATATATCTAATATTCCTAAGTTTTTTTATGGCATAGTGCCAAACTTACAAGCGGTTTATTTGATGGTAAGAGATCATCGCTGCCATGGACCACTGCGACACCAGAACGTAGAAGGTGCGTTACCAATCTGGAACCCGAATATACTCAAAGCTTCAAATAAAATAAGTATTTCACCTGTATGTAACTATAATGTAACCTGTATGTATCTGTAATGCTAAGGAATTTTTTAATTCAATTTTTAACCACTTCCTGTCATTTTGACATGATATGATTTTTTTTTATTAGTTTACCTAACTTGAAAACATATAAAATGGTTTAATGCCATCTGTAATACACGGACCACACTGACATCGTAGTACTTTTCCGTAGCAATTTTTCACAGTTTATTAACCTGTTCAAATTATGGTTGTACTTATTCTGTGGATAACTGTATTCATTCATTTACTGGTTTAAGGAGACAATGCAATAAAATTTTACGGTCTTGCTCACGTCACAACAAGCCATGATCAGGTAACCTTTGCTATGTTTAGTGTTCGATAGTTGGCCCATGGTTCATTCTGAATCAAAATTAATATTATCAATGTACTACTACTGTACTGTAACTACTGTACAGTAGTAGTAGTAGTACAACTGTAAAGTCCTTACAGTCCTGTGAGGACTTTAGGGCTAATGAAGGAACGACGTGAAAACCCACCCATCACTTCGTCGGAAAAGCGCGCTCTAAACCAAGAGATCAACAAGCTTATACGACACGACCTTCGGTGCTCCAACACTCTTTTGATTAAAAGAGCGATCGAGCAGAACCGGGGTTCAAAAGTGTTCGTACAATCTCTTGGAAGAAGCCACCTGACGAAGTTGACCACAGCAAGTGGAGAAGTCGTTTCTTCGAAGCCGGCAGTCCTCTCCGAAGTGGAAAGCTTCTATGGCCGGTTATACGCTTCGCATGCATCTCGACCTAATCCTGAAAATGAGGGTCCTAGAGCCACTCTAACACGCCACTACACCGAAGACCTGCCAGAAGTCAACATTGACGAAATCGTGCTGGCTCTTGAACAGCTGAAAAATGGAAAAGCCCCTGGAGAGGATGGCGTTACAACAGAGCTGTTAAAAGCTGGGGGTAAACCCGTACTGAGGGAGCTCCATAAGCTCTTTAATACTGTCCTGTTTGAAGGGAGAATTCCGGAGGCGTGAAGTAGAAGTGTAGTCGTCTTGTTCTTCAAAAAAGGAGATAAGACCCGGCTGAAGAACTACCGACCTATTTCTCTTCTAAGCCACTTCTATAAGCTGTTTTCAAGAGTCATCACGAACCGCCTTGCGCGGAGACTTGACGAATTTCAACCACCGGAACAGGCTGGATTTCGGAGCGGATATGGCACCATAGACCACATTCACACAGTGCGGCAGATTATACAAAAGACCCAGGAGTATAATCAACCCTTGTGTCTAGCATTCGTGGACTATGAGAAGGCCTTTGACTCGATTGAAATCTGGTCCGTTCTGGAGCCTCTGCAGCGATGCCAAGTAGATTGGCGATATATCCAAGTAATGAGATGTCTCTACGAAGCCGCCACCATGTCCGTCCAAGTACAGAATCAGCAAACAAAGCCTATACCATTGCATCGAGGAGTGAGGCAAGGGGACGTTATTTCCCCGAAATTATTCACAAGTGCAATGGAGGATATGGTCAAGACGCTACACTGGAAAGGGCGGGGCATCAACGTCAATGGTGAATACATCTCTCACTTGCAATTTGCATCATGGCGGAAACGCTGCAGGACCTGCAACGAATGCTGAATGACCTGGCTGACTCCTCTGTACGCATCGGCCTACGGATGAACTTGGATAAAACCAAGGTCATGTTCAATGAACATGTACTACCGGAACCGATAGCGGTGCACGGCGCCGTTCTCGAAGTTGTTCAAAAATATGTGTACCTCGGGCAGTCATTGCAGTTAGGTAGAAACAACTTCGAGGACGAGGTGAACAGGAGAATTCGGTTGGGTTGGGCAGCGTTTGGTAAGCTACGTCAAGTCTTCTCATCGTCGATCCCACAATGTCTAAAGACTAAAGTCTTTAATCAGTGCGTCCTACCCGTCATGACATACGGAGCCGAAACGTGGACACTGACGGTACGGCTGGTCCACAAGTTCAAAGTCGCTCAGCGGGCTATGGAAAGGGCTATGCTCGGAGTTTCTCTTAGGGACAAAATCAGAAATGAGGTGATCCGGCAGAGGACCAAAGTTATCGACATAGCCCACCGGATTAGCAAGTTGAAGTGGCAGTGGGCTGGCCATATTAGCCGAAAAACCGACAACCGTTGGGGTAAACGAGTTCTTGAGTGGAGACCGCGGCTTGGCAAACGTAGTGTAGGACGCCCTCAGGCCAGGTGGAGTGATGATTTAGGCAAAACGGCTGGCAGGAGCTGGATGCGAGAAGCCGAAGATAGAACAAAGTGGCATGCAATTGGAGAGGCCTATGTCCAGCAGTGGACTGCGATAGGCTGATGATGACTACTACTGTAACTGTTTGTTACGCTTCCACGATTAAACCACTGAACCGTTTTAGATTGAATTTGGCTTGAGATAGTTTGAGTACCGGAGAAGGAAGAAGGTTTAATCACAATAATCGACATTTACGCAGGTGGAGCTGCAGACGAAAGCCAGTTAGTGGATAACTTAAGGAAAACGTTTGAGAAAAATAAAAAAATCTTCTTGAGAGCATAACCCCTGGTCAGTCCCAGGAAAAAATGGCCGATAAGTGGGTCTGTCACGGGAACATCTGTCATTTGACGTCTGATATCGTCCTGAGAAGCAAAATTACGTTATATCTTTAGAATTATGTATTGAGGCTATTTAAATGATAATCGTTATTGTCTGATCCTGACTGACATTTTTAACAGAAACTTTTGAACCCCCAATAGGAAGGTTATTTTCTTACGTGTTTATATGTATGACTGTATTCAATGAATTTAGTATAAGTACTGGAATTCTAAAACCTCATAGTTACCTATAATAGATAAAAATATAATTTTATATTGGATTTGGACACTCGAATTATTGGCAAAAAAGCAATAAAGTTACGACTAATCGAATTTGCAATTGCAACCGAATGATGTTTTCATTGCTGTTGCTTTTATTTTTCTTTAAAAAACCACATAAAGTTACTAGAAAGTAAATAGTTAGTCACTAATTTCCTTCTAAGTATATTAAAATTTAATTATGTTGTTCCTTTTACCACAGAAAAAAGTAATACAATGTGAGAAAAGACGTTTAGAATAAACCTGCGCAAGAAAACCACAACTGTCGACAACAATTTCGTACGAATGAGGTTGGCATACACGTTTCAATCCTTTCAAATTTCATTGGATTATAAACCTTATTATAAGGTGATAAAGTTGTAGTGTTAAGGGTAATTTAGCATGTAATAGAAATCGTGAGGACATGTAGACTTCAACCACTTGGAGTGTTGAGACATAATGATTGTTTGAGCTCATAATTGTGGCATATGGCGCCATTAACTTAATTGTGGATGGTGACTTGCTGGGTGAGTATTGTGTCTACCTGCTGTTGAGAGGGCTACTTGTGTATTTGACTAATGATAATAAATTATCATGTACTGCTCAGTAATAGCACATCTTGAATTGATGTAACTGTTAAAAATATTGTGGTCATCTACAAATTTAGGCGTTTATTAATTTTAAAAAATCTTTAACTATTTCGTCTATAGTGCTTGTTTAACTATAACATAAGAAATGATTCAATCAGAGGTAATGATGACGTCATAAACTTATATTTGATACAACCTTTACGGAGTGTATCGTTCTAACGTTGCTTATACTGAGAGAGATTTATTGGATTTAACATTTCGACCACTACACTCAGACTCAAAACACATTAATTAAGTTTGTGATTAGCTTCGGTCGCATGATATCAAGCTTAGTTTGAAAAAAATCCATCGATATTTGAAAGGTACTCTGTCTTTGTGATTTGTGCAGTTTAACTGCTGAGGTAGCTTCATATGAGGAGGACATAGACTACCTATTATTTATCTATCTATTGACTGCCTTTGTGGCGCGGTGGGAGTGTATCCGACTGCTACGCAAGAGGTCGTGGGTTCGATCCCCACCCAGAATAAAACTTTGTGTGATGAGCACGATGGTTTATTCTGTGTCTGGGTGTTATTTATCTATAATATGTATGTATTTAGAAATATATAAGTATGTTTATCAGTTGTCTGGTTTCCACAGTACAAGCTCTGCTTAGTTTGGGATCACTTAACGTTGTGTGAGTTGTCCCAAGATATTATATTATTATATCTCAACAATCGGGATTTAGCCAACATCATAAACCTAATCTTAATGCTAACACTAAACATCAAAACCCGTTCACCTATTTTCGATCAAATGCCTGAACTCCCAAACAAAACAACCCCATTTATAACAATAATCCAAATACCTCCATACATTACACTCAAGAGCGCCCTTAAATCAATATTACACAAACCCACAGACCGCAGACGATGAATAAATCCGCAGACTGAATAAAATCTAATAAAGTCTTCAGATAAAAATTCACCGAGACATACGCTATGAGAAATTAAACGTAATGGTATGAAATGACGCGAGGAAGGCTTCGTCATTTATAGTATACGACTTTGATTTAATGTCGTCAAGTATTGATATTTGGTATAGGGTTTTATTAGACGCTCATATTAAGCTGACTTTTCACTATGGGATATCGTCGTTTCAGCCGAAAGATGTCCCCTGCTGAACATAGGCCTATTCCCAGGGATCGCCACAAGGACCAGTTCTGTGGCTCCCGTATCCAGTGGTTACCCGGGACCTTCACCAGGTCGTGGGTGCACCTCGTGGGAGACTTACTCACGCTTCGCTTTCCGGTTCGTGGTCGCCACTCAAGAACGCTTCTTTGGTGCCATCGCTTCTTCGAGCAATGTGACCTGCACATTGCTACTTGATTCTGGCAATTTTCTGATGTTTATCGGTAACCTTGGTTCTCTTTATCGGTAATCTCGCAGAGAAACTTCAACCATAGCCCTCTCTATGACCCTAGGGGTGATTAAGAGCTTTCTTATAAGGCCCATTGTAAAAGGCCACATCTCAGTACCGTAAGTTGTCACTTGCAACACACACTGGTCATAGACTTTTGTTTTGAAGCGCTCTAGTATTTGGGACGAGAAGATTTTACGTTGCTTCCCAAACGCTGCCCAGCCGAGTTGGATTCGTCGCCTGACCTTTTGCTCGGAATTGGACTTGCCTAATTGGATTGTTTATTCCAGGTATACATCCCACGTCTACAACTTTGAGTGTAGACTTTCCGACTTTTACGGGAGTGCAATGACTATATCATAGATGTTCCCTTTGATCTCCGTCTTATCCATATTCATTTTAAGACCCACTCGTTCGGAGGTTCTATTGAGGTTGTTGAGTATTGCGCTTAAATCTTCCATGGTTTTGAGCCATAACTACTAAATACAAATACAATTACAAATATTTTTATTTGCCATAAATAGGGTTGAAAATGATGTTATAAATAATTTATTTAATTAGTGCTAGCCTATTTAGCCATTATCAATAGTATGCAACTATTAATTATATAAAAATAAGATTTTGTAACTAAATCCATATTTATTAAATTCCATACTTTTCATAACGTCATTATTGTCAAAGAATTCCATAAGTAGAAAGATTTCTCGACGAATTAGTTTAAAATTATGAGTTATTTTAACACACATTGCGTCACAATTGTTATGAAATCTCTAAATAAACTCCTAATTCCCCAAATCAATAAACCATACCGCAGCACAGGTTCGACATGTGCGAAATAAGCTGTACATGCAGATCTTGTATGTCTTCAATTTTGCTAATTTGTACAAAGCTACACAGCCTCGTCGACACATTCTCGTTCTTAATCACGTTGTTCACAAGAGACTTGTGTACGATGAACCCGATACTGCCTTGCCACCATCTCTAAAATAGAGCCAGTGTAAGCTACACTTATCGCGTTCGTATCTGAGATTATTTCGATGATCTTCTCGTTAGTCCGTACTGTGCGCTGGTTGTATGTTGCTAGGTCCAGCCGTCGTCTGTTGTGGTAGCCGGGTATTCTGAGCATTCCCAGCCGCACCGTTTTTTTAATTGAAACCTGTAGTTTCTGAGATTATCGCGTTCAACCAAAGAAACAAACAAACAAACTCTTCAGCTTTATAATACTAATATTGATAGTGTATTTTATAGATAACTTAATATATATTATTCATTAAAATCACTCAGGCTAAAGTGATGCCGAAGTGCATCTTGTTGCAACTTTCTTCCCTAAAATTAGTATATTTTACATACTTACTTATAACTAGTAGTATTCCAGTATCAAAAGACTAATATTCCCGTATAGCGAGATGCTATAGTAATGTGAGTCAAATAAGAGACGAAATCTTATATTGATCAGTAATATAAATAATAATGCTGAATACTGCAATAAGTGAAGGCACATAGTATTGTCCAGAGCAGATGCGTCACGATAACTCTGATAAGAATAAATGAATGAAGATAGAGACAGAGAGAATATCGATTCTGGCACTAAGGTAACTCCTAAAACTAAAGTGCAATAACCGCGTCGTATTGAAGTCGTATCGTTAAGTACAAGCAGCCCATTCCCAATAGGGGCGAATCCCGCAGGATGTGTGATTTTGTGCTGTCTGTCTCATTATATCCGTTGAAGTCTGTATTGGATATTTCACTTATTTCTATCTTTATCATCTATGTAAAAGACTCTTGAATTTTGTAATGAGACTTTGTGTCACTAAGCCAATATAATAAATGTATAAACACCTATTTTTAAATATGCAATACGTGACTTCATTACACAACTAACAAGGGAGTTTGTTTATCACAGTTGTTTAAAATACAAACATCATATTATTCCGACTTTGAACTCATTATAACTTAGTGGTAGCAGATAAAATAACCAGGCTTATGAACTGAGTGCCCAACAAGTTCTTAAAATGTAAACTAACACAGATACTTGTACACGTCCGCCCTGGAACTACTTGAACAATATAAACCAGCAGGACTTCGATTTCTTAACTTATTATTGGTTGTAATTGCACTACTAACAAAAATGCAAGAAATTGCAAAGTTATTTGCCAGTAGCCACATGGGTTAACCAATTTAACTCAAAGAAAATATTAAAAAATGTATTTACTTCAAGAAACGAAATAGCTTTCGTCTCGGTGAAGCGAAGAGAAGTTGCACCCGTCCACCCAGTAGTAGTTGCATTACAGTCGAAAAATCAAGAAATATAACCTTCTAAGTGATTAAGACTTACTCTATAAAATTAAATAAAGCATCAACATTGTAAAATAAAGATTTAAATTAAGTAAAACGAAATGTTCAATTCATTAGCATATTGTTCACCGGAACCGCTAGTCGATGTGACCTCTCCACAAGGAGGTTCACCGACTGCACTCGAGATCTAAGACGGTATAATGTGTGCGCAGCTTATCGTACGGAGACATGCAGTCTGAGAGCGGGAGAGACAGCAGAAAAATCACTTAACATTCCTGAGTTTTTCATGTTACTCACGTTCCTAAATGAACAAACAACAGCGTGCACTATGTTAAGGTGTGTGCTAAAAATCCGTGTAATGATGCTCATTGCTCGCCCGTGCTCTTTATAGGTTGTTTTGGGACCATTGATTGTGACGTTCTGACTGAATGACGTAACACTCGAAGAATTTACCAAAAAACCAAGAGCGGATTGAGCACTCGCAGCAAAGCAGCTCGTTTAACGCACTGACTACGCGAATGCTTGCTTTGTAAGATGTTACATTACGCTTCGTAACGTTTGTCAGTACCCACCTACCCGACATAATATAGCACTAAGTACCTACTAACACACCATACGGCTAGTTCCTGTTACGTTTCCCCTCGAACCGACCTCCTCTTGTATAGTAAGTCTCCTCGCCGCTTTAAGATGTAGATATAGAATTTTGCAAAAAAAATACTATAATTATAATGAGTCAATAACTTCAGTTCTAATTACTTGAAAAAAGAATAAGATAAACACAATAGTAGGTAGAGCGTTTTGATTGCAAAACTACTATTGTAATTATCATCCTCCTTATCAAAATAGCCTACATTGGTATCAGAGGCACAAATCGGAGACTGCAAAAGTAACATCAGGTATAGCACAAAGCTCAATATTAGGTCCCTTTCTGTTTGCTGTCTTTATAAACGGTATTAACACATTGAAGTATTTTTTATAGGCATTTCTTGCCAATTACTTTACAAATACAATAATTGCATTTTTGAAAGGTAGAAAAATTTTTTTTTAAGTCCAGACCCAGGAATCGAACCCGAGACTTCAAACCGGGGCCAGAAGCGAACCACCTATGAGCAACTTTTTACGCGGTATAACTTGCTCCCTCTAGAGAAGAGACGAGTGCTTCTTCAGATGATGACTCTGTATAACTTTTTTAATAATATACTCCAATGTTATACCGTAAGCAATGAAATTAAATTTGTAGTACCTAGATCTGTTCACCAACGTGGAGTGCTAGATTACCAATTCTTTGCACTAAGCTCGTGCCGAACAAACGCCGGTAATCGTGCGTTCAGCGTGTTACTTCTACCTACCTACCTTCAAGATGCTAAGAAAGAAGAACCTTTTTCATTAATCTAAATTTAGTTTTAAAAAACAAATAATAGTTAAGCTCTGTCAAATAAATTTAAACACTTGATTGCATTGTATACCCTCAAATTTGCTTCATATGGCACATTCACACAGCAATGTTTAGTAATCTGGGGAAAATATGGTGGATTTTGCATTTACTACTAACAAAAAAAAAATTGTTTATGTTTACATAATATAATGACGTTTTTTCCCTAATAAAGAAAATTACACATTACTGAACGTATATATTAATTACAAAAAGTATTATTGCGAGAATATATATGCAAATTTAAATTTCTCTTGCTGACGGTACATTCAGCAAATATTCGTTCACATTATCGGTGCATCGGGTACATTTGAAATATTCATATGTTAACTAGAAAGCATTAATGTTCAATGAAGCTTTTATCATACCAGTTCACTTGGCCTTACGTACCCAATTTGCAAAGTCTTGATAACATTCATAGCTACGTATATTTAAAGAGCAATTTGATTTTATTGGACTACATTAGTAATAATATCTTGGGACAACTCACACAACGCTATCTGATTCCAAACTAAGCAGAGCTTGTACTATGGAAACCAGAGAACCGATACATATACTTATAGGTATATTTATTAATACATGTTTATCTATACTATCTATACTAATATTATAAAGCGGAAGAGTTTTTTTGTTTGTTTGTTTGTTTAAACGCGCTAATCTCAGGAACTACTAGTCCGATTTGAAAAAATCCTTTTTTTTTGGATAGCCCATTTATAAAAAAAGAAGTTGCGCGGGACAGCTAATCTATACTAATATTATAAAGTGGAAGAGTTTGTTTGTTTGTTTGTTTGCTTTGTTTGTTTGTTTGTTTAAACGCGCTAATCTCAGGAACTACTGGTCCGATTTGAAAAATTATTTTTTTGTTGGATAGCCCAATTATCGAGGAAGGCTATAGGCTATATAACATCGCGCAACGACTAATAGGAGCGGAGTAGCGTCGTGAAATGTTGCAAAAACGGGGAAAATTTACGCATACGAAGTTGCGCGGGACAGCTAGTAATATTATAAAGCTGAAGAGTTTGTTTGTTTGAACGCGGTAATCTCAGGAACTACTGATCCGAATTGAAAAATTCTTTCACCGTGGGATAGCCTATTAATCGAGAAAGGCTATAGGCTATATAACCTCACGCTATGACCAATAGGAGCCGAGCAGCAATGAGAAATGTTGCAAAAACAGGGAAAATTTACGCAGATGAAGTTGCGCGGGACAGCTAGTTATAGATAAATAATAAAACCCAGACACAGAATAAACCATCGTGCTCATCACACAAAGTTTTATTCTGGATGGGGATCGAACCCCGACCTCTTGCGTACTTACATTGTTTGATACGGAACAGATTTAGATATTATAATGTTTAAACAATGTGTAATAGAAACGTGTAGGTAAATTTAAGTATACCACTGTACAACAAAAAGATTTCAACACAACATGCAGTATGTATATTGCACCGCGCAAAATGGCATGCGCAGTGCAATTGATTAATATGGCATACTAGCTTTCGCCCGCGGCTCCGCCCGCGTGGATGTTGGTTATCGCGATAAAAACTATCGTATGTCCTTCCCCGGGACTCAAAATATCTCCATACCAAATTTCATCTAAATTGGTTTAGCTGTTTGAGCGTGAAAGCGTAACAGACAGACAGACAGACAGTTACTTTCTCATTTATAATATTAGTAATTCATTTAAATGCATTAATAAAGCATATAATTTTTAGTTCATATTTTATTAATGTATGTTTTTCACTTTTGCAAGTCTAAACAGTTCAACATTATTTAAATTAAACAACTTATGGAGTTATGGAGGAGACTTATGGTATCCTGGTGAAGGATATATGGCGATAAGACATCTACGTGGGTGGAGCCGCTGGCAATAACTAGTGTTGTTATAATCTTAAACAATATGATTAGTGACCCTGAATGACCCAGAATAAAACTTTGTGTGATGAGCACGATAGTTTATTCTGTGCCCAGACACAGAATAAACTATCGTGCTCATCATAATGTTGCTCATGTAATTTATCTATAATATGTATGTATTTACAAACCTGTAAATATTTTTATTAGTTGTCTGGTTACCATAGTACAGGTTCTGTTTAGTTAGGGATCAGATGGCGTTGTGTGAGTTATTCCAAGATATATTATTATTACCTACTCTACAACAAAAATATTTTAGCAATGGAAAATGCATGGTATGAAAATGGCAAATTGCTTTGTGTGAGATTTTATCATTCACCATCTAATAAAACCGATATTTCTACTAGGTACACTTGATTTACACTTCAGGTGAGAAATAAACAAATTCATTAGAAACTTTTCCTTAAATTACCGCATACTCAAAAGAAAATTACATTCAATTCCAAATGAATTCACCAAATCGGCAACACATTGTATGGCACCCTTGCTTAATAAATAAATTAACAGAATCAGCTTAGTCATTCGTTCGTATTCATTAATTAAGATCACACGAGACTTAAACCAATCTTGAGAACAATTGGCTTCATACTTAAGAATAGGGTGACAACGAAACGTTGTGTTAAAGCCAGATAACTCTTAATTTCTTATTAGCCAAAGTCGATAAAGTCAGAATAAGAAACGAGTTTCTTATTCTTACTTTAACTGAGTTCCACTAGTTGTACACTCTATGAAAAATATATATATTTTTTTTGTTTTTAAACTTTCGCGATTTTTATACAAATTAGATATATTTCGGGACTTAATAGCGTGAATTATTTAAAGGTACGACCCGTGACCACGATCGGTGCAATTCGATCGAAACGTCGGGTAAATAAAAGGTTCGTACCTTTAAATAATTCACGCGATTAAGTCCCGAAATATATCTAATATAATTTTTTTATCGGTCAAATGTGATTTGATAACTCAAACTTTCGGCGGTCAATTTGCAAGTGAGGTGTGCAGAAAAATAATAAGTCATAAGTAATTATTTTTTAACAATATACATTCTTAAGTAGATTATAAGGGAGGGATCCCACAACCCACCCTCGATCTGTGAATCACCACGATTGAAGTAGTAAGGAAATGCCCTTAATACAACAATCGAAATAGATTGACAGACCGCACTCAAAAAGAGAGACCTGTAACAAAGAAAATTAGTGACAGGTACTCTTACCAAGTCGAGTGGTAGGCACCTCCGGACCCTTGACTTGCAATATTCCGCTTCCACGAAGTGAAACTTCGACACGTGTTTCGCCTCTACACGAGGCATCCTCAGGACAGTTTGGCAGTCGGTGCCAAACTGTCCTGAGGATGCCTCGTGTAGAGGCGGTCAATCGGTTAATATACATTCTTACTGTATCAGCTGATAATTTTTCACTTTATCTGCTGATCGTTTTGAAACCATGTTTATTGATACATTTTATTTATTTTGGGAAGACATCTGCAGACCCAAAAATATTCAATATCTGAACCTAAAAGGAGTTTACAAAACTTTCTTAATAATATATTGGAAAAATTATGGTTAACATTACAAAAACGTTATACTTATCCCGAAACTTTCTGAGACATGGTCTCTCTACACTCAAGACAACAAGACGTGTATTACTCTTACTCAAACTTTTGTATAGAATTTGCAGAAAGAAAGGAGACGCTTCCTCCCAATCCCCCTTTGGGGTGGTTAATGATAACACACTCACACTCAATTTCTTTTGTTTCGTGCAGCCACTGTTGCAACTCACAACTCAGTCTAGAGATTTGTCTGATGTTTTAAGTGTTATTCACAAGTTGTGAGAATGAAATCTGTTTTAGATTTGTTTTATCTATAATATGTATGTATTTAGAAATATATAAGTACATTTATCAGTTGTCAGGATGCCATAGTACAAGCTCTGCTTAGTTTGGGATCAGATGACGTTGTGTGAGTTATCCCAAGATATTATTGTCCCAGGATATTAGAAGTAACGGAGCAAAAATGTTTCATTTATTTAATTCAAGTTCTGTCAACATTTGCGTGAAAAAAATACAAATAAAGATACCAGATATTTTAAAAACACGGGTGTTATTTATATGAATTATTAGCAGACCTGAGTGATGATCTACGCAAAACGGCTGGCAGGAGCTGGATGCGAGAAGCCGAGGATAGAACAAAGTGGCGTGCAATTGGAGAGGCCTATGTCCAGCAGTGGACTGCGATAGGCTGATGATGATAATGATGATTAGCAGACCCGCGCAACTTATTCTGCGTATATTTTACCTGTTTTGCGAAATTTTTCATTGCTGCTCCGCTCCTATTGGTCGTAGCGTGATGTTATATAGCCTTCCTCGATTAATGGGCTGTCTACAGTATAAGATTTTTTTCATTCGAATCCGTAGTTCCTCAGATTATCGCGTTCAAACAAACAAACTCTTCAGCTTTATAATATTAGTATAGATTCACTATTAGATTGTTTAACATCTCCATCAGGTACATATTATGTATCTACTTCTTTATTATATTTGACTAGCTTTACGCGGCTACACCTGCCTTAGGTTTAATTTAAATTGAATTTAAACCCCCTTTTCACCTGTCAAAAGATTATTTATTTTAAAAGCCACTCTCTACAAATGGTTACTTACGTACATATTAATTATCCATGTGCTAAATTTCACTGGTTTGATCTGTGCGTTGATGATTCAATCAGGTACGGTTCCTTTTTTATACAGACTCAGGTCAAGTATACGAGCATCTTATACCAAAGGTATAAGACATGAGAGTACCCAGGAGTTTGGGTTTGCGTTATTTCGGTTAGGTATTACAATTGCTGATGGGTACGTCCATGGTACAAGATGTCTGTTGGAGGTTAATGAAACTATTCCGCAAGGGACATCCTCTCTTTTGACGACCAATATGACGTCATATTGCGTGAGTTTTAGCGAGAAGCGACGAGGATCCGTGATAAAAAGGTTATTGTTATATATACCGTTATTAAGAACAAGTTTCCGTAATGTTGGGAGAATTCACACAACGCCATCTGATCCCAAACTAGGTAGAGCCTGTACTATGGTAACCAGACAACTAATTATACCGACTTATATATTTCTAAACACATACATATTATAGATAAATTACACCCAGACACAGAATAAACCATAGTTCTCGTCACACAAAGTTTTATCCATGGGGGGGGGGGGGATGGACTTCTGCCCGACCTCTGCCTCTGGCTTAACAGTCAGGGTCACTAACCACTAGACCAACTACCTGTACTAATACTGATAATATTACCAGAAGAACAATACATCGTCTAAAGAATACTTTTCCTTACTATCTAGCTTAAAAAATGTTCAAAATGTAACACGAGTAAACAAAACCGCCCCCCACCCTTCACCCTGCGAGGCAACAATGCTTAATAATGGTTTCGCGAATTTGGCAATACATTCATTAGGTCCTTTTGTTCTGATATATTTGAGGGTAGACAAAAATTATAACATACAGTGTATTGTGAGAGGCGACGCGGAATAAGTGCCGGATATAGCTAGGGTTGTCACGAAATATTGTAATGGAAATTTTGATATATTGTAACTGTATTTAGAGTAGTAGTGTATTATAAGAAGCATGTTCCCGATTAAAGTAATTTTTATAGGCATTTCTTGCCAATAACTTTACAAGTACAATAATTGCATTTTTGAAAGATAGAAAAATTTGGCAAGAAATGCCTATAAAAATTACTTCAATATTCGACCTGCGACATCATAATTTGTTAAAATGCTCTCTGTAACGAAGCAATAACAAAATCCATAATAGTTATATAACTACCGACTAGATGGCACATGCGAGGGCCCAACACTCGCGAGCATCAAGGGATAGAAAAATTTGGGGTCTAGTAACATAGTCCAAATAGGTGGTTCGCTTCTGGCTCCGGTTTGGCTCCGGAAGTCTCGGATTCGATTCCTGGATCTGGACTTTCTATCTTTCTTTTTTCTATCTTTCAAAAATGCAATTATTGTATGTTTCTGATTGTTTTCAAATTTCCGCAATTTTTCTTTTTAAGTTTTGAATTGAACTAGGTATGTTAAGTTAAATGTGAAACTATGCAAATCTAATTAAAGTGAAATGCTTTTATCACGATATAATGTGAGTGAACCGAGTTAGTTTATTTGTTTTTTAGACTATATCAGTTGTAGTAGGTAGTATCAAATTTAGCAGTAGGCTGCACATTTGAATCACGGCTTAAAATTACCGACTCTTTTCATTTAGATACGTATTATGTAGGTACTATTCTGTTCTTGGAAACACCATTAAATTGTAATTACAGTTAAGAAGAAGGAAAAACAAACAACAAAAATATTGTGTTTTATGCTTTAATTTTAATCTTTTCCATTTGAGGCAACCCTAGCATGCATAGAGAAAGATTTAAATGCGCCGAGGCGTCTCGCGGTAATGCTAAGAAAACACGGGCCTATAGGGTGCTCTCAATTCATTCAGAAACAGATAAACAAAATTGTTCTTACTTTGCAACTCATACGTACAGTTCCTTGGTATATTTTAATTTAAACAATATTATTTGAAATGTATTTTGTTGTTGTATTAAATCAACGAGTACTATGTAGCCATGAGTTTATAGTTCATGTAAGTGATAGGTTTTGGTGATTTTTTTTTTATAAATGGCTACATAACTGTAAAGTCAACTCCAATCGATATATTTTTAATAAATGTCAAAACGATACGCTGCTTGCAAATTTGTATGGAAACGCAGGTATGACGTCATAGCTACAGGTCTTCAAATCATTGATTATTAAGCTATTGCATAGCTTTTATCGCGGGCTTTGAGCGCGGCGACCGAATCAAGAAATTCCGTAACGAAAACAAAACCTAACATCCCCCACTCCGCCTACCATGTTGCTCGGGCTCGCTGTTTGGTACGACTGTACGAAGCTCGCACGGATCGAGACGAGCTGCTCCAAAATCGGACGAATACGTAATTGAATGAATAATTTTTTTTGTGTGTAATTACACTATTTATACCTAGCTATTTTCATTTTATAGAGAAGAAAAACTTAAAGAGCTAAAAAGAAAAAAAAACTGTAAACGTCAAACGGCATATTATCAGCGTCAGCGAGATTTGAAGAAAAATGAAAAATATAATAATTGCATAAGTTGATAAAAAATAGCATGCCGTGGCAGTCCCCGAGTGCCACACATTTTTATTCTTATTATAAAACTAGCTGTGCCCCGCGGTGTTACCCGCGGTTTATTAGCCTATGTGTTAATCCAGGGTGTCGGCTAACTCCATACCAAATTTGATTAAAATCGCTCCAGCCGTTTAGACGTGAAGAAGTAACAAACATACACACTCACATACTCACAAACTTTCACCTTTATAATATTAGTGTGATTCTTCAACACGTTTAGTTGTGAACTGTGTTCTAGGACATCTGTCAACTTCCGATTGAGAATGGTAGCATAAGAGCCTACGCTGACGACACAGCACTTTTCTTTAATGGTAACACTTGTTAAGAAGTATTTTGCAGTACACAGCGTGGTTTTGACAGGATCTGCCAATGGTTTAAGAGTAACATTCTAAGATTAAATGTGGAGAAAACTAAATATATCGCATTCGCACCTAAAATAAATCTTCAACCTCCATCACACACTTGTTCTAGACAAGCCAATTAAACTTGCTCCTGCACCAGGGTCCTTATTCACTATGTTTTTTTTCGATTACGCGGCAAGCCCGCGCGTATAGGCGCATGTGCGGTGCGCTCAAAGATGTCCGCGTGCATGCGCGATGCAATTCTGAGTGCAGCTCTCTATATACCATTTGGTCAAGATTTTGACAGTTAAAAGCGCGGCCTTGACGCGAAAAAGAAAAAAAGAAGTGAATAAGGACACAGATCTTAAAAAAACGGAGACTATCATCTAATAGATCATAGATATCTATCTAGGAGTGTATATAGATCAAACACTGATATTCAAGCCCCACATCAGTGTGCTTATTATCAGACATTGCAAATTGATCTGTATATTTTTTCTTTCACACTTCACACACACTATTTTGTTTTAAATTGTTATTGCATGATAATGTTACTCTTCTCTCAACACAACATGTGATAACAAAAAAAACTTAAAATACATACTAGGTTAACTGTGGAATCTGAGCGGCCGAGTGACATGTAACACAGGTATACAAATAACTCTCACGGCCACCAGTCTATCACAAATGCATTAAAACAATTATATTAATTCAACTTCTGTATTTTATTTGTGAAAAGAAATTAATAAATTCACTTCTACGTAGAACTTTCATGTTTAAAGATAATTGCATCGCATTTTCTGTTTGTTGATTCGGCTACTCGATACTAGATGGCGCTACAATGTAGTTTCTAGATATTGTTTTATAACATGGATTCATCTTTTAAGATGAAGTAGATACACGGGCCTTAGAAAAGGAACATTCGTTTCGTGGCAAATTCACTAACGCCATTCTAATTGTTTGCAAAAAATGTCTATGGTGTCCACCGCAAACGTCAAATTCTATAATTTATTACTTTCCAATATCGACGTCGTTATTCGAATGTGACGTTGTCTTGGCTCTCAGGTCTGACTTCGATAACATTTTTAGGGTAATACTTTTTTATTTTAGTTTTTCTATTTTGACCCGTCTTCAAGGAAGGGTTATGTTTTTCGCTCGTATCTTGTTTGTATGTATGTAATATTCTTTATTACCTCATATATTTTAAACCACAAGACGGATTTATACAATTAAGACGTCGTTAGATTTTTTTTGACCGCCGAAGTGTTCCTAATTAAGTGACTTGTGAAAAAACAAACATGGCGGCTGTGAGACGTCAAAAACGAGAGATGTAAAAAAAATTTTTTTTAAATACCGCAGTATGGGTATCAAATTAAAGAGCTCAGCGTCAGCTTTTTAAAAAGGTATAGCAGTGACCACAGCCGTTGCAATACGGTCGAAACGTCGGGCAATAAAACAAAGGTATTTAGCCTTAAAATAAAATATTTACGCGATTAAGACCCGTAACTAATAAAATTCTATAATGAGTACAAATCGCGAAAGTTTACGAACATAATTGAATACTAAAAAAGTCAATTAGCAACCATTCTATTTCAATTCGATGCTTGGCAAAAGCTCGAATAAAAGTAAGTTGTTACATCGGTTACATCCATTGACGTATAGACCTGGACCGCGCCATTCCTTTCAATTAGAAAGTAAATATTGACTGCAAAGGGTGAAAGAGAGAAAAAACGCCTTTGACAGGTATTGTCTACAAAGAAGCGTTGTCTCTTTCTACAGAGTGGTCAATTTTGGGAGGTTATGGAGTCCAGGTCTCTACGTCAATGGTTACATCCTTAACCTACTAAAAAGTATTAAATAAATAAAAAAAAAAACTTGGCTGTGCAAAATATTCACATTACATGTAGAGGTACCCTAAAAAATGTTTTTCAAGATTGAATTCTTTCACTTTGACGGCGTAAGTATGATTATGTGCATTCATGGTCTCTAGCTCAAAGACTATGGATACACTTAATAATACTTACACCGACTACTACTACTTACGCTACGGATGGACAGACGGACGTGGCGAAACTGTAAGGGTTCCGTTTCGCCATTTTGGCTACGGAATCCTAAAAAAATATATAAGTACCTACTCAATCGCATACTGACTAAACAGTGTAAGATGAAATTGAGCAGAATATCAATACATACTAACAAAAAAAGTAAACGTTGGCAAAATATAAAAAGTACTCGTAAAATATAATTTAAATTCTTCACCAGACACCAATCATGTACAACAATGAAAGCTCCTCAACTGAACAAATAACATTTAAAAATAGAACACAAATTAGAGATGTCCAATTAACAAGTCTATATAGTCAGTCGAGAGTCGAGACATAGACATTGTGAGTACAGAAGGTAAGATTCACACAAACAGTGCTTGAACAATGCGTACACACATCGCTTACGTCAAGTCCCTTTTGACAGGTGTATCATATAGTTAGACACTATAGTATCATAGTACGTAAACGCTGGATTGCAATCAAATATTTTTTTTTTTTTTTATCATTTGGTGTTCGACAACTTTACAAATCTCCTAATTTACATAATGACTTCATTGTAAAATATTTTGAATTGATCTTCAAATGTTGATTTACTGCCATAGCCACCTGGAATTTCTTATTTTTTCAATTCAATTTAAACTTGCAGAGTTCAATTTCAATAATGTCAAAAAAGACTACTTAATAATTTAATAATATCTTGGGACAACTCACACAACGCCATTTGATCCCAAACTAAGCAAACTTGTACTATGGAAACCAGACAACTGATAAACATACTTATATATTTCTAAATATATACATATTAAAGATAAATAACACCCTGACACCAAATAAACCATCGTGCTCATCACACAAAGTTTTATCTCTACTCTCTACTTCCTCTTGTGTAGCAGTCGGATACACTCCCACCGCGCCACGAAGGCAGTCGAGTTAGTGAGACTTAATAATAATGGTCTCTTAACCAATTTTAATAACAGTGCCCAATCTTATCAGGGACTAGCTAACTACGCAGGAGATATTATAGTTCATAAGTGCGTGCGCAGACACAAGTGCACTCTCTATTCCATTACTCTCATAGCCCGATGGGACGAAAATCCGACACGACTAGAAAGAGATTGTACACAGGACCGACGGCTTAACATGCTCTCCGAGGCACAAAACGGTATGACAATGTTCGAAAACGGTCACCCATCAATGGACCGACAGTAGTAACATTGCTTAACCTGGCAGATATCTCAATCTGCTCGGTCGAAACTGAGTTAAGAACCATAATAAGAATAGAGTATAAACTCCGAACACTTTATTTCGAATGTGTCCCAAGATTTCTTAGAGTGGTCGAGAGGGTTTGTATTATTCCCTTCTGTACTCATGCTGCTTTGTGATTAAGATCGATAGATTAAAAACAACAATAGTAAGACAATATAATATTGACGTCTTATTAAACCTTGATATGCGATATTGTGATTACTCATTGGTGCTATCGGTTTTTGAACGCATCTAGATGATTAGGATTTTTGAACGGCATATCATGTATTTAACTGAT
Source organism: Herminia tarsipennalis (assembly GCA_945859575.2). Lineage (NCBI taxonomy): Eukaryota > Metazoa > Arthropoda > Insecta > Lepidoptera > Erebidae > Herminia > Herminia tarsipennalis. The sequence continues at coordinate 18,787,863 of OX243846.2, read as the reverse complement.
TGGGTTAGACGTTCAGAAATAAATTGGTATTGTATTGTAATTGTTGGTTATATTGTTAATTAGCAATGTTGGTGAAGATGTCTATTTAAAATGTAGGCAGGCACTTACCTACTGTTAAGTATCTAAATTAAATTTTAAGACTTTATACTTCAAACTAAGATTGTAAATGTGAAAGTAACTTTGTATGTCTGTCTGTTAAATTTCACACTTAAACAGCTGAATCGATTTCATGGAGATAGAAAAAAAATGTACCTACCGAGTGTGATTTAATCAGCTCTGCTGAGCCATATTACTCTTTTTAAAATATACGCAGCCTTTATTATACGAAGTTATATAAGGGTTCTAAAAACACCCACCAACTTTTCTAAATTCAAAGTGGGATAAAAAATCACAAATATAGTCAAAGTCAAAGTACTTTATTCACCTAGGTTACAAAATGCCACGCTTAAGAATGTCAGACAAAATTTAGAATAGGATGATTCTACATTTAATGCCAAGTTCGTAAGAGTTAGGCCGTGAGAAAAGAACTTGGCAATACAAACTCATGGCCACTTTTTAAATTGCCAATTTTTACAATATATTTGTATAATAATAAATAAATAATAAAAAGCCTTTTATTTCTTACAGGTTACAAATATTTTAACGGAGTATATATGAATTTTTGTTAGTACTTAAGTTTAATTCCTTAATTTAGTTGTTAGTATTTTCCTAATATATATATTAATAATATCCTATATTTGTATAAATGCAGTTAATGCGACCATTGAACTGATGTCAAGTTTTAAATGAATTAGCCTCCTATGGTGAGGATAGGAGCATAAACTTACAAAAATTACAATTGAGGGTAAAGGCAACATGCGATTCGATTGATTTAAGAAAAACTGCTTATTATACAAATATTAATGAACCACTAATTTAAAAAAAAAATAAGCCTATAAGATGATAATAACAAGACCGACCAGTCACCACAAGTAGCACCGGTTCACGAGTTTGACGCAGGGGTCAGCCATCATCCCCTTCGCTATATTGGAGGGAAGGAAGACGACCCACTCCGCCAACACAAGCAATGACATTTTAGTGAGCATGACGATCCCTCACAATACATCTCATAGAAACGAACATACCCTAAAATAATTTAATGAAGTCCGATCTCTAGTTACCGTAACTAACAATTTCAATTATCTAGGTACTTTGTGATTATACAATGCAAACAACATTTTAATATTTAACACAAATACATTATTCTTCATTTTTATATCTACGACCATGAATTTTACATCATTCAAGTAACCAGTTTACAGTACAGTAGTATACAATTAAAAAAGAATGATAAACAAGATATAAATTGAAAATTCGAAAATTCTAAATTATAAAAATATGCGTTAGTATAAGTTGTAATAGGACTGAGAAAAAAAACACTCCTTTTTTGGCTTAAATTATAAGGTAAGGCACCAAACGCAAGCAACTGGGACTGCAAATACTAAAATTCTACTGGGTGATAGGTCGCCTTTCGCAACTGCTATACCAGCAGTGGCGATAGGTTTTTTATGGTTGGTTATATATGCATATACATATATAACCAACCATAAAAAGAAAACTAATACCAATCTGGACCTATGGTATCCAATTGTGGGGAACAGCCTCACACTCTAACATCGAAATCGTACAGAGATTTCAGAACAAAGTGCTGAGAATGGTAACCAATGATCCATGGTATGTTACAATAAACAGTTGAATCACGATCCACAAGTCAGTACAGTCAGACAGGAAATCGTACAGCGTACAAAACCTTACAAGAATAGGATCACAAAACACACAAACCCCTTAGCAAAAGTACTGATGGAAGACACCCAGACAAATCGTAGACTGAAACGTAAATCTTTGTGAAGTAAAGTAGGATGTGCTACAGGTCACATTCCGAGCATGACATGACAAACCCCGACAAACATACTATTCAATATTCCAGATAGGCAACAGATTGTAGTAAAAAAAAAAATTATAAGGTGGTCACTGTCACAGTATTTTTTTTAAAGTCCAGTCAATCATACAAAACATTTAAGTTACACTTGTATACGTTGCTTGTCAGCAAAAAACTATCGATTCACGAACGAGTTCTCGATTTAAAATCGAATAATGGACAGGATGTGGCCGTCGCGGCGAACGCACATGCATCTCATAAAACCAAATTACTCATAAACTATTCAACGCTCTTAACATATAAAGATTAAGTTCTAAATTTGAATAGCAATTATGATGGTAATGGTAAATTTGTTGTGGTAAGGTCGCGTGCGTGCAAATCGATTATCGAAAGGATTAACGATTACGGTGATTGGAGATCAGAGGGTCAATCTTAAGATACCACCTGCTTATATCAAGGAAGGGTAGTGAAATTAGATGGCTTCCGATAATTAAGTATTTTGAAATTAATGCTTTGTATTGTAGGCTGTTGTCTTACTGAAAAACCTACTAAGAAATATAACGAGTCGAATATATGAGGCTGGTAGAAAGACTTTTAGACGGATGTTTGTCACTCTTTCAAGCAAAAACTATGACACTTTCCAGTATTGTAGTTTATACATTTGAATATCATATAGATTTAAAAGTCAATAAAAAAACGGACAATGCCATGGGATCATTTCAAATTTATAATATAATATATAATATCTTGGGACAACTCACACAACGTCATCTGATCCCAAACTAAGCAGAGCTTGTTCTATGGCAACCAGACAACTGATAAACATACTTATATATTTCTAAATACATACATATTATAGATAAATAACACCCAGACACAGAATAAACCATCGTGCTCATCACACAAAGTTTTATCCTGGGTGGGGATTGAACCCACGACCTCTTGCGTAGCAGTCGGATACACTCCCACCGCGCCACAGAGGCAGTCAGAGAATTTGGTAAGTAATGCGGTGAATACCCTAAACCTTTAAAAATAGAGGTGTAATAAGAGTTAGGTTCCCAATTCTCATATCATTCAGGGTAGTTTAATAGCCATTTAAGTAGTAGGTACCTAACTATTTTTAGTCAAACTAATTTAGATAAGATATTTTCAATTAAGAATCAAATAAGATTAATTTCCTGTATCCTGCATTTGGAGGCACTGCTAATCAGTTCACTTGCGACATTTCACGACGTTTTGATGCCAATTTGTCCAGCAACGCTTGAATGAGCTGAAAGAATCACCAACTTGCTGGTCAGTAGTAGACCGATAGAGATGATGAATTATAAACTGGCTCGATTTTGGATATTTTATTTATTGACCAATCTGTGCCGTAGCTTAAAAATCTACATACTACTCTACTACACATAACTAAAACTCCTATGTTTTAAGCGTTTTTGGTAGGTACCATCGCAATATCAGCCATTCTTTAGCGAGACAATGATGCGAACACATCACTATGTTTACAACTACTATGGCCAGTATTTAAGCACATATAGTTTTTACCTTTGTTGTAAGTAGATGCTCCTACTATATTGTACCCACTAAGGCTGATTTTGCTTTATCTCATGTTTCAACTTTTTGATAATACAATATGCATCAGTCCTTTAACATGGTGTATAGTATATTAGCCGCAGCACCTTACCCCCATATCAAGTTTATAAACATTCAAACATTGTAAAATTGGCAATTTAAAAAAAGTGGTCGCGAGTTTTTATTGCCAGGTTTTTTTCTCCGGCTTTACCTATTGTTTGCGAACTTGCCATTACATGTACATGTAGAATCCCGACGTATCACAAGAGTTGTTTTGCATCCTAAGTGAATAAAGAATTTTGAATTTTGAATGGCACTCTAACAAAAGTAATTAGGTACGAGGAAATGAAGGCCGTTATAATGCAGGGAAGCTCGGATCTTCGAAGAATAAGGATTTGAGTGGCGTTGATGCTGTTAGGAGTTACCATGACGCTTACCACCAGGCGATCTGGTAATCTTTCATTTGGTTACATAAAAAATGCTGTTTATTGCTGTTTTATACTACATATATTAGCCTCTGTGGCGCGGTGGGAGTGTGTCCGACTGCTACGCAAGAGGTCGTGGGTTCGATTCCCACACGGGACACCACTTTGTGTGATCCACAAATTGTTGTTCCGAGTCTGGGTGTACTTTGTGTTTGACTTGTATGTTTGTAAAGTCCCCTGCGACACAGGGCTTGTACCCTAATGCAGGAGTTGTCTTTTATAAAAGAAAATAAAAAGAAATGTAGTACCTAAGTATAAAGTGTTATGCTAAGACAATATAAAGTATGTTGCAAAAGGAGGACGAATAGAAAATTGGCTCTAGGCAAGTTCTTTAAAACTGATTACTTTATAAGTAGATACTTTAATATAATAGCAACGTATTTATATCGGAATTGACTCTTGCGAATCCACTTCTAACAGAGCATTGTTCTCATAAAAATCATCGATAGTATTTATTACGCTCCAATATAAGTAAATAGCACGTTGTAAACGCTATCTTCAGACCGATCGCGAGTTGCAGCTCTCGTTCAAGCACAACATTACCCAAACTGAATCGTTCCCACGGCTTCTCCACATCACTCTTCTTCAACTAACGTTCGATTTTCAATCGATACAAAACATACTTTATGCAAAACATGTTTAAGTCGAAATTGGTTTGCCAAAGATTCTTATTAAAGATACGTTACCATAACTGTGTTCGAATTTTGATATTCGATGTTATTCATATTGATATTTTAAATTAGTTTATAAAGTTTGGGTCATAAGGTAGGTTTTTAATTGTTTAGAAGTTTGCAGCTGAGTCGGTTTCAGCGTAGCGAATGTATGTAATACAGTATTTAAATATTTCGTGAATCATGCGCATCCGCGTGTATAATTACGTTTTTAAGATCAGTTCCATTGCAGGGGTACATAATATTTTTCGATATCTTGTCACTGACATTTTTATTGTAAAATTTTGGATATACGTAGGAGTATTCAAAATTTATTTTAAAATTTCAACCGCATTATGATTGACAAATTTACCTTTATAGATTAACTTTACTTTTATGGTGTAATGGTTGTAGCACCTTACTGGTATAACTGTATATTTACAAATATATTGTAAAAAATAGCATTTAAAAAAAAGTGGTCATTAGTTTTTATTGCTAAGTTCTTTTTTCACAGATTTACTCTTGCGAACTTGGCATTAAATGTAAAATTATTTTATTCCAAATTTTGGCTGACGTTCTAAGTGAATAAAGTACTTTGACTTTGACTTACATTCTTATATGGATAGATAAAACAGATTAATTCATTTATTCATTACTAAACTTTTCTATAATTCCTCCATTCACACACATCCTAAATGCGTTAAAAACATCCAAGTTTCTTAATTGTGTAACATGAACCAAATTATCATAAATTTTAATTGTAGTCCAAATAAATAGACAATATTTAGGCACGGTAAAGTTTATAACTGTTATTATAATAAAATTGGAAATGTAGTCCTAATAGGAATTTGGAAAGCTGTCATGCATATAAGTCATATATAATTAACAAAAAAAAATATTTAAGTTTAAAATCCACAATTTTAAACTGAAATAAATTTATTATTATCAAAGTATAAAGTACTTTAAAAAAAATGGTGGCGATACCTGTCTGCTAATAGAAATTTCGAAAAGTCACAATGACATGGATATATCCATGTCATTGTGACTTTTCGAAATTTCTGTTAGTCATCTATTTTCAAAAATTATTGATTTTAAACTGAAATTATAAATAAATTTATTACATTTAAATTATAAAATACTTTTAAAAAAATGTTGACGATCCCTGCCAATGCACATTCGGTACCGCTGCTTGCGTATTGCAGAAGCTATTTGACGTCACGTTACTGATCTGCGACCTTTTAATGAGACAACTACTTTTGAGGTACATCTTCTTTGTCTTGGAGGGGTCATATTATCAAAAACAGACCAATATAGACACCGATTTTATTCTTATTATTATTATTACTCTATTCTAGCCAATTCCTGCTATTCTTTTCAAGAGATAACTAGCAATGTCAGGATTTTAAATCCTGTCATGCCAACATGCCTCCATGGCATACTGGCATGACAGATGCCATGGAGGCATGCTGGCATGAGAGAAGAGAAGCATCCTGAAACTAAGAAGGATTGACACGAAATGTTGACATACGCAATAAAACTAAACTTATGGATGCACTTCAACAGGCCATGATACTGAAGTGGAAGAGGGGAGATTATTAGGGACATTACAAACAACAAAGTGGCTCGGTCCCACTGGGAAAAGACGAATAGGAAGACAAAAGAAAAGATGGGTCGATTATATTGTACAAACAGCTGGGAAAAACTGGGTAAACACTGCCCAAAACAGGCAAAGATGAAAAAGGTGGAGGAGGCTTTTTACCCTATATGGGCCATATAATATAATTGTTACAATACATATAAATAATTTAGAATGTAACCATAATAATTGTATGGATAAATAAAGCTATAATAATACAAAATAATAACTAGCAATGTAGACTGAGTTATCATAATTGGTATTACCTATATAACGAGTGACAAATGTCCGGTTTCCTCAAAATCTTTCAAAGTATGGTTCAACTGACACAACTGTTGGTCCTGTTCACACATTCCGGTTTCAATTCAGTCCAGCGCCGGATACCAACGAATGTATGGCGACCGGACATGTGTAAGCTATCTTACATCGCCATACACTACGCGCCAAGTACCCGGTCGCCGGATTGAAACCGGAACGTGTGAAAAGAACCTTAAATTGACCGCAAATTAAAATTAATTTGGGTTTCTGAAACGATGATCAAAAATAATACTTATTCGTATGCTTTTGACAAACTCTTTTTGTAACTCTGTTTGGATTATTAGTTATTTGACTATTTCGAGCAAACTAAATTGACTGAACCAGAAATTTGACAAATGGAGTCAAATAATCAGTTGAAAGTTTTAATTGTCAAACTATCAGACTTGTCATTTTTTTTTGTTTTTTGCTGTTTGTTTGTTCAGAGTAAGCAAAACTACTGAATAGATTATATTTAAATTTTGGAAGCATAATCCATAATATCCGAAATAAGGCTATATGTCATCACGCTACTATCTTTAGAAGGCTTTTTATAGGCTTATCATCACGCGACTATCTTTTAGACCTGAGCAATAGCGTTTATTGCTACGCGGATGGATGGAGTCACGGGCATTAGCTAGTACATTATAAAATCGAATCTCAAACCGAACTCTTCAATGCCCATCCTAAACCCTTCAATTTAGGTAGTTGAAAGTTTCCAAAAAGATTTCTTACTGATGTAGACACATTCATGTCTACATCACTAATGGCCGGTCCCAATAATCTATCTATCGATGGATTTGGCTACTAGAGGTAGAATTTTGACATGTTTTGTATGAAGCTTATGTAAATAGTAGCCAAATCCATCGATAGGTAGATTATTGAAATCGGCCGTAAGAAATCTCTTTGGATACCTACGTGTTATCTATCCTTTCTTAATACCTATTAAGAAAGGATAACAGGAAACTTAAACTCTAAAGGTGAGTATACATTTAAGTATTTGTTAGAACTTTACAATGTATTAATAACAACAAGTCTTTATATTTACTTAGGAAGCCAAATACTACACTTGTAAAGAGTCGATTCTACAGGAACATATGATGCCTGTTCGCAAGCAATAGGTAAAGCCGGACAAACGAGGCAATAAAAACTCGCGACCACTCTTTTCAAATTGACAAAGTTTACAATGTTTCTTGGTTTATAAACTGTATATGCAAGCAAGGTGCTGCCACCATTATAATAAACACCTTATTAGAAGACTGATGCAAAAACAAGAGATAAAAAATATTAAAAGAAGAATACTGTGTTCGACGTAAAAAACGTAATTACAGGCAAATGCTGTAAGGAGAGTAAACATTTACGAGTACCTATAACATTTCTTTCTGTCTTTTATACACTCTCGTCACCCTTTGCTCGATAAAATGTTACACCAAAACGCTCGTTGGTATTTAAAATCAGGTTTTAACAAACCATCGAGCGTCATGTTCTAAGTGTGGTTCGAGTAAATTTAACAAGAGCGAATGCTCGACGTTTTGTTGAGTAGATGCTCAAGTGTATACCCACCTTAAGACGACGAACAAATATAATGCGAACGTAGCCGTGTACATGAGTTAGTTCTCGATAAAATATAATTAACTAGCTGTTCCGCGCAACGTCGTCTAATCAGTCAACGGCGTAAATTTTCCCCTTTTTTTATAATCCTACGTTACTTCTAATACCTCCAAGAATATGTGTACAAAGTTTCATGATGATCGGTTGAGTAGTTTTCGCGTGAAAGCGTAACAAACAAACTTACATTCACATTTATATATTAGTAGGGATTGTGTATTTTAAATATTTATATGAATATTTCAAACAGTTATTTGTCTGTGTAAGGTCCTAATCAAATCTTAATTATACTTCATTTATATTAAAATTTGCATTCAAGTACACCTCGCTTGTAGTCAATAAAGTCGTGAGTTGAACATATAACTTGATAGTCCTACATTCGTAACTACTTCATTTGATATTCCATGCCCACTCCGTATCAAAATACCAAGAAAACATACTATCTGGACCAAGTAATATATCACACATTGGCTAACATAAGCCGACCCATTCTGCCCCCCAAAATTTCAAATAGATAAATCCAAAGTGAACCTTTTGACGGGTCATTATAGACTGGTGTTTGGTTTTATTGGTGTGTGGTACATTCTCTTATAAGTACATATGGTGTTGTATGTATGTGTGTGTTAATTATTGTCATTGAGTAGGCGTGGTCAAGAGCTAGGTATGGGATATCGGCCCTTTATGATACAGCTCAGTCGTGATGTGTTGCAGGTAATGAAAGAATGTTACAAGTACCTAGGTATATTTGAAACAATAGTAGGGGTGTAAGTGTAAAAGCGTTCATCTCTATTTTTCACTTCAATGGGTGCAATTTACTGATAACAAACGTTCAAACTGGAACTATTTATTTTTTTTTTTTTTTTATTCACATTTATCAGAGTAAGTACATGTGGTTTTACTGATACATACATAACAAGCTAGGTTCGTCTGTTCAATAGCATGTGATTTTTTTTTCCAATTCCAATTCCCAATTCTTTATTCACTTTGGATGCAAGACAACTCTTGTGATACGTCGGGATTCTACATGTACATGTAATGCCAAGTTCGCAAACAATAGGTAAAGCCGGAGAAAAGAACCTGGCAATAAAAACTCGCCTAGCAATAAAACCTCTGGAAGAGCATTAATGTAATAAAGACTTATAAAACTGTAACATATTAAAAATAATATTTATCATACATAATTATCAGAATAGGTTTCCATAAAAGAATTGAATTAACAAACTACAAATAATAAAAACCTTATATAATTTCAATAGCGTAAAAGAATTTAATGTTAAAATAAGTCATTTATTAAATAAAAACATATACAAATATTTAGTAGAAAAAAATATTTAAATAGAACTCAATTCAGGCAGTAAATGACAGCACCGGGCGTATTTTTCTCAGTTACCTTCAGCAATAAGCCAACATGATCATTTTAAAATTAATCTTTATGGTACAAATACACCGATGGCTGCTGGAGCAAACGAGTCCTAGAGTGGAGACTGCGACTTAGTAAACTCAGTGGTGGAGACAGCACCCAGCTAGGTGAACCGACGACGTAAAGAAGGTTGTTGGAATGGACTGGATGTGGAAGGCAGTGGACAGGATTAAGAGGGGGGGGGGGGATTAGGAGAGGCCTATGTCCAGCGGTGGACCGATATAAGCTGATGGTGATGAAGATGACACAAATGCAGGTAAAAATATAAATTCAGATGAAAATTAGCGCGGACCATGATGGCACGAGCGCTGATAGAATACGCGAACCAATTTGGCCTTTCACGTTTTACCTCATATATCATAGACTTTATAAGTTCTCAGGAAAGTTCGGATTCTCGACCCTTCTGATAATGAGAGCAAGGGAATCGAGAGTACACAATACATATTGTTTTAAAACTTACGCGATTTTATACTAGTCGACCCGTGACCACAGTCAGAGATCAGTGCAATTCGATCGAAACGTCGGGTAAATAAAAGGTTCGTACCTTTAAATAATTCAAGCGATTAAGTCCCGTATTACATATATCCCGTATTGTATAATACTACACTTGTGTCTACACACATTTGTGCACTATAATATCTATCATTATCATCTGTGGCGTAGTGGGAGTGTGTCCGACTGCTACTCACGAGGTCGTGAGTTTGAGATCGGTTAGGATATTATAATAGTGGTTAGGATATCATGAGGACTGAGGGCTTAAGTGAACATAACTCTCAAGTTGCTCTGCCCTACCTCCATTCCGGACATATACGAAAATGTCCCATAGTTATTATTGTTAGCAACCGATACATGCAATGATTTATGTCTGCTCCGGCCCCCACACGACGGCTGACCGATTTAGATAAAACATGCTATATATACAACCACCTTAACACATAGCACCTGTATATTATATCATAGCTCTTATGTCTTATAAAATAGAGTTTAAAATGGGTTTTTAAAGGGTAATGGTAATGTGGTATATTGTATGCAAAATGGACCCCGTAAGAAATGCCGATACAACAAATAATATGTTGTGTTACTGATTTATATGAAGACTGTATCTAGAACAAATGCATTTTGATACTGTTTGGTGCTGTACCTACTTTGTTGGGATCTGGTTGGTCTGGTTTTGAGTTTTCCTAGGTAGGTATATAATATAACGTAATATATATGACATATATGTTTGTGGATTCAATGTACTACAAGAATTTCAGGTAGATTTTAGTTTCGAGTTTTATTGTTCGTTTCGGTGGGCACAAATGTTGATAAACTTTCGCGATTTGTACACATTATAATATATATATCTTACGGGTTATAATCGCATGAATAATTTAAGGTAAAATACCTTGTTCATTTCCCGAAGTTTCGAACGTATTACAACGACCGTGGTCACGGATAGACTCGGTAAAGAATCGGTGGGCACAGTTCAAAAACTAGAAGCAACAGTAGCCTAATGGCTAAGGCATCGGTTTCGCAATCGTGTGGTCGTGGGTTCGAATCCTGGCCATTATACTACCGACATGAACCCACTCTTGACACACGCCATAGAGCTTAGCTGGAGGGGTTAACAGGATTGCTAGTAATGTGGGACCAATCCCACATGCTAGTTATCTTTTAAAAAAAAATGTAATGTAATAGCATTATTTTCCAAATTGGAAATTAACATTATAAAAAATAGATGTGACTTATAACCCTCTTCTTTATACGTCGGTTGTTAAATAGAAAACCTCTGACAATCTAAGTATAGTCTAGTTAAACAGTGTTAATTAAGCCCAGTCTTAAGTAGCCGATTGCGACCTCACACGGTTCATTACGGTCCATTTGCTTAATTGATAATTAAATAAACTGGTTAATGGATTTAATACATTTTCCTATTTAAACCTCTTTTAGATTTCTTTTAAAAGTTTTACATGTGTGTTTGTGTGACGTCCCGAGACGTGGACACTTACGGCTGGTCTAGTCCACAAATGTAAAGTTATGTAGTGGGCTATGACTGAAGTTTCTTTAAAGGATTTTTGCAACGAAGCCATGCGATAAAGAACTAAAGTTACCAACATAGCTTGCAGGTAAAGTACGCTGTTGTGGCAATGGACTGGTCATATATTGAGTGATGAAACAGTAGATATATTTCATTACTAGCTATCCCGCGCAACTTCGTCTGCGTGCGTAAATTTTCCCCGTCTTTGCAACATTTGTCATTGCTGCTCCGCTCCTATTAATCGTAGCGTGATGTTATACAAACAAACAAACAAACTCTATAGCTTTTATTAGTATTGATACGAACCGGGGTTCCTGACTGCACCTTGTTGGAGACTATTGCCACTCCTAGTACCATTAGAGTAGAATAAATGTATGTATCTAATAAAGTTATAGCAAAAAAAAAACTAATATTGTTGTATAATTTCATAAATTTATACTAAAGAATATGTACATAACTTAAAACTTATATGGTTAGATTATCTGTTAGTATAAGTTGGATAAAATAAATATCTGAGTAGTTAACCAGGTTACAAAATACACTCAGATTCGAAAAATTCTTCGATGCGAGAGATGCAAGCGAGAGATCCCAAACTAAGCAGAGCTTGTAAATTGAACTCAAAACCAAAATCTCTTGCCTGGCAGTGGTAAGCTATCACTGAGTCATAGTTTCTACTACAGGTACTTTAAGGTTTTACTTACAAAAGGTGATATATGTCATTGCCCGTCTTCTGATGTCCTTTTCCTTTGGTTAATAAGAATCTTTAGGTAGCTTTTATAAAATAACTTCCATAGGCATAGTTTATAGTAACTAAAAACACGTATTTAGACTTGGTCTGTCCGCCATATTCGGGTGCTCAAAGACTTTACTCGAATTCGTCCACCAGGAGAACTGATGTCCACTCTACCAGATAGTCTGAGCACTGGTATTCGAGCCCAATAATTTACACTGGGTAGTTTGTCTGAATTTTAGGTTCATGCCCGAAATTGGGAAGATTATCAAGTGCGTCTCACTTACTATTACAACTTCATATCCTGTACTAAAAATTAATGTATTTATTTCTTTAAATTGCGCCATTAGGCGGTATGTAACTACTACGTAATATACTAATAACTTCCCGCTCTTCGTAATATCATTTTCCACCTTTTTTTTTAGCGTTTGTCAAAATTCCCACGGATCCCAACCCGTCGAGAGCACGACAAGTGGGTATGTCGGACTCGAACCGACTAAAAAAATCATACGTTCTTACGTCTTGTAGATTCATTGCCGGAGATGAGGGTGTCTCTTCACCAACTACTTTTGTCACACAACCATTTACCGTACATCTGAGAGACCCCTTTTCTTTTAGTTTCTTTGTCAGGTTTAAGGTCAAGTACCTACACAACGATTTTACTCCAGTAAAATAGTGTGTAGGTAGTTAAGGTCAAGGATTCCAAAAACAAGTGGTAGGTGATTAAGGGTTATATTGTATTAAATATTTTCCAAAACTGTTATTCCAATGTGTGAGTGTGTGGTTATTAGTATACTAGCTGTCCCGCGCAACTTCGTATGCGTAAATTTTCCCCGTTTTTGCAACATTTCTCGCCGCTACTCCGCTCCTATGAGTCGCAGGGTGATGTTATATAGCCTATAGCCTTCCTCGATGAATGGGCTATCCAACAAAAAAAGATTTTTTTAAATCCAACCAGTAGTTCCTGAGATTAGCGCGTTTAAACAAACAAACAAACAAACTCTTCCGCTTTATAATATTAGTATAGATTACAAATCACGTGATTAGGTCTTCAAACTCATTTCGGTAAATCTGGGGAAACGAACGTTTAAATTCTACCATTGTATTAGTACCTGCACTCTAGCATGAAATATTGTAACCATCAAACAACAAACTCCTAAACTAAACAACATCAAATACAAAACTAATCCAACATCGAGAGATACATTGGAAACTCGATAATCGCTTACTAATCGATACACGAGTAGGTGTCTAGCGAATTATCGAATCGAATAGAATATATTAATACGTGAGAGCCGAGTTAGTTTGGAGATGTCTGCCGTTCTAAATCAGTGCAACAATGCGGCTCTGGGCTGCTCTGATTCGCTTGTAGGTGGACGTGAGGTTTATGTAGATAAGGTTGATTAGAATTAGAATATAAGCCTCAACATCAAAGTCAAAGTACTTAATTCACTTAGGTTCCAAAATGCAATGCTTATGAACGTCAGATTAAATTTGGGATAGAATGATTCTACGTTTAATGCTAAGTTCGCTAGAGGAAACCCGTGAGTAAAGAAATTGGCCATAAAAACTCTTGGCCACTTTTTTTTTATCTCTTCATTATTATAAAGACTGAAACGTTCAAAGAGGCAAAATGATGTAGTAGCGTATTAATGACTAAATAGAAAAAAACTGTAATTAAAGAAAATATTGATGTTTTGAGATTTTTTTCTATTTCTTAACTTTAATAGTGCGATGGTATGGAAGATCGGCACGATCGAAAAGAGAAATTATATCAAGGTGTGACAAGAAAACGGACACCCAACAGGGTAATAACGATGGGAATGTGTTTTAAGGTAGGTCCAAATGTCAGAGGATCTTTAATTTTTTGCAAAATTGGTGACACAAAGGTATTTTGTTAAGTTTAATCATAGCAATTGAACGAAAAAAAGTTAAAAAAAGACTAATATCAAATTTGTGTAAAATCTATAAAGATTTGAATCAAAAATTATACGTAATCTGGATACAGGCTGGATTGCTCGGAAGTCACTGCGACCTAGACCTTTTAGGTAGCAGTGACTTCTGGGCAATCCGAAATCAACTAGATTCTAACTATGTTTAAAGTCGATAAACTTTCACGATTTGTTCACATTATGAAAATATATATATATTACGGGTCTTACTCGCGTAAATAATTTAAGGTAAAATACCTTGTTTATTGCCGTTGCAATACGGTCGAAACATCGGGCAATAAACAAGGTATTTTACCTTAAATTATTTACGCGATTAAGACCCGTAAGACATATATTTTTATAATATATTAAAGTCATACTTTCGTGTCACAATTGACACGAAAGTATGACTTTTACAGAATGTAGTTAAAATAAAAGCTAACCTTTTCCACGTCCCATCCACACAAATCGACAACAAAACGGAGACGCGCGGACAGTAGACATCACAAAGTCCGTTCGGATCGGCTTATCTCTCACTGCGCATTTCCCTCTCCGACCGCGCCAAGTATGCGTCACTGTACTGCGACGTTGTATCTCATCTTAATATCTGTTTGTGTATGTATATATATTCCTACATTTGTTCAAACTAGTGTTGCTACTGTCATGAAACTCCTATATTTGGTTAAGGGTTTTGGTTACTTAGGAATCATATGACACTTTAAGGGAAAAATAGCCCAGTTGTTGTTTTGATAGCCCAGTTGGTTTTTTTTAGACGACTCCCGTCTTATGGTACCAGCCATGCGTCGCGGGGGACTTTACAAACATACAAGTAACGGACACAAAGTACACTCGGACTCAGAACAACAATTTGTGGATCAGACAAAGTGGTGTCCCGTGTGGGAATCAAACCCACGACCTCTTGCGTAGCAGTCTGACACACTCCCACCGCGCCACAGAGGCAATTGGCAGTTGTGTTTTGGAACATCACATATAAAATTTTAACTGTATATCGTGCGGTCAACTAAAATGAAATCGTAAGGGAGGATTCCTGCACGAATCATAATTTTGCGTGGATTTACTAATTATTATTATTTCGACTTTTTTTTTATCTACACGTTGTGAGGCCAACCAAAGTCTATGGTCAATCCAAGTCAACGAATTCGCAATTATTCACAAGGGAAAATGCATGGGACACAATGCACCATGTTATTTCGAGTCTCGGTGTACTACTTTGTGTGGGTGATTTAATAGATTTCAATACATTTTAAGACAGGGATTCTTAATTATGTCGGGCAGACTCAGTGAACTGGTTTTTTGTTCAATGAACTATAAAATTTAGGGAAATACTTGGAGACGATCAGTGTCACATACATTCATTCATTCATTTCATCATTCGAATCGATTATAAAATACCTATCGATATTTTATAATCGATTCGAATGTATATATCATCGATAAAATTTTCTACACGCGGTCAATAAAGGGTTACGTTGGCTTATTATTAAAGCCTTTTAATGTAGGTCTACACCAACCGTTTATTTATCTAACCTGTTAATACTAACAACAAAGAGCACACGTTTTAGCTAAAACACAATAGAGGTATATTTGACCCCACTCTAACAAATTTGAATCACGTTTAATGCCTATCCTGATTCGGATCCCGATCCAATTCGCTCATCCCCGTCTTCCTGCGCACGCGCATTCAACTCAAGCGCTCGTGACTTTCACCGACATTTTATTACCATAATTTAAAACAAATATCTGATTGTGTGTACTGGGCATTAAAGTGTTAAACTGTAGGGATGTGGCTAAGGGTTACTGGATATTGTGTTCCTAATTTAAAATTTAGTTGGTTGGATGATAGATGTTTAAACGGTTGTATGCTTGATATTGGATGATTGGGTGAAGTTAATATCAATATTAAACGAAGTGTTAAATTCTTTTTGGACAACATCGTTCGAATCTCCGAATGAATTTAAAAAATCTTAGGTACGCAATGAAATCTGAGATTACCGCAGAAGTTTTAAGCTATTGCATAGGTTTTGTCGTGGCATTTGAGTGCGGCGACCGAATCAAGAAATTCCGTAACGAAATTAAAATCTAACACCCCCCACTCCGCCTACCATGTAGCTCGGCCGAGCGTTCGCTTCACGTATATGTATACGGTACGACTCTACGAAGCTCGCACGGATCGAGACAAGCTGCTTCAAAATGTAATGGAAAGAAAAAATATATATTTGTATATTATTTAACTCATGCAATTAAATTAAAAAAAATGTTTTTTAATTTTTTTAAGTAATTTTTTTTAATAAAAAAAATACTTTTAATTTTAAAAAATATGTTTTTTTTTTGTTGTTTTTTTTTAGCTTTACCGCGGCAGTCCCCAAGTGCCACACATTTTTTTTTATTTCTTTCTCTTCGAAATCTTGGTGTAAGCAATTCCGCCAAAAAACTACTTATAGAAAAACAGTATAATAATACTATACTTTCACATATATGCATTTATCTGTGATTATGTTACAAATTTTCAAAAACATTGCATTTTTTGTGTCAAAAAGTGCGAAGCTCGCTCTCTGACCCGTTTACTATCGTAAATACGTTATAATGGTAGCGTATCACATTACCTATCATACCTCATATCACACTGGAAGATATTAAAAAGTTTTATCAAAAAGCATGATGGTACAGCCTCTGCATGCATTGCATGCGTAGGCCATGTGACAACGGAGTCGTCATTCCCATTTCAATTCTTGAAACACATAATCGAAGTGTTAATTCCCATTAAGAGCGTTGTGTCCTGCAAGCCCTGGTTGCACCAATAAACATTCTTGGCGCGAGTCACGCCGTTCCGTCATGGCACACATGGGGGCCGCGGGCCAGCGCACACCGATACGTAGCCGCGTGTGTGTACCTGGCTTTATAGTTCAGGAGGCTGGTAATGTGGGCACGAATTTATATTGCTTTATTTTAAATCCATGTTATCTAGGTACTTGTTGCTGCGTTACTGAAAGGATTCAAACAATAAAAAATACACAGGGCCCTGTTGCTTCAATTTGCGCTTTATCTGCTATTCCGCGATCAATGATCGTATTTAAAACGCTACTACAAGTACTACAGGGTGTAACAGAAAGGTGTGGTCATATTCAAGGGTTCATATGTGCCCATGGTACTGAGTACACATACCTAATTTTATCAAAATCAGAGTACCCAAAAAATATTTATTATTTTTTCATTCGTTTATTTATGTACTATAAAGTGATTGATTTAAAAAAGTATGACTTAAAAAGTTCTATCCATAATAATCCAATCGAATTTTGTACCAGGGGAGGTATAATTCTTATGCCATACGCCTTTCGCTACTGAACTTTGACAAAAATAATATGCTATAACTATGTAATAATAATGCAACCAGCTATGGCACCATGGTAGATGCAATACTAATAACATACCTATCCGCTGCTGAAATTTGACAACACCTTTCTGTTACACCCTGTATACAGCGAATGTTTTTTGTAGCTAAGAATCACAGAGGAGTGAAAGTATAACTATTCCGTGTTAAGAACCATCGAATTCAAAATTCTTTATTCATTTAGGAAACAAAACAACACTTGTGATGCGTCATGATACTATATGTTTAATTTAACTATATGATTCGCAAAACAATATGTAATGCCGAAGAAGAGAATTAAGTAAATCCGGGCAAGAGCATGTCGGACCATGCTGAGTGTAGGGTTCCGCAGCTGTTACCACAAAGATAAGCACTGTGTATCTTCATGGCACTTACGTGCTTGTATTGAGCAGTTTTTCGCCAACAACTCAAACACGGTAAAATAATTTAAGTTAGTTTTATAATTTTTGAAAACATTTTTTGCCCATGTGGTTTAAAAGGTAGAGGTGAGGGAGGAAACAATTTATACAAATTTCGTAGCGATTATTTCCAAAAATATACACTTAATCAAAAAAGTTTCTTAAATACCTTAAAATGTTTTGAAAAGACCTGTCGAATGATGTACCTCACGTAGATCTTTACTAAAAAAAAAAACAGTTTCTGTTACATGTATGGAGCGAAATAGCTATTAAGCCCCCCCGTAAACATATTATTTTTTATTATTTAGCTATCAAATTAAGTAGCGGCTTATTCAAAACACCTATACTCTAAATTTCATCCTTAAACATTGTGTAGTTTTTGAGTAAAATGCCTGTGACATACGGACATAACGAAATTATAGGGGTTCCGTTTTGCTATTTAGGCTACGGAACCCTAAAAACCAAGCATCTGAATTTGAATTCACCCACACGTTAAAAAATTAAAATTTGACAGATATAAATCTCATCACGACAATACCATAGCCTAACAATAAATTTACTAAGCGCTATACAAGTGAATAACGGACTTTTAGTTTAAGCTGCATTTATCCCAATGAGTGCTGCAATCACACTTACAGATTTTATAAAATGACGTTTTTACTAAATGACTTTAAAAAAAAACCCTTTTTTCTTCGTGTATGAAAATATAAATAATAATAATAATAATAGCTTGGGACAACTCACACAACGCTATCTGATCCCAAACTAAGCAGAGCTTTTACTATGGAATACTATATACATACATATTATAGATAAATAACACCCAGACACAGAATAAACCATCGTGCTCATCACACAAAGTTTTATCCTGGGCGGGGATCGAACCCACGACCTCTTGCGTAGCAGTCGGATACACTCCCACCGCGCCACAGAGGCAGTCAATAAATCGAATACAAGTAATCAGAAGTAGCAGGCTCCCAGACTACTAAGGTGGTAAGAACTGTCGTAGGCGATACAAGTGCTTCGTGCGGCATGCCCCGGGCGCGCATCTCAGACGCAATCTTTATAAGGTGGTAAAACATATATTTAATGCTAAATGTCTGACACGACCGTTGTGAGAAACGGTGCAACGTGTGATGTACGTTCTCCTGATATTAGAGGAACGATTAGGGAATTAGCTAACTATTAAAATCTGGGCTCATGAGTTTTCATCAAAATATTGGTGATTTTTCTGTAATGTTGCCTTGTTTGGAGTTTTTGTTACCTTACCTATGTTCATCTGAGTTTTGTGTTTAGTTATTAGAGATCGATAAGTGCTAGGAAATGTAGTTTTATGCTTTAGGCACCAACTTCAAAATGTTTAATTTTTTTTTTAGTTTTTAGTTATTTTATATTTATTTTGGAAGTCGATTTTTTTTTTAAATCGGTCCAGCCGTGTCTGCGAATAAACAGGTAACAAACTTTAAAAAAAACTCCTCCTTTTTTGAAGTCGGTTAAAATATAGTTACACATACTTACTGTCACATTTAGTAGCGCCTGTCTGATGACTGCTCTAATTTCCTAGAAGAACCTTGTCTAAAATGTATGAAATATAAAGTATCGTTAAATTCGAAGCATAACTGTCTCACACAAACTGTAAAAATTCATTCGGAGTGGAGGGTTCCGCAGCCTTGTCTATTTGCATCGGCAGAAAAACGTATGTTCACTTACGCCCTTTTGTTGAGAAACGCAGTTTTTCGGCAATAACTCAATGATGGTACCTATATTTGATCAAGTCCGAAATAATTTTAGTTTAAAGTATTTATTGAGCGCTGCCTTTGTGATTTTTTTGTATTTTTGGTCACACGTTTTAAAAGTTAAGGGGGGGGGGGCACAATTTATGTAACTTTCGGAATGATTAATTCCAAAAACAATCTTAAATTAAAAAAGATTTTCCAAATCTTTAAAATGTTTTTAAAAGACCTATCAAATGATGTGCCCGTTAATTTGAGGTGAAAAAAAAATGATTTTTTTTAGCTTTTGTTACATGTACCTATGGAGTGCTCGCCCTAAAAATATTTATTTTTATTAAACAGCTATCAAAATTACTACAAGACACCCTTTCACCAAATTTAATCAATATTTATTGGGTAGTCTTTGAGTTAAATGCCTGTGACATACGAACGGATAGACAGACTGATATACAGACAGATAGAGAGACGGACATGACGAAACTATAAGGGGTTAAGGGTTCCGTAGCCAAAGTGGCAAAAACGGAACCCTAAAAAGGGTACTTATGTTCAAGATTGTAAAAGTATTCACCGAGGCATAAATTAAAAAAAAAACTGCCATTATGGATCTGACTGTTGATTAATATGTCAATCTGCAATCTGTAGATGTCGATACTAATATATACCTACTACTGTTCTGGCAGAGTATAACGTAGTCTTCTAAGTACTTGATGTTTTGTTAACCCGAAAACATCATAACTACTCACAATTGACCATCGAATTCAGGGCTAAATTAAGGGCAAAACAATCGTTTATATCGAAGGAAATAGGACGGGCAGTACAGTCCGAAACAATAAATCTACCGATCGTAGCCCATCCAGACCAGATAATGTATTTCAGTTCGGACGTTACACTTACTTCGGCAATTTGCGGGAACCTTTGTGCCCTTAAGATATCTCGACAGACAATTGTACGGGGGTATTCTGTTTGATATGTGTTTAGAGGGGTTTTTGTGTGACTGTGTCACGGCAGTGTGACTGTTTTTTTTAATAAATCTACTACAGTCCGAGACAGTTCGCCAATTTATTTTTGTACCCAAATGCAATCTAAGTAAAAGAGATGAAATCTAACAGGAACGAGTGCGGATGCTTCACGTCATCTTCGTTTTTTAAGTGTATCTGTTGTCTTATAAATTCGTTGATTTTTCTTTAAAAACACATTCATATTGACCATTGTTTAAAGATTAACATTGGCCACTTTTTTTTTATATGAAATATAATTAGCATTGCGGGATTGGGTCCCATATTACTAGCAATTTTGTTTGAGTATTTTCTGGTAAGTATAGTATGAATCAATACAAGGGCGAATGTTTGCCAATCGCACAGTTTTTGATAAGCTCTCTCTCCCTTCTTTAGTTAGCTCTACCGATGCTATACATTCGTAACAACGCTATAGTAGGTAGGCATCTCACCCGAATCTTCATAGAAGGTATAAACATCTCTATACAAATACTTAAACAAAGTTATCGCCGCCTACGTGATATATCCCCGTCTCTAGAAAGGGCTAAGGTCTGAGCCCATTTACAAATCACAAACACTGACCGCCCCCTGCCTCCCTTCACAATTATATACAACCCCTCAGTTCACCTTGCGTAAACTTACGTTTGAAATATCTGTTGGATTTGTTCATGAAAGTGTTTGTAGCTAAACTTGTTTGATATTAATGTTTAAATGTATGGCGTATTTGATATATGGGTAAGGTGTTGTAAACTTATGTTAAGACGTCCTATGGGAATAAGGTATTCTATTAATTTATCTTATTTATAAATATCGCTGAAAAGTAAGTTGAATAAAACCCTGCCTGATTTTAATTATAACAGAAAGGTGTGGACAAATTCAAGAATTTTTAGGTACACTTATTACTCAGTATTTATCCCTAATGTTATTGAAATCTAAATAGGTAGGTACCCAAACTTTAGAAATATTTTTATTTCATGTTTATTGTAATCAAAGATGCCATAGTATCTAATGCCTTTAGATATACGACCACGGGCGATGCAGGACCCATGCAATCGCTGTTTGCTGTTGTAATCTGACAAAATGAAAACGTTTTATCGATGCTACAATAATGCAAATCTCGAAATGCAAATCATATAGGCACTGCGAATGCAGGGCCTATATGGACTGTTAATGCAGGGTATTGATCTTCAACACTTAATTAATATAATACAATCTATAAATATATATAAATCAATGTTTGTCTGTATGTCCTCTATGCGTTCCGACACAATTGATCAGATTGTGATGAAACTTTAGCAGAATGTTCTGGGAAGGTCGGCGAGTCTTCCTGGCTTTAAAAACTACAGCGAAGTATGGCCGAGTTCAACAAGTAATATTATAAAGAAGAAAGATTTGTATTTTTGTATGAAATGAATAAACTTTAAAATTACTGGACCGATTTAAAAAATTCTTTCACCATTAGAAAACTACAATAACGGGGAGTAACATAGCCTATATTTTATTGTCAAAAGACCCCTGAGAGACACCTACAAAAATTATAATAATGTAACTCAAGGTATAAAAAAACTGCGATCGGACACCCGTGCGAAGCCGAGGCAGGCAGCTAGTAATATTATAAAGAGGAAAGATTTGTATTTTTGTATGTAACTACTGGACCAATTTTTTTTTAAGTGGCGGTAGCCTAATCGCTAATGCATCGGTCTCGCAATCGTGAGGTCGTGGGTTCGAATCCTACCCATTATACTACCGACGTGAACCCACTCCTAACACAAGCCTTTGAGCTTAGCTGGAGGGGTTAACAAGACTGCTAGTAATTTGGGATTCTATCCCGAATTGCTAGTTATCTTTAAAAAAAAACATTAGAAAGCTACATTATCGAGGAGTAACATAGGCATAAAAAACTTAGAGATCCCTACGAAAATTGTAGTAATGTAACTCAAGGTATAAAAAACTATGATATGAAACCATCAATATTTAAAAGAGACAACGCGTTTCTGCCTTATCCTCGCTTCCTTTCCTTTCCAGTCCTTTCTGCACCAAAAACATCCAAGTTTAACTCTCAATGAAGAGTAAAAGTTTTTCTTATCTATTTTACGTACTTATCCCTAACTTATTAGCACATAATACATACAGAACACAATTCTCAAAATTACCATCTAAACTGGCAAGGTAGGTCACCTTATCACCCCCTCCCTTTCCTTGACCAAACGCATTTGAATAACTATCACAAGTTAATTCTTCAGATAAAGACGTCCGCCATGTTGGGTGCGGCCGCTTCCTGCGGAAGTCCAACTTGGACGGATATTCAAACTCGACCGGAACTGGATGGTATTGCGACATACATTTCGAATTTCGAACGGGTATTGTTGAGGGTAGGTATTAGTAGGTATGGCTCGTGACTTGAATGGAAATAAGGTAGCCATATGAAAATATACCCACCTAATTTCGTATGAACTCTATATTTTAAGTAAGTTTCAATTAACAAAACGAAGAGAAAATTGAATAATTAAAGAGTTAATTCGACTGCATCGGCTTCCGCAGGAGAGGTTGAGGGTTTGATTTATACTCATTGTGTGTGTGATTTTGTATCTTTGTAAATTCTGGAGGATTCTGTAAGGGATTATACCTACCCTAGTCGGGGAATTGGCCTTAAAAAGTCTTGTTTTAATTTTTAGACCTGTATATTTTACAAGATAAAAGAGTAGCTTTTTTTTTGTATGTGTGATTTTGTATCTTTGTTAATTCTCCCGCGACGCAGGGATTGTACCTACCATGGTCGAGTAGATAGCCTAAAAAAAGTTTTAATTTTTAGTCCCGTAAATTTTATGGGATAAAAAGTAACTTTTTTGGATGTGTGGTTTTGTATCTTTGTAAATTATTTAGCGACGCAGGGATTATACCTACCCTGGTCGGCGAATTGGCCTTAAAAATCTTGTCTTTATTTTTAGTCCTGTATATTTTACATATATATTCCAGGCTATAATTTCGCCAAATTTCATCCAAATATCTCGCTGATCCAAATCCGTTCCGTTATTTTGGCATAATTGAGAAACAAACATCTCTTTAAACAATATTTCGCACTTATAATGTTACTTACTACTTACTTATAATTGTAGTAAGATGATGACAAACCCCTACCTATAAATTTAATTTGAAATACATTTCAAACTCAGTATAAAATCACACTTGATAACCGAAGCCTGCTCGAACTAGCGCTTCCAATTAAAATATCTCACTAATTAGAATCACTCACTTGACCGAGAGGAAACTAAGGATTAAGACACACTTGCGATTTGTCGAAGTAAGTACGTACTGTTAATTTTTAAGTTTAGTGTTGCTTTGTTTACAAGCCTAAAATTTTGAACTCTATATCAATGACCTAGTCTAAAAAAACCGGGCAAGAGCATGTCGGACCATGTTCAGTGTAGGGTTCCGCAGCCTTAAATAATTGCATCAGCAGAAGAGCGTATGTTCATGGCACTTACGCCCTTTGTTGAAAAAAAGTTTTTCGGCTATAACTTAATGACGGTATATCCGATAATGTGCGATATAATTTTAGTTTAAAGTATTTATTAAGCGCTACTTTTGTGATTTTTTTCATATTTTTTGGTCACACGGTTCAAAAGTAAGGGGGGGGGGGGGCAAAATTTATGCAACTTTCGGATCGATTATTTCCATAAATATTCCCTTAATCAAAAAAGTTATTAGGAACCTTATAATGTTTTTAAAAGACCTGTATGAAGAATGATGTGTTTTTTGCCATTTTGGCTACAGAACCCTAAAAATATCAAACATGGCCATTTGATCCCGAACTATGTACCTACAGCTTGTAATTAGACAACTGTGAAGATACTTATGTCCATCTAAATATATATTTACATACATATTATGGAAGGCAATCGCACCCACCTCTGGCTTAGCAGTTTAGGGTCACTGATCACTAAACCAACAGACAGTAAAACAAAAGTCAATGTCTCTAAAGACTTTAAACATTGGGTTACCGCTTTTTAATCACTTGTAACTATTTAATCAATTAACACTTAATTAATTACAGGGTTTATATTACTCTGGTTTTTTTTTAAATCATTGACCTATGGGCGATTAAAACCCCGCTGATTCATGGTCTAATATGGAAATTATTAGACTATAAATCAACGTGGTTAGCAAATTTATATCAAAATTAATACCAAAAATTAGGCATCTATAAGGGAATTATAGATCCCTAAATTTTAGTATTAATTTGGCTATCATTATAGTAGATATTATAGAGAAAAGAATACTTAATGTTTTTTAAGTATTTTTATTTTGAGTTTTTTATTTTAATGGACATGGCAACCCCATCGTACCTTTTTACAAATTATATTTTCTTTTTTAGCACATAAATTATGAATGTAACCACGGGAGATTATGACCATGATGTTCACTGATAAAGTATTGTAACTAAATCACATATATTTTTACATGACTCTAAATGTGCACTAGATACCTAATATACTTTAATTACTAGACCTACATCTAATTTGTTCACCTTTAGTTCGGTCATCAGAGAATCTCTCTCATTTTTATTCCGGATACAATCCATCAGCAAATGTTGCATATATTTAATTTTATTGGTTTAATTTAAAAAACGAATAAGTATTTTAGTAAAATATTTTTTTTTAACCTTCCCTTCAGTGTTTATATTCCATACTCATTATGAAAATATATATACTACGGGTCTTAATCGCGTGAATAATTTAAGGTAAAATACCTTGTTTATTGCCCGACGTTTCGACCGTATTTTACATTATATTGTGTACAAATTGCGAGTGTTTATCAATATTCCATACTCCACAGCACATCCTAAGAAAACGCACCTTAATATCAAAATCTTGACCGCGCCGTCCCTAACAAGGGCTAATCAATTAAAACAATATTTGTGCGCGCCGAAGACGAGGGTAGTGGTTACTGGTAGTGGTATCTGTTGTTCAAGGCTAATATAGATATAATATTTCTTAAAATTGAAATATATGTTTTTTTTAAAATAAAAAACGACTCCCGCAGTAAGGTACAAGCCCCGTTTCGCGGGGGACTTTACAAACATACAAGTCACGGACACAAAGTACGCCCAGACTCGGAACAATATTTTGTGGATCACACAAAGTGGTGTCCCGTGTGGGAATCGAACCCACGACTTCTTGCGTAGCAGTCGGACACACTCCAACTGCGCCACAGCCTCTGTGGCGCAGTGGGAGTCATGAATATTATTGGCGAAACACTCAATTGCAACGGACACTCTATTCTTGTGCTAAAAAGTAAAATACCTTTCTTCCGGTTTTTAAGTTACTTGTACATATTTTTTTCTTTAAATCTGTATTGGTTTACATAAAAACAGGCGCTTTCGTTTTATAATATTGCTACGAATTAATATCAGCATTTTTATATTGTATGTACGTCCTAACTTTTAAGTCAAACATAAAAGCCTAAGTATTTTCAGATGACAAGCTCTTGTGATAAAGAAGAACAAAGTACGTTCATCACATTGTCTTCAATACTATAACTCCTTGAACACACAGCGTTAATTTATTTCTGCTCAAAGGCACAATAAAAACTTCCTTCCAAAAAGGCTGCCGAAATTGGACAAGAAAACGCCCTACCTGTAAAAATACATGTATGAACATTAAAAACAAAAGTTTTTATAAGCGTTAATAATATTTTATGAAATTAATTTATATGCGCCGATAATAAACACAGCAAATCGGCGCCTCTAATTAATCATGCAGCAAAAACGTTACCTCATCTATTACTTGAGATATTCATACGTCAAGGTTTCTTACTGTCGGACAGGGGTCAAGATATGGTCGAATTAATATTCATATGACAGGCCCAGGTGGACGTCACGAGCTGAGAAGGGTGGCCTTAAGGACTGGTCAATGTTTAGGGATTATGATGTAGAGGGTTGGTTCGGGTGGGTTAGTTTTGTGCCTATTAGGATGGAAATGCTTAAATTTTCCAGAACTGTATGTATTTGGTAATGTTTGTTGATTAATTCAATTGAAATGAAATAAATTAAAAAATACACTGTTTGTGCATTATATATTTTTTAAGACGACTTCCGCATTAGGGTACAAGCCCTGTGTCGCGGAGGACTTTACAAAACATACAAGTCACGGACACAAAGTACACTTAGACAATTGTGGATCACACAAAGTGGTGTCCTGTGTGGGAATCGAACCCACGACCTCTTGCGTAGCAGTCAGAAGTTTTGGGATATCATATTTCTATTCTGCTTGTCGGTTCTATTGAAGTATGAATTAAGCAATATATTTAATTTTGCATGGGATTGTGAAATAAATTTATGTATCTTAACCGAGTGGTTATTGATTGATGTAGAAATTGCATGTTGTCAATTTTGTTGCTGACCTAATATATATGTACCAAATATAATTGACATCTATAAAAAAATATACGATAATACGACATATTTTGCTTTTTTAAAACAGATCGTGAAGGAATAAAACAATCTTAAGGTAAAGGTAAATCGATACAAATATATGTCTTGTCTGGACTTTCTCTGCACTTTGATATAATTTATAAAAAAATAAACTTTAAAGCTAAGTGTCGTCTACGAACTCTCCTCCACAAATAGGCAGAAAACTATGTATACAAAACTGTCTCTCTGTGGTTGTCGCTTACTCTACCCCGAGGGTAGGTGCCCAAGACAGTCGGGGTGCGGGCTTCGGCCCTCTTCTTATCTCTGCCCACGCCCGAGGACTTGCCTGATGGATTAACTTCATTGTTCCACCGTTGCCGAGTGACGCGGAATTTATAATTATACTGGGCCCCGTTTTATTTAGATTTACTGTGATTTACTTGTATTGTTTTGTACTGGAAAAATACGTGATAATCTATTATTTATTTGGTATATTTTAGAGTAATTTGTCATGATTTTAGAGTAATATGTTCTTTTTGTATAATATCTAACATATAATACTATTAATTTTGTATATTTTGTAGCTCTGTTGTTTGTGGTAATTTGTAGGGAATAGACAACTTATCAATAATTTTCGCAATAATAATAATAATAATAAAAAAAATACTTTGGAATTAAAATACTACACTTGTAAAAAGTCGATTCTACATGTAAAGCCAGAGAAAAGAATGAGGCTATAAAAATTCGCGGTCACTCTTTTCAAATTGCCAATGTTTACAATGTTTCTTTGTTTATAAACTGTATATGCAGGTAAGGTGATATCAATATTTTACAACACTATATAAAAGAACTGATGCAAAAACAATAGATAAAATTAACATTTCAAATTTTCTTTCTAACCTATCCCGATCCCTACATAAAGACGCGATGTCAATCTACTTATTTATTAAACTAACTAACTTTACTTTTTAGTGGTTGGTCTTCATATAAAGGAAATGCCAGAATTGGGTAGAGTAGAAGTATATTAATATTTCACTTTTGTCCCGGTTATCCACGCTAAGTCTAAAGAATGACTGGTCAATTGTATGATTTCCCCACACCGCTGCCTGCAGCATCTAAAATAATAACAAAAAAAAACGGTTGTCTGTAAAGTCGGTTTACTGACAATAGTTGAACGTGACAACGTCATAAGAAAATACTGATGGAATGGTTTCATTTTTTAATTTTATTTGTTTGATAGATATTTTGTATGAATATAGAGAAGGAGGTAAATGGAAATCACAATTGAATTGATCAAGTTACATTCATTTGTACGCATAAATACTTATGTCAATTTTTATTTATTTCATTTTACAATGGAACGCCTCAGAGCGAGGTAACGCCTCATTTTTTTCGTGCGTTCAACCGGCTCCATCGAATTATAAGACGTTGTCACGTCAAAAGTTGACTCGTCTAATAGGCCTCTCCATCTCCACTCATAGCCAAATCAACATAATACCTCCACATAAATCTGAACATAGTAAGCAATAATTAATAATTTCCTAAGCAACGCACTTATACAAACTCAATAGTTTCAATATTTGTCCTACTACTGACCGTCTACCTGAAGGTACTTAGAAAGGGGTGACCCTTATCAAAGCAAACTAAATTAACTGCTTGAAACATCTTGGCCGAGTTATTGTTCGGACAATGCTCGGGTCCATTCGGCTGTTCTAAATTTGAAAAACAAACGTTCGGATGTATGCAAATAATAACGGTACACTAATTAGGAGTCGGGTGTGATCGGTAGTGTTCGGATATATATTCGGGAGTGAGAAAAAATATGGAGGAATGGAACACCTGCCCAACATTTATTTGAACGTGGAATTTTGTCCCTTTCACACATCCGATATATATTTTTTTAAAGAACGACTCCCGCCATTGGGTACTAGTCCTGTGTCACAAGGGACTTTACATATAAGACACAGACACAAGGTACACTCAGTCTCGGAACAACATTTTGTGGATCACACAAAGTGGTGTCCCGTGTGGGAATCGAACCTGCGACCTCTTGCGTAGCATTTGGACACATTCCCACATCACCACAGAGGCAGTCAATATAAAATATAGCTATGTTGTATTGCGTGTGATAGATAAGGGATATATTAATGGCTATTTACATAGATAAATAGCCATCGTAATAAATAAATTCAGGTAAATATTATACCTGTGTACTAAGGGATGAATATGTTTGATGAATTTGTTTAGCCTGTCAATAAATCGTAGACATAATGACCACTTTAATAAGGAATCCTAAATACCACTGTAATGTTGTTAACTGTAGAATATGCGACAGTATTTGTACATTAGAATAACAGAATACGTTATGGCAGAGTAAATTGACATTATAGAAGTAGCTACAGGTTGTTTATATTATAACAATAGCCATGGATATGCAAGTAGCCATGTCTTTATGTCAATTGTATTTTTAGTAACCTGAACAGTAATTTGTATCACGGAATAGGTTATGACAAAGTACAAGTACTTACAGTTTATGTTGTAATTAACATGTAAATTACTTAAGATGATTATAACACATTATAAAAGCACCACACAGTATTATAAATGAATTAAAACAATAAATATCCACTGGTCACTACTACACAAATGTAGGTACTGCTTGAAACGTCAAATATTGTTGTTGTGATATTTCACTTTTATTGAAAATTAAAAGGTAGTGTGTTTTATCTGTGTAATAGTTTTATTATTACTCCTTTATTTAAATAACATAATTCTGTGTATTAAATTATTTTATGGGTTAAAGTATAATAATTAGGAATATTTGCGAAGTACCCACATGTTCTTTAATATTCAGTGTATTTGTTCTATAAAAGGACTGACAGATTGTGATCGAGGCTCAGTCTGATTGCAACATTTGTGGATACAGGTACGATCCGATTCAGATTATACTTATTGCTGGTTCTTTTGTGCTGATATCCTATTATTGTGTATTATGTATAGATATTGACTAATAACAATATATTGCAATGTGATATGATTTGATGAATATTGCCTGGTGTGATACTTATCAGCTGTTCTACAGCGATATGGTCGTACATTGCAATAATGTTGTGAATTGGTTATATTAGAAAGTATCTGTGGTATATTGTATTTAGGATGTATGAAATGTAGTACGGCAAATGTTTATTATGAGACTGGCTATTATGAAACCTTTGATACAACTAGACCAAACAAGGTTGAAAATATATGATACTTGTCATTTATTCCTTTGTATTATTTACCTCCCTAATTTATTCTATTCCCTATTGATACTATACTGATTGATAAGGTTAGATTGCAACTGATTGGGTATATAATCCAAATATCCTGACACAGTAGTAAGTGTAGTTCTACGATGAGTCGTAGTGGTCTACAATGAGTCGTAGTACTATTACGATGAGTCGTAGGACTTCTACAAGGAGTCGTAGGACTTCCACGTAGTTCAACAATAAAAGCTTTAGTATTTTATTACAAATCGCTACGACCCCTATGTAAAATCTAACATCAGAAGTTGGATAAGTTCTCATTGGCCACATAACTAATACAACTGTTGTAAGTTTCAGAATGGTTACTGCTGCTTGGGATTGTTTCTTCCGAGTCCATCTGCAATATTGCTGGTGTTGCTGCTTTTACTACTTCGGCAACTACCAGAGCTGATCTACAACGCTGGCTTTTTTTTTTCCCGTGGTCCGCTCCCGATATTCCTCCAGTGGAATTCTCCAGTCAAGTAAAAAGCGGAGCAGAAAACATGACATGGATTAAGTTTGAGTATGAAATACTCGGAGAGGTATTTACTATTATGTTTACTTTGTTGAGGTAAATGTGTGAATAGTTGAGAAAGTGAGAATAGAATCAAAATTGATTTTGTGCTATGAGTTAGGCTATATTAACATGGATTGAAGTTAAATTGCATATTGGGTTATCATAAATGTTTTATCGTTGAAATGAAATTGAAAGTACTGTGACAATGTAATGACCTTTTACATACATACATACATATCAACCCATATGATGGCCCACTGCTGGGCACGGGTCTCCCCAGTAGAACCTACTAGTATGTAGATCTTGGGGGTAATTGCCATAATCACCACGCTTGGCGAGCGGGTTGGTGATCGCAGTAAGGCTTTAAGTACTCTGAGGACGCTGCTGCCCGTCCTCCGGTGTGAAATCCCTTAATCGCCTTGACGACACCCACGGGAAGAGATGGGGTGGTACTATTCTTAAGCCGGCACCACACGGCGACCTTTTACCCGAAAGTAAAAATAGACCGAGTATGAGATGATGACTATAAATAACTATATAATGATGTCAGATTGACCGAGCGGATTGATGACAATCGTGAGTCATTAAACATTTCTATTAAATTTCCGTATAAAGCTAATAGGCCAGTAGTACAAATTGACATTCATATCGACTCAAGAAAAAAAAATTGCATTTGAGAAAGACGTTAGTTTTACGTTTACCTACGAGTGTACTGGTGGATTTTGATTATTATAGTTAAATAATAAAACTAGCTTTGACAGATCGAATATTATGATATGGTTTGTTATGCGGTAACAGAATTCTTATTCAAAAATTGTGTAACCTTAACTTTGTTGGCTTCTTTTTAGTTATTGCAAACAAATTGTTTATGAATAAGTACTCAAAACGTTTAACAAATGCGGGGTAAATCCCATCGCATATTGAGTTTATGTGATAAAATGGATGCCTCTAGATAATTTGATATCTAAAAATATATTTTGACATTTTAAGACTTTAGCTGACGAAATACAATGAAATGCCTAACTAATTGTTTTGTTAACAGTATAGGCCGATGACATAAACAATATACCTGACAATTAAATTTCTGTCACTCGATAGATATACTCAATTGATGTTAAGCCAAATAAACCACAACCATATACATTTTGTTTGAAAAAAAAAAAAAAAAAAATTTTACACAAATAGTCTTTGACAATGACTTTATTTCTATACACCCGGCGAATTTCATTTTTGTTTCTTATATTGTGAACTAAATATTGATACAATTATTTTAATTGTATTTATTTCAATCTAAAAAGTTTAATGGCAATATTTAAATACTAAAAATCAATGGGATTTTTAGTTTGTTTGTGCACAGAAACAAACATTAGTAATTCATTTTCATTTTAAGTCTGTTTTCCGATTTCCTGTTATGCTCTGAACTTAGTTACATGCTCTGAACTTATGTACATGTAAGATAACCTATAGAGTACGTTTTGATAAAAGGACGGTTTGATAAAAGAACGTTTTGATAAAAGGCCTTTTGATAAAGAGGACAGTTTGATAAAAAGGACAGTTTGTTAAAAGGACAGTTTGTTAAAAGGACAGTTTGATAAAAGGACAGTTTGATAAAAGGACAGTTTGATAAAAGGACAGTTTGATAAAAGGACAGTTTGATAAAAGGACAGTTTGATAAAAGGACAGTTTGATAAAAGGACAGTTTGATAAAAGGACAGTTTGATAAAAGGACAGTTTGATAAAAGGACAGTTTGATAAAAGGACAGTTTGATAAAAGGACAGTTTGATAAAAGGACAGTTTGATAAAAGGACAGTTTGATAAAAGGACAGTTTGATAAAAGGACAGTTTGATAAAAGGACAGTTTGATAAAAGGACAGTTTGATAAAAGGACAGTTTGATAAAAGGACAGTTTGATAAAAGGACAGTTTGATAAAAGGACAGTTTGATAAAAGGACAGTTTGATAAAAGGACAGTTTGATAAAAGGACAGTTTGATAAAAGGACAGTTTGATAAAAGGACAGTTTGATAAAAGGACAGTTTGATAAAAGGACAGTTTACTAAAAGGATAGTTTGATAAAAGGATAGTTTGATAAAAGGACAGTTTGATAAAAAGACATTTGGAAAAAAAGGACATTATGCGCTGTGATGCAATAGCAAACTGATTTTGATATTGACAGCTCCAAATGCTCTAATAATGAAATGGTTTTTAAAACATTTGAGTATTTCCATGCAATGATTGAAACTTCATTCATTGTTTTAATATTATTTTTCGTTTCTTATTTTTTTTTAATAGTAAAAGAAATGGTTAAATCTTTAGTACAGAAAAAAAAACGGTAAATGGGAAAAAATATATCAAGATTTTTGTGTAAAGAACGGTTCAGAGTATCAAATAACTACCGAGTACATAGATTGATATAAATACTATATTGAGTACTCATAGAAAAAGCACTGATATTTATAAAAAAAAAAAAAAAAAACATTTTGAGGGTTTAAACTCTTAGTCCAAAATTGCCTTTAGAAATATTTTGCATTTCCCAATTTTTTTTCTTTTTGCCAAGTATTACGGTACCGTACAAGAAAAAAAAACAACACAGGTGTCCATTGTAAATGTTTGTGTACCAAATATGTTGAACTAGTAAACTAGACATTTAAAATGCATAGTAGCAAATATGTTGGACTGGTAAACAAGACATTTAAGAAGCATAGTAGCAAATATGTTGGACTGGTAAACTAGACATTTAAAAAGCATAGTGGCTAATAAGTTGTATATTATACAAAACCGTTTTTAAGTGCAATGCTTGAGTGTTCATACATTTCGATGATATTTTTGCTTTTATATTTGAATCCATTTTCGTTTATTTTGTGATAATTAGTTTCTTTGGCTCGACACTAGGACTGTTTCAAGTCATCCCGTACACATGACTAGTTGCGTATTTGTGCAAGGTTATAGTAATAGTCCGCTGTATTGCTTATTTGCAGGGTGATTGGATTTACTTTGCTTAAAAATGATTGAGTTTGATTACTCATTGTCACCGAGAAACTGGAAAAAAAAAAACAAAATGATTCCTACTATTTTATTTCTAGATCTAGACGCGTTTTAATTATCATTTGTTAAACCTTAACAGTTGACAAAGTTATTATAATATACGAGTATATGCAAAAATTACGAATTCATACACGACTTTGACTGAATATTCATTTGAGACTCGATCCTTGACTTTACGACAAAAAAAAGGGAGTCCGCTGGTCGGTCAATGCCCTGATGTTAGTCTGTAATATCACTGGCAGTGGGTGGTAGGACTAACATGTCAAGGCCAGAGGCTAATTAATTTGTTGAACCTTAAGAGAAGAGTTGTTGAAGTGCTCTCTATTACGAGTATATGGAATGTTTACGAATTTTATCAGCTTTAATTTTGCCACTATTCTTTGACTTATAAACGACTTTGACTTAATATTCGTTTGGAACTAGATCCTTGACTTAATGACAAAAAAGGAGTCCGCTGGTCGGTCACTGCCCTGATGTTAGTCTGTAATATCACTGGCAGCGGGTGGTAGGACTAACATGTCAAGGCCAGAGGCTAATTAAACAATGCATACGCTGGTCGGTCCCTGCCCTGATGTTAGTCTGTAATATCACTGGCAGCGGGGGGTAGGACTAACATGTCAAGGCCAGAGGCTAATTAGACAATATATCTGCCGGTCGGTCATTGACCTGATGCTATACTGGAAGTCATGTGCGGCAGATGATAGGTATGGCATGTCAGGGTCAGAGGCTAGTATTTATATATTTACAAATGTTTGTGTATGTGTGTGTCTGTTTATACTTCGAGAGCGAAGTATAAGTCAGTATGGCCGTGATAGATAAGGGATATATTAATGGCTATTTACATAGATAAATAGCCATCGTAATAAATAAATTCAGGTAAATATTATACCTGTGTACTAAGGGATGAATATGTTTGATGAATTTGTTTAGCCTGTCAATAAATCGTAGACATAATGACCACTTTAATAAGGAATCCTAAATACCACTGTAATGTTGTTAACTGTAGAATATGCGACAGTATTTGTACATTAGAATAACAGAATACGTTATGGCAGAGTAAATTGACATTATAGAAGTAGCTACAGGTTGTTTATATTATAACAATAGCCATGGATATGCAAGTAGCCATGTCTTTATGTCAATTGTATTTTTAGTAACCTGAACAGTAATTTGTATCACGGAATAGGTTATGACAAAGTACAAGTACTTACAGTTTATGTTGTAATTAACATGTAAATTACTTAAGATGATTATAACACATTATAAAAGCACCACACAGTATTATAAATGAATTAAAACAATAAATATCCACTGGTCACTACTACTCAAATGTAGGTACTGCTTGAAACGTCAAATATTGTTGTTGTGATATTTCACTTTTATTGAAAATTAAAAGGTAGTGTGTTTTATCTGTGTAATAGTTTTATTATTACTCCTTTATTTAAATAACATAATTCTGTGTATTAAATTATTTTATGGGTTAAAGTATAATAATTAGGAATATTTGCGAAGTACCCACATGTTCTTTAATATTCAGTGTATTTGTTCTATAAAAGGACTGACAGATTGTGATCGAGGCTCAGTCTGATTGCAACATTTGTGGATACAGGTACGATCCGATTCAGATTATACTTATTGCTGGTTCTTTTGTGCTGATATCCTATTATTGTGTATTATGTATAGATATTGACTAATAACAATATATTGCAATGTGATATGATTTGATGAATATTGCCTGGTGTGATACTTATCAGCTGTTCTACAGCGATATGGTCGTACATTGCAATAATGTTGTGAATTGGTTATATTAGAAAGTATCTGTGGTATATTGTATTTAGGATGTATGAAATGTAGTACGGCAAATGTTTATTATGAGACTGGCTATTATGAAACCTTTGATACAACTAGACCAAACAAGGTTGAAAATATATGATACTTGTCATTTATTCCTTTGTATTATTTACCTCCCTAATTTATTCTATTCCCTATTGATACTATACTGATTGATAAGGTTAGATTGCAACTGATTGGGTATATAATCCAAATATCCTGACACAGTAGTAAGTGTAGTTCTACGATGAGTCGTAGTGGTCTACAATGAGTCGTAGTACTATTACGATGAGTCGTAGGACTTCTACAAGGAGTCGTAGGACTTCCACGTAGTTCAACAATAAAAGCTTTAGTATTTTATTACAAATCGCTACGACCCCTATGTAAAATCTAACACGTGCAGTGTCAGTTGATCTGATGTGTGTCAGAAAAAACAACAATGTGTGAATCCTCCAATAATCTCTCACAAATTTGTCAATCATAATATAAATGATGGCGTAAAGCGTGTGCTATTTGTTTAAAGCATTGCATTTCGTATACACTAAAGTATGTGTGCAAACATTAGTAAAATACCTACAAATCTTTTCATGTGTTTGATGAAAATGCTTTCATCCATTTTGGAAATAATCGACCTTTTTATTCTTTTGTTTAATTTAATAAAATGGTTGTCTGTAAAATCGGCTTACGGATGATAATTTTACGTGATAACATCTTAAGAAAACATTGATGACATTGATTAAACAACCTGTGACAGCTTTTTCCTTTTTTCAATTGTATCATATATGTCGCTGCAATCGCCAAAGCATTGATGACATTGTAATGAACAACTATGCCTGTGACAGCTTTATTGGACCACAATACTTCAGCCTAATAGCAGGCAGAACGTGACAGTGACACTATTTCGTGCGTGCACCCAGTCATCAATTTATAAGACGTTATCACGTTAAAAAGCTAAAAATTAGCTCGTATATAATAGATTAATCTATTTAAGTTTGGATTAAAGTCATTAGGTATGTTTTGTGGTTTTCTTCGTGTCCAATCGAAATCAGTAAAGCAATATCTTATAAAGCCTTTTATCCCTGAGAAAAACACTTTTCGGAGAACACACATTCGAACTTAATTATTTTCAAGAACAACTCGAGACACAAAAAAACAACAACCAAATCTACCCTCACTCGTTGACTCGTAAAAACGGAATGTCATTGTACATCCACAAATAAGTGGCGGCAATTTCCTTAGGAAAGCACTAGTCATCCCTTCACCACATATGTCAAGGGAAATTAGAGCTTAAGTTTAGGAAAATAGGGGTGAATTTGAAGAATGTTTCAGGTTGGGTTTTAAGGGAAGATTATGCAACGAGCTTGTTGGCTGAATTCTCAAAAAATACACTTAATGCCTGCAAGTAGATCTATCTAGCTTCTAACATTATATATAGAGATAGACAGGCTGTTCTTACGCTTCCTGTGAGGTAATATTTTCCTTGTATCTACTTGAAACTGGTTTTCCCATTTGAAAGAATTGTTTACCAACGGGAGTCGGTTTTATTTCAAGATATTATGATCGACAAGAAAATACATTATTGACGCGATAACGTCTTATAAATTTATGACCGGGTGCACGTACTATAAAGTGTCACGTTATTGATTGCTTGATATGATTGCGTATGACGATATGTCATCAATGTTTTCAAATGACTTTATCACGTAAAATTATCGTCTGTGAACCGACTTTACAGACAATCATTATTTTTTACGATACTAAAATGCATATGCTTTAGCTGTCTAATGTCACTATCATAATTAATATAGGAATCACTAAATTTAAATGCAAGTGTCCTTATTTTCACTTCTCGCCTTCAGGAGGCCAATTCACGTATTTAAAGCAGTGCAGTTGCAGTTCAGTTTCGATTAAAACGGCCATTTTTATATTCTTGTAACTTTGGGATCGATCTCAAATACGCTTGCGTCAAGTATGCGTCTCGAGAGTGCAATAACGACATTCTAGTATATAGTGCGCAAGCGTTTTTGAGATTGATCCCAAAGTTACAAAAATACCAATATGGTCATTTTAATCGAAACTTAACTGCAACTGCACTGCATTAAATACGTGATTTGCCCCCATGATGACTGGCGAAACTTTTACATCTTGCTATGAACAAAGAAAAATGTGTAAATCAAATTGACTAAGAAGAAGAAGGCTTTATTTTTTAATACAATGCTCTGTGCGACATTTTCCTTTACCGTATATTTTCACCGAAAGGGTAGGGTGTGCTGTAGCATAAATGATCACCGGGCAACACTGACGAAGACAAATGACACCCGATGTCGAAGTTACACAGAGATAAGGTAGGCTCCTTAAATTAGCCCGGTTGTATGTCTTGTGTATTTTTCACTGTCTTAAAGGGTTCGCCCGTTAGTTTAGGCGAGTTAAGTGTGATGGATATGAGTAATAAATGGACTGTGTGAGTTGGCTTATTAATGAAGTCAGTATTGTAAATAAAACTGTCAAGATTGTTTTGGGAAGACTAACTGAAAACCACTAACTAAAAAATAAAGTGTAAATTACTTCAGAGGTGGAATTTTATATTCTATTGAAATATAAAAGAAAAAATGTATACACGATATTTAAAAACTGCTTAAAATTACATCTATAATAATATTATATATCACACTAATATTATGAGGGCGAAAGTTTGTAAGTGTGTGAGTGTGCGATTTTAATAAAATTTGGTATGGAGTTAGCTGTCACCCTGGATTAACACAAAGGCTAATAAACCGCAGGAAACACTGCAGGGCACAGCTAGTACAAGATATTTACAAAAAGAAAATAGAAAAGTAAGGATACAAAACCATTTATTCGTCAAAGAATTCCTCCCCATCGATGTCAAGTCGAATTACTTCATAATTGGATATAATGATGTTAAATTCGGAAGAACTCTAACACTATCTTGCTTTGTATAATGACAAGGGTTGTTTGGCTTTTTCCTAGGCTCAGGCCTGAAAATATTGCTTACTTATATATTTAAACTAGCTGACCCGCGCAACTTCGCATGCGTAAATTTTTCCCGTTTTGCAACGTTTCTCGTTACTGCTCCGCTCCTATTGGATGTAACGTGATGTTATATAGCCTATAGCCTTCCGCGATAAATAGGCTATTCAATAGTATAATAATTTTTCATTTTGGACTAGTAGTTCCTGAGATTATCGCGTTCAAACAAACAAATTCTTCAGCATTATAATACACACATCAAAAGTGTCTAGGGATCAACATATATTTTTGCAATAACTTTTCTCCTGATTGATTTTTTTTTTTTATTTCTTTAAGGATTCATCAAATAAAGTGTTTTCGTTTGTCACAGTAACGATAAACCAAGTCACCTTTGCATTAATAAAGAAATTTGCCATTTTCCTAATAAAGGGATTTTTGACATTTGAACCACTAACATTAAAGTTCGAAAAAAAGACTGAAATAACAGTTTTCTTTAAAATTTTATTGGGTAACTTAAACAATTAATAATCCGTGTTTCTACCGCGAACACTAACAACACAAGAACATCGGTTTGGCATACTCAAAATGAGTTCATCCAAATCACGCTGTGGAATGGCCGCCCATGTTCGTTGCAACAACAAAAAAAGGTCTTCTTGCGACTGGATACCCTCCATATTCGGCAGAGCTCTTCTCTGTAGCATATCCCATGCATGCTGAATCGGGTTCAAGTCTGGCGACTGAGCAGGCCAGGGCAGGACATTGATGTTAGCTGCGGCGAGAGTCTGTCTTACAACTCTTGCGGTGTGCGGTCGTGCATTATCATGCATTAACTGAAATAAGGGACCGATTTGCACTTGTAGAGGAACGATGACGTCTGATACAATCGTCTCAGCATAAATTTGAGCGTTGAGGTTGCCTCTGATCCAAATCAACTCAGTTCTTCCGCCGATCCAAATACCCGCCCATACCATGATGGTTCCACCACTATAAGGATGGACTTCCTGGCAGGATTTTAATCGCTGTTGGCGTCCAGGGGTTCTCCAGTGTCGTATACGTCTTGTATCCGGTCTCATACCAAAACGAGACTCATCAGAAAAGCACACGAAACGCCATTGTTCTTCTGCCCAATTTCTGTGTTCAAGAGCCCATTGATATCGAATCCTACGATTGTGCATTGCTATAGGTGGTACCCGTAGCGGTCTTCGGGAATGAAGGTTCACTTCATGCAAGCGGTTTCTGACTGTTTGGTCGCTAATTAAGTTCCCTGAAGAGTGATGAAGCCTCACGGCTAACATCATGGCGGTTATTGTTGGACCTCTTCGAGTTAAGATTTGAATGTATCGGTCTTGTCTCCGTGTGGTGCAGCGATACCGTCCTCCATGGCGCTCAGCCACGGTACCAGTGCTTCGGTAACGTGTCCAAAGTCGACTGATAACACTCTGACTTGTATTCAGAGCTAAAGCCACAGTACGTTGCCGGGAACCAGCTTCTATCATTCCCACGGCTCTGAGCATTTCTTCCCTGCTTAAATGACGTCGCCGCTCCATAATAACGTTGGTTTTAATCAGTAGTAGGGAAACAGTAGCACTAATAATGTCTTCAATGCGTTGTATGTTTTTATAGGGAAAATATTGACAGCTGATTTTCATCTTTTACTCGAATTTGATTCACAGTTCCTAATTCAAATTATGAAATGCACCAAAAAGGATCCATATAAATTTATAAAATCATAAATTTATTACAAAGCCACATCTCAATCTCAAGAAATCCGCATAAAAATGCTTGATCCCTAGACACTTTTGATGTGTGTATTAGTATAGATTACAATTACAACAAAAACTTCTATAGCTCATACAAATCTTGCTTATATAAAAAAATACATAATTAAACATTAATCAAGTTGTATATTATTTGTACTACATCGTTTAGCTTTCAAATATAGCTACACGTTCGCATTTCTTTTTGACGTGATAACATCTTACATATCATCGACTAGCTTATGCCCGTGGCTTCGCCGGCGTGGATGCCAGATTGTTATCAAAATATTTTAACAGCAAAGTTTCATATTAACTTTGCACTCCCGTTTTACCCCCTTAGGGGATGAATTTTCTAAAATCCTTTCTTAGTGCACCCCTACGTTATAAAAGGAACCCCTGTGCAAAATTTCAAGTTTCTAACCCTTATAGTTTAGGCCCTGCATTGATATGTCAGTCAATCAGTCAGTTACTCCTTTTATATATATAGATGACCGCGTACACGTAAAAGTGTCACGGTCCGTCACGATCCGTCACCAAAGCTGTCACAGGCATGGTTATTTATTACAATCTCATCAACGTTAATGGCGATTGCAGCGACATGTGATACAATTGGGAATAAAAAGAAAAAAGCTGTTACAGGTCCATACCTGTAACAGCTTTTTTCTTTTTATGATGACATTGTAATAAACCACCATTGGTTTATTACAATGTCATCAATGTTTTCATATGACGTTATCACTTAAAATTATCGCTCTAAACCGACTGACATAAGACTAAGAAAATACTTCTTTATTACTTTAGATATAATATACCGAAAACTATTTTCAAGAGCAGTTATACTATTTAACCTAAAAGGTGTCAAACAATCTTGCTAGTTACGACCCTCTATGATGGAACATCTTCATCAAGCAAGCCTTTAAATTAACCCTTTCAAGGACCATCTGAAATACAGAACAAACATAAACCAAGTAGTGTTTACTTTGCACCACATTATTTACAGTCAAAGTAAACACAAATCACCTCAGTGACCACGTAAGATGCCGCGCAAACGGACCGCCCGTAATTGTCCGAAAATTAGCTCCGACCGCATATAAATACGTTAAGATAATCTTGTTAAATGTGTGGTGTGAGGTATGAGAAATAGCGGGTTTTGGTAATTAAGAAAAAATCATCAGGGGTGTGTTATACCCCTGACTTCTCGCTCTTTTGCTTCAATAACGGGTTTTTAGGTCAAGTTGTACCAAAGGGGGTGGACTAAAGAATGTCTTTTTTTTCAAAATATCGAAAATTAAGGGTTTAAAAAAAGGTTTTTGTGTACCCCCTTTACTATTCCCCGACCGGGGTTTCTGCCCTTTTTAAGAAGCTTTTT
The DNA here is from genome assembly GCA_945859575.2 of Herminia tarsipennalis. NCBI lineage: Eukaryota > Metazoa > Arthropoda > Insecta > Lepidoptera > Erebidae > Herminia > Herminia tarsipennalis. The sequence continues at coordinate 18,745,863 of OX243846.2, read as the reverse complement.
ATATTTATTTTAATTTTGATGTGCTAACCAATCTATCAGTCTTTTCATAGGACAAATACACTGAATATTAAGGAAGTTGTGGTACTTCGCGAACATTCCTACTTATTACAGTTAACTTATAAAACAATTTAATACGCAAAATCGTGTTATTTAAATAAATGATTAATATTAAAACTGTCACACAGAAAAACACACTACCTTTTAATTTTCAATACAAGAAGTAAAATATCATAATAACAATAATTGACGTTTCAATCGTAAAATAGATTGGTGATCAGTGGATACTTATTTGTTGTTTTAGATCATTTAAAGTACTATGTGGTGCTTTTATAATCTATACTAATATTATAAAGCGGAAGAGTTTGTTTGTTTGTTTGTTTGTTTAAACGCGCTAATCTCAGGATCTACTGGTCCGATTTTTTTGTTGGATAGCCCATTTATCGAGGAAGGCTATAGGCTATATAACATCGCGCTATAACTAATAGGAGCAGAGAAGCGACGAGAAATGTTTCAAAAACGGGGAAATTACGCATACGAAGTTGCGCGGGACAGCTAGTGTGTTATAATCATCTTAAGTAATTTACATGTTAAGTACAACATAAACTGTAAGTACTTTTACTTTGTCATAACCTATTCCGTGATACAAATACTGTTTACGTTACTTATTATAACGCAATTGACATAGACATGGCTACTTGCCTATTCGGATGGTTAAATTATATACTCAAACTGTACCTACTTCTTTAATATCAATTTACTCTGCCATAATTTCAGTGATATTAATTTAAGATTCCCAATTAAAGTGATCATTGTTTCTACGATTTACTGTCAGGCTAAACATATTCATCCCATAGTACACAAGTATAGTATCTACCCGAAATTATTTATTACGGTGGATGTTTATCTAAATAACTAGCGATGAATATACCCAAAGTTTGCGCAAGTGCAAGCATGCACCCGGGTCCACTAAAGCTATCACATGCCTGGTTGTTCATTACAACGTCATCCATCTTTTCTTGTGACGTTATCATAATCGTAAAATTATCGTCAGTAAACCGACTTTTTTTGTTTCACGCGGCAAAAATGAATGATCTTTATATTTCTTGGCCTTTTAACATTCGCTTGAAACTTGTACCGCGGTACTCGTACGGAGCAGGCGGCAAGTTAAACAGTGAGTAGGACTATCTAGGTGGAGGTACGACGTTACAAGGATAAGTCGTGGGGCTGTGTTTTCCAATTTGAAATGGGTAAGTTGAGTGTCCGGTAGTTTGTCTTAGAAGTGATAGAATAGGCTTGTGTTAAAGGAGGATTTTCTTCCTTCTCATAATTATGAGATGAGGTTGCTGCTACTGCTTTCCCTAAACTTAAAAAAAAACGTTGTTTGTAAAGTCGACTTACGGACGATAATGGTACGTGTTAACGTCATAAGAAAACATTGATGACATTGTAATAAATAATTTGCTGTTGATTAGCAACCATGCACCTGATGGCAACAATACTTCAGCCTATCGGCAGGCGGAACGTGACGGACTGGGACACTTTTTCGTGCGTGTACCCGTTCATTGATTTATAAGACGTTCAAAGAAAAAGACATTTATTCGCTTAAAATATGGTACAGAGGGTGTTATAATGTAGCAGTTCATCATATTTACCTTATTTGAGGCATGCGAATATTTAACAATATTATGTTATTACACATTTATAAATTACTTACATCTAGGTTCCTAGGCACAACACAATTTATAAAGTATTCCCATAAACTTATAAAGTATTGGGTTTATAACAGAAATATTCATTTAGTGTATAAAAACATCTCTCCACCAACCACCGTTATCACATCTATACACATATTTTGTTTTCGGAGACCATTTACTAGTTACCGTCCCGTTTTAGTAGTGTGAGGAATTAATGAATGATATTGAGCCTGTTCGCGAATCGCAGCAACATTCTTGTGCACAATGGGGATGTTGACTGTCAAGTCAAATCAGTCTCCTTTTATGAAGTGTCAAAACGACAAGCTCTATAGAAATGTGTATGGAATAGCAACCTATGACGTCATAATTTCCTATCGCCACATCATTACTTTTAGTATTCGTTTTCATGCTTTAAAATTCAAAAATATGTAAAATTGTTAGAGAACACTTATTTTCAGAGCGATTTTAAGATCTACTATTACCTGATTATCTATACTAATATTATAAAGCGGAAGAGTTTGTTTGTTTGTTTATTTGTTTGTTTGTTTGCTTAAACGCGCTAATCTCAGGAACTACTAGTCCGATTTGAAAAATTCTTTTTTTGTTGGATAGCCCATTTATTGAGGAAGGCTATAGGCTATAAAACATCGCGCTACAACCAATAGGAGCGGAGCAGCGACGAGAAATGTTTCAAAAATGGGGAAAATTTACGCATACGAAGTTGCGCGGGACAGCTAGTTATAAAATAATTTACTTTTATTGTAGTCAACTACCCAATTGTCGAACACACTTTCATATATTTCAATTTCATTGCGAAAGTAGGTTTGTTGCCCCTACCGATACGCTCTCATCAGAAACTAGACAAATAAGCAGAACATATTATAGTGAGTAGACAAGTGCACTCTCTATTCTCTTGCTCCCATAATCCGATGAATGGAACCCGACACGACCGAAGAGAGATCAGAAGACATCTATAGTCAGAAGAAAATCTATACTAATATTATAAAGCTGTAGAGTTTGTTTGTTTCGTTTGGCGATAATTTCAGGAAGTACTGGTTCGCATTCTAAATATATTTTTTTAGTTTCATTTAGTTTTGGATAGCCCATTTATCTAACGTTATGACCAATAGGAGCTGAGCATCAATGAAAAAGTTGCAAAAACGGGGGAAAAATGACGCAGACGGGGAAAAGTTGGCCGGGACAGTTAGTTAATATCGTGCCTGTATTGTTAATTCTTCTCAACTGACACGTCATTTGATCTCAAACTAAACAGAGCTTGTACTATGGCAACCAGACAAGTGATATACATACTTAAATATATAAATTACCTCCAGACACGCAATAAAACATCGTGCTCATCACACAAAGTTTTATTCTGGGTGGGGATCGAACCCACAACCTCCAACTGAGCAGTCAGGGTCCACTTGACTAACAGGCCAGTCAAATGTTGTTTGTTGGTCTTTCAAACAAAATCAACTGAGGGGATTTTGATGTTTTTTTTTCAGTTAGGAAGTAAGTTTATACATCAGAATAGCACATGGACTATACATAACGCGAACGCCATTAGGAACAATTGGAGGAGTTTTGAGAAAATCTTCTATTTGTAAATTATATAGTCGATTTTTTCAAAATTTCTTCGGTTTCGGTTTAAAGAATTTATTCTCATAAAAAACATTACATTTTCTTAAAATGAGAAAAGAAAAATGTTAAGAAATTTTTTTTTGACATTTTTTTAATTATTATTTTTCGTTTGAGATATTGCTCTTTTGCTTAACTGGGCAGATTAGTCCACAGCGTCTGTCTCCCAATATCAAATTGTGATCGTTTATTACCACTTTTAGATTAATTTCAGCTATAATATAATTCATAATAATACTTGGCTTGTAATAGCTAGTCTAAGTAATACAAAGCTCTGCGGAGAGGGCATGTTCCTTAAATCTTAGCGCCCGCACCTCAGGGTAACGCGGCCGAAGACGACTTACACTCTTCAATCATAACAACGCTACTGTAAAATAATTGCAGTGACAATTTAAGTCAAGGTAGTCACACCGTAGTGGGAAATATATTTTTTCCTAAAGGTTATGAGGATAGCTTAGGGTTCTTCATATTATCTATACTAATATTATATATATAACGCTGAAGAGTTTGTGTGTTTGTTTGAACGTGATAATCTCAGAAACTAATGGCCCGAATTGAAAAATTATTTCACTGTTGGATAGCCCCGGGGAAAACTGACGCATACGAAATTGCGTGGGTCGACTAGTTTATGATATTTGAAGAGTTTCTGTGTACCAAATTTATTATTTATTATTTATTAAATTGAACAGATAATATACATTAACTGTTTGATTAAAATTAATTAAAACTAAAAACTAACACTCAATAAAACTAAAATATATCTAAAAAATTGAGACCCCTATGTCCACATATGCTGGCAGCATTTCCTCGCTGCCAGCTCTAAGGTCACCAGTAGAGGTGACCATATTTTTGATTTTTTTTTTTAAACTTGTTCGCAGTAAGACCTTTATTTGTATCCACCGTATTCCCTCCAACTTTTAGGACATAGAGCCTTTCAGTAACATAAATATCAACTATAAACTTTACACGAATAAATCACTAAACAATACACTTACGCCTCTATCATCCAACCCTTTCGCTGACCACCCTAGGTCAAGGGGTGGCGGTCGAGGGGGGAGGGGGGGTTGGTCAAGGAGAGCTCATCCCGAGTTCCAATACATTTCATATTCCGTTGACAGAGGCACAATAATAACGTAGCGCCCCGTGTAAAAGCAAGACATAGTTGATGTACAGAGGTATAGAGTTTGCTGGATAGGGTAGTTGTGTATTTTTGAATTTGATTCGATATGGCATCATAACTGTCAAATGGATTTTTAGGTTTCCGTAGCCAAAATTGCAAAACGGAACCCTTATAGTCTCGCCATGTCCGTCCACAGCTTATCTAAGAGACTGTTAGTACTAGTAGGCTGTAATTTTGCATGGATACACATATTACTTACGCCGACAAAGTGGCAGAATAAAATATTTAAAAACATTTTTTTTGAGGATGCCTACCCTATATGTAAAGTGGGAATGTGATTTTATTTTCTCATACACCCTATAGTGTGGGATAACATTAGATAGGTATTTTAAAAACGTTTAGGGATTGTGAAGATCGTTTTAAGATTCGTTTGTGAAATATGCATTATAGTGCAATTTTTTGTTAGAATCAAATGTTTGCCCAAATGATTAAATGAGAAGTAACAAAATTTTAGTACAAACTTCATTGAAATTTATTATTAAGTAGGTATAACATTGTCATTATAAAACAAAAACAACAGAAAACCCACTTCTTAAGCCGCATTATGCATTTGACTGCCTCTGTGGCGCGGTGGGAGTGTATCCGACTGCTACGCAAGAGGTCGTGGGTTCGATCCCCACCCAGGATAAAACTTTGTGTGATGAGCACGATGGTTTATTCTGTATCTGGGTGTTATTTATCTATAATATGTATGTATTTAGAAATATATAAGTATGTTTATCAGTTGTCTGGTTTCCATAGTACAAGCTCTGCTTAGTTTGGGATCAGATGGCGTTGTGTGAGTTGTCCCAAGATATTATTATTATTATTCGGATGGGGGAGGACTACGAAACCCTACATTGTGCGTGGCCCGACATGCACTTGCCTGGTTTTTAAATTAAAAAGATAATTTACCTGGATGCAAGCTAATTTTGCATACTGATTTTTATCAAACAAAGGTAAGAATATTTTTATTTGACGAAAATCCGTTTAGTCGTCTTGTAAATAATCAACTTTTTATCTTACGTAAACTTGTCTGCTGTGATTTTGTAGTCTCTTTTGACATTCTCGCATAAATAGGTGCTACTGTGTTGTTTCAAAAACAACACAGTGTATGTAATAATGCACGCGTGACACATATAAAATAATATCTGACTATGCCTAAGGCATAACGTCCGCCCTAGTACAATTTTGTGGGCATTAAGTTAAATAAACAAATAGTATTTATTGATTTTTGACGTGATGACGTCTTATAAATCGATGAGCGGCTACACTCATGAAAAAGTCTCACGTTCCGATTGCAGAATTAGACTAGTATTAGGCTGCAGTACTGTGTGGCTGGTTGCTTAGCAACGCACATGGCTTTTATTAATTGCTTAGCAACTAATCAATAACGTTAGTTTCAATTGTATCGCATGCCATGTCGCAGCAATCGCCATTCGCTGTTGCTTCGTAACAATCAATAACGTGACTTTTTTTGACACTTTTTCGTGAGTGCAGCCAGTCACCAATTTAAAATGAAACATGAAAAAAACTCTAAAAAATACATTACGTTTTAAAACTACATTGTCAAAATACCGAAATACTTACATCTGTAGGTAATTTATCATCCCATCCAGCAACTTTACATCTTGGAATGGTCAATAGTTGGACATAGTTGAATTTGAAGACGCTTGGAATTTACGAGTGGCCCCTCCTATGGGTGTCTTGCAGGCGAATGTTCTAAATTCACTAGATGATTGCCTAGCAACGAATGTCTTACATAACTGCCAGGAGAGCCAGGTACTAGAGAGAATTTGCGTACAATGTGTTTGGCAGTGGCTGGAACAGACTGACTGGTGCTAGGGTATTTAGAATACTATATGCCTGGCATAGTATTGTGAGGATTAATTTGGGCATATTGGTTGTGCAAAACGAGCTGCCTAAATGTATTTACTTAGGTTGGGTTGAATAAAAATAGGTCGGTACTTAGTTTTCTTCCATTCGTTTCGGTCTCTTGTGCCTTTGTACTAAAAACTTCAAACGAACAATTTCTATTGGGATAGTTTAAATATATTTTTATGACCGCAGCTTCGCCCGCGTTAACTTGGTTTACTCTCTTGGAGTTTGATTTTTCTATAATCCTTTCAAACATAACCCTTGTCTTATGGTTATCACAAAATAAACCACTTTACAAGTTTAAGTTCAAATGTTTGATTTTTGAAGATCTCTGAGATTTCTAAAGGAAAATGTAAAAGACATCAACTATTGTTACTAAACTGAAAGGATAGGACATCACTTAGGGTTTCACTGAAAAACAGCGTTGTGTTGTGGCTCATGCTACAACATAGCTTCATGCTGAAAAGAGGCTGTTTTGTCAAAGATACAACGACGTGACAAAATTAAACACCATTTTGTCAAAACACTATTTTTCTTTATTAAAAATCACTAAAGATAAAGTTAAACGCGCTTTGACTAAATTTTAGTTAATTCCGACTAATCTGAGATATACTATACAAGGTGTAACAGAAAGGTGTGGTCAAATTTCAACAGCGCAATGATCAGTATTGCACTTACCATGGTATCATAGCCGATTATTCTATTATTACATACTAGCTGACCCGTGCTACTTCGTTTGCATATTTTTTTCCCGTTTCTGCAACATTTTTCATTGCTGCTCCGCTCCTATTGGTCGCAGTGAATATTATATACATGTGGTATTCCTCGATAAATAGGCTATCCAACAGAAATTTTTTTTTTTAATCTGGACTAGTAGTGCCTGAGATTATCGCGTTCAAACAAACAAACTCTTCGGCTTTATAATATTAGTATAGATTTTAGGGTTATTATGTGTATAGTAACATAATAACTCTTGAATATGACTCTCACCTTTCTGGTACATGTTGTTTAACAGACTGCTGTAATCTTAACACAAAAGCTATACAATATGGTCTATCCATACATGCAGTTGAGTTATAAATCTGAATACGAAGTCAATCTTAGCTCCCATTGTCCGAAGTCTCGGGTGTCCGGGTGTCCGGGTGTCCGGCCGCCCCCGGACCATCTTACCCGCGTGATTAAGTTATACAAGTGTGTGATGAATTTTGATTTCAATTTACATTTGTTAGCACGTTTCCTTATTCTGTGTCTATTAATATTTTAATGTTTAATGTTTAGGTATTAAGGGTGATTGTTCCTACTAACCGAATAACGGATCTGGATTGGAAATTTAACACTTAGTCTTTTCACTTTAGTCTGAGATCTATACAGAGCGTATTTTTTCTTAGCTCAAGCGTAGCAAGTTAAATATAACAAAACTTGACAATCAAATCATTACAAAAAAATTAGTTAGTTAGAATTTTTTTTTTTTATTATGCTATTTTTTTTAGCTTGCGCTATTTTCTTCAAGTTTGACTTAAGCTAAGCTTGAGCTAAGCCAAAGTACGCTCTATAGATTTCAGCTTCTTATTAACTATATTTTCGATGAAGCTGTAAATGTAATAACTGAGTTTAATATTATCTAAGCCGCGAGCAGAAGATAGTCTTTTATTAATTGTTGGCAGAAAATTGAACGATACCTACCTATCACCTTTAGTTTATTAGCTACCTACGCGTAAGCAGATCTTAAGTAAAGATCTATTAACCTATTTTATGCGTTTATTTTGTCTGTAGTGTAAATAAACAAAACTATCATCTTCTAAAAATAAATAAACTAGATACTCGTTGCGTAGTTTCAATACTTATTTTTATTTAGTAATATAGTCACAATAACTTCATTGTAAGTGAATCTTAACTTGGTACAAAATGGTACAAAAATATTACAACAGACTTATGGTAATAAAATTAAACTTTAACACTGAAATCACCCAACTTACATCAAAATTGATATTCATATCTCAATTTCCCGACAGTTTTCAGATAACAACTAAGCTTAACGCTATTCACCGAGTTGTCCACCATACGCCATCGAAATCGTTATCGGCCGAAACTACCCACCATCATTTGAATACCGCTGTCTTTAACTCCAAATACACAGATAGATTTATTAATAACCAAGAGGGGGTCAGGGTGGCCACCCAACTATGCCTTGGGGGACTAAGGGGGTCCAAACTTGGCGAACGTAAGCCGTGCGCCGGACAGGAGTGGTCATAACTAAGATATTTTGACCGTCAAGCAATTTCTTGGCAATGTCGGCACACTACAGGGTGTTCGAGTTTATTTTGGAAGGACTAGCAAGAAATTAATACTGTAATAATATGATTAAGTTGGATCAAGTTGGATTTTGTTGTTTGTTATAATTGTGTGTTGGTTCAGTACACTGTTGTTGGGGAATTGAAATTAAGTCTGTATTTTTTCTGCGTCGTTTATGAGTGTTCTGTATTTCGTAGTTAATAAGTATCGAAAATAAGTAAGTAATTTTGAACTTTCGTGTTGCATGATGATATTATTATGAAAGACTAGCTGTCCCGGGCAACTTCGTCTGCGTAAATTTTCCCCGTTTTTGCAACATTTCTCATTACTGCTCCGCTCCTATTGGTCGTAGCGTGATGTTATATAGCCTATAGCCTTCCTCGATAAATGGGCTATCCAACAGTTAAATAATTTATCAGTTCGGATTAGTTGTTCCTGAGATTACCGCGTACACAAATAAACAAACAAACTCTTTAGCTTTATAATATTAGTATAGATAACTAACAACCTGCAACCTAATCTAACTGTGAACTCCGTTGGTGCAACAGAGTCGAAAAGTCAAGCAATTCTAAAGTAATAAATACATACCTGAAAACACAATCATGTCATCATAAATTAGCTTAGAATTTATTAGTTTACTATCTTTTATTTTTAGTTTTATAGAAATCTTGAAACGACAACTTGTACTTGCTTTTATTTAGAAAGGTACTTGATTTACAAAATTGGCCAGTTAGGAAATTAAATGTGATTCGTGGGTGGCAAATACAAAAATGGATAAAAAGCACGTCCAAACTCACACAATATTTTAAGAATCATAGAAAATAAATCGCAAAGAGTACTGTCCCGTGAGAGAAACGTAAAAATAGCTTTGCAGTCGTCGTAGTAATTTTATAGGCATTTGTTGCCAATTACTTTATTAATACAATGATTGCATTTGAATGGGAAAATATAAGTTCAGACCTAGAGATCGAAACCAAGACGTCTAATTGCTTTACCGGAGTGCGAAAACGGACCCTTGATCCTGAACTACGTCACAGTCAGTTTGCTGTCGTCGCTTCGACTGTTGCATTTTATGCAGTCATTTTTACATTAAATAGAACAAAGTCGGTTTTTCTGTCTGTACTCTTAGATTTTCTAAACTACGCAGTGGAATGATAGTGAAAACACTATCATTCCGATAATTTCTAACAGATGGTTTATATGTTTAATATACTAGCCGACTCCCGTAACTACGTCTGCGTCAATTTTCCCCCTTTTTCAACATTTTTATTGATGCTCCGCTGATGCGATACAGCCTATAGCCTGAAGCATAATGTTATATAGCCTATAGCCTTCCTCGGTAAATGGGCTATCCAACACAAAAATATTTTTTAATTCCAACTTGTCTCAGTTCGAATTAAAAAAATATTAAAAATATTTTTGTGTTCAAACAAATAAACAAACTCTTCAGCTTTATAATATTACCTAGTATAGATGGATATTGTGTGTGTCTATAGATGATGGAGAAAAGTCCGTGCAAAGTCAGAGCGGGCCGCTAGTAAGATATAATCGATCCATCAGATTTAGGAACACCCTGTATACCATTACGGGCCACCAAAGACCGTTGAATACGATTGTAGCTACAAACGTCTGTGTATGGTATGATATTAAATTCCGACTGACCGGGCTCTCGCTAATTTATATAATATGCTAATTTCTGACTAGTTTCTGTAATTCTACGTATCATTCGGCAAGACAGAATTGTTAATGAATTTGTTAGTTAATTATTTTGGTCACGATAGATGCTTTTGAAAATGTTTGTTGGGGAAAATATGAAAGGCCTAGCTTGGACTTAGAATGATTGATATTGCTGTCTTATCTATGTATTTGGTTCATAAAATAGTGTCTCTCTATATTACTTTGACTAGTGAGTGACCTTTGTTCAGTATTTCATAGGGTTGATTAATAGAAACAAAACTACTTATCGGATGCATTGTATTTATGTTTAATTGTTTATATATATATCTAGCATTTTTTCAGGAAAACCAAAAATGTAAAATACTCAAAAAACAAAACTTTATCTATACACATACAAATTTAATCAAAATTGTTAAAACAGTTTCTGTAATCATGACGAAATCAATTAAATTAGACAAATTATTATGTGGACTTCTGTGGTAAACTTATTAAAAATAGTTTTTGTTGCGAGTGTTTTTTGCGAGTTTTTATTGCGAGTTGTTATTGCCAGATTCTTTTCTCCGGCTTTACATATTGTTTGCGAACTTGGCATTATATGTACATGTAGAATCCCGACGTATACATCAAAAGTGTTGTTTTGCATCACAAGTGAATGAAGGACTTTGATTTTTTGAATGTTTCTAATTTTAAAAGTTGACTCTAATGTCTCTCTAAATCTAATGATATTTGAAATACATTTCAGGTACCTACTTATAATAGAACTACAGTGAAATTATATCTAAGATAATCTATTAAAGACACACAACACATTATCCTAATACAGAATGTAATAATGTAATTCATTTAAATAGATTTATAGGTTTGTCATTTTGATAGTTGACAGGTTTCGAGCACATTTTTGCATAAAACGATTTCAGTAAAAAGTATATTTAAAATAATAATAATAATAAATTTATTAAGTAAAAATCTTTTACAAAATAATATACAAAAATAAGGCAGTAAATATATTAAAATATCAAGTTATATGAAAACATCTTAGGACGATGAGTCGACCCGTGACCACGATCGGTGCAATTCGATCGAAACGTCGGGTAAATAAAAGGTTCGTACCTTTAAATAATTCACGCGATTAAGTCCCGAAATATAACTAATATGTATAAAAATCACGAAAGTTTAAAAACAATAATCTTAGGACAACTCCTACACGGTCATCTGATCTCAAAATAGGCAGAGCCTTTTACTATGACAACCAGACAACTGATAAACATACTTATAAAATATTATATTTTTACATATACATATTTTTGAAATAAAATTATAAATAAAAGTAATTAATAATAAATGTAAGCAAGCGTTCAGGGATCGTGGCTAATATAATTCTAAAATAATCAAATTCCTTTTATTTTAATTAAATAATTTGGAAAAGTATGGTATGATAAAATTACCCCCGCCGTTTTGACAGTAATTATAGTTTTCACTAAAATCGCTTAATTCATAATTTTGAAATTTCTTTGACAAATATTTACAAATATTACTGACCCCAAATTTTTCTATCCTTTTCTAGTAACATAGCCCAGATAATTTCGATTCCGGCCTCGGTTATATATAAAAAAATTAAGTCGAGACTCAGGAATCGAATCTGAGACTTTCGCATGCCATACGAAAGTCTCAGATTCGATTCCTGAGTCTCGACTTAATTTTTTTTATTAAAAATGAAAATACTATATTATTTTCATAGTCTGTCAGAAAGCTTAACCCGTCAAAGAAATTGCACTTTTGATTAGTACTTAAAATCTCAACGCTTACTTGAAAGCAAAAGTTACTCTTCCGGGAGCATTGCATACAAGTTAGGCACGTACTTATAACTTAAACAGAGCGTTTAGGACACTTGACTGATCGGCGCGAACTTAACCTTAAATTAAGTAATTTGTACACTTAACTACAGTTTGGAGATTCTTACTTACGCCGTTTAAGTCTGATGTAGACTTAGGAAGGAATAGATGGTCGAAATGATAGTTGTAGGAATAAAAAACACTATTACTTTGGTTTTGGGTACGACTTCTTAATTTTTTATTGTTTTTAAACTGTCGCAATTTTTATAAATGTTAGATATATTTCGGGACTTAATCGCGTGAATTATTTAAAGGTACCTTTTATTTACCCGACGTTTCGATCGAATTGCACTGATCGTGGTCACGGGTCGGCTGATGGCAGCTTAGCGATGTCTCCGTGAGGCGCAGGATTTTTTAATAAATGGTTCGTACCTTTAAATAATTCACGCGATTAAGTCCCGAAATATGTATATCTAATATGTTTTATTGTCTTTTTTTAAATGTCTATTTGAAATCTTTTTCAATTTTCTTTCCAGTATATATTTTCCTATATTTTAACTCAATTTCGTTAAGTAAATTGCTTTTAAAGTAAAATTAGTAAATCGTGTTCTCCGTGCTGTTTTCTTGTTTATAAAACGACATCTCATTCACAAGGGAATCATTTCGGTGCTACAGACACAATTACCTGTACACATATTTTAAGTCGAGCCGATCACGAATCAATCGAGACAACGTTCACGGAAATGGAATCTCGGAGCAACTTCAGAACAAAGTTTTTTTTTTTTTAAATTGAATGTCTCACATTACTAGCAATCCTGTTAACCCGTCCAGTAAGGTTCAACGGGTTGTGTTAGGAATGGGTTTACATCGGTAGTATAATGGGTAGGATTCGAACCCACGACATAACGATTGCGTGACCCGCGACATAACATAACATTAGGCTACCGCCGCTCTAGTGGTTGGAAATAATGTATCCGAGTTCAAATGTAGTAATGTGTAGGCTTTGCCTATGTAGGATCGATGTTTTTGGAACTAAGTTCCTTATCGCGCGTTGTGAAAGGGGGCTAGACGGAAAAAAAATCTCACGAATAGTTGTAACGACACTTTTTGACACACCAAGCCGTGCGGCGTGCGCGTAAGATATGAGCATCTAATTTGACGAAGAAGTCACCTGTCGATTTGGTCTAGAGGCATAAATTCGGTACACAGTATTGGTGACAATTGTGTAGTTGTGGGTTCGAGCCTTCGGTATACAATCGTCATTTTGTAAGTTATTTTCGTTTCGTCTTTCTATTTCGCATTGAACAGTGTGGTGTTGCGAAGATTATAAAAAAAAAAAAATAAGATAAGAACTTCGTTCCATCCGGGTGTCCCTTGACACTTCTCAAGTTTTTTCTTGGATTATTTGAGCCTCAACTACTCATAGCCGGTCTGTTCTCCTCTGTTACTTGTACAGTCTATGTGCTGAGTCAATTTGGGCAAGACTGATAGCCAGGGCGGGCTCAAGTGGGCCTCTAACGACTTTCACTACCGTGGCCCGATCCAGGTGCCAATCGCTCGTTACCGTTCATCTGTTTTACATGTATTTGTTACATAAGACGAGTCTTGGAGGGATAAAAGATAACTGAATTAGTTAAATTGATGACCGATATCCGAAGGGTTAATCACCATTTTATAAAAATCATCAAGTTATACTATTCTGTAAAACGATGACTTCTGCACTATGGTACTTGCCCTGTGTCGCGGGAACTTTACAAACTGAACTGAAAATGACGGGTCTAGTGGTCTAGTGGTAAGTAACCCTGTATACACACATAACGTACATCCAGACTCAGAATAAAAAATATATCAGCATTTCACTAAGTTTTGTCTTATGTAGGAATCGAACCCATAATCAAATACTCTCGCTGCGTTAACGAGGCAGTCAACTAAACAGTATTCGTAAATTACTTGCCAATGAGACTGTAATTACGAGTAGGTACACATACATATGCTGGATGCCGATGTAGTTAGTCGAATCCCCGTCGAGGGTAAAATAGTCAAAATTTATGATTCGAATCTGAAGACAACGTGTGAAGTCAATGTACTGACTATAGGTTTATAAAAAAAGGTACTTTTTTATTGATGAGAGTACCTATCAGGATGTGATCCCCCTTCCGCGGGGATCTGACTAACTAACCTACTTAAGTCAAGGTTAGAGTCGAGCGTCAAAAACCGTCAAGTTTACCTTTCAGTTAACAATACAGTGAGTAAGGATGTTAAATTACAGTTACTATAGGTGAATCGGGTCAGATAATTCATTTATTGTTATTGTAATTCACGTAGAATCGTGGCGTTCCGATTCGTTACTGCAACCTTCATCTGCGCTTATATTGCACTTATATTGGCATAAGTTTGTGAATAATGTTGAACTAACCGATTTTGGTCACAGTGGCTCTTTAAAGAGACACATAGATATTATAGTGGCCAAAGTATGCGCAGATATAAGTGCACTTTCTATTGTTTGTACATGTTTGGAAATAAACATGTTTAAGAGCCTAAATTATAAGGGTTAGAAACTTGAGATTTTGCACAGCGGTTCTTTTTATAACGTAGGGAAGCACTACGGAAGGATTTTTTAAAATTCACCCCCTAAGTAAAACGGGAGTGCAAAGTTAGTATGATATTTTGCCGTTAAAATATTTTGGCAACTATCTGGCATGCACGCGGGCGAAGCCTCGGGCATAAGCTAGTGACATAATTGCATGGAATTACCTTTGTGCATGGTAATTTATTGAAGTTTGGTTTGATAATAATAATAATTATGTCTTGAGGGCTGAAATATATGAAATAATAATAAATAAAATAGCATTATTTCATTAATTGAAGATCAAAGCGTTTTTGTAGTTTAATTTTATTTGTAAACTAGCTGTGCCCGCGACTTCGTTCGCGTGGAAGTCGGGTTTATATTAAGGTAGTTTATGTTACATTATAACTTCTGTATAAAACATTTTGGAAACATGCTCCACAATGCTCTGTGGCATCTATGGAGATTAAGGCCTAGCTTTACAGGGCCCGACCTATGGCAGGGCAAGCCAAAAAATGCCTAGTGCAGCAAAATGAAGGGCGATATAGTTTATTTCGCCAGACGGTTAGAAGACAAATTATAAAAATTAGCATGCTTAGCACCTCGACAAAAATGTATTTTACCAAAATGATTTCACATCGAAATTTTAATATTGAAAAATTCCCCCAATCCCCCGTCACGCGAGTACTTGGGCAGATTCGGGTTAAATGAAGCCCGAAACCGCCCAAGTACTCGCGCGAAATTTTGTGTTATGTAGCTTGGATTCTGACTCCGAAAGGTCGAAAATTCCGATTGATTTTAAACCTCCGACTCCAACTTCGGCTTCGACACTTTTAAATCGGACGTTTTAATCAGAGGTACCTAGCCGCTCCTTCAAGTTAATTTATACATAGGTAATAAAGGTATGCTGGAAAAAAACTCTCACAGATTCCTTATGATCGCAGGTTCGAGTCCTGCCCGAGCGATCTTTTCCAAGTCTAAAGTACACCCACTTTGTGTCCGTGTTGGTAAAGTCCCCCGCGTAATAGGGCTAGTGTGAGTTATGTTTTTAAAAAATATCCTGTTTTTATGACATTGCATTCCGGCGGTACTGGGGATGAGACAAATGCCACACACTTCTTTTTCCGCACACGCTAACGCTAAAAAATTGTATGCATTTGACATAAAGTTGTCAATACGTCACGTGACTGCTGCTGAATTGGTAGACCAAAAACAACAGTAGCGTGTGCCAAAAAAGAAGCGTGTGGCATTTGTCTAAGCCCCCTGTGATGCGTGTTCAAACAAACAGACAACATTCAAACGTTTCTAAAAGATATACTCAGATACCTTTTTTGTGTTTAAATACTATTTCTAAACTTATTTCAATACTTTTTTTCACTCACTTTAGAAGACTTAAATAATAAAAGAATTTCAGTAAGTTTTTTTTTTAAATCAATTTTCCTGATTTTTTTTAATTTGTATTTAAATGCCATCTATTTTCAAAACTGGATAAGTTTCTTTTAATACTTGATGATTTTATATTAAATTATACTTAAACTATCATGCATTATTAAACGTAGGTACGCAAGGTATTTAACCTTAAATTATTCACGCAATTAAGACCCATAATATCTATATTTTCATAATGAGTACAAATCGCGGAACCTACAAAATGTTGCATTTGTAGGTAAGCAATTTTGACACGCAGAAGAAAACGAATCACAGATGGCGCCATGTGTTTTATTTTGATATATCACGGACTTAAACTTTCATTTTTTTTAAGCAGCAAACATACATAAATTCAGAAAATATCAAGTACCTAGTACCTACTTGTGTTTATTTGTAATGTGATATTATTTTTCATTTCTACATTCATAACATAATCACGATTCATGCAAAACAATATTAAAGGTGCCTATTCACTTTCAATAGGCACCTTTAATATTGTTTTGCATGAATCGTTGATTAATATGCAAATTTGTTAACCAAAGTAAACATGTTAAAGTCGAAAATAAAAGCTTGTATAATAAGTATACATTTAGAAAAATACTTAAAAAAGAATAAAAAGAATTTTAAAACAACACAAAAAGAGCCTCACTACTTGAGACTCGATCGCACCTCGCTCGTTCAATACCGCTACTTGTGGTAATAGACCACCTCAACCAATACAAAATCGGTTAAAATAGCTGATTTTAAGAAAATTGAAAATGTTGTGTTTAGCTCCTTATAGTTTTAGCGTGAAGTTATTGTTTCTATGGGTTACAATTGTAAATAATGTCTTATTGTGGAAAAAATTGTCAAAAACCATAATGGTTCGACCAAACATACGTTGTTGCTCGCTCCCCATAGACGATAGCGTAATGATTCATAGTGTAAGTAATGACCTATAGTATTTACAATAAAACTGCAAATTTTCATGAAGATCCGTCAAGTAATTATTGTTTTATAACGATAAATAGCTACAGACATTATCTGTTATTGCTTAGCTCTTATGGGAAATAGCGTGATAAATTATAGCCTATATGTTAATCCAGACTTATTACAATACACACACAAAATTTCAACCGAATCTGTCTGGTAGTTTTTGCGTGATGCGTGTTCAAACAAACAGACAGACAGACAGACAGACATTTCTAAAAATGTAGGAATGTGTTTAAATACTCTTTTCGAACATTTCCCAATATTTTTTTTCACTATGTTCGGCCATGTACAGACACGTGAAATTTACAATTTTATTATTTATTTGTAAATATATTTTATTTAATACTAAAATCATTGTAAAATGCCGACATTTACAATTATTTTTTTACAAATTAATGTAATGAATTTAAAAAAATGTGGTTGGTACATTAAGTGTCAACAAATTTATATATCTGATGTTTTGGTAATTCTATACAGTCTATTTAAAGAGGTTTAATAAAACAACACCCCGTTTTAAGGTAAGTACGTGTTATTTTCAAATGTGAAAATTCAATTTGGCAATTGCCATAATCGCCACGCTTGGCGAGCGGGTTGGCGATCGCAGAACGGCTTTTAAGTACATAGAGAACGCTGCTGCCCGTCTTCCGCTGTGAAATCCCTAAGCCACCTTAAAGACACCCACTGGAAGAGATGGAGTGACACTATTCCTATCCTCTATTATGACTGCCTCTGTGGCGCGGTGGGAGTGTGTCCGACTGCTACGCAAGAGGTCGTGGGTTCGATTCCCACACGGGACACCACTTTGTGTGATCCACAAATTGTTGTTCCGGGTCTGGATGTAATTTGTGTCCGTGACTTGTATGTTTGTAAAGTCCCCCGTGACACAGGGCTTGTACCCTACTGCGGGAATTGTCTTAAAAAAAAAAAAAGCCACCACACGGCCAGCCTTAATAAGTTAGTTTCTTCTTAATGTACACCGTGGTTTCTCCATAATGTACAGTTGTACACATATATGCACCATCTGTGAAGCAGTATATTAAAAGCGTGTTTTTAATGTGGTTCTTTCCGCTAGCTATTTAATTTTAAAGAAACAAGATAGACCACTATAAACTACTATTGAACATACCCGTAGCGTCAACAAATTATACAAAAAATGTCTTCTGTCAAGGAGCGCCACGACTTTTAATCATCTTTCATCGTATGGACTTGTTCTGTACCAGCCATGTACCAGCTCATAATCATAAATCATTTATTTGCTTTAGATTTATAGGTGTTATATTATTATAAGTAAATTCCGATCCACAGCATCTAGTCATCAATAGTGACATGTAAAAACACACAAATGTAGAACTATTACTTATTATAATTTGCATCTTCTTAAACCATATTAAACCCGCCAAAGACAAAGAAAAGATGGGTCGACGATATTGTACAAACAGCTGGGAAAAACTGGGTAAACACTGCCCAAAACAGGCAAAGATGGAAAAAGTTGGAGGAGGCTTTTTTCCCTATTGGGGCCATATAATAAAATTGTTACTATACATATAAATAATTCAGAATGTAACCATAATAATTGTATGGATAAATAAAGCTATAATAATAATAATAAAATTCAAACCCGCGATCATAGATCTGTCCCTAGGCTAATAATCAACTCCGGCATTAAGACCGAGATCTCGAATTTATATTCTTAAATTACAATTTTCAGGCATTATGGATCTTAAAAAAATGTTTAACAAAAAAATAGGTGAATAAGCGACCATGTATATTACTAGTAATTATATTCTTTTTACGAGTAGTATAAATCAGCTACTTACACTATAAATACTCTAGATCTCTAAAGGGCTATTAAATGGTTCAATGTCAGATCAGGGCAGAGCACGAATTTTACAATATTTGTGTTGCTTTTCTAATAGGTGTTTGCTTGAATGCAGTTTAGCATTAAAGTTGGTACGATTATCTACTGCACTTTGTTATGTTGGCTACTTTTATTACAGATACAGGGTATTTTCTTGTATGTTTGCTATTTAAATTATTGTTGGATGGTTGTTTTGTAAATAAGAGAAGGTATTTAGATTGTTACGTCTTTATATTTTATAATTTTGATGTTGTGTCTTATGTGGCATCGTAAACTTTATCCAAAGCTTTGTGTACCAGATTTCTAAAATCCTTTCCTATTCCTAGTCTATCATTAATGAAACCTGCCTGAATAAGTCGAGAGTTTGTGAATTAAATTTATTAAACTTTCGCCTTACTCGAAGATGCACATCACAGTCATCATGTTAAAACTGGGGGTCTAATGGTAAGCGGAAATAATTGAAACTCGGTTTAGTCCTCAAGTTTGATAACGAAACTTTCGTTTTCACTCTTAATATTTTATAAATACGCCAATTTCAATCGGTCGGGCGAGTTTTTTTGGAAATATAAGTATTTAATGTAGAGCTTGACACAAAACTTTTAAATATCACTTATAATTTCCGAGTGAAGCATGACTGAACAATTCCAAAAACATTCCCTTATCTATTCAAATATAGACATTAAAGCAATTCTTATTGAGCCGTATAATGCCGAAAGCATTGTCATATAAAACAACATCCTCTGTCCAATCATTACGGTCAATTTTCTCAAGCTTACATTTCTGCAAACGCCCGCATCACGACGCTGCCTCGTCGTGCAAATGGACCTCTATTTCTTGAGCATTGCTCTAAATCACGAGTAGGATGGGCATATCAAGATCGGTCGGTCGACGGTCCTGAGTAGTGCGTTGGATGATTCTGGAATATTACTGTGACGTCATTATTAGCTTTACTTACTTTGGTAAAGTACATGGTGGTTTATTGGCTCGTGTTTGTTTTAAATCTGTAGTTTAGATTTTATTATATCGACAGTTAATCGAGGAAATTGAGAGCTACGATACCTATTCTTTGGATCGAATATAATCGACGTTACGGGTCGACTGATGTTTCATAGATTTTTAAATCCTCGCTTTCGCCCTGATTTGTAAATTTTCTTAATTACTAGATCACCATCAAGAATCGAAACGATATTTGGAGAATCATATTTATTTTCTAGTCTTGCGTGAAGACTAATGAGTAAACCAAAATACTTTCGAATATATTCAAATACATTCTACGTTATAGCCGTATTTCTCTCATAAATGTTACTATATCTAAAAACTAATTTCTTTTAAACTGGTGTTGCGCGATGTTACCTATGGTTTAGTCTAAAATAGCAACATTGTATTTCTCTTAAGTTAATATTACATTCTCCAGAATAAGACTCTGAGTAAGTCATTGTGGATTACCACAATGTATTGCGTTTGGTAAACTGTACTCTATCAGTTCCGGCACATACTACCGGGGCAATTATGTAAATGACTTGAAAGTGGCTAAAACAAACACTGCACTACACTATACTAGGTACTAAACATTCTTGTAATTTATTTGACAATTTAACACAGTAGAAGTAAGATAACGTTATGAAAACTAGCATAAAAAATACACACAATTTTGCGAATTTGAATTCAAATTCTAGTCTAATTTAAACATAATTATTCAGCAATAATTAGTTCCTTATTAACAAAAATCATAACGAGACGTAAAACAGAATCAATTTGATCAGAAACAAACAAGACAGACACATAATCACTCTCCGACCTGTGACCTCTTAAGCAACCATAGCCAACATCAGTACGGAATGTAAACAGCGAACCATCTCCTAAGGCGCCATCTATAATTTTCTAACAATGCTTCGAACATGTCCAAAATATATAGACCTGTCCAAAAACCCCTGTCTCCCCTATTACAACCTGTGTAATCCCAAATGCGGGGGGTATTAAGGAGCTTTGTAAACTGGTTTCAAAATACACGCTCGATCGATCTTGGATCGATCCGTGGATATTGCATATTTATCAACCTTTGACATGAGTAACAACGTGGAAGTAACATCTTCATGGCCAGCAAAAAGGGTAAAACAAACATGTTTAGAGGTGTTTGAACTTGCCCGTCGTATGGGAATAGGGGAGGTGCGGGTCACGTTGACTCGGTTTTATCGGGATAACGGATTTATCGCTACCTATACAGTGGGATTATATTATCGATGTATATTGATTACATTTTAAGACAATTTTCTAATCTATATAGCGTTAAGCAAACATCATCTGTGATCTGTCAGGGCAAATATTTATATTGGTTTTTTTAGTATAAAAGAAAATCTTTGCCCTCCTAAACTGAATAGAAATTTGGCGACCCAGACGGCTATTATCATCTTTTAGGTAGGGTATTTTTTTTAAAACTATCATTTATTTAGGGAATAATTCTTTATTCTAGTTTACGTCGCATACTAGTCAGTCACTTTTAAGGAAGTATACAACTACACCAATGGTATCACTTCTGCCTCACTGCCCCTTCTTCGATAGGGGTTATTTTTTATAGCAAACAGACTTTATAGTCAGACTGTTTGTTATCAGATATAATTTAATAAAGTTAAACTGTGACATAGTACAACTGAAACGGAACGACACTCGCCCCCTTGTTCCTAATCAGACGTTTCAACAGCATTTTACCTAGCAAACATTATGTCTTATTCTATTCCATTTTGAAAATAGAATAAAAAGAACAAAGAAAAAACATTCGCTAGTTTAAATGCTGTTGAAACATCTGCTAATTTATTGTGAATAGCTAATTTTATCTTTATTCGACAAATTTCTGATGTTTTGAAAATACACATATTGGGTAGTTTTTAATGTTATATGTTTAAAGTGATAAATAAATCCATAATAATATTATAAATGTGAAAGTAACTCTGTCTGTCTGTTACGCTTTCACGCTCAAACAGCTAAACCGATTTAGATGGAAGTTGGTATGAAGATAGTTTGAGTCCCGGGGAATGACATAGAATAGGGTTTATCGCGATAACCGACATCAAGGCGGGCGAAGCCGCGAGCGAAAACTTACATAAAGGCTGTAATCTATCCAAACTTTGGAAACCACGGTCATAACTTAATATGTGACAAATATATATTAATAGTTTGTGCTGGTGGATATTGTAGTAGCTACCTACCATTTATCGAATTATGAAAATGTTTGCAGAGTATAAAGTACAGACAAATAATATCTACCTACTACAGATTACACGAATAATCTGACTAGCAAAATCAACCTCTTAGAGACAACTACATGTAACCATGAAAATGGAAGTTCTGAGTACTGTAGATAACTTTTATATGCGGCAGTAGACGTTCACAAACAAATGGTAACTTGATGTGACTTAATAACGATTAATTATTATTAGCACTTTGTTTTTTTTTTAAATTGGTAACTAAGTTACTTTCTCCATAAAAGTGCATTCTATACCATGAAAAAAAAACACATTTTACAGGCAGTGTTGTATACAATATTATTCTTAGTATATTCTTGCTTACCCTAATCATTAACCCCGACTACCAAATGTTTCTACTCCACTCAGTAATAAGGATTGTGGTCAAAGTTTTTTTTTTGAACGTTTTACAACTTTAGTCCCAATAAACTAAGAATAACATTGTAAAACGTTGCAAACCTGAAAATAGTTTGAATCAGAATCAGTAACACAATCCAATGGGGAAATTTTTGGACCATGTTATATTTTTTAATTAATTAATTAATCAATCATTAATTGATTCATTAATCATTCTGCCTCTGTGGCGCAGTGGGAGTGTATCCGACTGCTACGCAAGAGGTCGTGGGTTCGATCCCCCCCCAGGATAAAACTTTGTGTGATGAGCACG
Source organism: Herminia tarsipennalis (assembly GCA_945859575.2). Lineage (NCBI taxonomy): Eukaryota > Metazoa > Arthropoda > Insecta > Lepidoptera > Erebidae > Herminia > Herminia tarsipennalis. Next base: position 18,722,963 of record OX243846.2, on the reverse strand, counting down.
ATGGTTTATTCTGTGTCTGGGTGTAATTTATCTATAATATGTATGTATTTAGAAATATATAAGTATGTTTATCAGTGGTCTGGTTTCTTTAGTACAAGCTCTGCTTAGTTTGGGATCAGATAGCGTTGTGTGAGTTGTCCCAAGATAAAAAAAAAAAATTCTAACAGTCCAAATCCTGTTAGCAATGTGATGTGAAATGTAATCATCACTTTTTTTTCAATAATAACCTGCGGTTACATGGTACTACGAGAATTACGTACTGCAATGAGCACGATAGCGCGAAGAACACAAGACAACTTGATTGGCTGATAATTATGCAAGTTTTCAATATTTTCATTTTCATGTGATTTCTTAAAATAAAAAAATTGTTGGGGTGTCTAAGCTTTGCACTATATCAAAAATAATCTTGTATATTTGTTTATCGTTTACTAACTTTTCGCTATGTTTTATTAGTATTAATAGCAATAGATATTATTATTATTTTTAATAATTGCCTGTATGGTCTCACTGTAGGGCACAGGCCTTCATACTCTCTCTCCACCTCTCTCTGTCAGTCGCTGTATGAGGCCAATCTTTTTTGTAGGAGCCTAACAGTAATAGATAAACAATAGATATTACTAAGGCTAAGTGATAAAAAGCACCTAGTTTAAGAGCCTGAAACGATGCTATTTGATAAGGAAAAATGATTACATTACATAGCAGACGCCTGTGTCTTATTAAGATAGGCAGAGACTACACTGCACTTTCACAATTGAGTATTTGAATGTCAAGTCAAATTAGTATCTTTTTTATAAAATGTCAAAACGAATCGTTCTGTAGAGATTTGTATGCAATTTAACATTGTGATGTCATTATGTTCTGGCTTCAAATCTAAAACTTATTATTGATTATAAATACTAAAACATATTAAATGATGCTCGAATATATATTTTTAAGATCATTTAAAGGCATATTATTACTTGGTAAGTGTAAAATAATTTATTATTATTGATTGATTTGACATTCAATTATCTAATTATCCTTTAAATCAACTTATCTACAGGATTATATACTTTCTTTATTACGCCTATTTTGACGCCAAAACGGTTTTGTATCCTCACTTTTCTATTTTTTTTTTGTAAATATCTTGTATATATTGTATTATTATAGATGTAATTTAGAGTAGTTTTTAAATATGTGACGTGTTTATACTTTGTAAATTAAAAGCCTTTCATAATACCTTCTTTATTAATGAGTGGAGTAGAAACATGGTCATTTGAGTAGCAATTGGAAGTCGGGGTTGGTCTTTAGGGTAAGTGACCCAAGCTTAAAAAAATAAACTCGCGACTTATTCTCGTACATTTCATGGCACAAGCACATCACGCATTGACCAGTAAGTGGTATTACCCAAGCCTGCTTGATATTCGAGCGTGACACAGCCGAGCCCACGGACCAATTTCGATAATCGCACAACCGCCATTAGATTAACCATTTTACATTACAATTCTGGGAACTAGGATTTTTAATGTTGCTTGTGTTTAATCATTGTTTAAGTATTGGTTTGGAAGCCTAATTATTGGTGCACGAATTGACATCGGTATGTAAATGATTGGCTTCTTGATACAGCACGACAATTTATTTGAATAGGCTAATGCGGCTAAAACGGCGAATGAGAAGCCGTTTGGAGACATCTTACTGAGTGTAGAAGGAGAACTATCACTTTTGTAGTCCTAAATCCGACACGGACAGCTAGAGATTAGGCGCAAGACCGTCAGCTTAATGTATTAATTGAAATACAATTAAAAACATATATATGACTGGCCTGTTAGTCTAGTGGTTAGAGACCCTGACTGCTAAGCCGGAGGTCGTGGGTTCGATCCCCACCCAGGATAAAACTTTGTGTGATGAGCACGATGGTTTATTCTGTGTCTGGGTGAATGTATCTATTATTATAGATACATTCACCCAGACACAGAATATATCTAGAAATATATGAGTATGTTTATCAGTTGTCTGATTGCCATAGTACAAGCTCTGCTTGGTTTGGGATCAGATGACGTTGTGTGTTGTCCTAAGATATTATGAATATTATTACCTATATAATATTAAATAGTCTACACAAAACAATTACAATTGAACAGTAAACTTATTTTCATTATTATTAAACCGTAACAATAATTACATAGGTACAATAATTATGTGTTTATGCATAATAAACAAAACAGCCTTTAAATGAGTACAACGTATAACATCATTATGGTCAATTTACAACATTGAGTTAGAAAATGATGTGCACAATAAAACATGTTTTGGACACGGTATTTAGACTGCTTCGGAGTCTCAATGAGGTTGCATACGACTGTGCAAGAGATTATGGGTTCGATTCCATTAGGGATAGAGCTTTGCAAGTTCCACCCAAGTCCTGAGTCTGGGCGTACGCTATGGCCATTAATTGCCAAATCGTTAGTAAAGTTCTTTGTGACATAGAATTTGTAGTGCAGTGCGTCAGTTACAAAGACAGTTAAATATATTAGGTAGTTGTCGGTGCCCATAGATTTTTTATTTCAAACATTTATTATTTCTCATGCATTTAGCTTGCATACTACGTCACTCGCCATCGTACGAATTATGTACGTAACTCAGTTATGACTCGATTACTCCGTATCTATTCATTACAAGAAGTGGATATATTCCATCTGTCAAAAAACGACTTTAGGTCGATGATCTTGCGTGTCAAATATCCGGCAATAAACCAAAATTATTCACTTTAACTTCATAAATAGGTAGCAGATTATTTTGTCAACATGAACTCAGACAAAAATACTGACAGTGTAAAATGATAGGATTATCAAGGATTGAAAAACAATCAAAATATATTAAAAAAACTTATCCGCAATTTAATAAAGTGAAATGACTAGCGCCACAGCGTGCGATAGCGGAACTATAATATTGTTGCTGTTACAACGCCATGAAACGAAATACAATGTTGATTCTCTGTAAGGGTTTACGTGGTATAAACTTTCCACATTCTTAAAAATAGATTAAAAAATTTCATTATAAATAAAATTTATAATCAAATTTTGATTTAACCTAACCTGTTGATACTTATTCGGGGCTTACAACTGAATTTTAAACCTCTCCTTAGCAGAAGGAATAGTTTGAATTATTAATATTTTCTAAAAATGAAACCTAGCTTGATTGATTTATCGCCCCCGAAACCCCATGCATACTACATTTTTTAACATATTTATTTAATTTAAGATAAAGTACAAACCGTTTCAGCATGTTTAGAAAATCAACGCGTGATTGTGTACAGTTTTGTATGAAACTTCTTTAGTTTTTAAGTAACATCAGGGAAAAATTGCATTTGATTTTGTATCTATTAATAAACCTTTAAGGCGTTTAAATTTGATTCGTCTGCGTAAATTTTCCCTTTTTTCTTCCTTTTTTTTTACATCATTTTTCATTGCCGCTTTGCTCCTAAAGGTCGTAGCGTGATGTTATTACATATAGCCTTCCTCGATAAATGGACTATTTAACCAAAACATACATTTTCAATGCGGCCCAGTAGTTCCTGAGATTATCGCGTTCAAACAAACAAACAAACTCATATGGATATGCAAAATAGATAGTAGCCGATTCTCAGACCTCCTGAATATGCATATAAAATTTCATAAAAATCGGTCAAGCTGTTTCGGACGAGTATGGGAACGAACATTGTGACACGAGAATTTTATATATTAGATTACACATTAAAACGAGTAGTATGATATTTGACGTGTCTGCTGCTACTCCTTCCCACATTACCAGCCACTTCAACTGCCTCATGTCTAAACCGACCATTTCTACAAAATCCCCCAACAAATACTATCATACACTATCCGTTGTTAAATTTCTAAACTACTGAAAGGGCGAGGGAGGTCTGCCAAGACTGGTATCTACATCCTATTGTTTCGAGATCTTAGTTCGCGGACGATTTCATTACCATTATAAGGTAATCATCATTATGTTTGTATGTGATATGAGCTGTGGTCACTCGTATCGACATATCTAATGTGATTTGAATTGGCTTGTTACTGTAGATTGTTCGGATATGACGAACTACCTACATTGTTTCTTTGTAGATTATTTTCTGCTACATGATTTTGTATAAACCATTTTTTACGTATGTTTAAATCTCCAATGATAACGCCTTGTAATGTTATAACTTGTAAGGTAGGTGGGTATGATTCGAATCAATTAAGAAATCACTGGATTGCCATTATATTGGTGCATGGCCCAGGGTGTCCCTTGCGGACTAGTTTTATTCACCTCTGGCATAACTTTGTATATTTTTAAATATGGATACTACTCAAAAAAATAGTATTTAAAGTTTAGTTACTCAATAGTACGTAAACTGAACGCATCAAATTTACAAACACGATGAATATAATAGTGCGTTTAGAAGCGTGGCAAGCAGCCCGGCTAGCAGCTCAGCAAGCAGCCCGCCACGGGCCATCGGCGGTACCAAAAACTGTTCACACACAGCCGCGCAACATATTCACGCTAGCTCTCGTGTTCATGCCCGTTAAATGTCACTTTGAACACGAGCCTGTAAACCCGCCATAAGATACGGCGAAGGCGATCAATTTCAACGGATAGTAGAGCTCATAGAGGATATTGTTGTGCAGAAATATGCCCACGAAAGTGTATTCTCTATTCCTTTAAAAACACATATAATCAATCTGTATTGGCCCACTGTTGGACATAGGCCTCTCCTTATTTTGCACCACAAATCCCGATCTGCCTTCCGCATCCAGTCCATCCCAGCGAACTTCTTTAGGTCGTCGATCCATCTGGCTGGGGGTCGTCCTACCTTTCATTTACGTCGCGATCTCCACTCTAGGACTCATTTGCTCCATCGGCGATCGGTATTTCGGCAAATATGGCCACGCTTAACCTGCGAGCTATGTCGGTAACTTTAGTTCTTTGTATGAACTCGTTGCAAATTTTATCAACATACAGAAAACAATATAATCCGACACTGATTAGGCACTGATCGACAAATTAATGTTATGTCGTTTAAAGACAGAAAGAAGGAGTGTGAAGTTATGGAAATGGTAAATTATCTGTCCGTTTTCGTAACTGTACCATTAATATTCAATATACTACTTATTATTAATAGGTAACGACTACTTAATAATGTATATTTACACAGCTTCTTCTTAGCTTTTCGAGTTCGTTCTTATTCTACTATATATGTATTATGTACAAAGGTAGTATTTAAACGGAGTCCACATCATGAAAATCTGAGTCGAGTTATTTGCTAGTTACTGCTACGCAAGAGGTCGTGGGTTCGATCCCCACCCAGGATAAAACTTTGTGTGATGAGCACGATGGTTTATTCTGTGTCTGGGTGTTATTTATCTATAATATGTATGTATTTAGAAATATATAAGTATGTTTATCAGTTGTCTGGTTACCATAGTGCAAGCTATGTTTAGTTTGGGATCAGATAGCTTAGTGTGAGTTGTCCTAAGATATTATTATTATTATTATATTATTATTATTTCATCATACAAAGACCCTGGTTTAATTTGGATTTCTCTGTCTTTTTATACGAGGTCTGAACGTTCGTCTGTACTTCAAGTAGATTAATATTCCGCAGCTAGATAGTACATATGTGTAAGCTGTACCAATTGGTACTAAGGTATCTGAATATAAAATCTTTGCATGTCACAAGTTGACCCAATTCTTAAAAGCCATACGACTCATATAAACGATATATAAAAAGGTCAGAATCAAATTAAGTAAACCGAAACCATTTTCTTAGCAATTTTTCATTCACATATTAGCATATTACCCGTGTATGTACATATCGGTCTCAAGATCTTTTTTTTATCTTAAACAATCGCTTTGTGATTACCTTGTAGCGTGCATGTATGTAATTTCATATAAGTTTTCGGTAATTTTCTATAATACTCGTAATCGTTTCGGAAGTAGTTTGAATATACTTTATTACAATTATTGTTCATGTGTCGATATAGGATTTAATTTTTATGGATTTGGGCACATTTTTTTTTAATCACGACTATTATACAGGATGTAACAGAAAGGTGTGGTCAAATTTCAGCATCAGATAGGATATGTTATTAGTATTACACCTACCATGGTGCCATAGCTGGTTGCATCATTATTACATAGTTATAGCATATTCTTTTTGTAGTGTTCAAAATTCAGTAGTGAAAGGCGTATGGCATAAGAATTATACCTCCCCTGGTACAAAATTTTATTGGATTTTTATGACATACTTTTTAAGTCATACTTTTTTAATTAATAACTTTTTCATTCATATATAAACGAAAGAAAAAATAATAAATATTTTTTTAGGGTACTCCTATTTTGATAAAATTAGGTATGTGCACTCAGTATCATGGGCATCAAATTAAAATATAATAATTATTAATAATATCCTTCTGGTAGTCTTGGATCAGATGGTAGCGCATAAGTTGTTCTTAGCGGGCATCTTATCTTCACTATGCTGCCTCTGTATATTGGTAACAACTTATAAACATTCTCTACATAAATGTATAAATAAATACAATATTATAACTATAGATAAATTACTTACACCCAGCCACATTTAGAGTAATCACGATCATCTCACAACAATCCGAGATATGAGTAATTATCGAACCTTCAAAACCTTACTTGACGAAGGAACTCCATTTTATTAATCAGGGTCATCCACTACTGAACCATACACACATATCAACCCATATGATGTCCCACTGCTAGGCACAGGTCTCCCCAATATAACCTTCTTATTATAAACCAAGCAAGTCAAACGAACTATGATTTATATTATACCTGGTGATTATGCAGGTACAAGTCTATGTCTTAGACTGCCTCTTTGGACTGCCTCTGTGGCGCGGGGGGAGTGTATCCGACTGCTACGCAAGAGGTCGTGGGTTCGATCCCCACCCAGGATAAAACTTTGTCTGATGAGCACGATGGTTTATTCTGTGTCTGGGTGTTATTTATCTATAATATGTATGTATTTAGAAATATATAAGTATGTTTATCAGTTGTTTGGTTTCCATTGTACAAGGTCTGCTTAGTTTGGGATCAGATAGCGTTGTATGAGTTGTCCCAAGATATTATTGTTAAGATATTATTATTATTTGTCATGTTCTATTTTATTCAAAAGAAGCCTATGTTCCCACAACACAATCTTACTTTACCAACCGAACAACATGAACAAAACGTCTTTCCCACAAAGCTTGTTAGCAAAATCCTTAATCTTTCGCATCCTAGCTAGTCTTTCAAGAAACCGAGAAGGCATGACATGGAGATCTGTCGCCAGTAATTATAACGTCCAAGATACCGTTACTGGGGTTCCGAGTTACCCCCCTAGGGGTGTAGTCGTTAAGAAGTGGGTGCTGCATTTTTACAAATTGATACAAATTATTTGAGCGAGCGCCCGCTTTGTTCCAACAACGCTTGTTACGGCTGTGGAACGGCATTTTATTATTTTCCTGTGATAGACGCTTAGCTGGCATAATAAACGCTAGAGTTGACGTTTTATATTCAAACTTATTTGATACTAGCTGTCCCGCGCAACTTAGTCTTCGTAAATTTTCCCCCTTTTTTTAATAATCCTATGTTACTTCTAATACCTCCAAGAATATGTGTACAAAGTTTCATGATAATCGGTTGAGTAGTTTTCGCGTGAAAGCGTAAAAACAAACTTACATTCACATTTATATGTTAAGTAGGGATAGATGTCTTTCGTCACCGGCACAACTAGAACGTCTGTCTAGTTGTGCACTGGATAAAAGCTACTACAAACCCTTTCTTGTATTGGAGATCATTAAATAAATACAATTAATGTAAAGTCTTCGTGATGCTCGTCATTAGATTCACTTGTCTCTAATCATGTTTGCTCTATAAAGGTAGAACCTAAGCTCATTGCTGAAGTACGATTCAGAAGAAAGACTACTAAGCGTTTTGTGGTATATTTTTGATTTTGGTTCTTAAAGGTCGTAAGATTTGTGTCAACAAAGGTCTTGAAGCCGATATCCCTTTTTTCCAAAATACTGACTTGCTATCACGAAGCACAATTTTTGAAACAACAAGGAACATAAATCCTAAGTAACTATATTCGAGAAAAGAAAGAATTATCTCTCTTTGAATCCAGCTATTGAATAATTCCAATTAAGTACTAATCTTTTCAAGCTTCTGCAAGTCTTGTGTCTAAATAGGCTGATGTATTTATGAACGCTTCAGAAATAAATGAAATAAACGTTTGGAGGTTATCTTGCTCAGTACGCGTCGCCCCTGCCCTCTCATTCTTTAGACCGAGTCCGAAACATCTTATTCGCGCCCTCATAAAAGTAACTGCTTTGGCTCGTTTTTATTTCTACCTCTGTACCTGTACGGCCACAGTATTTTAATAAACCGACTTCAATCCCAAGCTAAATACAACTTAAAATCAAACTAGTAGAGTCTTCTTTTCTTCGGCCGGTTGGCGAAATCATGTCTTGCCCACTTATATCTAGGACAAGACGATTCTTAAGGACACGAGGAATTTCAATTACTTTATTATGTTGTAATGTATTTTATTTTAGAGGTATGTAGGATATCAGTCAGTTATTTACTCAATAATATTTAATGTAATTGTTTTAGAATTTGATGACAGTTTTGTTTAAGAGACGTTTTGTATTAGTACAATTTTTTGCGTTGATATATTAAAGTGTCTTTTAAAACAACGTTTATTTTATATATTGTTTTTAAATACTTTTCTTATTGGCATTAAATTTGGATATATGAGAATATATATTAAAAAAGGCCACGGTTATTTTATTAAATTAAATATTTCATGCAACATTAGGTTTCAATTTTAAAGTTCTGGCTATCAGATATTTGGTGATTCAGTGTTTACTTCATTGGACTTTTAGTTCCAGAGAAACTTCCTTATATGTATCCTCCCTGCACTTGACAAAAAAAAACATAAAATTGTAATTTGATAATTAATTAATATTATTATCAATAGTCGAACACTAAGCTTAATATATTAGTAGGTACTTAATTTAGAAAAATCTAAAATTTCGACTTATCAAAAATAATTTCCTTTTCCTGCACATTATTGTCCAAATCTAGATTAACTAGAAATTACTTGTATCATATCATTATTTCAGTAAAATACTGATTCGTATTAAAACTGTACATATTTGTTGATAACATTAAGCCACAAAATGAACACCTGGAAGTCGATAATAAACCAAAAAAACGTTAACGCTTAAGAAATTAAAAATTCTAAACAGGCTATTATTCTGCTACGAAAACTGCTGTCCACGAAAAAAGGTTCCAATACACTTTCCACGGACCAATTCAAAGAATTACTCCCAGAAATTATTATGGCGGCTCGTTAAGAAATCCAACTTAAAGAGTTGAAAGGGAAAAAAAGGTAATGTCGCCGTAAGTCCGCGCCGCAAAATTCTTAAACGCAGTCCTTGGAAATGGGATGATTACTTCATCAAAACACACTTTAAACGTGTTACGTAAATCTAGTACGACTCGCCCCCTACCACCCCCTAAAGGGTGTGTTGGCGAGCAAGGGGCGAGGGGGACAGTCACCCCAGGAAATGGGGGGTAAGACGATATGGGCGAACGTGAGCGCCGTCAAGAAAACCTTGATTGCTTTTTTAATTAGTTTTTTTTTTCATTCCCCCTTTTTCGTATCCCGACGATCGTGCAAGAAATATGTATTCGAGTTTTATGTATGTGTACTTTATGTTTTATGTATGTATTTATCATATTATGTATTTAACTATCGGCATATTTTTTTAATAAAGCTTTGCTCTAAATGCTGTTCGACTGCGTGAACAGTAGGCTTTTAAGCACAAAAGAAACTGACTAGGGAATATTCCTTGCCGGCTTTTCACTATGGTCAAATTCAATGGAGAATACGGCTAGTGGATCATCTAATATTTCATGTTATGATTCTGGTGTTACTGAACGAACAGCAGTTTATTCCTTGATCTGGTTGAACAATATTTTTTCGTCAAAAATCATTATACGTAGATTATCGGTAACTGACCGTTTATATTCTGCCTAATCGGTAGTTTACTTACAATAAAAACAAATTATTTTACACTAATCAGGCGATAGCGGACCAATTGTATCGAGGTTTTAAAATGATCTGTAGGTAAACATTCATTTTTATATATTTATAATCATCAAAACGAATTATAAATGTTATGACGTCACATTGTTCATTTTTTCACATAGTGTATCTTTTTTAACCGCTTTCAAGGAAAAAAAATCCAGCACATCACCAAATGCAAATAACATTATATACACTAAAACCTTCTCAGAAAAATAGGCAATCGAATAGCGAAAAATGTTCTCAAAAGGGGATCTCAATCGGATAATTATCTTTCGAGATAATTGCGAACATACATACATACTTACATACATACGGATCAAGCAAAGAACCAATTTTTTAGAAGGCTGTTAAAAATAACCAAAACAATAAATACTCATCCACAATCCTAGCACTTAAAATAAAGGTCAACTCGAACTAAAAGGGGTTTAAAAGCTTCAAGTGGTTTGGCCTTTTCCAGTTGACCGGTTCAAAGAAAACTCTTAAGTAAAACTACAAAATACAGGGACACCCCCGACCTATAATCAATTTGAAATTATTATCCGTTCTCCCTCGTCAACAGTGTAAAATCAAGAGCGTAAAAACGTCGTGGAATGTCCATTAGTCGCCCATAATATCGTCGTCATAATGAGGGGAGAGTGGGCTAAATCAGGACTCTGGTGCGACCATAAGCGTTCCGTCACGTTCGTATTCAAGCTTTGACACCCTTAGTACTGTGTGTTAAAATATAATTATTACGTAGATAGTAAATGTCTCTTTCGGTGGGCGTACAGGATTCAGTTTACGTTGCGAACCTAGAGATGTTCTTTATTTGAAAAAAAACGTACTTCTATACAAAATTTCACGCCCTTAGGCTCAATGAGGTCACCCGTAATTCTGTATAATGGTTTTATTTGTGAAATGGTGATTAATTACCCTTTGCAAATTTTTAACTTCTAGATTATATTAAAACTGTAGACGTGTCAATATAACCGTGCATTATTTATTTTTGTATTTTGCTATGCACGGCCGGTGCTATCAGTTTAATGTTTCTAAATGTATGTGTAAAATGATTACGAAACAAAATCGTATTATAGAATTCATTTTTAAGTTATGCGATATTTTCTTGACTTTTGAATTTATATGTACACTGCACTTAGGGCTTTGCTGACGGTCTGCGAGGTAACAGAGTGGCTAGCGAGCGCTTTTGTAGGAAGCTGGCCATCTGTATCTATCTAATTTGTGCGTCGCGAAGCCCCACGTACAATACGCTAGTTTCGTTAAGTTGATCTAGCACATGAAATTGTTAAAGTTATTTTTTTATTCTTGTACCATTTTTGTAAAACACACATACCATAATTAAAAGATAGGTTACCTTTGTGGAGTAAATAGTTACTTGTAAGCAAACGGCAAACGTTAAGCTACGAAAGGTAAATACGTAATATTATGGTCTCTTAACTTCTCACACATAATTATTATAACTATTAGTAGTATTGTTCTCTCTTTAAAAAGATAATAATTGCTTGACAAGGTTTTAAAAAGGGAAAATGTTTAAAAAATAAGAGTTGATATGTAGTACATTGTAAAACCCTAATTAAAATTGAATACTATATTTAGTCAGAAAAAAGTACTGACACCTTAAGACAAAATGTGAGCTGTTAAATCGTCCTCGTCGTATTTAGCAGAAAATAAATTAAAAATTCATTTTGGTCCTGTATGTCACGCACATAGATACGATTGTATACAAAACACACGCACACAGCGATAGAGTTTTAAGTCTCGAGGCGTCCCCACTAATTTATACGTTCTTTCGCTTTCATTATAATTATTATTCTTGGCAATTTATTTTCGCACACGAGGGGGCAGTGTCTCCCCGAAGGGTGGTTGGGGTGGACTTCTTACAAATTCCCGTTTTTCGGTGGAACTTAACGCACCCTTTTCTTGGCCCTTTTTGTTTTTCATTACATTAACTTTTGAGACGGGGATAATGTGTTGTTAGTGTGTGAGTGTAATTTTTGTGCGTAATGAAAGGTTTGCTTTTATCTGGTATCGGGTTTCTTGTCTATGGTGTGCTATATACGTAACAATGTACATATAGATATCTATCGTATAGATATCCTCTCATGCTCATTGAAACTATAAACTTTGTAGGTAGTAGTATGAGAAGACTAGGTACTCTTTCAGCCTTATTTGCATCCAAGTTTGAAAGATAAAGTATATCTTTGAAATTCTTCAACCCTCGTCCAAGTAAAAACATGCATAACACCTTAACTACTTCGACGTCTCTCCCCAATTCCACTCGAAACTTTAAAGTACACAATTTACGTTCACATGCACAGAAACCGACGAAGAACTTCCACAAAACAAAAACGATTACTACAGACTTCGACTACTCGAAAACAAAACGCAATTTTCTCTTAAGAAAATGAGGGAACTCTTTCTCCCCATTGAAAAATCATCAACACCCACCGCGTATGTACCCGCCGCCGGCCACCCTGTAGGGGGGAAGATCTACGCCGCCGACTTGCGTACGCTTTAATTAAAAATAAAACATAAGAACGATGTAACTGGATGAGCCGAGGAGCGAAGGAAAAATGAAAGAGAAAGCCGTCCACCCCCTCCCTAGGAATGGGTGAAGGGGGGGACGGGAAACCGCGTGGAAGTCAGTCGCAGAGCGACCGCCGGGGGGAACAGACCTCCCTCCGCATGCTGCTGTGTCACAACGGAATGACATCACTTTTCTTGTCGCTAATGAAGAGAACGTCTTGGATGGTTGCCTTTTTACTCGCTAAAGGCTTTTATTCAGACCATGCGTTTTTAGCCTCCACTAATTTATTTAATTAGCTTTTCCTTTCGAAGCGGGTTGTTTAAAAATAAACTTTTCAAACCAAACCGTTTTTAAAATTTCTTCAGTAGATATTGAAATGTATTCTGCACGGAAATCCTTTTGCTGAGAGAATTTAAATAATTCACATCTCATAAATAATATCGTGAGTTACGACTTACGACATACGAATGTACGGTGAACGGGATGTCTTAACAAAACAAAACATCGAACGAAGCTGTCTAGACATTTTAATTTTCCTATCTTTACGTTTCGCGGCATCGACAGATCAGACTCTTTCATTAGTCCCCCCTGCACATGTGGAAGGAAATCTTTGATGTAGACGTCGTTAGTGGCGCGAACGATAAGAGCATTACAGTTCAATGTGCATTCAATATTGTACCACATCATTATTTCGTTTGAATATTTTTCTTTAAATAGAAAATGTATTTAAATATGAAATTTTGATATATTTATTTTAAGTTTGTTTTAGAGTTTTGATATTTTTGTACTCTTATAGAACCATAGCAGCTGTTAAAATATGGAATATGAAATAGTTAAACAATATTAGTGGTTTTTAAAAATTGCAATCATCGCTACAAAAATTAAATTATCGCTTTTGTTATTGTGGGATAACTCGATGTAACTTTGGCTTTGGCTTGTATTTAAATTCCCTATTAAACTTAAAAGTTATTATGAAACTAAGAGTGGCTTTATTAAGTACCGAGATGTTTAACAATATTACCTATGTCTCTAAACTTGAGAGCACAATTCTTACACAAACAAGTTTCAAGAAGGTAATACAAACAAACAATAAGGAATCCGAAAACAAAACAGAATCAGCAAACATCTCAATAAAAACCAGATGTGTACCCTCTCCGCATACGCTCTCACACTTATTCAAACGTAACTCGGTTGCGGGCACATTCTCATTCAATTTTCTAACCCATTTAAGTCTCAGACGAACTGCTTGCTACGAAAAAAAAGAATAACTCTTCGACATTCCCAACCGTAGATTTTCCACGATATAATTTCATAAGCAGTCGGCGTATGTTCGTTTTGCCCCATTTTCCCCTTTTGAATTGATTAGGTCGGGTTCATATCGAGTTATGAATGGAATTCAGATGTTTTAGCTTTTTTTATATATTTTGTTCCAGTGAAATGGTTCATTCAATTTCCAGTATTTATTGATGAATATTAGCAATAAGCTCTGAATATTTCTATAGAACTCTGAATTAAAAAAACAACTACCTACAGTATTTCTAATAATATGATCGAGTTCCTCTAATTACGAGTCAAATAATTATTAGCGTGTGTTTTGTAAAAGTTGCTGCGTCTATTTGTATAGAAAAGAGAGAGCATTTGGACTCATCGACGAAATCTTATAGTATCTATTATAACCTTTGAAAATCTTGCCTACTTATGCACAATATTTTTATTTCAATTGCATTCGTAGGGATTATGTGACTTTTTAAACTGTACTGTATTTTGGAAATCTTTCAGTGGAAATGTTGATCAAAGCGTCAGGGACAATTTGGTACTAACATAGCTTATTTGATTTTTGTTTTGTTTTTTTTTATCTTTACAATTATAGTAATTAATCAATATACTTATTTACAGTCATTTAATTTGTAATTTTTAATTTAATTTAATTATTTATTTACTTATTTTAATTTATTATCATAATGTAGTTGTAATGAATTTATATTAATTGTAAGATGGGTTTTCACATTATTTACGGCGACGTAGTGGTAAAATATTTTGTTTTGTCTTTTTTTTTATTTGTTTTTTTCAAAAAATCACATCCACATAAAGTGGGGTTGTGATTTTTTATCTCACCTTTACCATCGGGTCGTTAGATAGGTCTTTTAAAAATATTTAGGGTTTGTGAGTAACGCTTTTCGATTTAGGGGGTTTGAGAAGTATTAACCCTTAAAGTGCAAGTTTTTGTTAGAGTCAAATGTCATCACCCCCCCCCCCTGCCAGCTAAATGGTTGCATTTGGAAATGTGGAAAAATTTAGTATGAAATTAAAAGGAAGAACAGCTAAGCAGGCTTTTCAAGTTTACAAGTAACAGCAGACCAAGTCAGAAGTAACAACATTTTCGTACAAATTCCATTGAAAAATACTTATTTAATGTTGTTAGTAGTATGAAACAAAACAACAGAAAAACCACATCTTATATCGTAATAAGTATATATTTGTAACTAGCTGTCCCGCGCAACTTCGTATGCGTAATTTTTCCCCGTTTTTGAAACATTTCTCGTCGCTACTCCGCTCCTATTAGTCGTAGCGCGATGATATATAGCCTATAGCCTTCCTCGATAAATGGGCTATACAACAAAAAAAGATTTTTTCAAATCGGACCAGTAGTTCCTGAGATTAGCGCGTTTAAACAAACAAACAAACAAACAAACTCTTCCGCTTTATAATATTAGTATAGATGTGACTACCGAACCATACATTGTGCGTGGCCCGACATACACTTACCCGGTTTTAAAAAGTTATCTACATGACATCCTCGGTAGGTCCGGCCGAGAAAAAAAAGTTACTACTAAATGCGGGTAGCAAGATCAAGGGCAGTCTCGATGGTGCATTGTTGACCGAAGCAGCAAAAAGGGTTGCGTTGTTACATCAAAATTAAAGTTTTCCACAATGTGTTTTAGGGGCAGAGAGGTACACATTATTTTTAGTTTCCCTTTAAATTTATATTATTCTTTGTAGGTACTTATTTTACATTTTTTTTAAGATAACTAACAATGTGGGATTGAGTCACATTAAGCAGATAACTAGCAATCTTGTTAACCCCTCCAGCTAAGTTCAAAAGCTTGTGTTATTAGTTGGTTCACGTCGGTAGTATAACGTGTAGGATTCGAACCCGCGTCCTCACGATTGCGAGATCGATGCATTAGGCACGTGAATTAAGTTAGGCTTACATTATGAATTATTAAGTAGTATATTTTACCTGTTGCTTAACCAACTTGGCCTTAGATCTACCATGTAGAATAATGACCTATCACAAATTTCGCTTTTGCTTCCTATGTGAATAAAAAAATATTGATTATAAGATTACAAGTAAAATTGTAATCTTATAATCAATATTAAAGTAAAGAATCGTGTCCAGCAAAATATATGTATGTTCGTACCTTAAACAAGGTGATTTATATTATACTAATCAAAATGTAAATACTCGTGGCTTCTTAACATTATAATATGTATAATACTTTGTAATATCAGTTTTGGAAAATATTTAATAATTTAACCCTTCATCACCTACAAATACAAAATAATAACAAATAAACTTTATTCGTAGTAAATAGGGTATACATAAACAGATGTTGAAGTATAATACTCGTAATTTTAATAAATTCTTTAATATTATTAATTACATTAGCTAATCTCCAATTAAATAACAATTCATTAAAAGACACATTGTACATTTTCGTAACATTATTTATAATTTAGAAATTCTTTAGTGAAATAAAATGTATTTTCTAAAAGCCATTTATTTAATATGTTGGTAAACCTGTTCAGTGGTAGCTATTTTATTTCTTCAGGAATCTTATTATATATTTTTTTGCATATTATGTAGCATTTTTTTTGTATTTTTATTGGTTTTAGGGACTACATCAACTATTAATCTATTTGAGTTTCTGATATTATTACCCTACCACTTGTTTTTGGAGTTATGACCTTAACCACCTACAGACTATTTTACTGGAGTAAACTCGTTGTTTATTGTGAGGTTTAGACCCTAAACCAGACAAAGAAACATCGACTTTACTCTAGGATCTCTCTGAAGTATGGTTAATGTTTGTGTGACAAAAGTAGGTAGTGAAGGGTTCATTTTTTTTTTCGAAAATGAAGTTTTTTGTTACGAAGTTTTTGGTGTAATATAAAGAAACCAAGAGCGGGAGGTGATAGTTATATTAAAAATCACCCTGTATATCTTAAAAAAAGTTTAGCTCCTTGCGTTTGGTACCTAGTAGGTGTAGGATAGTATTAGCCTCGCACTGGAGCCATCGCATCACTTTATGTGACGTTCACACTAAAAAGGATACACATGAAGATTTACTGTCTAATAAATAAATAGCCTTTAACCCAGGGCTGGATTTTAACAATATGACTATGTTTTTTTTTTTTTTTTTAAAGACGACTACCGCAATAAGGTACAAGCCCAGTGTCGCGGCGGACTTTACAAACATACAAGTCACGGACACAAAGTACACCTAGACTCGGAACAACAATTTGTGGTGTCCCGTGTGGGATTCGAACCCACGACCTCTTGCGTAGCTGTCGGACACAATCCCACCGCGCCACAGAGGCAATCAATTTCAATTATCTCAAAAATCACCCACTAAACTTTTATACATTCTAATATTCCCGTACCGTATCGTTTAAATATAACTATAACACTTAAAATATATTATTCATAAGATTGTATAAGAAAACCGCGAGGGTGCCAGCATTAAGCTTAGCTAGGCCTGCTTAATGATCCAATTCCTGTCATGTTCAGGAAAGGGTTTACCCCCTAAAAAACTTGAAACAAACCCCGCAAAAACCGAAGACGTTCTCTCTATCGCACCACCCTATGGGGAGAGTGGGGCAAAACCACCCACAAGGAGGCACGTTGAATAATTATAAAAGAAATAAGATAGACATTGACTTCGCCACGTCAGCTCGTAGATGAATAATAATGGATTTTTGTTTACGTGTGTATCAGCCTTTATGAGCCGTTATAAGCTTTTATGGACTCAAATATTGTTGCCTGAATAAACAGGTTATTAAAGTAGGCAACAGATTTAACGATTTTCCAGTAGATATTAGCGATGATAAAATGTATATTGTGAGTTAATGGTTTTAATATAAAGGGCCGTTGTGAATGTAGGTTATTTGCTAATTTTTAGAATTAAAGCATTTTATGTATAAAATAATGTATTATGTTACTAACGGTCGGTCTCAATAATCTACCTAGCGATGGATTTGGCTACTAGATGTAGAATTTTGACATATTTAGTATGGAGCTTATGTCACGTATATCTTATCTCTAGTAGCCAAATCCATCGATAGTTAGATTATTGAGACCGGCCGTTAGAGAACAGCACAACTTCCAAGATCTATGTACTTTTTCATTGTCAAAAGGTTAAACAATTATTAAGATATCTGAATTATTTCTGTGGTAAAATTTTTTTTAGACCCTATATATAATATCTACAAGGTTCCCTTATCAAAAAAGAAACCATTCGGTTCGAAGTATGTTTCAATTTTAAATGGAAGACACTAGTAAAAAATAAAGTACAAAAGTATCTAAACGTTTTACATGTTTTTCTACAATTCTCAGGTAAGTCAAGCTTCGTGAATGCAAAGATATAGTGGAAATGCCAGGTATTGAAGCGAAAGCAATAAACAGTAGTGAGTGCGAGAGGTGCAGTGCAGGAAAAGTAATCACGGTTCAACGTAACTTTGTTTGATGGCGACCGAATGAACAGTGCGCTGTGATGCTGGAAGAAATAGAAAAAATGTAAAAGAGATGTAGTATTAGTATTGAATATACTATGTGTGGAGGTACGATTAAATAATAGTCAATTTATTATAATCTAAATAAGTATTTATTATAATGTACCATTAACTACATGGGTCATAAAAGTTGTATATCTGTCAAAAATAAGACCTAAAATCATCAGAAAAATATAGACCATTTTTTAATATCTGGTTTAAATTACTGTATTTTAAATTATTAGAACAACGTTCTGCGAAATTGATTAAACATAACAGTAATCAAAAACATTGCCGATATTTAAAAGGAAAAATATTACAGCGTTAATAAGTATAGGTACTTTTAGAGGAAACCAATTGGGAATTCAATGAAATCAAATCAAACGTGAAAATTTTATACGCTAAATATTAATAAAAACGATTTACTTACCCAAAATTTTTACAAAATATTTAAGAGAAAATTAAATCTCTAGACTTTTTTCCACAACAGCCCACAGCCCAACCACGTTTGTCGTCGGAAAGCGGCCAGGCAGGGGAGGTGGAGGCAAAACGGAGCAGTGTAAATTGATTACGAGTAAAATTGTTAGCCGATGAGTACGACTACTTATATGCACCTTGAAGTTGATGAAGGCGCATCTCGGAGGTGACGGAGGCATTTAACACAATCTAATTTGCACACGTCTGTAAAGGAAATTTTCATTGAAAGGTAATGAAGTGAAGCGGCAAGTAATATTGAGGCTTAATACGGTTTAGCGGTTATGATTTACATTTATCAGTTGGAATATTATGGTGGTTAAATATTTATCTTGGAAGTGTATCTTTATTCTTTAGAGGCAAGTCGCAAGAGTAAGTGTAAGAAAAATATATGCTCAATTTGTTATCAAAGAAGTGAAATTCTAACAGATATCACTTAGTTGGTACTAGAAGTTGAGATTGAGCTGATACACATTTAATTGAATGATAAACTTGTTTCATACATGATTTACCTTTAGATTACTAGACGTTTCGAGTCGTCAGTTTGGTTGTCAGTACAACAAAATAATGTTTTAAACTATTAGATATATTTCGGGACTTAATCGTGTGAATGAATTAAAGGTACGAACTTTTTATTTACCCGACGTTTCGATCGAATAGCACCGATCGTGGTCACGGGTCGACTGATGGCAGCTTAGCGATGTCTCCGTGAGGCGCGGGGTTTTTCAACTACCATCGCCTGGTCTTGATCATTTTTACACTATATTTACATCGCCTTTACACTGAGGCTGGTGTCCTTGCGGCTACGATTACATTTGCTGTTAACAGGGTTCCAAGATGGTGAGAGCCGGTATCGATCTTCTTGGTTGAAATTCTTGTACTTCTTTAAAAGGTACTTTTAAATAATTCTTAAAATAATGAATTTATTTTTATAGGCATTTCTTGCCAATTACTTTACAAATTATTGTATTCTTAAAATAAGTCCCTAAATATATGTAATAGCAAAATAATGTACTAATTATTTACAATTTATTCTTACATATTGTAATACTAACTACTAACTGTAACTACTTTACTTCCGTTTTTAAAATCAATTATATAAAAGATGTTGGTTACTATTGCAAAAATATCAATTACAATACTGTCAAATGTTTAATACCCAAATAAACCCAGCAAAAATTGCTTTCATATTTAATTCACGTAAAATACGCGTAGACTACTCAAGTTAACGAAATTCCGTAATCCATTTTAAATTTGAGACAAAGAAATAAAATAAAAACAAAGCTCGGCTCACATGCACAGAGTATAATTAAAGAGTAGAAATGAATATTTAAATATCTGTGGAGGGCTCGCGTCACAATGACGTTTGGGGCGGCCGAAATCTAAAAAAATACGTATTTTTGGCACTCGAGTTTCGTCTATGCTGGGTTTTTAAGCTCATATTTGTTTTCAATTGTATCTTATTAAATAAGACTTAGTGGGTTTGTTCAAAGCAAATTAAGTAAAAGCAATTTTTTGAATGATTGGATTTACTGTGTTATGTGTACTTACATTTTAAAATACGTTTATTTTAAAAGTCTGTCTTGGCAGCGTTTTTTTTTTTGTCTTCAATTTAAAAGTATTTGATTATTTAAATATTATTAATATTGTCCTTAACATGGCAAAGGGAGATCAGCAGTTATGTATAAATAGTTTTGTTTTAATGCAACAATCTTAATTATACGAAAGTCATTCATAACACTCTTCCTTTCGCATATTGCAAGGATTCCAATAAACATTTCTAAAGATAAAACATAATTACATCTAGCAAAGTATCTTGTGACAAAATATATGACCCCGGTGTGCCTCCACCAACATTGCCGGCGGGACAATCCAAAGATACAGATACACGTCGAGGGGCAGAAGAGTTTGCCAAAAATTATAATTTTAATTGCGGGCCCCTTTCCCCCAACCTCCCCCAGGAAACTGCGACTTGAGCTATAAATATGAAACATACTTGGTTTTTTTATGATTTAATTGCTTTTTGATATGTAAAACCGTTCCTGCGTAATGAATCATGCTGGATTTTTCTCGTTTTTTAACGAAAAATTAATATTTATTTGGTTCGTAACACGGCTTAGCAATAACACTTAACTAGACGCCAAAATAATGAAATAAATTAAGACTGATTGCTATCCCCACTTCACCCTAGCAGAACAGTTCACTATTTCAACATCATAAAATACTGTCCAATGTAATAGTAGACCTTATATACATGTATATTGTAACGCAAGTAACTGTTGACAGATTTACAAACAAAAAACAGATTAAATCTTTTATTGCTTTATAGTGTTTTATTCTCGTAGCGATACCTTACTAACTTTCAAACTACCTCACCTTGTAATTGTTTAATAGAATAGGGGCAACTAGTATCAAATGGAACACTAACATTCAATATTTTAGGCTTAGAAATTTGTTTTCAAATACTGCAATAACAGCGACTGTTGTTATAAGAGGAGGAAACAAAAAATGGAACAGTGTGTATACATTTTTTTTTGCTTGGTGCAACAATGCAAATTCATCCATCAACATAGAACATTTCCAAACCAACCATGCCTTAACTAAGTGAATCTCTCATTTCCTTTGGAGCTTAAAAAAATAATGACTCCCAAAACACACACGCACAAAAACAAAGAGGGGTGAGTAGACACCCGAAAATACGCAAATAAAGCGGTCCGCTAACAATTTCCTTCAACTCATTATCTGTAAATGCGTTTCGTATGCAAAATTGACGAGGGATTTTTGGTAACGATGTAATGTGTATGGTGCTTTATTAATTGGTGCATGTATGTGTATAAAACAAAACTGCTGACGTAGATAATAGGGCACTAATTGGTGGGTAAAATGTACTGGTCAATTATGATCAATTTGGTTGATTAAAGGAAGCAAAATGATTGATGGAGAAGCATCGAGTACGTATATCAATTACTGGAAGAAATTATACTATGATGATATTATAATTACCAGGTAAGAAGTAGAATAAGTCCAGTTATTATTTAAAGTCTAGAAAAGGTTAAAATTTAAATAAATTTAATTATAGTTAACGTGAATCAGTTAATTGACCATTATTATCATGAATTGGCAATGCTTGCACTTTTTTTACTCAAAATAAAAAACTTCCAGAACAGATAGAATTCGTTGCAAACTGTGCTGTTGTCACTTTCCGAGTTCCTCATTTAACTTGTGCAAATACATGAAATACGTGGAAAATACAATAACGTATGAGGCACTAGTCCCACCGCCGGCGAGTAGCGAGCAACTATCAACAATTTTCTCGCTCAAGAAACGTACAATAGATATAAATCCTGTGTACACAAAAGAGATACGGTACAGGGCGAGTTTCCGCGGATATGTGAACAATCAGCGATGAACTGTATCTATTTTGGTACGATGCGACTGGCATGGTCATACTATGACCAAAAGCCTCTAAATAAATGAAGATAAAAAAAACTGTATCTATTTTGTTTCCACAAGATCTACAGCTATTGTATGTTTCTTGAGCGAGAAAATCTTTTATAGTTGCCCGCTTTCTCGCCGATAGTGGGATATGTACTTTACTCTAACATTAATTGGCTAGATGGCCATCAATTCAAATAAAACTAAACCAGATAGAACAAATTTTCATATTTTTTGAGTAATTTACAACCGTCCTACAAACGATTGTTATCACTATCTAATTTACTATATTTATTCATATAAATACTACTTTTTTAACTCAATTCAAACTTAGCCGCGAGCAACCTCCAGCTTCTTATGCTCAAGAATATACTTAGAGTACTTCATTAAAATCTTGAGGAAAATATTATTATTGTTTTCATAGACACTTTAAAAATATGAGGTGGAGTTAATCTAAAGCTAAGATTACTGCATAGTACGTACTCTAGTGAAGTTAAATAGGTTTGGTTTCAGCGGTCGGCATCTCGACGGATAATGTGCTCCGAAGAACTTTAAAAGAGGAGAGTGGACCATGTCGATGCATCTTGTCGATGTTTTATGATAAACTAGCTATTTCCCGAGCCTTTTCTCGAGTTATCTTTGGTTTTTATAGTCTATGTCCTATTCTGATGTTTAAGCTACATTGCTGTAAAGTTTCAACAAAATCCGTTCAGTAATTTTTGCATGAAAAAGCAAGATACGTTCCATCTAAACTCTTTTAGATTAAAATTATTTAAGTGTGTGGAATAGCGTTGCTCAAGAAAGACACGAATGGAAAAGGTTGAAGGAGGTCTTTGCCAATACGGTAGGTGATAGTCAAGTCAAATCAGTATCTTCTTAAGAAACGACAAAACGTTGCGCCTCGTACTAATTTATATGAAATACAAAACTATGACGTCATTCTTTTGTATGGTCAAATCATGTAGTTAAAATAATATACACAAAACTATAAATAGCAAAGTTTAGTTTTATCGATGGCATCGTAACACTAGAGGGAGAGTGGGGTCGGGCGGTTATTCATGCAAAAATCCCGTCTCAGGTAGAATGAAGTCACAAGAGCCTGGCAAGACACGATGAAATACGAATGTAGCAAAACATTGATATTGTCTTATTGTATTTTTGAGTGGTCCATATTGTTTTAGCTTACTTTATTGACGTTGCAATTATGTGTGTTGAAGTATGCGGTGCCGAACGGTTATTCGATATAACGTATATGCTACTATTGTGATAATTTTTTTTCGCTTGTCCTGAAAAAAAAGAACTGTGAGGAGCTTTAAAAACGTAATTAAATACCATGTTACGCGTATTTAGAAGTATTACGATATAACATTTTACATTTATCTTCTATAAATATAATCTTAACAATAAGTGGCTACTATGTCACTAGACCAAAATTTTGATGTCGACTTCAGTAGCAGACGTGGTTTCTCCCTCATCTACTTTTCCTTCAATTTTGAAACCATTACAGAACATAACCCATTGGGAATGAGGCTTCTTTTGGTCACGAGGTATAGAAGAACGACTTTACCGATTTCATTCATTCTTTTTTTAGTTTTTTTGTGAAAAATATAACGAAAAACGATTGAGAGCCTTTTTTTTTCTTTGTTATAAAGATAACTAGCAATGTGGGATTGGGTCCCACTTTACTAGCAATCTTGTTAACCCCTCCTGTTAAGCTCAATGGCTTGTGATAGGAGTGGGTTCACGTCGGTAGTATAATGGGTAGGATTCGAACCCGCGACCTCACGATTGCGAGTCCGATGCCTTAGCCATTAGGCTACCGCCGCTTAATGCCGCCATTGACGTATAGACCAGGACTGCGCCATCCCTTTCAATTAAAAAGTAAAATTTGACTGCAAAGCGTGAAAGAGAGAACAAACTTGTGCGGCCTTTGACAGGTATTGTCCACAAAGTAGCGTCGTCTCTTTCTAGAGTTGGTCAATTTTGTTAGGTTTTCGAAATCAGGTTTTTCGAAAAATTTGGTTATCCAAATCCATAACTATTAGGACGCTTTGATCTGTTTCGATTATGGAATTTGTTTAAAAAAAAACCACTAGTAAGAAGAAGTAAACAACAGCTAATCTAGTACTTATAAATCTATACTAATATTATAAAGAGGAAAGATTTGATTGTTTGTTTGTATTGAATAGGCTCCGAAACTACTGGACGGATTTGAAAAATTCTTTCATTGTTTTGAAGCTACACTAACCACGGGTGACATAGGCTATTTTGCATTCCCATATTCCCACGGGAACGGGAACTACGCGGGTGAAACCGCGAGGCTTCCGCTAGTAAATAATAATCTTATAAATCGGTTCTTACTTATCTGTCTTACGGCCAGTCTCGATAAAATCTATCTATCGATGATTTTGGCTACAAGAGCTTGATATAAGCTGTGTTCAAAATATATCAAAAATTCTAACTCTAGTAGTCAAATCCATTGATTGTCTGATTATTGAGAGCGGCCGTAAGTAATGTTGGTTCTAAGCAAACTCCTTTAATGAATCCTACGAGGATACGGGGTTATGTAGTCAAGTTAACATACCTTGAAATACAGCTAATATTATTTTTAATACTGTTCATTTGTACACAACAGTGGTGAGTTGAACGCAGACTAGTACTTGAGACAAGGGATCTCTCTCTTGTCTTTATGAAATACTTGAGAGGACAGCACTTCCTTCCTTGCTTTTTTTATTTTCAGCCGTGACTTTCTGCTGGTTCTTAAACTTTTTGCAGTGTGTGCATCACTGGTATATTTTTATTTAAGCTTATTTTGTTTTCTTTATTTCAAATGGTTAGTCTAGATTTTAGTTTTAGATATATCTAGTCATTAAACTGGTTTCTTTGGTTAAATGTGCTAATCTTGATAAACAGGAAATAGATAGTTTATTATATTAAAATATGCAACAGAAGGGTGTTATTTACACGTCATGTGGAGCCATGACAAAATATTTAGGTACGTTATTTAGACATAGATAGTGTATTTATGACTAGCTGTCCCGCGCATTTCGTATGCGTAAATTTTCCCCGTTTTTGCAACATTTCTCATTGCTACTCCGCTGCTATTAGTCGCAGCTTGATGTTATATAGCTTATAGCCTTTCTCGATAAATGGGCTATCTAACAATGAAATAATTTTTCAATTTGGGTAAATAGTTTCTACAAACAAACTCTTCCGCTTTATAATATTAGTATAGATATGAAACACCGTGGTACAAATTTTGGGAAAGAACTACTTGCTGCAGTGTTTCCCGAGCGCTACGACATGTCCTTCTTCAAACGAGGTTCAAAGAGAGTTTCCCTCCACGGTAGGCAGCGGCTTGGGTGTGTCCCTGACATTCCTGAAGTCCATGAGCGGCGGTTACTGCTTACCATCAGTTGGGCCGCTGGCTCGCCTGCCAACAATAGGCAATTAAAAAAAAGTATTGATTTTTAATATCTATATCTACTCGTATACTTCTATACTATAATATTATAAAGAAGAAAGATTAGATTGTTTGTTTGTGTTGAATAGGCTCCGAAACTACTGGACGGATTTGAAAAAATCTTTTATCGTTGTGAAGCTACACTAACCCCGGGTGACATAGGCTATTTTTTATCCCTGTATTCCCACGAGAACTACGCGAGTGAAACCGCGAGGCGTCCGCTAGTTTTGAATAAATCGGCAATCTTCTCTCTCTCTAAATGGAATAGAGTATTTATAGAAAACAAACAAACTTGCCTTCATATTAAAAACAAAAATGTAAAGCCCAACCATTATACATCGCCTGCCAATATTAATTTCCTCTTGTTGTTCTGTTTACATTGCCGCTATTATAAAGTAGATGGTACAATAAATCCGTACGTAGCTGTCAGTGTAAAAATAATATTGCGTATCAGTTCTGTTTTGATGTGTCAGTTGAGTGGGTGTTGGCACGCGACTAGGATTGGTGCTGCTTCGGCATATTTTTTATTTCTGATGCAGTTTTTATTTTATTTTAGAGAATCAAGTAATGGTTTTTCCTAATTTCTCTTTTGTTAATGCTAGTATGGTTGCAGCGTCACGCAATCCGCATTATAGACGATGCAGAGGTTTCTAATAAACTGAAACCTCTACAACTGCGTAGAGATGTAGCAGCGCTAGACGCCTTCTAAAGACTTTACCACGGCGAATGCTCGATGAACTTTTTAATTTAATCGCTCTTTCTCCCTTCCCAAACCGAGCGTGCTGGCCTTCGATGTCACCATCTGACCGTGGATATAATTTCATCCCGAACAAGGAAAATCGGTGACTCATTTCTCTGCCGCACATCCAAAAAATGGAACTCCCTACCAGCACATGTGTTCCCTCCTACCTACGACATGGTGCGACACTTTCAAAAGAGACGTAAAGAAGCTCCTTGCAGGTGAGCAAGGTAAAAAAGTCAGTGCTGCACATAGTGCTGTACTGTTTGGCCTTGCGTTTGGACTAAATAAAAAAAAAAGTATCGGTAACCATTGCGCTTATTAAACCAGTAAAGTGTATGAGCAATTTACCCGATAAATGAAATGGTTATGTTTTTAGCAGTCTATATTTTCGATTATAATATTTAAAGTTATTTCTTTAATTTTGTAAATAATGAGTAAATAACATACGAAAGGTGTGGTAAAATTTCGTGTATGCAATCGTCGTCTTCCCATTGTAATATTACGGCTTACCTAGATAAGGAATTTTCTTTTTCAAACAGCGTCGACACTTATAATTACATTCCTTCAGTGTTGCGTCCGATTGCATTATTATGACCTAGATGGTAGACGGTTCCTATTTTGATGAATGGATTGGTCCTTAAAAGTATCGTAAAAATGTAAGGTGCTTATCTATACTTATATTATAAAGCTGAAGAGTTTGTTTGTTTGTTTGAACGCGGCAATCAGGAACTACGGGTTCGAATTAAAAAAATTCTGTTGGGTAACCCATTTATCGAGGAAGGCTATATAGGCTAAATAACATCACGCTACGATCAATAAGAGCGGAACAACAATAAAAAAAGGTTACAAAAACGGGAAAAATTAAAAAAGATGAGATGCATACGAAGTTATTACCGTCCTGTTACACGGTGTAACATTTCAGATAGATAATTACACACCTTGGTCAATTAAACAAGCCCGGTTTTTCAAAGTATGTACTAGACAGAACCGCTTTTTCAGTACACTTTTCAAAAAATGGAACAAATACCCAATCAAATAAATACCGAAGCAGTAAGAGACCTTGGAACAAGGACGCTCAAGGCGTGGCTCTGGTGTCCATTACACCTTAACTGATATCGACAGCTCAGCTTATGGAGTCGGCTCACGATTGTTCCATGTATTCTTATGGTAATGTTTAGGCTGGAATTTATTATAATTGAGTGATAAACGCACCTAGATATTGGTGAAATGGAGTGAGCGGAAATATGGTGGATGGATGCCTATATCAATGTCAAACATTAAAATTTGTTTGGGTTATATGAAAATACTAGCTGTGCCCCGCAGTGTTACCCGCGGTTTATTAGCCTATGTGTATGTACACTCCATACCAAATTTTATTAAAATCGCTCCAGCCGTTTAGACGTGAAGAAGTAACAAACATTCACACTCACATACTCACAAACTTTCGTGACAACAGATATATATACTTATATATTTCTAAATACATGCATACTATAGATAAATAAAACCCAGACACAGAATAAACCATCGTGCTCATCACACAAAATTTTATCCTGGGTGGGAATCGAACCCACGACCTTTTGCGTAGCTGTCGGGCACACTCCCACCGCGCCACAGAGGCAGTCGCAATTCAATTTCTTTACGCGAGTATTGTTCTCTCCATTAAAATTAAGGGGAGATTTCATGAAAAAAAAATGTTTTAAAAGATTCAGCGGTTTTGTAGTAAAAGAGTATATGAGAAACTCATGAAAAAAACAAATTAAATATTGGTTCAGTAGTTTTGTAGTAAAAGAGTATATAACAAACAAACTGAATTCATCATATGTTCACTTAAAACATTACCTTCATCATAATAGTACTGAAACCATAACTCTGAAACTCATGTCCTAAATATTCCATAGGTAATAAGACATTAACTTAATAAACATTCATATTGTAGATCCACAAAAGAATTCTATTAAAACTGCAAGCTCCTAGTCTAAACAACAGGACAATAAAATATAACCGAACGGAATCAACAATACGTTTGGTATTCAAATATTTTATGTTACAACAAAACGGAACGCATTTATTTAAATTAAAAAAGTAAAACACACG
The DNA here is from genome assembly GCA_945859575.2 of Herminia tarsipennalis. NCBI lineage: Eukaryota > Metazoa > Arthropoda > Insecta > Lepidoptera > Erebidae > Herminia > Herminia tarsipennalis. The sequence goes on along the minus strand of OX243846.2, from coordinate 18,694,327 downwards.
CCAGCAATACACTTAAAAGTATTCACACGGTGTTGCCAGAACACATTGCATATTTAGGGTTCCCTAATCCCCAATACGTTTTATTGAAATTAAAAAAATCGAAATATAAGCAGAGCATTACCTGCGACTTTGTTAACTACATGCTTTTGTTAGAAGTACCTAATTAAAAAACATTTAGGTAAATACTTTTAACACTTCATATTGTTTTGAAATACTTATAATAAGCCCTTTAATTTGATATCCATACTGCAGCATTAGAAATTTTTTTTTACACCAATTGTTTTTGACATCTCACAGCCGCCATGTTTGTTTTTTTTTTCAATGTGTTTTTTTTAAATGATAAATGAGCATGGATGGTCAAGGCAAATCTAACGACGTCTTGTTTGTTCAAATCCGTCTTGTGGTTTGAAAGATATAATGGATAATAAAGAATATTACATACATGCATTCAAGAAACGCGCGAAAAATATAACATTCCTTGCAGTCGGGTAAAAAAGCCTAATTTTACGTATCAATTAAAAACCCCGACACATGAGGCAAAAGAAATATTATTTTCAAAACGTAAGAACGAATTTTCATCAAAATAATAAAATTCCAGAACCATTCTGATTACCCAAGCTTTTTGATTTAAAAAAGCATTCAGACACACAGATACAATGACATGTTAAACTACTTACACCATCCCTTTTGAGTAGCCAATTTGTTTGTTTAAAGTTAAAGATCTTATATAATTATCAATATGGCAAGAATATATCAACAAAATAGGTTCTGCATGCGCACCCAGCAGTTCATTAGAAAACGCGATGGGGATAGATGCTGATGACCTAATCTTAAACAGCCTTATGAAAGAGGGTTTTTTTTAATTATGTATAACTAGCTGTGCCCCGCGGTGCTACCCGCGGTTTATTAGTCTTAGCCTTTATGTTAATCTAGGGTGTCAGCTAACTCCATACCAAATTTTATTAAAATCGCTCCAGCCGTATAGACGTGAAGAAGCAACAAACATACACACTCACACACTCACAAACTTTCGCCTTTATAATACTGGGTGGCGCAAAAGTAGTGGCACTAAAGAAAATACTTTTTTTTTTTTTATATGACATTTTCTGTCATTCTGTTGTTGAAAATTGTGTAGTGAACAAATGTAAAATACACTGAAAATAAACATGGACCGTTTTACTCCCCAAGAACGTGGAATAATTGTGTCAATGTTCTTACGGAATAATTCATCAGTGATAAGAACACAACGTGAATTTCGTCGACGATTTCCCCACCGTCCGGCACCGATTGGTCGCACAATTCGACGCTTTGCCACACGCCTTGAAGCAACTGGCTCAACATTGGATAGACCTAAGTCTGGGAGACCAAGAACAGGCCGTTCAGCTGAAAATATCGATGCTGTGCGCGAAGATGTGGAAGAGTGTCCAGAAACATCAACGAGGCGACGTGCCACGCAATTGGGCATTTCCAGACGGACCCTGCAGCGTATTTTGGTGAAAGACTTAAAGATGTTCCCGTATAAAACTCAAATGACTCATCAGCTGCTGCCTGCTGACCACCGAGCTCATCTAGATTACTGCCAGCGCGTCATAAACCTCAACCTTGAAGAGGATGATTTTCCTTCAAAATTGGTTATGAGTGACGAAGCGCATTTCCATCTCTCAGGGCATGTCAATAAGCAGAATACTCGGTTCTGGGGCACTGATAATCCGCGCATTATTCAAGAAACACCTCTACACCCACTAAAAGTTACTGTATGGTGTGGCATCTGTGTTGACAGAGTGATCGGACCCTATTTTTTCGAAGACGCTGGAGGCAATGCGATAACTGTCACTGGAGAACGCTACAGAACCATGTTACGTGAGTTTTTGATACCCAGTTTGGACGAATTGGGGCTGGAGCACATCTGGTTTCAACAAGACGGCGCTACGGCACACACAGCGCGCGACACTATGGACTTAGTGAGGGACGCCTTTCCAGGCCGAGTTATCTCTCGTTTTGGCGATTTGCCTTGGCCTGCAAGATCACCCGATCTGACCAGTTCAGACTTCTTTCTTTGGGGTTTTTTGAAATCTCGGGTGTATGTGAACAAGCCACAGACTCTCGCAGCTCTAAAAGAAAACATTCGTCAAGAAATAACGAACATATCGCAGGAAGTGTTACGGCAAGTTATGCAAAATGTCATAAATAGGGCTCAAATGTGTATCAACTCTGGAGGTCACCATTTAAAAGACATCATCTTTAAATCCTAATGGTACGAAATTTAATGGCACAAATATACATTTAAAAAAATCTAAATCTAGTTTTCTAATTTAGAAAAAATGTTATAGCTGAACCAAATAGGGTCTTTACTTTTGCGCCACCCAGTATTAGTGTGATTCTATTTTCAATAGTTAAAGCTAATTTGGCAGGCGTCTAAATCCAAGAACGATTACAATATTATTGTAAAAGAAAAAAAACTTCTTATTGGCCTTCACACCCTTATTCTAAACCCATTGCGAAACCAGAAAAAAGGATTTACGCACGAAATTTGTGGGCAGCAACAATTCAAATAAAAAAAATATACAGGACCTTTAACCTCCCTCGACACATTTCAAACACAAAAAGAGAACGTTCTTAAAAAATTTGCTTCCGCGTGCGGCATAAAGCACCCCATTCACGACACAATAGATGTTTTGTGCGCGTTTTGTGCGGTTGTATCGCATGACCCGTCTGACGTGTGACAATGCCGTGTATGGGTGCACTTACTGAATTGTTTTTGTTTTCTATCCAACTTTTTTATTTTTTTTATTCTTTTTAGTACGATATTTTCTTGCCGGAGAGCGCAATTTCAGTTCCTTGAGACATTCTTTATACTTAGCATTCACGTGGGCTGTGGCGGGAAAAATGTGTAATGTATATTCTGTGTATTTTATGTGTAGGAAAGCTTTGGAGACGGACTTGAAGTAAAGAATGGAAATAAATAATGGCTGACTGTAGCGATGTATTTTATTTCACAGTGGAGGATTTTGTTTTGATGTATGAATTAAAATAAAAAAAACAAGCAGCCTTTTTATGGTGTCAACATTGATCTAAGAATTGACATAAAATGGCTGCTGATATTTTGACTTTGGTTTTTTTTTCGGGCCAATTGACTGACTTTAACTGCTACATTAAGAGAATTTTATAGCCAGTCAGCCTACTTAAATATAGGGTGATTTGTATTGTTCCTGCAGTCGTAGGTAATGAGGCATTTTTGTGTGTACATAAAAAATAATAGTCGTATCATTTAGAACCATTGATGACTTTGTTATAAACAACAATTCTACCGCATGTCATAACGTGACACTTTTTCCTGAGTGCACCCGATCATCGATTAATAAGATGTTATCACGTCAAAACAAAACAAAACGAATCAAAAGGCAAATGTTTCGGAAATGGGTGTTCCTTGTTTCCTACACGTAGTGATGTTTGTGAAACAAATGTAAGGGTGCGCCCCATTACGAGTGTATTGGGGATCGATCACTTATTGGTGCTAAGTGACACAGTTTTGGGGATTTGAATGATAATAGCTACAATATTTATAATAATTAATAACAATTGACTGCCTCTGTGGCGCGGTGGGAGTGTATTCGACTGCTACGCAAGAGGTCGTGGGTTCGATCCCCACCCAGGATAAAACTTTGTGTGATGAGCACGATGGTTTATTCTGTGTCTGGGTGTTATTTATCTATAATATGTATGTATTTAGAAATATATAAGTATGTTTATCAGTTGTCTGGTTTCCATAGTACAAGCTTTGCTTAGTTTGGGATCAGATAGCGTTGTGTGAGTTGTCCCAAGATATTATTATTATTATTATAACCGCCTTTCTAGAAAGATGGTTCTCTGTTTGACCCGTATGTATGTATGTACCTATGTATTTTCACGAAAAATTATAATAATAATAATATCTTGGGACAACTCACACAACGCTATCTAATCCGAAACTAAGCTTGTACTATGGAAACCAGACAACTCATAAATATACTTACATATTTCTAAATACATACATATTACAGACCCAGGATAAAAGTCTGTGTGATGAGCACGATGGTTTATTCTGTGTCTGGGTGTTATTTATCTTTAATATGTATGTATTTATAAATATATAAGTATGTTTATTAGTTCTCTGGTTGCCATAGAACAAGCTCTGCTTAGTTTGGGATCAGATAGCGTTGTGTGATTTGTCCCAATAAATTATTATTATCCCGGAAAAAAAAAATGTTTTTTTTTAAACATATTTTTTTATACGATAGAAAGCTAACCAGCAATGTGGGATTGAGTCCCACATTACTAGCAATCTTGTTAACCCCTCCAGCTAAACTCAAAGACTTGTGTTAGGAGTGGGTTCACGTCGGTAGTATAATGGGTGGGATTCGAACCCGCGACCTCACGATTGCGAGACCGATGCCATAGCCAATAAACTACCGCCGCTTTGATTTCCGTGGGATATACCTCTTTTTCAAAACTTCGACGCAAACGAAGTTATGCGCAACAACTAGTGTTATTACAAAGATCATATCAATAACAATAATCAAAATTTCCCATAAAATATGACTTCCTAACTTTTCTACACGATGTGTAATAGAAACCATATCATTTTATTATGTCATAAGTTTCCCATTCCATTGTTACCCCATAGTTGTCGATTACTTAACAACCCCTATGACACACCCTTACTTAAGGGTGAACCAAAATTGTTAAGAGTAACTTATCTCATTATTGAATGAAGTTCTTCAAAACTGAATTTCATGATGAAATATTATAATAAGAAAGAGAGGTATTGAATTTGGAAGCAAAACTTAGCCTTAAAATTATAATATACTAGCGGCCGCCACGCCGTTTCACCGGCGTAGTACCCGTTCGCATAGGAATACAGGGATAAAAAATAGCCTATGTCACCCGGGGTTAGTGTAGCTTCACAACAGTGAAAGAATTTTTCAAATCCGTCAAGTAGTTTCGGAGCCTATTCAATACAAACAAACAATCAAATAAACAATCAAATTTTTCCTCTTTATAATCCATACCCCATACTAATATTATAAATGTGAAAGTAACTCTGTCTGTCTGTCTGTCTGTCTGTCTGTCTGTTACGCTTTCACGCTCAAACTACTGAACCGATTTAGATGAAATTTGGTATGGAGATAGTTTGAGTCTCGGGGAAGGACATAGGATAGTTTTTATCGCGATAACCGACTGCCACGCGGGCGGAGCCGCGAGCGAAAGCTAGTATTAATATAGATGAGAGATATGATTTGCGATTTCACTCACTATCAGAAACACAACACGTTGTTTCATTATAAAGAAGAAAGATGTCTTTTATGGTGTCCTTGGCTTAAAAATGAAAAAAAAAAAACTTAATGCGTTTCTTCTCTACATTGACGTATAGACATGGACTGCGTCATAACCTCACAAAATTGACCACTCTTTAGAAAGAGACAACGTTAAAGTATTTTTTATAGGCATTTCTTGCCAATTACTTTACTAATACAACCATTCCTTTTAAAAATGCAATTATTGTATTTGTATGCAGGGCTGCATGAGTTTTTTTTTTCTTTCTTTCACGCTTTGCAGTCAATATTTACTTTTTAATTGAGAGGAATGGCGCGGTCCAGGTCCTATACGTCAATGTTTCTCTACTATTTATTAAAAAATACAATAAAAACAATTTTAACTTTGTGTAGCGTTCGATATTTAATTTTGAAAAAAAAATTGTTCCAATTTATTTGTTCGACATTTAAACTTGAACTATCACCTGATCCATTCAGGTATTCAAGTACCATTGATGCATACGTTCTAAGGACACATTGAAGTTTCCAACAATAAAATTCAATGGAGGTGGGAAATCTTTTCAAAGTCGACCAGATTGTAATTACTAGTAGTGGGACACACATTCCTAATGAACATTGAACCTGTCACTGGAACTATGTGAAAGACATTCAATTCGTTTGCGGTTGGAGTGAGTTCATCTTATTATGGTAATCGAATTTGCTATAATCATGTAAATAAGTAAGTTTTTATTCAATATTTATATATCGCTTAGTGGAGGAATAATCATAATTTTTTGATTATAATGAATGAACTGACTTCTTACATAAAATGAATGATTTTTAAAGTGAAGTACGTCAGTATTCAAAAATGGTAAATCAAGTGGCTGTACTAAACATTTTTTTGGTAAGCAGTTCTGTACCGCATTTTGAACAACGAAAGAATATGTTTTTATTCCTCTTTTGGGGTTATATTAATTATTTTAAACTACAACAACTCAAAAAGTACCGACAATATTCAAAACCCATCACTAAAACAACTAAAACAATAAACACAAATAGCGTCTAATACGTTAACCTAAACGCGTTGTTCTCACCCTAGGGAGGTGTTAATTGGAGCACCGCGATTAATGAACATGTTGACGTCACGATGTGTGAAGTACTTTTGAATTACGAACACATTCTAGATTTGAATCTATTTTTTTTTACACAGAACGCAATAAAAAAGGATTTGTAGGTACAGTTTGTTTTTAGAAAAATAATCTTTATATATATATTTCTTGTGTGCGTGTGTATGTCATGAACTCTTCCTAGACGGCTGGACCAATTTTGATGAAATTTTTTGTGTGAGTTCAAGGGGATGGGGGTTCATCGAGGATGGTTTAGATTCACAATTGAACCCGATTTACAAAAAAAAAGAGTCGAGACGAAGTTCGCCGGGACAGCTAGTTAGGTATATATTTTGAATACTATGTTAATACAGTTTGTAGATCTATAGAATTGATTAGCAAGTTCCTGCACGAGCAAATTTGACAAGTTTTTTTTTTTTAAAGACTACTCCCTCATTAGGTTACAAGCCCTGTGTTGCGGGGGACTTTACAAACATTCAATTCACGGAAACAAAGTACACCCAGACTCGAAACAACCATTAGTGGATCACACAAAGTGGTGTCCCTTGTGGGAATCAGACCCACGACCTCTTACGTAGCAGTCGGACACACTCCCACCGCGCCACAGAGGCCGCCATTGATCGTTTTAGTATTTTCTTAATAATTAAATTTTCCCTAACATTACCGATTATAATAATAACAAGGTAGCTCATGTCTGTGAGTTTTTAGACCTTATGTATAAGTACAAGATATAAAATAAGGTATCTACAGCCTCATTCCTTGTTAAGTAAGGAGCTACGTAAGTATATTGTATTCCACTAGTCTTGTATTTTGATTGATTGTTGAACATAAAGTTGTACTTACTCAAAATTTACAATAATAACCGTTTCAATAAAGTACTTTATCGTAACATTTTGTAGAACAGAATTGAACAAAAACAAAAACCTTCCAACTGATTGGTTCATTTACAGAACATCAAAACGATTATTTTCTTTGAATTCGTTCGTTCGATATTTAAAATTGTGACCTCCAAATTGTGACTGGCCAGTGGTAGGTCGAAAACGCTGTTGTAAGAGTACTTTCATATTGTGAAAAGATACGCGCGAAATTGTCTTAGTATTTAATGAATAGTAAAAAAAATGTTGATGGGAGAGCTGTAAGCTGTGACTCTCAAAATGTTTAGTAAGTATTTACGTAAATAGAGAACATTTCTTCGTTCCCTCTTTCTTCACACTTTTTCCTTCAGGACTTCTTTTCCACTAGTTACATATTTCTTTAAATATAATAATATTTATTATTATTAAGCCTTTATTGCTGATACTAAATATTTACACAGTGTTCACAATGTATTTGTATCTTATTAAACTAAATCATCACATTGGATTGCCCGGTTTAGTAATCAGCGTGTCCTGTGACACGAAGGCCTCTTCCAGCTGTTTCCATTCTTCTCTGTTGTTTGCTATTCTAGACCAGGTTGCTCCTCCAATATTCTTGATGTCGTCTGTCCATCTTTTAACTTGTCTTACTCTTTTTCTTTTACCATTACGCGGTTGTCTTTAATGATATTATTTATTCAATTCAGTAATATATCGGACATGTCTAGATGCTTCATTGGCGATTATTAATCCATTAGTTAATTATAGTCTTTCCTTTCGTCGCCCTTAAGAAGAACATAGGTTGTAAAATACTAAAATTAAAAAAAAAAACATCTGGTTTACTTTACTAATAAGTATAAAATATATGTAGATACAAAACAAAGAAATAATACATAGGCTTTATAATACCCATTATTTTTTCTTTCTACCGCAGCTATACGCGTACGCAATATGTGTACCTCTTAATAGATTCAAACTGCGTTCGTAATTTGAAATGTGTTCGACAATTGAAAACAGCGGGTATCGTTGCACCAACGCCATCTGTAAGGCCATCACTTCAACCTACATTTGAAATTTATTAAGTAAGTTTACTTACATATATATTATTTAAATTTAATTATAATAAACTTGAACACCGTTTACGTTGAAATAAAATCTGCATAAACCCTTAGGAGTTTAAAAATTTGGAAAATGGCGGAAAACCGATCGAAATGTCACCATATTTACAATTCCCCATTGAACGGGTGAAATTACCGTAAGTATTTGTGCAGTTAAACTGTACAATTAATATTTGAGCCTGGCAGAAAATTGCAGGAAAGTTGTCTATACCTACTCCTTTTGCCATCAACTATAAAATAAGAACATGAAATCATTACTCTACTCGTATGTAGATGCTCACATAAGAGAGTACGTGATTAATTTAGAACCTTTTTTGAATTACATAAGAAGTAACAGAAATATAAAATACGCAAAACAAAAATAACGAATACTGGCAGGTGCCTACGACAAAAAAGAAAAAATTAAACACATCATACGACATAAATAAATTACGTCTGTTCGAAATTTAGAATTAAGAACATTTTATTTTTAAAAATAGCTGCCCACGCAGCTTCGTCTGCGTAAATTTTCCCCGTTCTACCAACATTTCTCATTGCTGCTCCGCTCCTATTAGTCGTAGCGTGATATTATAGACTATAGCCTTCCTAGATAAATGGGCAAGCCAACAGTGAAATAATTGTTTACTTCGGACCAGTAGTTCCTGAGATTACCGCGTTCAAACAAACAAACAAAAAAACAAAAAAACAAACAAACAAACTCTTCAGCTTTATAATATTAGTATAGATTATAATATTAGTATAGATTTGCCATGTCAATGATAATAAAAATGTTATGCTTACTTAGTTAATTATTTTTACTGTTCTGAGGGTAATTTCACAACGTATCCTTTTGAAAGTAGAATATTGATGATATAATACGCGTTCGATAGCCAATAATTATTTTAAAGACTAGTCCTAAGAATCCAATTTACGTTGATACCTCATTCCTCATATTTTAGCTTTGTAAAGGTATCTTTTGTTAATGGTCGGTGAATGGACTCATCATTTTCATATGTTTATAAAGGGGTAATAAACCATTTGTGTATTCACATAGGATATTGCATTTATGGTTTAAATTCATTACTTATAATTACTTATTACTTCTAATATTTAAGAGGTTGTTGGTTATGCAGCGGCATGTTAATGAATAAAGTTATCCTACACAATTTCTCATATTAAATATATAAATTCAAAAACCCATAATTCATAGACTTTAAAGAAATTAATAGAAAGTCGTCCTTTATAAATCGATCAGTTTAATGCAAGATAAGGGAGAACAAGTTTCAAGATTTAACAGGTAACTGTATTAACTGGCCTGCTAAGCCGGAGGTCGTGAGTTCGATCCCCATCCAGGAAAAAAATTGTGGTATGAGCACGATGGTTTATTCTGTGTCTGGGTGTATTAATTTATCTATAATATGTATGTATTTAGAAATATATAAGTATGTTTAGCAGTTGTCTGGTTTCCATAGTACAAGCTCTGCTTAATTTGGCATTAGATGACGTTGTGTGAGTTGTCCCAGACACAGAATAAATCATCGTGCTCATCACTGTTATCCTGGATGGGAATCGAACCCACGACCTCTTGCGTAGCAGTCGGACACACTCCCACCGCGCCACAGAGGCAGTCATAAATTATCTGAATAATAGTGAAAACGGTAACTCACAATTGGCCGGTGTCGGGTGAAAACAAATCCCCCCCCCCAGCACGCCTCAGATTGAAATCCTGGATCCGCCGATGCAGATATTACAACGTTATTCTTGGTATAGAGCAAGCAATAATAACAATAGATTACGTACTACGAGACGTGATGAGCACGATACTGCGTAGAACACAAGACAAATTAGATATACAGTTGGATCAACGTAACTAGGCCGGACTGAAGTAGGCGACAAGTGGTTGCGCAGATGCATTTTTTGGAAGTAAATGGTGACAGGTAGCGGGGGGCGGGGGCGGTAACTAAACCAAGAGAATTAGAGATGCGATTACGCATTACATTGTCATAATTAGTATTACTAACTCATGTTTTTTTGTGATTATTTTTGTAAAGAAATTGTTTTTCATACTTTCTTTAGTATTTACTGTAACTGTTCTAAATTTAAACTTTTATGAACTGATTTAAATAGTGTTTTTGTATTGTTGAATAAAAATGTTAGTAGTATTTTTAATCGATTAAACATATTTTGTCGTTTTCGTAAGTAATTTTAGGGTCGCATCTCTATGACATGCGCGAAAGTGATAAAAACCTAACTTCAATCCGGTCAAGATACGTTGATCGTACTGTATCTTGGGACTTAATCGCGTGAATTATTTAAATTAAAAATTTAACCTTGTCACTTGACCACCGATCGTGGTTACAGGTCGACCCGTGACCACGATCGGTGCAATTCGATCGAAACGTCAAATAAAAGGTTCGTACCTTTAAATAATTCACGCGATTAAGTCCCGAAATATATCTAATATGTATAAAAAATGCGAAAGTTTAAAAACAATAAACATAAGACAACTTTAATGGCTTATAACTCTGCAAATCTGGGTGTACTTTGTGTCCGTGACTTGTATGTTTGTAAAGTCCCCCGCGACACAGAGCTTGTGCCCCACTGCGGGAATCGTCTTTAAAAAAAAACGCATTTTTTATATGATTTCTTGTCTTGATGTTATTGTTGGAGTGCGTGTGAGCTTTGCGCTATATAGATTCCCTGACTCAGTGGTTACCGAGCAGACGTTACCAATGTCGGCCCATCCATAGATGGGTGACCGTTTTCGAACATTGTCACACCCCCTCCATGCCTCGGAGAACACGTTAAGCCGTCGCGTCACACATGGGTCCTGCGCCTAATCTCTCTCCGGACGTATCGAATTTCCATCCCAGTATATAATCCATACTAATATTATAAATGTCAAAGTAACTCTTTCTGTCTGTCTCTTTCACGCTCAAACAGCTAAACAAACCGATTTAAATGACATTTGGTAGTATGAGTCCTGGGGAAGGACATAGGATAGTTTTTATGACACCCTGTGGGCGGAGCCGCAGGCAAAAGCTAGTTATTATTATATGGATTGGATTATCTATAGCCTGCTTTATCTCACACTGACGTCATTACTAACATCGAATTGTATTCCGAACGCGGTCACACCCCTGCATTTCAAATTAACATTCGAATTTCAAACGTCTGTGGTAGGAACCCGTCTCGGGTCACGTGACTCGACTCGGGTCGGACCAGATTGAAAGGGCATAGGCAAGTTTGCATGAAGAGGTATAGATACTTTGGCACTTATCTACAGGATGTAACATAAAGGTGTGGTGATATTCAAGGGTTGGTAACCCATGATACTGATTGCACATACCTAATTTTGTCAAAATCGGAGATTATTTTTTATTCGTTTATTTATAAATGAAAAAGTTATTCATTAAAAAAAGTATGACTTAAAAAGTTCTATGCCATAATAATCACATCGAATTTGGTATCAGGGGAGGTATAATTCTTATGCCATACGCCTTTTACTACTGAATTTTAACAAAAAGAATATGCTATAACTATGTAATAAAAATGCAACCAACTATGGCACCATATTAGGTGCAATACTGGCAACATAGTGTATGTTGAAATTTTACCGCGCGTTTCTGTTACATCCTGTATATGTTGGACTGGTAAGACTAGTACTAATTAGTTGGCGGCAATTTTCATAGGCTCATAGCTTTCACGAAACGTATAAGGATTTGCAACTGAAATGTGCAATTAATATATAACTTAAACAACAGGCAAAAATTTGTTAAGAATAAGCTAAATTGCTATCAAACCTCAGAAATTAGATGTATTTCGGGACTTAATGGCGTGAATTATTTAAACCTTTTATTTACCCGACGTTATATATCTAATTAGCTGACCCGCGCAACTTCGTCTGCGTTCCCCGTTTTTGCAACATTTCTTATTGCTGCTTCGCTCCTATTGGTCGTAGCGTGATGTTATATATGGCTATCCAACAGTGAAAGAATTTTCCAACTCGGATCAGTAGTTCCTGAGATTACCGCGTTCAAACAAACAAACTCTTCAGCTGTATATTATTATTAGTATAGACATGTATAAAAATCGCGAAAGTTTAAAAACAATAAACCTTAGAAAGAAGAACAGTTTCCTAATGCTCGTATATCCGAAATGAGGCTTTCCCAAAAACTAAACTCTCAAAATAAGCAAAGTGAAGAGTTCATAAAAACTCAAGTTGTATACACTCGTGATTAAAATCATCAAAATTTAAGCTTTTATAGGAAAAATCTCACTCCTATCATAGCCAAAGATATACAGAACGTTAAATTTACAACGCCTTCTCCCCCCCTCTTTACATCAGGGGTTAAAAACAATTCGCAAGCTCACAACATTTTTACAAAACAGGTTAACATATCATAACCTCATTTGTCAAATGAACATGCACCCTAACATCAAACTAAATAAAACTACCCACATTTTTTTAATGAAATCTATTCGTGACTGCGCTAAAGCGTTTATCATTATAATTGTATGCAATTTTGTGGTGATTCATTAAGGAGTCTACACATGAGGGGCTTTCAGCGATACATTATGAAAAGGTTGCTTGCGTGAGGAACGCGGGAATTCTAGAATGTGTTGTCTTGAGAATAATGTGGATATTACCTACTTTATAAATATATTTATTACGGGTTTTAATCGCGTGAATAATTTAAGGTAAAATACCTTGTTCATTGCCCGACGTTTCGATCGCAACGGCCGTGGTCACGGCCGTTGCAATACGGTCGAAACGTCGGAAACGCGAAAGTTTATCAACATTTATTACTGACTTTGTTATTCGTATTTATAACAGGTAGGTAATCTGCCTCGGTCTTAAACGACCTTTCTCTACATCCATAAAATAAGAAATTATAATCTATACCTACTAATAATACCTAGTCTGGCCATAAATACTGTTACAATTAAAAATAAGAAAGATATTACATTTGAATTTGGAATCTGTCATTTTTATACGATTGTTCATTGTATTTTCTAATTTTGGCGCCAATACATTGTACAATATTTTGCTATATTAAAATGGAGTGGGGTGATAAAGAAAACCGAATCGCTGTGATTGCATTACACAAAGTTGGTATGGAGCCGAATGTAATTTTTAAAACTCTCCATACGCTTGGTATTAGTCAAATGTTTGTGTACCGGGCTATTAATAGGTACAATGAGACCTTCTCTGTTTGTGACAGAAAAAGATCTGGCCGTCCACGTAGTGTTCGTACAAAATGGTGGTCAAAGCAGTAAGGGAAAGAATTCGAAGAAATCCTGTCCGAAAGCAAAAGATTTTATCTCGGGAGATGAAGATAGCACCCAGAACCATGTCACGCATTTTAAAAGATGACTTAGGACTTGCAGCCTATAAGAGACGCACTGGTCATTTTTTAACTGATAATTTAAAAAAGAATAGGGTGGTAAAATCGAAGCAACTACTGAAGCGGTACGCAAAGGGAGGTCACAGAAAAATTTTGTTTACGGATGAGAAAATCTTTACAGTTGAGCAACATTTTAACAAACAAAATGACCGTATTTATGCTCAAAGCTCTAAGGAAGCTTCCCAATTAGTCGACAGAGTGCAACGTGGGCATTATCCGTCTTCAGTGATGGTTTGGTGGGGTGTTAGCTATGAAGGAGTGACTGAGCCATATTTTTGTGAAAAAGATATCAAAACATCGGCACAAGTGTATCAAGATACCATTCTTGAGAAGGTAGTTAAACCCCTTAACAACACCATGTTCAATAACCAAGTATGGTCCTTCCAACAAGACTCAGCGCCGGGTCATAAAGCTCGGTCCACGCAGTCTTGGTTGGAAGTGAACGTTTCGGACTTCATCAGAGCTGAAGACTGGCCGTCGTCTAGTCCCGATCTTAATCCGCTGGATTATGATTTATGGTCAGTTTTAGAGAGTATGGCTTGCTCTAAACGCCATGATAATTTGGAGTCCCTAAAACAATCCATACGATTGGCAGTGATGAATTTTCCCATGGAAAGAGTGCGTGCTTCTATTGATAACTGGCCTCAACGTTTAAAGGACTGTGTTGCAGCCAATGGAGACCACTTCGAATAAGCTTTTTATATTTTGAATTGTTTTTTATTTATGTATTAAACTAACACACTGTAAAAGTAATAAATATTATTTGCAATAAAAAAAAATGTTTTTTCTTCGTAACAATATTTATGGCTAGACTAGGTATAAAGCTGAAGAGTTTGTTTGTTTAAACGTGGCAATCTTAGGAAATACTGATCCGAATTGAAAAAATATTTTACTGTTGGATAGCCCATTTATCGAGGAAGGCTGTAGGCTATATAACATCACGCTACGACGGATAGGAGCGGAGCAGCAATGAGAAATGTTGCAAAAACGGGAAAATTTCAGCAGACAAGGTTGCGCGGGACAGCTAGTAAAAAATAATAGTAGTTGTATACTAGTAGTAACAGGATTTAAGTGTCACTGATACTTTGGGATTAGCGTGATGCTTACCATCAGACGCACGACCTGCTCTTCTCTTCCTTTCGTATTAAAAAAAACAACACAACTTACAATTGAAACGAATGTAACTCCACCTGACTTAAGGTTCATTTCCGAGCATCGCGGCCGATCGCGAGCCGCTCGCGGCTTACGACAAGCGGCTAATGAACCTTTAATGAAACCCGTCAACCCATTTAGGTTGACATACATACAAACTTATGCTTGATAAACATTGCCCTATTTCTGACGCAGTCGGCTACATAATAATGAACTTTCATATGAACTCTAAATTGTAGTGAGACCCTAAAAAAATGTATTGCTTGGTTTACCCACAAACAGGTGCTGAAGCCGACTTTACTTTGAGCCGCTTTTTAAAATGATTATTATTTTTTTTATTTTTTTTTAAAAGACGACTCCCGCAGTAGCTCTGTGTCGCGGGGGACTTTACAAACTTACAAGTCACGGACATAAAGTACACCCAGACTCGAAACAATAATTTGTGGATCACACAAATTGGCGTCCCGTGTGGGAATCGAACCCACGACCTCTTGCGTAGCAGTCGCACACACTCCCACCGCGCCGAATTATTATTTCGACGATCCTAAATAGGAAGACTATTACACATTTTTTTTAAAATATCAAGTAAATGTATAATTGGTGAAGAGTGTCAATATTTTTTTGGAATACTACCAAACATTTTAAAGTTGATAACTATACGCTCTCACTAAAATTTTCCTTAATACATATATATTTTTTCTCTACCTATAAGCAGTAGTACTATACCACAGACTTTTAAACAACATTCCCCGCCCCCACTTTCAGGCAGTTCAAGCAGCGCCTAAACCAACAACTGGTGTAAAAAAAAAAATCTAAATCAAATAAACAAAATAATCTAATTCGCCGTCTAAAGTCATATCCACACTATTCGCTCTACAAAGACGGATGTCGGTAGCCAGGCCATTCGTTTTAGTTTCATTTATGACACTCATAATCCATTCAGGCCTCCATACATACAACTAGCATGCATTTGAATCGCTTTATAATGTTGTTTTTCATGGGTTTATTGAATAAACTGTGAATAAATGTGTGGGAATTCCATACAAATTCGAATGACGTGCTCAACTTACGTTTTTCTTTATGGCTTGTGCTAAGTCTTGTTATGCAGAAGTTGACTTTTGATGTAATATGAATATTTTTTGGATTTTTTGAATGGTTTTTCCACTTGTTGTCAGGCAAAAAACTTCAGGCTAAGGCTCGCAATCGTCAGGTCGCGAATTCGAATCCTACCCAGTATACTACCGACGTGAACCCACTCTTAACACAAGCTATTGAGCTTAGCTGGAGGGATTAACAGGATTGCTAGTAATGTGGGACCAAAATCCCACATTCAGATAATATCTTTCGGGAGGTTCACACGTATAATACTTGCATGTTATATCCTGGCAGCCAAGCTAATACCTCATCACAATATCTTCAACAACATTATATTATATCATCAGGTTGTGGGTTCGATTCCCACTCAGGACAAACCTTTGTGTGAGCAGCACAATAGTTTATTCTGTGTCTGGGTGTACTTTATTTATAATAAATATATATTTATACATATTAAGTATATTTATCAGTTGTCTGGTTGCCATAGTACAGGCTCTGCCTAGTTTGGGATCAGATGACCGAGTGTGTGTTGTCCTAAGATGTTATTATATATTTACTGCCATTGTATGTGTTTTGTGTGTTAAAGTGTTTTCTTAATAAATATTATTATTATTAATATATATTAATAATAATAATATTTATTATATATGGTTTAAGATGTGGTTTAATTATATATATATATATATATATATATATATATATATATATATTATATATAATTAAACCACAGACAGACAGATGGTTTCTTTAAACATTTCAAACTTCTTGTTGTCTCCAATGCTACGGCGGCTAATCTTAGACTAAACCACCTAACAACGCAGGGGATATTATAAACCAAACATCTAAAAAACAAAATAAATAAAAAGGTAGACCAGTAATCAAATCTATTAATATTAATGAAAATAACTGATGGTCTGTCACATTTTCTTACCATCACATAACATAGAATCAATTTGGTATAATTATATCTATTATAATATCTTGGGACAACTCACACAACGTCATCAGATTCCAAAGTATGCAGAGCTTATTGTTTTTTAAACTTTCGCAATTTTTATATGTATTAGATATATTTCGGGACTTAATCGCGTGAATTATTTAAAGGTACGAACCTTTTATTTACCCGACGTTTCGATCGAATTGCACTGATCGTAGTCACGGGTCGACTAATAATAAATAATAAATAATTCAGGCGATTAAGTCGCGAAATATATCTAATATGCAGAGCTTGTACTATGGTAACTAGACAACTGATAAATATCTAATATATTTCTAAATACATACATATTATAGATAAATTACACCCAGACCAGAATAAACCATCGTGTTCATCACACAAAGTTTTACACTGGGTGGGAATGGAACCCACGACCTCTTGCGTAGCAGTCGGACACACTCCCACCGCACCACAGAGGCATAAGGTTTACTTGAAGCTGGCCAGTATCCTCCTAGATCCCTCCACAAAGAAAACTGTCCTATCGAAATAGCCGATAACACCATTTTATTAATAACTAGCTGTCGCCCGCCGCTCTGCCCGCATGGATTTCGTAAAAAAAAATTTTTTTTTTTCTTAATAAAAAGTATCCAATGTTACTTCTAATACCTCCAAGAATATGTGTACAAAGTTTTATGATGATCGGTTAAGTAGTTTTCGCGTGAAAGCGTAACAAACAAACTTACATTCACATTTATATATTACTAGCTATGCCCCGCGGTGTTACCCGCGGTTTATTAGCCTATGTGTTAATCCAGGATGTCAGCTAACTCTATACCAAATTTTATTAAAATCGCTCCAGCCGTTTAGACGTGAAGAAGTAACAAACATACACACTCACATACTCACAAACTTTCGCATTTATAATATTAGTGTGATTAAGTAGGGATAATAATAAAGCCCTTTATTCCGAAATTAAATAGTTACAATTATAGTGCGGTAATCAAAAACTACAAAATGTCTGATTTCGGTGTGCCTCTTTGCATAGGCCTCTTCGAACAACTTCCACTGTTGCCTATCACGGGCAACCCCCCCCCCCCAGTTAGGACCCGCTGTCAGCTTGAGTTCCTCCTCCCATCCTCCCATCTAGTAAAAGATCTTACTCGATTTCTTTTTTCATCTCTTGGATGCTATTCTTTCATAGCTTGTTGACTGTTTTGTTTGTCTCATTGTTTAACTGCCTCTGTGGCGCGGTGGGAGTGAATCCGACTGCTACGCAAGAGGTCGTGGGTTCGATCCCCATGCAAGATAAAACTTTGTGTGATGAGCACGATGGTTTATTCTGTGTCTGGGTGTTATTTATCTATAATATGTATGTATTTAGAAATATATAAGTACGTTTATCAGTTGTCTGGTTTCCATAGTACAAGCTCGGCTTAGTTTGGGATCAGATAGCGTTGTGTGAGTTGTCCGAAGATATTATTATTATTATAGCCTTACTCCACTTTCCCTTTGTGTCTCGCAACAAAAATGGAGGAGGCCACACCACCTCCATTTTTGTTGGTCTATTTTTGTTAAAATATCAATTAGTTTTGTTTTGGAGTGGAGACCCTTAACAAAACTAATTGATTGACCATTTTATTAACATACCACAATTCTAGAAAACAATATATTTACCAAATACAAAACATTATCAACTGCAATTAACCCTCAAAAAACACCGAAATACGCGTCTAAATCCAAATTTAACAAACAGAACAAACACATGAGGGTTAACGCTAATTTATAAACGGCCGCTTAATACCCGTCGAGAGGATACGGACACGCGCGAACATGTACGTACAGAACTATCTGTCTGTCTGTGGTTTAATTATATATAATATGATTGTTATTGAAGAGATTGTGATGAGGTATTAGCTTGGCTGCTAGAATATAACATGCAAGTAATATACTTACGTGTAAATCTCTTGGAAGATATTATCTGAATGATAGTGAAACCCGTTGCGTGGTTCAGAAAATTTTCGCATACCTACAGTATGTATTTAATCCCTGTCCGACCCCTTTGATGTGTTGTTAGGTATCATGTTCCCATTCGATTTATGTAATATTTTTAATATAATGACGAAAAAAAATTACAATTTTTTTCTTCATAGTATTCAAATAGGAAATCATGTGGTGGCGAAAAATATTGTTTGTTATGAGGCTTTATGCAAACAATGTTGATAAAAAGTCTTGTAATTTATGTATAATATGTAAAGTATGCATTTTGAATTATATAATTATATTTATTTGTTGTCTGTATGTCATAGTACAGGCCCTGACTAGTTCATAAATTGTGAATTTTAATATTCAATAAAAAAACATTTTGACGGATATAATTTTTTTTCTATTTTTTATACACCTCTTTAGGGTCGGACAGGGATTAATTTACACCTTGTATATAGGGACAGAGGGGGAACTACTTTGTTTTATACTATATAAGTACTTACCTAACAATGTCACTTCTGATTTTAAACCCATATTAAATATATGAAGTCAAACATCAAATACCTTATGAATCTTGCAAAAAGAGCCCGATTTGACTAAGAGACAAATAATATAAAATGATGAAACAATATTTTTTTTGAGAATGATTGATAAATCGACATAGATACAGACTCAAATACTCGTTACCCTTAAAGCTTATTTAACAAACAAAATACCAAGGTAATATAGGTATACTAGCTGACCCTAGCAACTTCGTCTGCGTCAAATAAACCCGTTTTTGCAAAATAGGGGTAAATTAAAAAATAGGGGTTGATCGTAGAAGGGTGAAAATTCAGGGTTGTATGTATTTTTGAATCCGGTATCATAAAAAAATAAAAATTTACCTAAAAATAAAAAAAAATAATTAGGGTTGGACTACCCTTAACATTTAGGGGGATAAAAAATAGATGTGGTCCGATTCTCAGACGTACCCAATATACACACAAAATTTCATGACAATCGGTCGAGCCGTTTCGGAGGAGTTAAATTACAAACACCGTGACACGAGAATTTTATATATTAGACTAGCTGTGCCCCGCGGAACACCCCGCGGTTTATTAGCCTATGTGTTAATCCAGGGTGTCAGCTAACTCCATACCAAATTTTATTAAAATCGCTCCAGCAGTTTAGACATGAAGAAGTAACAAACATACACACTCACATACTCACAAACTTTCGCCTTTATAATATTAGTGTGATGTGATTACCTTGGTATTTACATGAGATGCATAGCATAACAACCCATATGATGTCCCACTGCTGGGCACGGGTCTCCCCAGTAGAACCTACTTATTAGTTCCTGGGGGTAATTGCCATAATCGCCACGCTTGGCGAGCGGGTTGGCGATCGCAGTAAGGCTTGAAATACGCAGAGGACGCTGCTGCCCGTCCTCCCGTGTGACATCCCTTAGTCGCCTTGACGACACCCCCGGGAAGAGATGGGGTGGCACTATTCTTAAGCCGGTGCCACACAGCTGAGATGATACCCTACTGAAACAAAATATACCTTTCTAATCCCTACACTTTAATCATAAAAAACCTAAGGCGTTGTAAAGAATCCGCTCATAGTGATTTCGCACGAGTTATTCGATATGTCGAGAACGATTCTCGATTATCGATAACTCGATGCTTATGTCCCGGCGGCTATCGGATTCATATCCGAATTAATAATCTCGATACAGTGAGATGTGGGGACTTGTTACGTGTGACGGAATACGCAGGATGTAAGAAGATTGTGTTTAGATTCCTTGTATTTTTTTTAGGCACAATGTCAACTTAGTAACGAGTTTTTTTTAAACATGGAACCTTAGTACTTTTTATTTTTTTATATACAAACAATTTTGTAAAAAGAACATAAGAAAATGTAAGATTTTTTAATTTTTTAAAGGGTTAATCTAAATTTTACCCAACAAGAACGATGTCAAAGTATTATATTTAATAAATCAATACATTTTATATAGGTATATATTATAATTAATCAATATATTATATTAAGCTATTGCATAGCTTTTATCGCAGGCTTTGAGAGCGGCGACCGAATCAAGAAATTCCGTAACGAAAATAAAACCTAACACCCCCTACTCCGCCTACCTTAAAAATACTGCTAAATAAATAATTATAATTGCATAACTTGATAAAAAAATGCTATGCAATAGCTTAACCGCGGCAGTCCCCGAGTGTCACACATTTTTTAAATATTTTATTTTCAGTTCTCAGGGGTTAAAAAAAGAATAAAAAACGTAACGCGAAAAGAACAAAGTTCATAGAACGAACTTGAACAAAAAATATGTTTTTTTTTAAATTCTTGATGAATAGGGTATTTCTAACTTCCCCGCAAATATAATACCTCTCCAATCTGACATATCCTTATTCAAAAAGATAATTTCGTCAAAATTCGTTTAGTAGTTTGGCAACCCTGTCTGCTAAGCCGAAGGTTGTGGGTTCGATTCCCACCCAGGATAAAACTTTGTGTGATAAGCACGATGGTTTATGCTTTGTCTGGATATATTTTTTCTATAATATGTAAATAAAAAAATATGTTTATCAGTTGTCTGGATACCATAGTACAGGCCCTGACTAGTTTGGAAATAGATGACGTTGTGTGAGTTGTCCTAAGATATTATTATTTTTAAACAATTTATACGAACATGAACTAAGAGAAAATATTTTTATTTATACCTGCGAATCTAATACCTCACCAATCTTATAAAAATATATATATTACGGGTTTTTATGCGGGCATTACACAAGGTATTTTATCTTAAATTATTCACACGATTAATAATTAATTCCCGTAATATATATATTTTCATGATGTGTACAAATCGCCAAACTTTATCAACATTTATGACATAGGTAGATACCCTTGATAAAAAAAAAAACTTTTCATCAAAATTAGTTTAATACTTCGGCATAGAAGTGTACAAACATACATGCATCAATCTAACTCCACAAACTTTTACGTCAAACACGATATACCACCTCCATTTCACAAAATACTTCGAACTTCGTTGTACAAATATATTAGATGGATTCAATTTCCGCGACACAATATTACAGATATATGATAGCTGTTACTAATGTCTTTTAAATGTGTGTCTCTACAATTTAATGTAGACTTCGCTATGGTTTACAGTCCGTATCGTTTTTGTGTTTCCTTTCTCGTTGTGTAGCCTGAAAATGTTTAGTATTAGACGTAGATGAAGTTGGATTTCAACTTTGTTGAGGCTAAGTTGCGTTTTATTAATGGATGCCCATTCCTATATTTATAAATCGTATCTTGCCAATCGTAAATCTTACGTAGTAGTGCTAAATCCCAGGAATTTGCCACTTCAGGCGTTCCACAGGGATCACACCTAGGGCCTCTACTCTTCCTAATCCTTATCAATTCTATTTTGAAATGTTTTAACCATATAAGTGCTTACCTATTTGCTGATGACCTCAAAATTTTAAAATCAAAAGCATGGATGATTGTATTCTTGTTCAAGATGACATTAATAGCTTGGTTGAGTAGTGTGATCGTAATAAAATGCTTTTAAATGTAGATAAATGTAATTATATTGCCTTCAACAGAAATAAAATAGGGATAGAAGCATCATACCATATAAATGACCAGCCACTCAAACAAGTTGAATGTGTGCGTGATTTGGGCGTCCTTATAGACAGTAAACTTACTTTTAATGCACACATAGATAAAATAATACTAAATGCCTCTAAATTGTGCGGTTTCTATTCAGAAATACCGAAAGATTTGAACTGTCAAAAACGAAGATCCTATTATTTAACTCATTAGTTCGTAGTGTACTGGAGTATTGCTCCCAAGTTTGGTCTCCACATTACCAAGTTCACAGAAACCGTCTCGAACGCGTCCAGAGGTGGTTCCTTAGCCATCTCACGTACAAAACAAAATTGCAGAAATCCCTACATTCGTTTCATTTTTTTTTATTTTTATTTGTAAGTACAACCACATCATACATTTTAAACATTTGAGGAAACAATTATTATAGGAGAGAATTCTGATATGCATGACACTTATGGTGTACATAGCATTTGCTTAAACTACTAACATCAGACAAAGGTGGACTGGCAGAGAATGCTTTTAGCATTAAGTCCACCTTTGTACAACTTTGTGCATAAAGTTTTAAATAAAATAAAATAAATAAATAAATAAAAAAATACTACAAAAAATTAAGACAATCTAAACTAACTTAAACTAACTTATAATAAGTACCTCATTACAAGAAGAGACTAATTTTTGTATCTTCTGTTTGA
This sequence comes from Herminia tarsipennalis, assembly GCA_945859575.2. Taxonomy (NCBI): domain Eukaryota; kingdom Metazoa; phylum Arthropoda; class Insecta; order Lepidoptera; family Erebidae; genus Herminia; species Herminia tarsipennalis. Next base: position 18,671,073 of record OX243846.2, on the reverse strand, counting down.
AACTATTGAATGAGTCATGAAAGATGTCAATGGTAGGGTCACGAGTTTGGATATAATTGTACCAGCTTAGGGCCCTAGAAAGGGGGGCCTGATGTCCTAAGTTGGTTCTGGAAAATGGGATATAAAATATTTTTTTAATTTTATTTCTGGGATAACAATAAGGGACGATCAGGGATATTCTTTGTATCAGTTGACTACATTGGACTTGGTTGTTTATTAATTTGTGGAAAAAGCATAAGTCGAGTACACTTCTGCGACTACGAAGAGTGGTCATTTTGAATTTAGACAGCCGCTGTTCATATGGTCATTAATATAGTCTCACTAAATCATAGACGTAAGCTTCTTGACCTATCATTCTTATATAACATCCTAAATAACAACATTGATTGTCCTGAATTACTATCAAAGATCCATATCTCAGCCCCAAGTAAATTTACCGCGCTCAAGTGTGTTCAAACTGTTCAATATACGTAGATATAAGACTAACCTAGGACTTAACTCGCCAATGACCAGGATGACCAAATTATACAACGAACTCGCTCGTTTGTTAAATCTGGACATCTTTTTCATACTAGGCATAAGTATAAAAAATATATTTTAGAATACCTTGAAAGCACAAGTTAGTATGTAAGCATTGTTAACCATTTATTAAATTTTATTAGTTTTTATGATTTCACAATTTTGTTATCCGCAATTTTATAGTTTCTTTTAAGTTTAGTTTAGTTTTAGTATAACAGAGTTGCTACTTTCTATGTTAGCTGTGGTTGCCTGTAATTGTATGAGCACAAAGCATGTACATGTATATTTATTATTGTATAAGATCTGTGTATTATTTTTATTTTATTTAGGATCGCCAACACATTTGTTGGCAATCTTTATAAAATAAAAAAAATAATAAAATAATATTAATAATGAATAAAAATGATAATAGACAATAAAATTCCTGACTGAAGTAGTATGAATTCCTGTCGTGTAGGTAATATTGCTGTGCCATCGGACTACGACAGTGAAAAAACAATGGGTTGCACTCCGGGAGTGCCGGCAGAAATGAAAACTTGAACATTATGTGACATACTGATGAAATTTGAATAATATTTTTCGATCTTACTGACATAAAATAAAAAAAATATGAAATATTAAATCACAAATCAAAAAACGAAAATCAAAAATAAAAATAAAAAAGGGAAATAAAAATAATTGTTACTCGGACTCGAACTGGGGTCTTCTGGTTTTTGGACCGCCCTAATTTACCACCTGAACTAAAATAACATTGTAGACGGTGGCGAAATTAACCTTCGTATTTTAATGATATTGTAGCAATTTATTGCTCGGAGGGAGAGCAATAAATCTTACGAATTTTCGATCAGGTCACGTGTCCTGACGCGAGTTTAACATTATTTACTCAACGCCAAAGTGAACGACGCCGCTAAAGAAGTTTTCACTAAAAAAATAATAATGCCTATTGATATAATTAGATACCTACTTAAACAGAACGTATAAGTCTATTGGAGCAAACGTGAAGGTATGACAATATGCTATTTATTTGGACTGCCAAGTAGTTGTTACGTTATTACTTACGACTATACAACTAAGAATATATTTAATGATATATAACAAATAATTAAGGTATCATAGCAAGGATGATAAGGAAAATAATGTTGTGTGTGATAATCTCAACTGATAGGAGTAATCAATATCTTTGACGCTTTTGGATAATAAATTCCTTCTTAAAACAATATTAGCTAAAAACTAACTACACAAAATATAAAAACCAAACACTAAAAGTAATAAAATCACGGATAGTTTTAATCTTAATCATTATAATTATAAGACCATTACATTACAATTAAAATGCATTTCCAACATTCGACTAAATCTGAGATATGGTCAGCCCTAATTCTGCTAAGTAATAAACATAGACATGACACGTATCCCCAAAGCTCACACAACTTGGAGGACTAACTACACGTGAAACTTGTCAGACAGGAGTTAACCGGACTACTCGATTTGTAATCCGAGAACTAATTCCGCAGATTGGAGAAATCAATCGAGAATTGTATCGATTTTTGTTTGAGACTATACGATGCCTTTGCCAGTAAAATTACGTGTGACAGCTGTCAGTTAGTACACAAGAAAAAAGTTAGGTTAATAAAAAACAAAAATGTTGGATTATTTTAATGCTGGCACAGCTTAAATGCGAAATTATACAAGTATATTGACCGTAACTTTAAAATGTATTATTAAAACTAAATTCACACATTTAGTATGTACCTTTCAAACTTTCAAATAGACTAAAGTTTCATTAATTTTATTTGAATAGGCCTGTGGGCACAGGTGCTAGCCTTCATAGAATGCACGTTCTGCCACGGAGAAGTAGACAGACGGAGTTGTAAAAATGGCGGCAAAGTGACATGTCGCTATTTTTACAGCTCCGCGTTTAAAGTGTAAAACAGTGTAAAATATACTTGAAATACGTGATAACTCGACAAGAACGACACTTTCTGATTAAAGAAGAAAACTATAAATACATTATACTTGAAACTGGCGTATGCGCATAATGTGCGAGCCATAATCTCTACCTATTAATATTGAAGGGAAGAGGGAAAAAAAAATGTAAATAAATGTGTACATCATGTTCTGCCTAAATCGGGCATGCAAATGTCAATAGAAAATATACGTTAAAGAAGTTAGTGTTTTGAAGCTTTTATCTGCTATTATTTAAGAACTCTTTCACCGTATAGAAACCTCTATCTATTAGCCAAGTCTTGAGGCTTTTTACAAATTTATTATAGGGCAGGTCCATTATATTGTTAGGTATGCGATTAAATATAACTCCACACATTGCAAAACAGTTCTTTTTGTAAAGTACAGTTCTAGGAATTTTGGGCAAAACAATTCTGTCTGGATTTCTAGTGTTTCTCAAGTGCATGTCTTTGGCTTTGATAAACAGATCTTTATTTAGTTTTGTTATTAGTATTTTGTGTCTGAACCAACTTGCATTTGCTTCTGTAAGCCCGTACCAACACAGCTGATTGCCGCTATACATTACAGAATAGAACAACGTTCGTCGACTGAGAACGTCGCAAATCTCACGTATTTGATCGTTCGCTGCTCTATACAATAAACTGTAGTACTACATGTGTCTGGTAGAAGTCTATAGAGCTGACAATGCAATGCTTTGGTGGAAATCAAACTCTTTGCCTTATACATGCTCTAGGGGTTTATGTACCAAACACAACATTTGACGGACGCATATTTCGTGTGGCAATGCGGAGGATATAGGTAGGTACTAGGAAATTAATATAGGTTTAATGACATTAAAATAAAATGGTTTTTTATAGCTTAATTACTTACATATTTATGAGTACTTCCAAAACATATATAGAGCAGATTTTATATAAAAAAATAGTTAAAAAACATTTTTTAAAACCACCCTTTATTTAAAAGCTCAATAAATATTATTTTAAATTAAAACAAACATATCTACTACTACTTTGTTATATTATACCACCAGCTGTCCCGCGCAACTTCGTATGCGTCAATTTTCCCCTTTTTTGCAACATTTTTCATTGCTGCTCCGCTCCTATTGATCATAGCGTGATTTTATATAGCTTTTAGCTTTCCTCGATAAATGGGCTATCCAACAGTGAAAAAATTTTTCAATTCGGACCAGTAGTTCCTGAGATTACCGCATTCAAACAAACTCTTCAGCTTTATAATATTAGTATAGATTCAAATGACATAAAAGCTTGTCGCGATTTGACTACTCAAGACAATATGGTAGGAAAATCGCGCGTGATAAAATTACGATGAAGTAACTGATTCAAAATTTCCCTTAAACAAAAGTTAGGAATTAATATGACAGAATCAGGAGGTATCATCGGCTCTATAAACATACAAATAAGCAAGACCGCGATGTGTACAAATCAAATAGGCCGTGTCTCAGTAGCCAATCAACAATTTCAAGACGTTTGCTTAGAGCCTGTCCGTCGTCTTGCAAGATATTACGTACCGACGTGAATTGGTGTGGGGAACACGTTAGGAATCCCGTTTGTATTTGACGAAGGACTTCCAATGTATTTGAATTTCGAGTCGATATTGGGGATATGGAATTGATTAATACGATGTCTCGGTTATGATATCGACACTCCATGTTCAGTTATGGAGATAATTATATACTATCAATCTTTACCGACAATATATGGTGTATTATATCTGGGATGACTATTTTGTTTTAATATGAATTTTCGTGGCTATGCCGATTTTATCAAAAGAGTAAAAAATTAACAAGCTTTTTAATAAAAAAAAGGTGCTACGATGGTACAGACAAACACACATATACACAGACACGTCACTTAAAACACCCTTCCTTTTGTATTGGAGGTTAAAAACAAAACAACAAATAAACACTTACCTCACACAAATAAATTAAACGTGCAGTGAAATATGTAAAACAAAAAGGCTATAGCTTAAGTATGTTAGTATATTGCCTTAATGCAATTTAATCTGCGCGCACGCATCACGAACTTGCGCCCACGCATCTACACTTCTACACAAGAGGGGAGCCTTGTTATCCACATACAGAAAAGCTACGCTATATAATATAGCCACAAAATAACCGTGTTATAAACCGTGTATATGTAATAATAAGAGTACGAAAGGTAAGACATCGTTCAAGTGCAAGAATTTCAGAACACTTCGAACCATTTTCTTTGGTAGGTGTTCCGAGATTTCGTGTTCGAGAGCCATTATGTCTTTGTGCATACATTGGGCAAACATTTTATGAAGGTCAGCTTCTCTATCCTAAGTTTTACGTTAAAGTAAATTTTAAAATCATTAGAATAAACCGGGCAGGTGCATATCGGGCCACGCACAATGTAGGGTTCCGTAGCTACCCAGCACAATAACGGGGTATAAATAGTGAGTTTTCCGTTAATTTTGTTTTATAACAACGTTATTTAAGTTTTTTTCAATGGCATTTGTACGAAAATTGTGTAGATGAAATTTTTGAAGACCTATCCAATAACACCCCAAACGATAGGGTAGATAAGAAAAAAATCACATCTCTACTTTAAGTGTAGGGGAAGTACCCGACAAAATATATCCATGCCAAATTACAGCTTTCTAATACTATGGGTCTACCTGCGGACAGACAGATAGCCGCGCGACGTACCCAGAATCTTGTTTTTGGGGGGTTTTCCCAATTTAAGGGGAAGGGATGGTGGGTAAGGTGGTAAAATAATTGCCCATGGTATGTAAATGTAAAAGTCTTTTTATTTCCTCAATTAATAGTTAGAAAACTAAAACTAATTTAAATTACATATTATGTAACGTTATTGTTAATTAAAATATAAAAATAAATAAACGCTTTATTTTTTAGGAACCCATTTAAGGGTAAAGGCCTCGGTATATATAATTTTAATTGCAAATGATGTGCTGTGATGAAGTGGGGCTGCTTTTTGTGTTGTATAGCCTGTCAATCGCTTCATACTACAACACAATCCTAACTTAAGTATGCACATGGTAATGTAATTTAAACAAATGGTCGGGACAATGTGTGAGAAACTTGAGATAATCACACTGACTACGTTTAGTTTATAGTCCTTGATTTGTGCGTGTTTGCGTGTCTGTCTGCGTTTGGTACCTTGTTCGAAGCGTGAGTCCGCTCATGATAGCCTACGTTAACATGTTGAAAGGTATTTTGGTATCTAAATAGCCTATTAAAGGACTTGTTCATATAGAACTCGGAGCCATATTGAGGTAAATAATTACAGAGAAAATATATTGAATTGAAAATTTATTTATTTCGCCTTACATACAGGCAAAAATTAATTTACAACATAGAACTTAAAACTAACAAGGTTTTAAGCTATTGCATAGCTTCCATCGCGGGCCTTGAGCGCGGGGACCGAATCCAGAAATTCCGTAACGAAAAAACCTCACGCTCCCCACTCCGACGGGCACAGCGGTAGTACTTTTTACTTTTGCCATCTATCAATGAATAGCAGAACTTTTAATGATTTTTTTTTAATTTAAAAAAAAACTTTTTTAAAAACTAAAAAAAAAAATTTTTTTTAATTGCTTTTTTTTAAATTTAAAAAAAAACAATTTTTTTTAAAGAAAAAATAAAGCCTTTTTTTTATAATTAAAAAAAAACACTTAATAATATAGATATATACACTGACGGACTCATAAACTGCATCAAAGTTCAGGTTTACTCTAAAAGGATTTTTTTATAATAAGTATGCAAACTTTTTAGATTAAATTATATAAATATGGAAAGACTGGCTCTTAATCTTAAAAAAAAATTAAATTTAAAAATAGAACTGCGGTAAAACAAATGAATATAGCCGGGAAAAGAAAATTTACTCGTAGTATCAGATTTGCGTGTTATTTATAGCAAAGTTTTAAATTAATTCTCATTGATTTTTTTTGTTTGGTCAATTGAATTATTGTTACCAGCATAATTGTTGGGTTAGTTTTTTAACACATCGAGAGTTTTTGAACCATAATATGGATACTTCGTCCGAACAAGCGGCACAAATTGTAGCATTGGTGCGGGAGGGCTTGGATCAACGAACGATTGGTAGAAATTTAAATTTAAACCAGTCTACGGTTTGTAGAATATACAGAAGGTTTGTAGAGACAGGTTCTTACAGGAGGAGACGTGGTACAGGCAGAACTCGAGCAACCACAGGTCGTGATGACCGATTTATTGTTACAACTTCCCTGCGAAATCGTTTCCTCACGTCAGTTAACATCAAAACCGAGCTTAATGAAGTGCGTGGAAAAAACGTGTGTGCACGAACAATAAGAAGAAGGTTAAAGGAAGCGGCTATCACCCCTTTTAGACCAGCAAATGGTCCAAAGTTGTCTGCAGCTCACAGACAAGCTCGCTTAAGATTTGCGCGTCATCACCTGAATTGGACAGAAGAGCAGTGGGCCTCTGTATTGTTCACGGACGAGTGTAGGACATGTTTATATGGTGCAGATGGTCGCAGAAGAGTCTATCGTCGACGTGGGGAGCGATATGCTCAAAGTTGCATTGAGGAGCGTGTTCCTTTTGGAGGCGGTTCATGTATGGTCTGGGGTGGCATATCGATGAACGGGCGAACAGAACTTGTGTTCATAGACATGGTCCGTCAAAACGGTAATAGAGGGGGTTTGACAGCACATCGCTACATAACAGAGATATTAGAAGATCACGTGGTGCCTTACATGGGATTCATAGGCGAAAATTTTACTTTAATGCAGGATAATGCCCGGCCGCATGCAGCTGCACAAGTTCAACATTATTGCGAAGAGGTTGGGATACGTACAATGAATTGGCCAGCACGCAGCCCGGATCTTAATCCCATCGAGCATGTTTGGGACAATTTAAAAAGAGCTGTATATGCGAGAAACCCTTCGCCTACGACAGTGGCAGCACTAAGAACAGCACTTTCAGAAGAATGGGACAATATTCCGCAAGATCTTTTAAAAACCCTTATAAAATCTATGCGGAACCGATTAGAATCCGTAATAAGGGCACGTGGGGGTAATACACCTTATTAAAACACAAATAAACCCTTGCATAAAGTTTGTGTCTATTGTTAAAACCAATTTTTTAATTAAACAATTTTTCCTTAAACTTCTGTTTTTTCTTCAAAAAAGGTCTTAAGGTCCTTTCCAGTACATAAACTTAAACTTAAAGATATGATCCTACGCTGTTTTAAAGTTCACGAACCAATCTAGAGGTTTCAATTTAAATCTGTATAGAAAGTTTGCATACTTGGTTAAAATATTTATTTCAAAGTCGTCTATTACTTTGATGCAGTTTATAAGTCCGTCAGTGTATATTTTTTTTTAATTGCTTATGTTGATAAAAATACTATGCTATTGCATAGTAGTTTTATCAACTTAAGCAATTAAAAAAAAATATGCACTCGGGGACTGCCGCGGTAAAGCTATTGCTTTACCGCGGCAGTCCCCGAGTGCCACTCATTTTTAGTATACAAAGAATACTGGTGTCTGAAGTAGGTGGAAACCTGTGTTACAGTTCACCAGGTCCTCGCCCCAGTATTCGTATAATATAAACTTAGCCTATTGTATTGTATCTGGTTACAGGCCGGGATTTGATAAAGCCCGGAAATCGCTGCGACCTAAAAGATCTATTGTGACACCTCTTTCTTCCTTATAGGATATCTCCAAGGTCTAGTCTGACCATGAAGTCGACTATACATCTTGTTGGAGTGACCTCAACGTCGTCAGGTGTGATTAAGTTCCCTCCGAGGTGCTGGCTTCTAGTGTGGTGAATTCCCTCGCAGCCACTTAGGATGTGTATTTCCTCATCCTTGTGGCAGAACCTGCAAATATTGGTATAGTTTAGACGCATCTTGTACATGTGTTTGTTAAGTCTGCAGTGCCCCGTTTAGGGTTCTGCTAAGAATTCTGATTTGATTCTTACTCATAGTAAGACTCATAGTACAACTCAGCTTATTACATTTTGGTGGAGAATTACATAAGAAATATTAATGAAATGTATGAATATATTTATCTCTAATTTAATATTCGTACGTGTTTGTTTGAGTATGAGAACTGTATGTAGTGTATGTGTGTGTATTTGAATTTGTAGTCATCTATTAATATAACATTTATGCTTGATTTTGTGCAGAAGATTTTCTGTAGCGGTGTACGAGAACTAGACTGATCCCGTAACCGCTTCTTAGCTACAACTTTACACCTAGTTTTTATCATATTATATATTGATAGTACGCTATTTAGTTTGTTATTTATGTTATTACTTTGATATAGTTGGTTAATAGTGTGTGTAATGTGCATTGTAACATTTATGAAAAGAATACATCTTTAGCGCTAATGGACCCGGGATTATCCTTCTACATTTTATTTTTTTACTAGCTGTGGCCTTAAAGTGACAACAATTGCCGACGAAATAACAAAGAGCTATTTTTTTGAAGGAGACAAGCAAGGGATCGTACCGTATTATCATTATATCGGGACTTAATAACTACCGAAATAGATAATAACATTAAGTAAAAAAAAAAAACTTTGTGCTGATGCATTCAAACACAGAGTGACATGCAAACTCATACTAAAACTCAAATATGTCTCTGAACTTCAGAAAATCAAATCGAAAAGAAAACAACAGCTCATAAGAAGAAGTTGGCAAGAAACTCATCAGCCATTTTATTAAAATCATGTTCATATATTATGTTGTTCATGTCTACGTTAAATAAATAATCATAACAAAATTGTCTCAAACTTGAATTTTAATTATTAATTTATCTGTTGACATCTGCCATGTCTTTGGCATGAGATATAAATACGAATAAAATTACTAGGACTTATTTTAGTACGTATCAAGAAGCACTCGTTAGGTTTCTCATTAAGGTATATCATATTCTATTACCGTTGTTCCAGCACAAACCTACTGAATATCTAGTATACAACATTATGCTTCGTACAGCGCAAAAACTGAAAGTAGTTAACTGAGAATCAGTAACATATATCATAGGTAGTATTCGCATTCGTATTCGTGTTACAAAAAATCATCCATATTATCAGTCTGTATAGGGTCACTGTCGGATATAGACCTAATTTATGCGACGACTCCCGTCCTCCATTTTCCGCATCAAGTCCGCCCCAATGACCTGTAAGTCGTTGGTCTATCTGGTGGGGGGTCGTTCTACCTTATGTTTATCAAGTCACGGTCTCCATTCTAGGACTCGTTTAATCTAGAGGCTATCGATCCTTCAGCAGATATGGCCAATCTATTGCCATTTTATCGTGCTTAACATAAGATCTATATTGATAACTTTAGTTCTTTGTCGCAAGACCTTGTAGCGAATTTTACGCTTCAAAGTAATTCCGCAAGACATCCTCAAAATTTGAGGACTAGCCCAACCGTAAGTGTCCCCATTTTACCTCAAAAATCTTCTGACTGCTCGTACACATTTGTTCACTTTCGTCTGCATCCTTATGACTCGTGCGTCCACGCGTCCCGTCCCCTGCTCAACTGAATAGCGAGCAGTAATTACCTATCTTATTATGCAATACTTCATCGTAAGTAAAGCAAATGATCGAGATTTCGCAAAGAAAACAAGATAACTTTAACAACTTATACATATTTTTTATACATTTTTTAAGGTCAAATCTATATAAAGATTAAGGCAGTATGAAATTTCACTCATTAACACCCTGCCCAAATCCTTGGACCTGAGGTACAAAGGATTTCTGGAAATTTCAACTCTAAAGACGCCATATGGTCAGAGGCGAAGGAACAAAATAAGCACAGGGATCACTATTTTCTCAGTTTTGTTCTTTAGAGATCACAACTGGCCTGTTGGTCTTAAGTCTAGTGGTTAGTGAACCTGACTGCGATCCCTACCTATACATTTGTGTGATGAGTACGATGGATTATTTTGTGTCTGGGTGTAAGTTATCCATAATATGTATACGTTTAGAAATATCTAAATATGTTTATTAGTTGTCTGGTTGCCGTAGCACAAGCTCTGCTTAGTTTGGAATCAGATGATGTTGTGTGAGTTGCCCCAAGATATTATTAATAGAACTATACGATTACGATACAAAAGTAGCACATTTTGTGCTGCAGACACAGAAGAACTAAATTATTCATCGTATTACGGAACACATCGATGTAACGATCATCGATAACTTACATCACATAATTAAACCATCAACTTAATTCACTCATAAGGGTAATGACACAGGCAGAGCTTATACAATTATTTTGTCAATTATTTGGATAAATGTTAACTGGACTATCGGGGATAGGGCTGACAGATCTATTTTTATTTTACCTTGAGGACTTGTAAACATACAACAGAATCGCCTGAAAGACATTTTTTAGAGAATTTTGATATCGTACCGGTGTGTTTTGACAGGCAATTCCCCTCCCCCCCGCCCCTTAAGGCGGTGGTGGCTGGTGAATCAAATTCTTCCCTCCACCGCCATGCAAGCGACTCACACATGTCCGGTTGGGTCAGATGTTGCCCCCCCCCCCCCAGAACAAAGTTCTGGATCCGCGCCTGGACTCGGAACAACAATTCGTGGAACACTTATAATAATTACAAATATATAAAATGGCAGGGAGGGATTAACGCGCATTATCTATATTCTATACAAGCAAATAAAATTGGAGTGTTTGTTTATAATGTCAAAATTTAAAAGTACATATATGGTACTTAAATCAAAAACACATTTTTTTTCTGTCTGTCTGTCTGTCTGTTTGTTCCGGTTAATCTCCGAAACGGCTAGATAAATTTGGACGAGTCTTTCACCATCAGAGAGATGAGGATGTAAGAAGTGATGAGCCCACGATCTTCTTGCACAGCAGTCGTACCAAGGTCATGTCTCAACCCCAATTTTTTTAGCCTTAACTCAAAACCAAATTGATTTATAAGGAAAATTATTCTTGCTCCACATTACATTACATTTGAAATAAACAAACCCATATTTAAAACTTTAATTTAAAAAATACAAAAATACTCAAAAGTATCAAAAACAGAACGTTTTTTTCACAGAAATCCTATGAAATGAAGCGCCGAATTTAGGACCAACGTGCTGCGTGAAACGCAGCCCATCATTGTAGGGACGATCTACTTATATGTATAGATATTTTTGAATGATATATTGGAACACATTAACATTGCAATCATCGATAACTTACATCACATAATTAAACTATTAATTTAATTCTTTAATGTAATGGCAGAGTGAGTTTGTTTATATTATTTTGTCAATTTAAGTGAGCTGAATGCATAGTTTGCTTGACTATCAAGAATAGGGCTGACAGATTGTTAAACTTATGGGTACAATCTATAATCTAATTTATAAAATTCTCGTGTCACAATGTTCGTTCCCATACTCCTCCGAAACGGCTTGATCGATGTTTATGAAATTTTGTACGCATATTCAGTAGGTCTGAGAATCGGCTACTAACTATTTTTCATGGTGTCTAAGAGTTTGTTTGTTTGTTTGAACGCGATAATCTCAGGAACTACTGAGCCGCATTGAAAAAATATTTTATTGTTGGATATTTATCGAGGATGGCATCACGCTACGACCAATAGAAGCGGAGCAGCGATGAAAATGTTGTAAAAAAAAGGAAGAAAAAAGGGAAAATATACGCAGACAAAGTTGCGCGGGTCAGCTAGTATTATTATAAATATGACTGCCTCTGTGACGCGGTAGGAGTGTATCTGATTGCTACGCAAGAGGTCGTGGGTTCGATTCCCACCCAGGATAAAACTTTGTGTGATGAGCACGATAGTTTATTCTGTGTCTGGGTGTTATTAATCTATAATATGTATGTATTTAGAATATTTAATATGTTTATCAGTTGTCTGGTTTCCATAGTACAAGCTCTGCTTAGTTTGGGATCAGATAGCGTAGTGTGAGTTGTTTCAAGATATTATTATTATTATTATATTAAATGCGAAAGTTTAGATGTATGGACGGATGTATGGATGTCTGTTATTCAATCACGCCACAACGGGTAACAGGATCTTCATTAAATTTGGCACCGAGATAGGCTACAATCTGGAATAGCAGATAGGCTTTTTATCCCGGAAGCATGTTTCTTTGGGATATATATATTTTGTTTAAATTTCACGCGAACAAAGTCGTGGGCAACAGTTAGTGTTTAATAAAGATATATGCGAATTAATGCAAATAACTTTTAAAATAGTGTTTTGCCTTGTTTTGCTTGTGGTCACCTGATTGGTTTTATGTTACTAAATTGTAAGTTATTTAATGTAATACAACATTTACCTTACTGAGAGGAATATATTTTATTATTATTACTATTTAAAAGATACAGTTAAATCAATAACATTTCATTTTACAAATTGGTTAAGGATTCAGGTCCTTCTGCCAACCATATTGTGGACCGGTTATAGTCACACGGGAGTTGCGATTCGGCACGCTACGGCGAGATTAGGCTGCGTACACGACACTGGCAATTAAGTGACGACCTGTCTTGAAACGTGTTTGAATCATGTTTGGATCGTCAAGATCAAAAGTGTTGGGGAATATCGCCAATTCAGTGTGATTTGTCTTTACAAATACAATAATTGCATTTTTTAAATGTCTTTGTTTAAAATATTTTTTTTGGTTGATAAAAATAGATTTTGTAAGTTTCTTTTAAAACAAGTTTTACTACCTATTTGTTTTAAAAGTTCAACAAAAAACTGGTTCATGTTTAAAGATCAACGTAAATTATTTAATATATTAATAGAGAAAAGGTATTACTCCATAATTTAATATTTCGATGACAACATTTTGATTATATAATATTTTAATATGTTAACAAATATTCTTCTTCTTATCTTGTTGCTTTATACTAATTTACTTGCCTGTTGTGTGTGATTCAAAATTAAGACGAAACTATGTAATTTGATGTGATTTTAGTTTAATATACCTATTACCTACTTACTTAAATAAAGTTTTGCACGCCACATGCGGTGGAATATGCAGTACCTACCTTCCACCTAACAACCTGTTATAACTACCATATTCTAGCAAATAAAGATTATTATTATTATTATTATTATTATTATACATACATATTCTGTCATACAGGTTTCATAAAAAGACTCCAGCTTTCATAAAAAAAAAGTGTTAGCTGACTGAAAATATTGAGAAAATTAGGCGTTTATAACTTACATATTTCTGATGGAATTCTAAGACAATAGAAAAAAGTACAGTTAATTCACAATATGTCTAATAATTCGACATATTGTGGATTAACTTTTTTTTTTTAATTCGACTCGTATTTGGGTTCATTTACTTTGTGCTCAAATGCTTCGTTCTGTGGTTTGAGCTTTAAATGCACTTACTTAGAAGAGAGCTTTTGTGTTTAGTTCAATTATATAAATTCTTTCAAATCATGAAAGAAGACGATAACAAAACTAGTTGATAATCTTGAAATAAAAAAATAAAAAAATCTGAGGTCAAACATTGGTTTGACCTGAGATAATATCTTTTTGGAAAAAAACACCACATCCAAATCTATCTGGAAGCCAAGAAACATAGGTAAGCAGTCAGAATCAGTTTAAATTTAAAATCATGGTTTGCATATACCTTTCTCAATGTAACATAACCAAATAATTCGTAGAAAATATTCTTAAAATTTACTAATATAAAACAAAACATCCAAATCACTTTTGTACCAACCACTACCTAATCTTAGGCTCATATTAAACAGCGAACTCACGAGCAATGGTGCGTAACTGATTGTCTTATTAATGTTGTATACAGTAAACTCCACCCAACCATCAGTGTGTAATAATTGAACGTTTAATTAGGACTTTGGTGGCTTCTAGATTGCCGTATGAGTGCTGATAGCCATGTGTTCGATGAGCTGCACCTGTAGAACGTGCCTCGCATCTCCTTATTAGTAAATCATATTATTGAAAAAAAAAACTGGGGTCTGGAGCACTTATAAATCAATAGAGGGATATGAGAATCTCAAAAAATCAATTTGAATCGATGGTTTGTAAAGTCAATTTGAGAAAATGAATAAATTAGGTGGCAATTTCAAATTTAAGCTCTTGAGAAACTAGTGTGGCACTTTGATTATTTGAATGACGACAATAATAATGTTTTACATATTTTTGTCATTTTTTTGTACACAATTGTGGAAAAATTAAACGCTATTGTTAATGCGACGAGAACTGCATGGATAGAGAAAATAATAACATTTATTATACTAATATTATAAAGCTGAAGAGTTTGTTTGCTTGTTTGTTTGTTTGTTTGAACGCGTAAATCTCAGGAAATACAGATCCGAATTGAAAAATTCTTTCACTGTTGGATAGCCCATTTATTGAGGAAGGCTATAGGCTATATAGCATCACGCTACAACCAACAGGAGCGGAGCAGCAATGAGAAATGTTTCAAAAACGGGGAAAATTTACGCAGACAAAGTTGCACGGGACAGTTAGTATTATATAAGGTTACTAGTAATTTTGTTTGTACATTTATATCCTTAGTGAACACTGTAATACAATATACCACATAACATAGTTGTACTCCAAGTAATAACCTAAATATTTTTGTATACCAATTTACTTATTGGTAGACACAAACTTACCCATAGTTTTTGTTACCCTAGAGTTAATTGACTTGTGTAATTCATACTAAGTTAATTACGGTTGCCTTATTTAAAACACCAAACTAAATTAAAATCTAATTTTCTTATTTATAATTAGTTTTCTATTTACTTATAAACAGTTATTCCCAAAGCCTTTTCATATTTCACAGTAATGGTACACTAGATAAATCCTTGTGAGACCTATAACAAATTTTCATTTTTCGCAGTTTTGAGTTATGAAATTTTAATGAGATTGCGAGAGAGATTAAGAGTCAGAAAGTCATTTCCCGGTAAAGGAGAGGAGCACGAAAAAAAAGGATTGCTTCAGTCGTAGCGTTTGTTAGCAACGGGCCATGAGGATAGCGTTTTGTTGTTTGTAGGTACGATGATGTTCTTTAATGATATCATTACTTATACTTTTAGATATAGGCAAATGCCTTGGACTTTCAAATTAGTCTGCAAATTATTGCAGTTAAACTTGTTTTAGAATGCTAGGTTTTGTCTTATTTAGACCTATTTCGAATTGTTTAATAAGGAAAAATCTGTTATTAAGTTTTGGTAACCATGAGACGACTAGATTTAGTTTTCTTTTGCACAGTCTTCACCCCGCCGATTGCTACGATATCCACCAACCAGACGACGCAGGAGTGCAGCGCAACGCATTTAACAATGTGCCAGAGGAAACCCAAACTTCTTTACTTAATCATAAGTATCATATTTGCATGGAATGCACTGCTTGGATTTCAGTTCCGCCGGTCAGATGCGCGGGGATGCACGTGTGTTGTATTCTAGTCGCTGAGAGCATGCTAACGGATATACAAGCATGCGCGCGCATGCGCCTGGGTTCCAGCAGATTGTGGCTGGTGGGCGGAAGCAGTCGGCTGCTCGCACGTGCTCGGGGATCCGTTGCGAGGATCCGAGCGCTGCTGCCTGCGACGCCTGCTTGGTGGATGCATGGTCTAATAAATTTGGAACTAAATGAGCTTGTTTTACAGACTATTGACACACAATAAAGTCTAAAATTAATGTTGATAATTTTAGGCATATAATTGTGTAAAAAGAATGAAATATCGCTAGCCAAGACCGAAAATTGACTTACGTGGACAATAGCAAGCGCGAACTGCAATATTGTTGTCAAATCGTTTATTCTCTGGCCGCACAGAGAGCCAGTACCTACGTTCTCGAGGGCAATCCAGAACGTTTCGGTTTCGGCTTGTGTGCCGCTTAACCAAATTTTTGTTTTTTCTATTATATATTTTTGTTTATTTTCAGTTTATTATTTTAGTTCGCGTCTCGTTACGTCCCTGGCGGTTCGGTGAAGAGCGTTGTTATACTTTGGAGGGCCTTAGTTGCGTGGAACATGCTTTTTATTCTATTAGGAGAAGCTCTTGTATCAGAAGCTGTTGAGCTGATCTAGTTGAACATTGCTTTAGAGTTTCATTGGTCAAATAACTTTGGTGACAAAGATGCCAAGAATGTGTCAGTTTTGCGAGAACGTTTTGTTACTCTAATGTACTCTTTACGAATAGAATAATGACCAGACGCTTGAAGTAGCCTGAATAAAAATATTTATGTTATAATGACATTCTTAAGTTTTTAATTGCATCTCTTCGTCAAAATTGAAAAAAAACAAAAGACAAAATACCAAAGTATTGGCAAAATGAGTTTTGAAATAGCAAGATCAAAGTTTCAGACATCTACCGTACATATAACTAAAACTATTGTCACTGTGCCATTCACTGGTACCCTATTACGATCAAATATGTATATAATCAAAGCACCAAAAGATAATCAAGTCAAAACATATTAATTTTAAGCCCACATCTGCATTTGGTATAAACACATAAAGTTACGGGATAGTTTCTGAGGTCATAGTTGTGAAGCTGACATTATCATACATTTACATATCATACGGACAGGGACGAAAGGTACTTTGAGTGTAGGATAGGTACGACTAATTGAAAGTTCTGATGTATGTATAAGTTATGCGGGTAGTTTGATTTTATGGTGGAAGATGTGGAACTACCGCCCGGTACGCACAGAAGGCAATTTATTCTTTCTATTTTTCACTAAGCATGCGTTTATATTATATACTAGCTTTCGCCCGCCGCTCCGCCCGCGTGGGATGTGGATGTGGGTTATCGCGATAAAAACTACTATCTACTACTATCTCCATACCAAATTTCATCCAAATCGCTTTAGCTGTTTGAGCGTGAAAGCGTAACAGACTGACATACAGAGTTACTTTCACATTTATAATATTAGTATGGAGTATGGATTTATTATATATTATATTTATATTGTATTAAAAGACACCCGTCTTTTATTCAACATTTATGCAATTTCTTTCTTAAAGATTCTAAATCTCCAGTTGTTTATAAGAAGAGTTTACTCTTCTTATAAACAACTGAAGATTTAGGAACTTTTCACAGCAAATTTTATGCTAAAATGAAACAGTTCACGCAGTACAACTTAACTACAAGTATGTTACAGAAGATTGCGGTAAATCAATTTGAAAAGTTTGATTGTTTTTGTAAAAAAAGTCAAGAAATCAGTACTTATTCAACTATCTACTGAGAAGTCGGCGTGTACTTTATCCATTCGTTGCATTACAAGTGATGCAAGATCCATGACATATGCGTTCAGTCAAAGTTATAAAACTCCTATTGACTGGTTATTTTTCGAAGGTCTATTAGATATTATTATATGGATTCCGCGACGTAAATTGCCTTATTGCAATCAGGGCTCAGTTAAAAAAAAAACACGAACAAGTGCGAGTCAAACTCGTCCACCGAGGGTTCCGTACAAAGTAGTTAAGTACATATTATAAATAGTTCAGGAATTCAATCTCACAGTTTTTAAAATAAATGATCATAAGTACTTTTTTTTACGTTAACTTAGAAGTTTGTTTTTTTTACAGCTTAAAGGGACTGTAGACTTAAGTATATGGTTTTAATTTCAACTGGATACCACGCGTCCAAGAATCTTGACAGACGGACGGACGGACGGACAACAAAGTGAACCTATAAGGGTTTCGTTTTTTCTCCTTTTGATGTACGGAACCCTTAACATTACACGCTCAGGTTTCATACTAACGGCCCATCTCAATAATCTGTCTGTTAAAGGATTTGACTACTGGAGCTATATATTTGACATAAGCTTCATACAATAATATGTCAAAATTCTATCTCTAGAAACCAGATCCATCGATAGATAGATATTGAGAACTGCCGTTAGTGGTTAACAGTCTACTCAATCCTTGCCAGTTCCAATCGTATCCTCAAATAACCCATATTCGCATTGCAATTTAGGCGGCAACATAAACACCGGTGCCAATATTAGCGGATTCATACCCAGATTAGTGATTCGTGTGTGCCGGCTCTCGTCGGGATTATACCTGATCACGTGATCTGTCGCGACCGCCGCCTACGTGTGTAATACACGGATTGTTATTATGTGGTACAAGTTTTAAGCTAAAGCGATACAATTTTAAAAACCACATTTGTGCATTCTCCCCATCCTTAATTCATCATCATCACCCACCAGCCTAAAAACTGCTGAACGTAGACCTCTTCCAAAAAATTCCATACTGACCGATTTTGAGTTATCTAAATTTAACCAAAGTCTTCAAGCTCTAAGTCAGCCCATCTTACGGGAGGCCGTCCGCTCAGCGTTATTCTTACTTATGTTTCGCAAACACTTCAGCAAAGATCCACGCTCGAGATATGCCAAAGAGCAATAGAATTGAGTATTCTTGGTATTAAATTGACAGCTTATAAAAACAAAATGGTTTATTTGCTTTAGCTTACATGCTGAATTACAAATAATAATAAGAGCACTCCTTTTAAGTATACAATACTTGTGTTAGGAGACAGCTTGGATTAGGAATGTCACCATCCGTCCCAAAACTCACATGAAAAGCTGCCATTATGCAATGAGACTGGGCTGGATACGTGTACTACTTTTGGACTAAATGCCTTTAATTAATAAAACTAAAATTTATTACATTTTTAGATGGTGGCAAACAAGAGCATACCATTCGTTATACCAAACAGATTATTATGCTATTGACGTCAAAAAAACAGACTGCCTGTTATTTTTATTGTTGCTATTGGCATCATTATATTGTCGCTCAATGAGGGTGTTCTGAAATGACGGTCACTTGGCAGCAGCACTCATCTTAGTGCTGCTGCCACTAACTTCTATAAGCCATGATCATTGTATGCGTCTTATCGTATATTATTTCAGTGGTTTGTGTGTTTGCTTCTGAGCACCTAAACTCGCTACAGCTTCCAACACATACCACGATATAACCCGTATAATTATAGTGCGTCCCTTGTTAGAATTAATCTCGGTCGGGTTCTGCGACATCTGTATTCGACAATTATGTTCATGTGAGACCAATAAAGGTATCTCACCTCTCTTTCACCCTTTCTTAATATGAGAGAGATAGAAATAGTCCTCTATTTGTGTTATTATGTGTAAATTTGAGAAGGGAAATATTTGTTTATCAGTTTTGGGTTTGCCGAGCGGTTATTAATGAGTAATCTTTTACTATTAAGGTGGTATAGTCCGTGAATGGAATATTGTTATGATATTAATCTATTAATTAGAAAGTTAAAATGTCTGCTCTTGAAACAATGAAATAATACAATATAGCCTTTATAATATTACCTTATTTAACTGATCCAAACTAATATGATAGCCCTAGTCTATTACGTTTTCACACTTAAACCGTTAAACTGATTTAGATGAAATGTGGTATGGAGATAGTTGAGTACCTACCTGGTAAGAATATGGTATAATTTTTTAACGACATTCACGCAGGCGAATGTTTTTCAGAAGTAAAATTGGAGGTGGCCGGTCAGACTGATAGGCATTGCGCTCCTGGAAACATTACCATAAAAAAAGAATTACCGGCTTTAAAGGAAAAAATGTCAAGCACATTTCACAGCACTGGTGTGTTACAAGCTAGGACAACGTTTGATACACTAAAACCTTTCGTAATTTTTATAGGCATTACTTGCCAATGACCTTATTAATACAATAATTGCATAATAATAATAAAAAATATTTATTCTTAGGAAGCAAAATACTACACTTATGGAAAGTCGATTCTACATTTACTTGTAATGCCTGTTCGCAAACAATAGGTAAAGCCCAGAAAAGAAAAGGCAATAAAAACTCGCGGCTACTCTTATCAAATTGCCAATGTTTACAATGTCTTTGTTTATAAACTGTATATGCAGGTAAGGTGCTGCCGCCATTATATAATACACCATATTAGAGGACTGATGCAAAAACAAGAGGTCAAAAATATTAAAAGAAGAGTACATGCATTTTTGAAAGATAGGGTCCTGGGTCGGACTTTCAAAAATGCAATTATTGTATCAAAATTAGTTCAGTAGTTTCTGAGAAAATACATACATACATAAATACGGGTCAAACAGAGAATAACCTTTTTTGAAGGCGTTTAAAAACAGACTTAGCTCAGAAACTTGTCAAGAATTCAGATACTGAATCGATTATCACTTTAAACGTTTGATAATATAGTATCACAATTATAAATAACAATGTAAGAGATGCAAAATAACAAATCCACGCCGCTTATTGTTTCATCTCGAGAAATTACTTGAAGTACGCGCGAATACAATTAACGGGTCTTGATACTAGAAGTCGGCTTCAGACGAGCTGGTGAGTGGTACGCTGGTACGGTGGGGTAAGGTCCACCATACTAGCCGACGTTCCTGCGCCGAACTACATTCGAAGACAACGTCACAAACGCAAACATAGGTGACGCGTATTGTACGTGAGTATACAGTAAAGTACCAATATGGTATAACACAGTATAACCGTACTCTAGTGCGGGAACTATCTAAAACAAAAAATGTGATGGCCTCCTAGTTCCAACTACATTCTACTTATCATAGGTGGAGGCTCGTTACTTGTCAACCAGTGATTTGCGTGGAGCCTTAGAAACCTCAAGTCAACACCCTTGTACTTACAACATTCCTACTAGCATCAATTAACTAGGCTTAGTATCGCTACCAACAAAACACATTATATCTACCGTATAAACAATACAATGGCTAAGTTGAGAGCCGACGTGATAAAGGTATAGTCTCTTTAATAGCGGCCGCATGCTTTTTTAAATAATGAACATGAGCGACGAGCGGCAGCGGGTGGTCGATTTGACGAGACTTTTATGCTCGCTCGATATAAATCGCTCGCTCGATATTTAAAATAATGTTTTTGCGAGTTTTGTGAAATAACCTGTCTTTAAGTAGGTATCATGATATTTTATTTTGCACCGTGCTCAGAAATATAATAAATACAAAACATATATATAATGAATATTTCGATGACAAAATTTTAATTAAATAATATTTTAATATGAAAACAAATTTCCTTGATGCCTTATACTATTATACCTATCTTACACTCAACAATCTGTAATAACTCCTATATTCTAGCTAATAAAGATTATTATTATTATTATTAATGTAATGGGATGTGTAAACTACTAATGTGAAACTTTAGAATTTATGTATTATATTCACTGATATTTATATTACTAGCTGTGCCCCGCGATGTTGTCCGCGGTCTATTAGACTATGTGTGGTAGGTAGGGTGTCAGCTAACTCCATACCAAATTTTATTAAAATCTCTTTTGCCGTTTAGACGTGAAGAAGTAACAATCATACACACTCACAAACTTTCGCCTTTATAATATTAGTGTGATATGTATTTTTAGTATAAATGTAAATATTGAATCATAAATAAGAAAAACAAGAAACAATTAATAATATATTAAATCGTCAAAGACACATCCAGACAATTAGCCCGCGATCATTCAAACCAATCCCTACTGTAAGGAGCCCAATTAATCAGTCGACGGGCTAATGAGCAAATATTTCATTGTCCGGTTCCTTCGCGACGGCCAACTTGAGGGCTGACGAACATCGCATTCTAATTGTTTATTGTTTATCTTATATTTATGATTTAATATTTAGATTTATAATTAAAATACCTATATTATATAAATATATTATAATAAAAGATGATTATTTGTAAATGTCTTAATTATTATTTTACCAGAAAACATTTAAAATACTTTAGTAAGTACTCTTTATTGTAATAGGTACCTACTAATAAATAATTATGACAGTCGTTTTAGCTTTATTCATTAAAAACCGCCTTGATTTCACATAGGTACAATTTACAATTTTGTAAAATTAAACATTAATTTTTTATTGCAATTTTTATATGAATTTACAAGTCAAACTTTGACTATGATAATTACAAACACGAAAATCAGTCAAATCGGTTAAACCCAAATCGTTACAGCCGTTTTCAAAAAGACACCGCTTAAACAACATGTAACAAAAGTAAGTTGATTCATGGGTTGTTATGTACCTACTGGTGATATTGAGTGCCTGGTTCTCAAATTTTGATTGGTCTACTATCAAACTTTGAGTAAGTACCTACCTTCCTCAAAATTTCATTAATTATTTTCTCAATAAGGCACCAATTTGACAACACTTTTTTATATACCTTGATAGACATACAACATATTCTTACATTCATTATGTTTTTCTTTTTTTCTTTCTTTTTTAAGACGACTCCCGCAGTAGGGTACAAGCCCTGTGTCGCGGGGGACTTTACAAACATACAAGTCACGGACACAAAGTACACCCAGACTCGGAACAACAATTTGTGGATCACACAAAGTGGTATCCCATGTGGGAATCGAACCCACGACCTCTTGCGTAGCAGTCGGATACACTCCCACCGCGCCACAGAGGCAGTCCAATAGTCCAATATAATAAACAAGTATCAAGAAAATCACCACCCACACCCACTTGTTCTGACAAATCTAAAGTCAATTTTCCAGTCCGATGCCTTAGTTGAATCAAAGGTTCTAACATTAAGTCAGGTCTACAGAAACTATTTAAATAAGCCCATATTCCTTGCCCATGGCTGCCCCGTCGGGTGCAGAAAGGCATTAATAATTCCCTCAGACGCACATACGACAATCGCACTTCTCATATTATTATATTATTGGAGTCTGTGTTGGACAACCCTAGCAACGTCTTGAGATGTAGTCCGGGAGCTAGGGAGTCATATTTTGAATTAATTTGTTGGTTGGGGAATTTGTAATTGGTATATTTTTGGTTGTGGTCTTTTGTGTATTGAGTAATACTTGGAATTAATAGTGGTATTTTAATTTTGGAATTGGTATCAAAAATTTAAAATAGCACTGAGTAAGTTGGTTTTTTCTATGGTTACTTTGCTTAGTTTAAGAACCAATTTAGTCAATTCAAAAAATTACGCACTCCAATAAACGAATAATAACTATTTGATGAGATTATAATTTTAGGTAACTTAAATCTAAAAAAATGCTAGAAGCTATCATATGGCCTCTATAGTTTTATGTAAGGACGACATTTATATATTTTTAAGAAAAGGAAAAAAGACCAAACCGTACTAATTTAATCCACATTCACATTTATCAAATCCCTTCCACCTCCTGTGCTAAGAGGGTTGTCTTAATGGAAACATGTCGGCCACAATGAGGGATATTCGAGGCATATGCCTCACGAGGCGAGGCACGAGTCGAGGCACTGTCACACGGCACACTTGGCAACTCGACTTGAGGCAGACAAAACATTCTCTCTACGTGCTGATTGGGTAGAGGTATGTTCGTTCGCGGGATTTTTGGGTATATCAGTTTTGATACTTTAAGTTGTTCTAAGATTAGAATTGGTTTGCTTTCTAAATTACCTATTCGTTTTATAAAATCTAAATAGAATTAAACTTTATAAACGTAATATTTTAATTTATAAAGTATCTATAATCCAACACAGAAATAAATGCAAATATGCTAGTATCAGTTAGAAACATTCATTAATCCATTTATAAGCAAGAATTTTGCCAAAGTGATAAGGGTTTTTAAAGTGACAATAAGTATAGGTACTTATCAGAATGATAAGCCACGACATGCGTTTAAATTAAATCAATCCTGGAAATAAATAACAAGTATTCTGGAAAATATATTTTATTGAATGAAATGTGTAGATGCACTAAAGAATAAAATATCGTTTCATATTTCAGGGTAAGAACCTACATTTTGATAATAGAGATATTATTTGACGTAATATAGGACATGTATGATTTACGACGGACCTGCTCAGAATCTGATCTAAAACAAATTTAACTTAAATATTTTTCTTATAAAAATAGGAAAATTTATTAAAACTGTAATTAAAACAAAGCATCAACACTATTCACCCGTAGTATATTAATGACCACCGGCTGGGAGAGGTACAAATCTACATATTGGGGTGTGGGCATTTCTTGCATCCCCGGCTGAGATATGTGTCTTGGCTCCCCGTGTCCAGACCGGGGTGGCGACAGGGACGGATTTACAGAAATAGTTTGAATGAAAGAACATATATTTGTAATGATTTGATTTAAGATTTTTCCGCGACTCCGTCCCCATGGATGTCGTATGTCATGGTAAAAAATATCTCATGTCAACTTCTGGCTTCAAGATACACCAAATTCTATAAAAAAGTCCAGAAATATGCACAACATATTAGGATTTTAGAAAATTTTAAGGTGAATGTCAAGGTTCCGTGTGCAAACATAACAGACAACCAAAGTTATCAATAATTATATTGAACTTCGGTAAAAAGACAACGATCGTGTATAAAATGTACTAATGGTTATTATCCACTGACATAAACTTTTTGAAGTAATCGTGGCCTTTAGTATTCTATAATTGATACATTCTTCTTTTTATTTGTGTTCGAATACGGTCAATAATATTTTTTAACTACAATAAGGTAATAAAGTAGTAGTAGTAACCTGAAATGGCAACATTTACAATGTCGTTCAAATTAAAAAACAGATAGATATGTACAATTATATTTTAGCAAATAACGTGATATTTTTTAGGCAAAAATACGCTTTTATTTAAACACAATATTTAAGTAGATTTACAATCCCCAAGTACGTCCCCTGCACATAAATGTTTAAGGTATGCAGATGCGGTACCAACGTGATAAGTTAATTCCTACTGGCGATCCCTTACCCGTATCAAAATTATAATAGAGGACGAATATTCTGCAATATGTGGCCCGTCCTCTCTTATTGAAAACTTAATGGCCTTCCCAAGATTATTGCTAAGTTATGTTAGGATTGTTTGGATTTCATGTGTGTATGTTTCAAACTTTGGAATTGTAATTGTATATACTAAGTTAGGGAGGTACTGTATGGACCTTAAAATATTACTTTGTGTATTTAAAGTAGAGTCGTTATACGCATGTGAATGAGAGCTTAGTTTATCAAAGTTTTTTTTTTGTTTATCTTAGTTTACAGTAATGCCTACACGGCAAAAGAAGGGTAGGAAGGCTGAAAAGGCTGACTGAAGATATAATCGAATAGAATAGGAAAGGACTAGCAAACTATGGGCAAGGAGAGAGTTGAGTGGAAAGGACTGGAGGAGGCCTTCACCCGAGTAGGGGTCCATATTTAATAGCCAAAACGAACTCTTACTAACAATTAGACACTAAGCAAATTACTAACCAGACACTAACAAACAAATACCGCATTTGGAATGGAAATTACGATTAGGGCAATAAAGGCTTTTTTATTTTATTCTTTAATTCATACACTATCTGCCTCTAAAAGAAAGCTTTTTTCTGATATATCAAACTAACCTAATTGGGTTAAAATTTGGGGCAAAGATAGTTATTATAACGAAGGCACACATTTTTTTTAAGACGACGACTCCCGCATTAGGTTGCAAGCCCTGTGTCGCTGGGGATTTTACAAACATACAAGTCACGGACACAAAGTACACCCAAACTCGGATCACACAAATTGGTGTCCCGTGTGGGAATCGAACCCACGACCTCTTGCGTAGCAGTCGAACACATTCCCACCTCGCCACCGACAGCTAGTCATATGTCTTATTTTCCAAAATTTAGGGTGTGATAATTTCAAAAATAGGACACTTACTCGTACCTATGAGTCACTAGTGATAATGTTGCAAAACCTTGTTCGGCACTGGGTCACGGACTCTTGGGAAGCAATTTAGCCTAATTATTTTTGTGAAAATCTGCATCCATCCCTGAGATTTCGGATTATGTCATATATACAATACCAAACAAAAACTATCATCAATTCCAATTCTATTTCGCAAAATCTTTGCAGGAAATCGCATTGAACTTTGCTCCGAAACCATTTCATTAACGAACTGGTCATAAATATGACATCTTAAATAGGCGTTATTGCTGACCGAGTGCATAATGAGATAAGTCTGAAGGCGTAAAGGTGCTAGGTTCCAGAGTATATACCTATAGACACGTTCTTGAGAACCACAGAAAATTTAAAGGATTTTGCAAGGAGTATTTTGGAAAACTGACTGAGGGATATTTAGAGTAATCCCTGTGTTTCACAAAACATAAGCAGATTTGGAACATCAAATGTTTCGGGTGGTAATCACACAGTCATGCCTGCCCGGTGGCAGTCAATACTATGGTTAGGTATTTCAATATGTCTTTACCTATATTATGTGTATTTTGTTTGACGTTTGCGTTTTTTGAGTTACGAGTTTTAATAAGTGACGAGTTTTAGAAACATTTTTCACTACTGCTCCGCTCCTATTCGTCGTAGCGTGATTCAACAAATGGGCTATTCAACAGTAAAATATTTATTTCAATTCAAACCCTTAGTTCCTGAGATAATCGCGTTCAACCAACAAAAACAAACTCTTCATCTTTATATTGTTAGTAAGATTTGCTTGAAGACTATGCATAGTAATATATTTGTTCACTTTATTATTTTCTAAAGAGAAGTCTAAAAGGACGAAAGGCGAACGGGTCGAATGGCGAAAGGGACGAATAGCGAAAGGGATCTAACGCGTCTATGTGACGAATCGTGAACGGACCAAACACACCAAAGGTCGTTAAGGTCAAACCGTACTATGTGACAGAGGAGCGGCGCCGCATTTTTTTTCCATAACTTTCTGTGAAACGCCGCTCCGTTGCTTTGTTGCTGTAGTGCGTTTACGTTCTTTAGAAACAGTAAAAATAATATTTTATTTGGCCCCGTCACGTTGCGCTTCTTCGTTGCAGTGTCGGATAGTGAGTTTTAACCATTACTATGAACGCTGTGTGGCTAGTCCAACATTTCACCGTCTTAATTTTCTAGTTACATCAGCTCTACATTTTCAACTATTGTACTGCCTTCAACTGACGATGTTTGCGAAATAGAAATTAATTCACGAACAATGTTCAGCACAAATATTAAAGGCGGCGGTAGAAATATGGTCAGTGCATAATGAGACAAGTGTGATGGCGGAAGTGTGCCAGATGTTCACACGTAGTCGTGTGGACATCATGTTGCAGGCTTTGTGCCGTAAATATCGTCCTGGGTTCATGGTAGGATGAGGACACGTTGGTTCTCTGAGAGACATAAGAGACCATCCTGAAAAGTATTACATCAATACTAATAAACCTGAAGAGTTTGTTTGTTTGAACGCTATAATCTCAGGAACTATTAGCCCGAATTGAAAAATGTTTTTACTGTTGGATGGCCCGTTTATTGAGAAAGGCTATAGGCTATGTAACATTGCGCTACAAACAATAGCAGCGGAGCAGCAATGAAAAATTTGCAAAAATGGAGAAGTAACGCGGGTCAGCTAGTCAATTATAAAACGTTGTTAAATCTGTTGTTATCCTGTTATGGTCTCATCATGTTACTGGCGATAGATAAACTTTTAAGAAGATCTTAAACTTAAATATCTGCGTATCTACAATAGGAAAAATACTAGCTTTTCAGTCTTTACACCATTAAATTTTCATCGAACTTAGCTTCGAAATCTCAAGGTTTTTATATGATTTCAAATAAATTTTAATTGCTGAACGTATACAAATGTAATTTTCAAAAATTAAAATTTATTTTAAATCATATAAAAATCTTGAGGTTTTGAAACTAAGTTCAATAATAAGGCTGATTATGTTATGTTGTGTTTGTAATTATCAGTACATAATTTTATGAAAGAAAAAAAAATAATTAGTAGTTTATCCATCCAGTCTCAATTATCCTTAATTATTCGTGGTAGAGCAATATTGACAGACATATTGACAGCCGACTTGTAAGTTGTAAACGATTTATACGAGTTATAAAACATATAAACTCAATAAGTTACACGTAATCTTATGGGTAGATTACGCGAAACAGGGTTCGGCTCTCTCAAAAATTTATATGAAAAACCTAATTATTACTACACGAAAAAAGAAATTTAAGAATATGTCCTAATATGATCCCGCAAATAAATCTTGAAGTTGCGGAAAAATGCAAAACGAGCATTTTCGTATTGTTATAGTCATGGCATTCGTAATCTAACATATGTACGAACGAATACCTATTCTACTTTATTTTGACCTGCGCTCCTGCGCACTGTAAAGTAATGGTTGTGTGCGGAAGAGCGAGGCCGGCGATCATGTCGCTGTGTACTTAGCGCTAAATAAATAATTATCTCAGTATAACCCCTTAAGTAATGAATCATCAACTTATTCTTCATCAAAATGCGTTTCTAATTTACATTATCCAACGTATTTCCTAACACTATGGTCGTACCACATGTCATAGATAGGCCAACACCGTAGGCGGTGCGTAGGCGCAACGAAAGTTCCACACTTATTACTTGCCTTGCAACGCGAATCAACCACAAACCAATCTTCCACGACCCATCTACCTTTGTGTTTCCTCAATATATTGTTTGAAACAATACCATCAACAGAGGTCACGTTAACTGGTTGTTTGGCTGATTCAATCTGATACGGTTTCCGTAACGTTTGCCAGATTAATGATGATATAGGGATGTGTGCTTTCTAGACTTCGTGTTGTTATTTGCATATCGATTTAATACCTAATAATGGTACTTATTTCCTAGAAATTTCTGCTATTAATGTCCTTTTCGTGACTCACAATTTCAATGATGGTAGGAGATACTTTAGTGTGAAAACAGAAGTGAACTCTTATTTCCTTACTCTAATGGTACTAATCTAATGGTACGAAAAGACCCTCTGATAAGTCACGAAAAATGGGACTAGTAGAACACCCCTACACCCATTTTTCTTGTGCTACTATATTGTGTGTGCCTACTATATTGTACCCACTAAGACTGATTTTGTTTTTTCTCATGTTTCAACTTTTTGATCATACAATTAGCATCAGTCCTTTAAGATGGTGTATAATATATTAGTCGCAGCTCTTTACCACCATATCAAGTTTATAAACATTCAAACATTGTAAAATTGGCAATTTCAAAAGAGTGGCGAGTTTTTATTGCCAGGTTCTTTTCTTACTTTACCTATTGTCTGCGAAGTTGGCACGCTCTCAGGCCAGATGGAGTGATGATCTACGCAAAACCGCTGGCAGGAGCTGGATGCGAGAAGCCGAGGATAGAACAAAGTGGCATGCAATTGGAGAGGCCTATGTCCAGCAGTGGACTGCGATAGGCTGATGATGATGATGATGATGATGAATAAGGAATTTTGAATTTTTGCTAAAATCCTCACAGATCGTAGAGGGCAGGACAATAGTCTGATCCCAATTCAAAAATCACAAAAGTGGCATCATATTGGGTGATGATGACTTGAGATGAGGTTCTAATGAGGAGATCATTCACCGGCATACTTTCCTTCACCCACTATCCCGTCATGAGCCTGATTGCTCTCGAATTGTATAGTGTGATACAATCGGACTGTATCATTGTCTTATGTTTACGCTACACTACGGTTTTATGTCCAGTGACATTCGGCGGTAGCCTAATGGCTAAGGTATCGGTCTCGCAATCATGAGGTCGTGTGTTCGAATCCTGCCTATTATACTACTGACGTGAACCCACTAGTAACACAAGCCATTGAACTTAGCTGGAGGGGTAAACAGGATTGCTAGTAATGTAGCACCATAATCCCATATTGCTTCAAAAAAACAGGGACATTAATCAAACCACTGCAGTTTTCAAAAGATAGTTTAGGGAAGTAATAGACGATATATTTTATGAAAATATATACAGGGTGTAACAGAAGGGTGTGGTCAAATTTGAGCAGCGGATAGGGTATGTTATCAGTATTGCACCTACCATGGTGCCGTAGCTGGTTACATTATTATTACATAGATAAAGCATATTCTTTTTGGCAAAATTCAGTAGCGAAAGGCGTGTGGCATTAGATTGTTATGGCATACAACTTTTTAAGTCATACTTTTTTAATTAAAAACTTTTTATTCTTTTAGAAACGAATGAAAAAATAATAAATATTTTTTTAGAGTACTTCGATTTTGATAAAATTAGGTAGGTATGTGCTCAGTATCATGACCACACCTTTTTGTCACACCCTGTATACTACGGGTCTTAATCACGTGAATAATTTAAGGTAAAATACCTTGTTTATTTAGACCCGTAGTATGTATATTTTCATAATGTGTACAAATCGCGAAAGTTTATCAACATTTATAGCAAGACGATATACCTATTATCAAAAACAAGCTATTTAACAAATTTAATTCCAATATTAAAACAAAATTGTTTCATAGATATTCATAGCACGCTAGGTTAGTTATGCTCACGCTAGCTTTGGGTTACAAGGAAGCCACATTCCAAAACGAATGCACATTTACCAAAAACCTGAGCGCAAAATTCGCAACTTAATCAATTTCAAAACTAAATTCCTTGAGTGGGGGTCGTCCCGTACCCCTTTTGAGAGGGGAGGGGGGTTCCCGGTCCGTCCCAGAACTTAGTGGCACATGTGTGTCTAATATCCTTACATTTGTCAGTCTGTAATTGCGAAGTGATTCTACTTTCCACTGTCCCTTACTTAAATCTTAATGTTAGTTCGGTCTATAGTTTTGATTAGGGTGTCGCACCACTGATATTCTGTAGCTTTATAAAGAGACTAGCTGTCCCGCGCAACTTCGTCTGCGTAAATTGTCCCCGTTTTTGCAACATTTCTCATTGCTGCTCAGCACCTATTGATTGTAGCGTGATGTTATATAGCCTATAGCCTTCCTCGATAAATGGGCTATCCAACAAAAAAATATTTTTTCAAATCGGACCAGTAGTTCCTGAGATTAGCGCGTTTAAACAAACAACCAAACAAACAAACAAACTCTTCCGTAATAATATTAGTATAGATTATTTTTAGTAGTATTATAACTGCAAATTTGACGATTTCTTTTCGAGAGAGAACTATTTTTTATAATCTAAATCTATGCAAGTGAAATTTTTGGAAATACGAATTTGTTCGTAAATCACTATCTTTTATATATTAAAATAGCTGCATGTAAAGTCATTTTGCGGAAGATAATTTTACGTGATAACGTCATAAGAAAACATTGATGACATATCGCCATTCGCGTTGCATAGCAACCAATCAATTACGTTAGTTCCAATTATATCGCATATCATGTCACTGCAATCGCCTCTTGCTGTTGCTTAGCAACCAATCAATAACGTGACTTTTTTTAGACACTCGTTCGTGAGTAAAGCCGCTAATCGATTTATAAGACGTTATCCCGTCAAAACTGTTGAAACTACACTACGAACGTTTTGTAAGTTTATAAATAGTTAGGAAAGCCTGAGTGACACCTGATTGTTTATTCAACAAGTGTGTTTTATTAACAAATTATAACATACTAAAATCTACTACAGAAATATATTATGCATCACGTAGCCTGAACTGTGCAACAAGCCTAAGATTAGAGCACATCTGCGTTTAGTCACTTGGTATATGGCAGCCAAGATTTCACTGCGATAACCCCATAGATATAAGGCTACATTTAGACATAGATACACTTTCACAGTTTCTCGGAATCTCCTACAGTCTATAGTATCAAAAATAGATATTAGATAGGCAAATTCACTTTGTTGTAAACCTTTTCAAAATACAAACCATGTTCCTTCGGCTTAATATTCCGTGGCATAGGTATTAAAACAAAAAACCGGGCATGTCAGACCATGCTCAGGGTAGGATTCTGCAGCCTTAATTAATTGTATTAGCAGAAGAGCGTATGTTCATGGCACTTACGCCCTTTTGTTGAGAAAGGCAGATTTTCCGCAATGACTCAATGACAGTATATCAGATCATGTCCGGAATTATATATTCCCTCGATCAAAAATGTTTATTTTAAACTTTATAATGTTTTTACAAGACCTGTCGAATGATTTACCACACGTTGATATTTGGTAAAAAAAACCGCTTCTGTTACATGTATGGAGTGCCCCCCCCCCCCTAAAAATGTTTATTTTTTTAATTTAGCTAGCAAACTAAGTAGCGGATATTACAAGACACCTTTCTACCACTGTCTTTGAGTAAAATGCCTGTGACATACCGACGGACAGACAGACAGCCAGACAGACATAACGAAACTATAAGGGTTCCGTTTTTGCCATTTTGGCTACGGAATCCTTAAAAAAGCAGTTAACAGTTAATATTTTTATTTCCATTTGCAAAAATAATTAAAATGGCAACACTGCAAATCCCCTCTCTATGCAGATGCGGGCTCGTAATCACGGTTTATTGAAGGTAGCAATATCGAAACTAACCTATTAAAATAAAATAATACCAGATGAATATTGAATACCGCTTCAGCTAAATAAAAACAAAGTAAACCTCCATTGGTTAAACAAATACGGTTACAAAAACGCTGACTGCATCGTTGCATTGGACGCCATGTTGAATCAAAAATGGCCGATTGTCAGATGTCAGCACTTTTTTGTGGTAGCAATTCATATATTTTGTTTACGTAGGTAATCAATTTAAGGTTTTGTTTGTTCTATAATTGAATTTGAATGTTTAATTTTAGAACAGTGTTTGGAAAACAGAAAATGTAAGAAGCTTTTCTTTTCAATTTTTAAAACTATTTAACTAATGAAGTTTAATTTTGGCAGGCAAGAGACATCATTTATGAAGGGGTTTTTGGAAGTTTCACTACCGAAAAGGGCTCCGAAATCAAGCCTAGCTGCGGTAATCTTTAACATCGTTACTATCTTTAGCCTAAATATATATTTTTTAAATGTTACTTAATTCAAAACGATGTTACACGTGTTTTAAATTTGAGAAATGTTGAAAAAGGTTGGTGCTTTTCCTTTTTGAAACGTACCCATTTAAAAACCCTTCTAATTTTAAATTTAGAACTGACCAGTACATAATAGCCCTTGAAATGGATATTACGAAATCTTCCGTTAAATATAGAACAGTCTCCAGTATTTATCTTGTTAACGAATTCATTCACTGTGCAAATGACAGTTCATTGAATTGTATTTGAAAAGGGTAGTAGGTACCGACTTCGGTCATTCAAAAAAATGTAAAACATTGTTTATGTAAAAGTGATATCAATCGATTGCGTTGTAATTACGTCATAGGAGCGCGACATTTGAATTAAACCTTTTTTCGTTTTTGTTTTGTTTTTGATTGTCTAATGTCATAAACTCTTTAGAGTTTTGTTTTTGATTGTCTGATGTCATAAACTCTTTAGAGTTTCAAAAAACAGACAATTAAAAATCACAGAAACAGTAAAATCTAATATGTAGTTTACTACATATCAGATTTTAAACGCATCTCGTGAACAAATGCTAAGAAAGGCCTACTTTTGCTTAAATAAATATTTAAGAATGATGTCACTGTCTGTTTCTGTCACATGTTTGATTCTTATAGCTGTGCTCTACTTATTACGTTTAGTGGTTTTTGCTTGAAAAATCCATAAACGTTCATTCTCCTCCTTCAATTTAATTCAATCTTCTATTCTATAGAATTACTTTTGATGTGTTCAAATCAGTACGGCATCTAGTGTTTTTCGCATTCATTTGACAATACCATGCCAGAATTGCCAGACAAAAAGTTTACCCACAAAATATTGCTTTAATTTTATTAAACGTTCACATAACACGACTAAAATCGAACACGAAACAAAACTCAGAGTCACAATCAAAAACTTTTTAATTGCACCCAATTTGCGACCAATCGAAATGCCTTATTGTATTCGAATTTTGAATCGAATGCATTTTGCAAACTTTCGCGCAACTTCGCGTCGCTTCGTGTAAATTTGGAGTGCACACGAGTTGCATATTTTTTAATGGCCATTTTTAATTTGGAACAAAAGATTTAAATTTTGAATAACGAATGTTAAGTGTGCCCTATTAAGGCGACATTTTTATTTTTCGTTATTTGAGTTTTTAATGTACCTAGGTACTGTCAATGACATGTCGCTTAATATCTGTTAGATTATAATTATTGGCCTGCATTATCCAACTTTCTTGTAAGTAATATTTTTAGTGAGGCAATATGTTAAATCCTGCCCATTGTACACCGACATGAACTTACTCGTAACACAAGCCATTGAGCTTAGCTGGTGTTAACAGGATTGCCAGTAATGTGGGACCACAAACCCACGTTGCTAGTTATGTACATTAAAAAAAATTGAGCAAAATTATTATAAATTAAAGGCGCGTATTTATTTTGAAACAATCAACCCCCCAAAATGTTAAATTTGGAACTTTGTATGAGTCATCATTTTCACAGTATGAAAAAAATTGGTATTTATTTTATTTCAAACTAGCTTCCCCGTGCAATTTCCTCTGCGTAAATTTTCCCCGTTTTAGCAACATTTCTCATTGCTGCTCCGCTACTATTATGACGCCTTCCTCGATAAATGGGCTAGCCAACAGTGAAATATTTTTTTTTGAAAATTCAGACCAGTAGTTCCTGAGATTACCACGTTCAAACAAACAAACTATTCAGCTTTATAATATAAGTATAGATATAAGAAGCAGGAGGAAATGATGATAGCTTAATTTGCAGCTATTTCCACAACTCCAAGAAAAACCATATCCATTTAACGGGCGGATCCAGGATATGATTCTGGCACTGGCACGAGAGGCAAATGGTAGTGTCGGATGTAAATGTTTACGACGGGGGGGGGGGGGAGTGCACTGTCAATTGTGAGTCGCACGCACGACAGAAAGGGGGGGGGGGTGCCCCAAAAATATGTTCTGGGGGGCACAGGTTTAGATGGGCAAAGATATGAAATATAATATCCGAAAAAGCCTGGCATATACTGAACTAGGTCCTATTTTCGACATAATGAAATAAATATAAAGCACATTTTTTTTTATAATGTTAATGTTATCTGTTTTTTGTATTATTGTGTAAAATGGTCTTCTTATTATCTGATTAAAAAATCTGTACACAAAACAACCACCTGGGGGTCACGTGCCCCCCTGGCCCCTCCTCCCTAGTTCCGCCTATGGCCATAATAGACCATACAACGTGTCACTCACCACCATTACAAAACCCTACCATTTTATCCATCCAACAATACATTAGAATGACCATAAAAATTACCTACAATCTAACATATCTATTACACTGATTATTACCTGTAACGTATTGTTAACTGCGCGTGCGCAACGTACTTGTATTATCTGAACGAATAGATTACTGTTTCTTATATAATTATACAGATTATTTTAACACGTGTTGTGGGGTTTAAGTGTTGGTTCGTCCGTGACCGGTTGGTGACTGAGCATCGATTAAATTAAGGAAAGATCATATAACTGTTTAAGTGGGGTATTTGTCGGATTATCTACCCTACAAGTGTGACTCCTGAGTCAAGTAAAGGTGGTCGTATACAGGATGATTTGTAATAAACTAATTACCTCCCAAATTTAGCTTCTTTACATCATACTAAAGAACTTTGTAAAATTATTAGAATATTATCTGGACTTAATCGCGTGAAATATTTAAAGGCACGAACCTTTTATTTACCCGACGTTTCGATCGAATTGCATCGATCGTGGTCACGGGTCCGTGAGGCACGGGGTTTTTAACTACCCTCGCCTGGTCTTAATAATTTTGATACATTTTACTGTTGGTACTTCTACATACTACACTTACTACATCAATACACTGAGGCACGATGTCTGTACTGCGACGATTATATTCTAATATGTGTAAACATCGCCAAAATTTAAAAGCAATTTATAGTATTAGTTTTGAAAAATATTTGATACCTATATAAATCCATAAGTACCTACCACCCGTTTTTTGACAAATAGTTATTAGTTTTGACGTTTAGGCCCTAAACCTCACAAAAAAAAATGTCCAGGATCTCCTAGACAGTATTTGGTTGTGTGGTAAAAGTAGGTTGTAGGCTATTAAGGGTTAATTTACAGGGTGATTTTTAATATACTAATAACCTCCCGCTCTGGGCTTCTTTACACTGCACTGCAACTGTACTGCTTTAAATACGTGAATTGGCCTCCTGGATCATGCCATCCATTTCAGTGCCATCAATTTCAGGCAAAAAATTAAATATTGACTCCAAAGCGTGAAAGAGAGAAAAAACTCGTGTGGCCCTGTCTCTTTGACAGGTATTGTCCACAAATTAGCGTTGTCTCTTTCTAGAGAGTGGTCAATTTTGTGAGGTTATGGCGCAGTCCTACTCTTTACGTCAATGTTCGGAGCATTACGTACGCACGTTTACGTTCCATCAGACTAGCAGAGAAAGAGAAAGAGTAAAATTGCGCGACTATACGTACATTATACATATTACCTATTTTTTTATAATAGTATCTTGGACAACTCACACAATGCTATCTGATCCAAAACTAAGCAGAGCTTGTACTATGGAAACCAGACAACTGATAAACATACTTATATATTTCTAAATACATACATATTATAGATAAATAACACCCAGACACAGAATAAACCAACGTGTTCATCACACAATGTATTATCCTGGGTGGGGATCGAAAGAGGTCGTCTCTTGCGTAACAGTCGGATACACTCTCACCGCGCCACAGAGGCAGTCATAACCTATTATTGTTGCCTTCATAGTCTTATAGTCTCTAATAAGATTAACCCTAACAGACTTGGATTAAAACGCAATTATTCATTACACATTAAAAATCAAGTCTTATCTCTCATCGAACATAACATTTGAAGCGACCCAACATCAAATTAGCTCCCAACTTTGACCTTAGCCCCACACGAAGTAAAAGTAATAAAATTTCAAAATGTAATAAATAGACACACTGATACGATATTAGCAGCATCCAATTTATTGTAACAAAGAAGTTCACGAGATACTGTGCCGTTAGCCGCACGCATTTTTGATATGCCGCCGCGATATTTTTGACTTGGCAATTGATAAGTGTTTACTGGATGAGACACTGATTTGTCTTAACTTGATACAGGTAGGTGGTCAAGCATAAAACGAGCTGTCCCGCGCAACTTCGTCTGCGTAAAATTTTCCCTGTTTTTGCAATATTTCTCATTACACATGATCATCATCAATCATGTCATCTATTTATCGAGGAAGATTGATCATGTCATGATCAATCTTCCTCGATAAATAGGCTATCAAACAGTGAAAGAACTTTTTAAATTGTATCAGTAGTTCCTGAGATTATCGCGTTCAAACAAACAAACAAAGAAACTCTTCAGATTTATAATTAAGTATAGATTACCTATTCTAATACAAAAACTTAGTAACTTATTACATAAAGCAAACAAATAACATTCAACAAATAATATATTAACAATATTTTCAAAAATATGGTAATTGTAAAGTCGGTTTACCGACGATAATTTTACGCGATAACGTCATAAGAAAACTTAGCAATCAGTCAATAACGTGACACTTTTTCATGCGTGCACTTGGTCATCGATTTATAAGACATTATCACGTCAAAAGAAAACAAAATTAAAGGCGTATATAAGTACTTTTTCATTTTAAACTGATTAGACCAAAATTTTATTAGGGTTTGGTTAGTGCTGTAGAAGTAGTTTATTTATATGACTACGAAGCCGTATGATTTACCTGCAAAACAGAAATATGTAACAGTAACCTAGTTCACCATTTTCTCCAATACTAAAGACATCAAGCTAACTTCGTAAAAACCCTTAAAAGTGTAGATCAATAAATAGCATTTACCGTATGTAAAAAGTAAATATTGACTGCAAAGTGTGAAAGAGAGAAAATACTCGTGTGGCCTTTGACAGGTATTGTCCTCAAAGTAGCGTTTTCTCTTTCTAGGGAGTGGTACATTTTGTAAGGTTAAAGCAGCCCAGGTCTATACGTCAATACTACACACAAAAAGCTATTGCATAGCACTTTTTATCAACTTATGCAAGTATAATATTTTTTTTTTATTACGTTTCGGAGCAGCTCGTCTCGATCCGTGCGAGCTTCGTGCAGTCGTACCATATACATATACGTTAAGCGAACGCTCGGCCGAGCTACATGGTAGGCGGAGTGGGGGATGTTAGGTTTTATTTTCGTTACGGAATTTCAGGATTCGGTCGCCGCGCTCAAAGCCCGCAATAAAAGCTATAAAAAAACGAAGCAAACCCTTTACAATATTATAAAAATAATACTTCAACCATGTCTCTTCCATATTCTATAAGTTCTATCCGATGATATCTGCGGGTATTTATATCGATAATAGGATCGACTCATTTGGGCATGACTCGCGGAATACATCTCATGTGGGGTCCGATTCAGCGTACTATATTGCGGTACCTTAAACTTTGTTATTGTCTTTTTGTTATGGTTAATTGTTTGACCAGCCTTATTGATGCTAAGGAGATGAAATTAAAGCCTTATGGATTATAGAAGTAAGGTAGAGCATTAACAATTTAAGAATTTGACTGCCTCTGTGGCGCGGTGGGAGTGTGTCCGACTGCTGCGCAAGAGGTCGTGGGTTCGATTCTCACACGGGACACCACTTTGCGTGATCCACAAATTGTTGTTCCGAGTCTGGGTGTACTTTGTGTCCGAGACTTGTATGTTTGAAAAGTTCCCCGTGCCACAGGGCTTGTACCCTAATGCGGGAGTCGTCTTTAAAAAAATAAAAATAAAAAAGGAGTTGACAGTTAGTCAAAGTCATGTTGTGTTTCTTTCAGTGAAGGAGGTTTTAGGTTAACGTAGGACTTGAAATTAAATTTATTTTCTTACATGAAACACACTACGCTACGAAAACGTAAGGTGGGACCTCCAGCCAGGTGCAGCGATTGTCTGAAGAAGAGGCTGGATACGGAAGGCGGAGGATCGGGTGTTGGGGCGTGAATTCTTTTTTTTTTTTTAAGAGTCGACTCCCGCATTAGGATACAAGCCCTGTGTCGCGAAAGACTTAGGGCTTTTAACACCTCGTACACCCAGACACGGAACAACAATTTGTGGATCACACAAAGTGGTATCTCGTGTGGGAATCGAACCCATTACCTCTTGCGTGGCAGTCGGACACACTCCCGCAGCGCCACAGAGGCAGTCGAAGAGGCTTTTGTCGAGCAGTGGAGTGATTCAGATAGACAATGACAATGATGATGAAACATTATTTCAATTGTTGCGAGAAATGACATCTATACTTCCATAATTAATATTATAAAGAGGTAAAGTTTGTGAGGTTGTAGGGGTTAATCTCTGGATCTACTGAATCGATTAACGTTAACGTTGTTGTTATTAGTATCATACTTAGTCTATAACATCACGCTACAACCAATAGGAGCGGAGCATCAATGAAAAATGTTGTACAATCGGAGTAAAATGATGCGAACAAAGTTGCACAGGTCAGCTACTGATTTTATAATTACGTTAATGCCATATAAGCTTCATAATATTTACAGCTCCGTGTTATAAGTGTGAAAATTATTGTACAACATATTTTAACATTGAATCAAGAACTGCGAACATATTTTCAACCGACTTCAAAAAGGAGGAGGTTCTCAATTCGTCTGTATGGTTTTTTTTTTTTTAGTATGTTTGTTCACCGATTACGCAAAGACGGCTGGACCGATTTGAAAAATTGTTTTTGTGTTTGATAGGGTATACTTCCAAGTTAGTCCCATTGTCATCAGATCATGATCTGATGATGGGATCCTGGAGAAATGAACGAACGAGGGAACTCTTAAACTATTAAAGGCACACCTACAGTGATTTAGGTATATTTCATAGTGATTCGTACATTTACTCTTAAAAAACACCAATTGATCAAGTGGAACTGATGATGAAGACCACAAATGACGAGCAGACCTATTCAATATTTCACAGTTTGCGATTCAGTTACTTTAATATGGTATTGAGTAGCACTTTATTCTCGCTATACTACTATTACACAATGTAATAGAGCTGATAGTGAACTCCTCAACATTTAACGGCCCTGCATCGGGGTAAGCAATATTTTGTAAAAGGATTTCAGCAGTTGACATAAGCCTATTGTAACTAAAGTGAATTACAAACCAACCCACTAAAAAGTGAGAAATAAAAGAAATCAAATATTTTGAAGTTGGTGCCGAATAAAACACAAAGACTACTATTTCATGGCACCAACTTCAAAATGTTTAATTTGTTTTTGTTATT
Source organism: Herminia tarsipennalis (assembly GCA_945859575.2). Lineage (NCBI taxonomy): Eukaryota > Metazoa > Arthropoda > Insecta > Lepidoptera > Erebidae > Herminia > Herminia tarsipennalis. Next base: position 18,630,521 of record OX243846.2, on the reverse strand, counting down.
CTAGGTATATTATTTATTGCTTTTTAGTTGCCTTGTATTTATTTTACAAGTCGGTGATATTTTTTTTGTAAAAAAGTTTTCGTAAGAAAAAGATCCCACTAGAGAATGCTCTGTGTCGCGAAGGATAACGTTTTTCGATTGAAGGGCACTGTAACAAGAGAAATTACTGTGCAAATGAAACTGACAAAGTAATGTCTCAAATGAGGAGCGCAGTGTAGTGACAATCAGATCTATGCCAAACAGTTATTTGGGTGTCACTGACACTGTGCATATGTACATGTAAAATCCCGACATTTTTGCATCCTGAGTAAATATAAAAATTGAAATCTGTTTGAGCTAGCACGACGCTTACCAACAGGCTCACGAACTGCTCGTCTCTTCATTTAGTGGTATATATAATTCATCATAATTCATCCTTAATATAGATAAATAACACCCAGACACAGAATAAACCATCGTGCTCAAAGTTTTATCCAGGGTGGGGATCGAACCCACGACCTCCGGCTTAGCAGTCAGGGTCACTAACCACAAGACCAACAGGTCCACACACACAACCACAATACCTATATATAAAAAAATAACACAAAATGCACCAGTTTCGGAACTAAGATTATGAATCTTATAAGGCTGTAGATCTAACAAAGCTTTGTCCCGTGTGGAAATCGAACCGCTAACTGATGATACTTTAGGGGTACCGTTAGATGTCGAGATTGAAAAAAAAAAGAAAACGAAGTAGGTATATTCGTAACGCAATCACCAAAAGATTCCATTATATCGTTAGTTACCTACATCTAGCATCATTAAACTTACACTAAAAATATATGTTAAAAATTCTAGACCAAAATCGATCAACAATAACAGAACAACCATACATTACAGCACTATTCTCTTAGCAGGAAGACGCGCACGCGCACGTTCCCACGTGCCTCCTTTGTCGGCCCGCGACAAAGCATTGCCGACAACATGCCGCATCTATATATCCAAAAAAACAAACAAAAATAAACCCTAAAATCATCCGAATAAGATTCAAAATTAGAACGTAAAACAACGGAAAAATCAAACTTCGAATTCCATTTTCAAAAGTTGTAACTGTCATCAATGTCAGATGAATTCAAACTTTATCTGTTCACGCTAAGGTAACATGTTATACGGCCAGTTTGGAAGGTAGTTTCAAAAAGTTTAGCCGTAAAGGCACTGTTGACCCCTCATTTAAGGTAGGGCAATTGTTTATCAATATGCCTATGATTAATGTGTATGATGTGCCGTCGTGATCGCACTGTGGCCGGCTGTAGGCAATTAGCTACGATCACGATCCTCCCAATGATATGTGATGGCTAATGTTGCTAATTTGTTTGTGGGGTCGAAGCATAGCCGATAATTTGTGTTAGTTTTTTTTTTATACAAGATTGAGAAATTATTAGGATGTATGTAGATACTTACCTACTTGTTTCATTAAGACTATGAGAATCAAGAGAGTATTTATAGTACTTTGAATTTTAAAGGGAATGAGAATTCTTTGACATGGTAAGTGAGACAAACTTCCTTGATTCAGTTGTGAATGAGCTGATGGTTGATCTTCGAGGTTAAAGAACTGGCGTCGGACGTTCAGTAGGTGACTGACAGATCAACAGAAAGATAGTCGTTGTATTAAATGAGGCTAGTTATATAACGTTATTATTTTAATTACCACTTTGTAAAGATCATCCTTACAAAGAGACAATAATAAAAATTTAATTTATCTATGGGTAATAAAAAAAGACATTGACGTAGAGACCAGGAGAACCTCACAAAATGGACTACTCTCTAGAAAGAGACAATGCTACTTTGTGGACAAAGGCCGCACGAGGTTTGTCTCTCTTCACGTTTTGCAGTCAATATTTACTTCTTAATTGAAAGGTATGGCACGGTCCACATCTATACGTCAATGAAAAAAGTGAATTGATTTTTGTAACAGATTCTTTTTTTAAAATAATAATAATAATAAGTTTATTTTATCTCCACAAATAACATAGTTCTCAATAGATACACAGTTGACATACATAATTTTGCAATTTGTGGAAGATCTGGGGTCTAAACTAAGCCTAAGCCTGTATTTTAGAACTCCCCCCATTTCTATTATTTCAATTTATTTTTGGTAAAAATTAATTTAAGTACTTAATAGAAATGGGATTAATAAAAGCGTGAAGATACCTACTTAACTATAAATAGATAGGCAACAAAAACTGTTTGTGTGTGTGTGTGTGTGTGTGTGTGTGTGTGTGTGTGTGTGTGTGTGTGTGCGCGTGCGTGTGTGTGTGCGTGTGTGTGTGTGTGTGTGTGTGTGTGTTTGTGTGTGTATACATAGTGCATCGGGATATATAAATATATTTATTAATATTTATGTGAATGTGTGTCTTATATTTATTATGTAAATATTATCTCTAGAACTATTTCAGTTACTATTTAATTTAGATTAGTTAGTAACTATTTTAGAATATTTTTGCATTCTCTTTTACTACAGTTTGCTATGAATTGGACTCTGTTTATTTATACTATTAAGTCACTTTGATAGACTAGCGAAAGTAGTACTTTCGACCGCAACCTTACATTGAAGTTAGTACCAACTTTAGCCAGGGTTGTTCCAATTTTGCTCATTTACTTCCACACTGCCCAATACGGTCTCTATCAAACATTTTCAGCTACCAAAACACGCACATAATAACCACACTAAAATCCCAAACCTAACTCATTCAGAAACCAAAATAATCCCAGCCCAATACCAATTCCCCAATATATCAAACATTAAGTTCATAACGACAATAAATATTCATAATCCTGTGCAGACATCACACTGTGGGCGTAAGGCCGTTTCGGCCTAATTCTAGTCAAATAATTTCGTTTAATATGTACCTTAGTCGCCATAGAGCGCACAATGCGACAGTATGTCACACGTAATGTGTGCACTGACAACACGCCATACAGCCTAGCTTTAGAGTCCTTGCAGTCTTGATACTTTACAAAAGGTGCAGTCTAAGCAAGAAATTGAAATACAGAATTTGAGGCAGAGAGAGCACAATGATGAGCATTAGTAGGGAAACACAGGGGTCGTAGCGGTTTCAAGGAAAATATAGGAAACGTTGGTAGTATTGTTAAGCAGCCTAATTCATCATCAGGGTTGTGAATTAGGTGAATACTGAAGTAGTAGACTTCTGAAAAAGCAGTTGACTATAATACAGGCATAATTTTGTGGGTAAAAAACACAGTACGTGCTCACCATTGCTCAAAATTGGTGCAGGACATTGACGACTCGTGGTTACTCCTTGTCAAGATTTATTATATCTTGGGACAACACACACAAAGTCATCCGGTCCCAAATAAGCAGAGCTTGTACTATGATCACCAGACAGCTGATAAACATACTTATATATCTCTAAATACATACATATTATAAATAAATTACACCCAGAGTCCCAGACACAGTAAACCATCGTGCTCATCACACAAAGTTGTATCCTGGGTGGGGATCAAACCCCCGACCTCCCGCTTAGCAGCACAAAGTCATTAACCACTAGACCAACAGGCCAGTCAAATGGATGTCTGTTATTAAATCTTGCCCAGAATGGCTTAACGGATCTAAATAAAATTTAGCACCGTGCTAGATAGTGTTCATTTTTATGTCTTTATGAAGTGGGATAGTGTTGTGTTGTGAAGTCGGAGGCAACAGCTCGCTTGGCCATACATTTCTGTTAGATAGAGTTTAGTAAACATTACCCCAAGTACCAAACCCTTTCAATCCTTCACTCGTACAGTTTTGGCGACACTAGTTCAAAGTAACGGCGTCGTTTATCCGATATACGAGAGACGCGATCCGTCGTTCGTGTACAACGATTAAACACTAATGCACGATGTCTTTAATTCACTTATACTGGCCCCAGATACGTGTGGTCGTGTTAAAGTATTTATGTCTGATAGAGACTGAGAAAGACCACTTAGGAGAATCAGGTTGTGGCTTTTAGCTGAACCCAGGCACTTCAATTTTTCAAAAAACTGCTATAAAACAAACTAATATTGTACTAGCTGTTGCCAGCGGCTTCTAACTTCAAAACTGACGAAGTTTCATAAAAAATTGTAACCACTATATTTCCCACTTATAGATCGTCTCCACGGGCAAGAGAATCGCAACAATTCCATTCTTCTCCATACGTCGCATCGCCGCCATAGTATCGCCGTGTGAAGACACGTTCTAAGAGAATGTGTAGAAATAATATCACAGCGATTTTCTCGCCCGTGGAGACGGTCCCTTATGAGACGATCTTTCAAAAATCGTGTCATAATGGATGCCTACAAAATAAACGGCACCAACAAAACAAAATTTTGGGTATGTAAGTAGCCCTAGCGGTTTAATCAGTCAGTCGTGACAAGTATATTGTGTATATATAAGGAAAGTTCTTACAGACTTTCAACACCTTCTTATTGAGTGAGAAATAAAGTCAATCGATGGTGTTGTTGTCAGCATCCATGTATGCAAGATACAACCATCTCATGTATTTATACTGTATGATTGTACAGGCTCTGTGTCACGGAATACTTTACAAACATACAAGTCACGGAAATAAAGTACACCCAGACCCGGAGCAACAATTTGTGGATCACACAAAGCGCTGCCCCGTGTGGGAATCGAACCCACGACCTCTTGCGTAGCAGTCGGACACACTCTCATCGCGCCACAGAGGCAGTCTGTTTCACCTTTCAGTCCACTGAATGCGGAAGGTAAAAGTGGAAGAAGGGTGGGATGTATCCCAGCAGCCTTCTGATTCTACTAGTCATCTGGTTAGGGGTCGCTTTCGCTTACCAAGCTACGATCTCCACTCTAGGGCTGATTTACTAGCCAGTCCATTGCCACTGCAGCGTACTTAATTTGCAAGCTATGAGGTAAATTTGGTTCTTATTCTTTTATCCTTCAAAGAAGATCTAAGTAAGGCCGCTCTATGGTGATAGCGCTAGGTAAGTTTGCAGTAGCTCAATCGTAAATCTTGTTACCATAGACCGAAACAAATAGAACACACTCACAGTAGACCTAAGGCACAGAGACTGGGCTGAGCAAATAGCCTCACAAAATTGATCTCTCTAGACTGTGTCGGCAATACCTATCTATATCATATCTATAGCATTATGTCATCTGTCATTCATTCATCATGTCATCTGTCATTTGTTCGCTCCTGCAAGCCTGTGACGTGGACCAATCAGATTTTTAAAAAGATACAACTCCTGTTGTAACAACACAATAGTTTTGTCTCTCTTACGCTTTAAAGCCTAAATTCATTCCTGCAAGGGAATTCTTAGTCAAGTCTCTATGTCTATGTAGCAAAAAGTCTCTATCCAAATCTCCATGACGACACGTAATACAATTTACCAACTTTTCACTAAAAGATAACGAGTTGTTACTATTATCGTAAACTTTCAGCATTACACTACACACTACGTAGTCACATTTGATACAATTTAAACGTAATTCGAGCCTTTATGCTTACTCCCTTGTGAGTTTTGCACGCCATTACTGTTAAATTTTATTATAACGGATGAATGCACCGTGAAAATGAAAAATGATCTAAATGTAGACTACCATCTGTAGTTTTAATTATATAACGTGTAATAGAAAAGTCTGCAAATGTATGCAGCAAAGGGCAATTAAAATAACAATATTGTTTTGTCTATGGGCACATAGACAAAACATTATTGTTATTTTAATTTGACTGCCTCTGTGGCGCGGTGGGAGTGTGTCCGACTGCTACGCAAGAGGTCGTGGGTTTGATTCCCACACGGAATATCACTTTGTGTGATCCACAAATTGTTGTTCCGAGTCTGGGTGCACTTTGTGTCCGTGACTTGTATGTTTGTAAAGTATCCCAGGACACAGGACTTGTACCCTAATGCGGGTGTCGTCTTTTAAAGAAGGATTCTTATTTTAAAAAAGAATGGTTGTCTTCAGGTCCAGTGTTTGATGACATGTGTCAATCCAGAAAGATATTTAAATCTCGTTTAAAGTGGTGTCAAACACACCAAGAGCAAATACAAATGGATATCTTAGCTTCACACCATTCTAAAAACAATTTTCGGTCATTTTGGAAGCACACAAACAGGCTGAACAGAAGGCCTGGTTTTCCTGTATCGGTTAGTGGCGTAAGTGATTCTGTAGGCATTGCCAACCTCTTTAAGGAACATTTTAAAGTACCATCACAACTGAACCCCAGCTTGTGTATGCCTGATGTTGCCAGTCGTCATGATCTTGAAACTAGATTCACAGCCAAGGATGTCCAAGGTGTCATCAACACCATGGTAAAAGGAAAGTCTCCAGGTCATGACGGTTTGAGTATCGAGCACCTCAAGTATGCGGGTCCTCATTTACCTAGAGTGTTGGCTATGCTTTTTAACTTTTGTGTGAGTCATGCGTATTTGCCTAGTCAAATGACTAGAACCATTGTAGTGCCTATAGTTAAAAATAAAACAGGCGATAGCGCAGATATAAAAAACTATAGACCTATTTCCTTGGCTACCGTGATAGCGAAAGTGCTTGACGGCATGCTTAATGTACAGCTTAACAAATACATTCGACTGCACGACAATCAGTTTGGCTTTCGAGCCGGGCTGTCCACTGAAAGTGCTATTCTGTCTCTTAAGTGGGCTGTCAGGTACTACACAGACCGGAAAACTCCTATTTATGCTTGTTTCCTCGATCTATCCAAAGCCTTTGATCTGGTCTCCTATAGTATTTTATGGAGTAAGCTTGAGAAAGCTGGAGTTCCTTCTGAACTAATAAGCACTCTGAAATGCTGGTACGGAGGTCAGATCAATCAGGTTCGGTGGGCTGGGGCCTTGTCGGAGCCGTATGGGTTGGAGTGTGGGGTGAGGCAGGGGGGGCTAACCTCACCTATACTCTTTAATTTATATGTCAATGAACTGATCGAGACGCTCAGTAGAGAGCGAGCTGGTTGTTATGTTGACGGTGTATGTGTTAACAACATCAGTTACGCCGACGATATGGCATTAATGAGCGCCTCGGTTTGTGGTCTTCGGAAGCTGGTGGCTATCTGTGAAGACTATGCTAAGCTTCATGGTTTAGTGTACAACGCCAGCAAAAGTAACATCATGGTCTTTGGTGTCGGCGGAGGGAGGTATCCTGAAACCATACCTTCAGTTAGGTTAAATGGAACACCCCTCACTAGAGTATATAAATTTAAGTACCTTGGACATATCTTAGCCGCTGACATGAAGGACAATGAAGACATTGAGAGAGAGCGGAGGGCACTGTCGGTTAGAGCGAATATGATAGCTCGCAGATTTGCACGCTGCTCACTAAATGTAAAAAAGAACCTTATTTCGTGCATACTGCACTTCTTTCTACACGTGCAGTCTGTGGGCAGATTATTCGCAAAAAGCGTACGGTGTCCTTCGCGTTCAATATAATAACGCGTTTAGGATGCTGATGGGGTTGCCCCGATTCTGCAGCGCGTCAGGGATGTTTGCCGAAGCTCGTGTCGATTGCTTTTTCACGACTATGAGAAAAAGATGCGCTTCCCTGGTGCGCCGGGTGCGGGCCAGCTCCAACAGTGTTCTGAGGTGCATTGCGACCAGACTCGACTGTTTGTATGTGAATCACTGCTGCCAGACATCCACCTAGGTGTAGTGCAAGTGGCAGTGCTTCACATATCAATAATAATTAATTGTTATTAGGTTAAGGCTTAGAATAGGAACATTAACATAGGAATAAGAAATATTGTTACTAACACATTGAGTCATGTTACTTTCAAATAAAAAGTATTATTATTATTATTATTATTATTATTATTATAAATGTCAAATATTAACATTTTAACAAACAACAAATTAAGACACGAAATACTGGGAAGCGAGATTTAATTACATTTAAAAAAATAGGTAGTTAAAAACGTTCACTATCATGAGTACGTACTCTTCAATTTTGTTGCACCTTTCAGTTACTTAGTGGAGCGTTTTATCGCGGATCTACGTTCACTATCTTCTTGCAAAGACTTATGAATAGAAGTTTAAATGAGACTTCACTTACAATAAAAGGAAATGCTGTCACTATACAGGATGTTTTTTAATATACTAACAACCTCTGACCTCCTCCTCCAATCTTATATAAGATAACTAGCTAACACGCGCAACTTCGTCTGTGTAAATTTTCCCCGTTTTTGCAACATTTCTCATTGCTGCTCCGCTCCCATTAGTCGTATATATACGTATGTTATATAGCCTTTAGCCTTCCTCGATAAATGGGCTATCCAGCAGTGAGATATTCTTTTAATTCGGATCCGTAGTTCCTGAGATTACTGTGTTCAAACAAACAAACTCTTCAACTTTATAATATTAGTATAGATAAATAAATGGTAATAGTAATTGTTTTTAAACTTTCGCGATGTTTACACATATTAGAATATTATCGGGACTTAATCGCGTGAAAATTTAAAAGTACGAACCTTTTATTTACCCGACGTTTCGATCGAATTACACCGATCGTGGTCACGGATCGACTGATGGCTGCTTACGTCGGGTAAATAAAAGGTTCGTACCTTTACATATTTCACGCGATTAAGTCCCGTAAGTAAGTGATACAAAAAAGATAAGAAATTTAATTATATACAATAAAGGTTACTACAGTACGATCAACGTATCTTGACCGGATTGAAGTTAGGTTTTTATCACTTTCGCGCATGTCATAGAGATGCGACCCTAAAATTACTTACAAAAATGATTAATCGATTAAAAACACTAACAACATTTTAATTCTACAATATAAAAACACTTTATAAATCAGTTCATAAAAGTTTAAATTTAGAACAGTTACAGTAAATAATAAAGAAACTTTGAAAAACAATTTCTTTACCAAAATAATCACAAAAAAACATAAATTAGTAATACTAATTATGACAATGTAATGCGTAATCGCATCTCTAATCCTCTTGGTTTAGTTACCGCCCCCGCCCCCGCTTCATGTCACCATTTACTTCCAAAAAATGCATCTGCGCAACCACTTGTCGCCTACTTCAGTCCGGCCTAGTTACGTTGATCCAACTGTAATACCATTTTAGTCTCCTGTGCACGGTTACGAAGGTAAGGGCCAAAACGGTTTTTCGCAAACTGGCGGCACTTCTGCTCCTCTAATTTGTAAGTATTTTGTGCATTTATATTCAATACTTCATACTGAGCCTATCTTTAACAAAAAATAGTCCTGCAATTTAGTGCATTATGGACAAGAAAAAATCTTCTACCTATCATCTGTACTATGTGTGAAAAAAATTACGGTAAAAATTATAAAAAATCTTTATTCACTTAGGACGCAAGACAACATTTAATTCTGTGATAAGTCGGGTCGGGATTCTACATGCATATGTAATGCCATCTTTGCAAACAATAGGTAAAGCTGGAGGAAAGAAATCTGAATGTTTATAAACTTAATATGGGATAAGGTGCTGCCACTAATATACTATAACCGCTAATATACCATGTTAAAGAACTGATGCAAATTATATTATTAAAAAGTTGGAACATGAGATAAAATATATAAACTTACAACAAGGGTAAAAACTATATATCTATATTTATATTATAAAACTGAAGAGTTTGTTTGAACTCGAAAATCTCAGGAGCAACGGGTCCGAATTGAACAATTCTTTCATTGTTGGATAGCCCGTTTATCGAGAAAGGCTATATAACATCACGCTACAACAAATAGGAGCAAAGCAGCAATGAAAAATGTTACAAAAACGGGGAAAATTTACGCAGACAAAGTTGCGCGGGACAGCTAGTTCTTAAATATTGGCCCAAGGTCCAGTACTTTGGCTAATATTTAAGAACTAGCTGCCAAGTAGTATAATATAGGTAGTAGTATGTATAGCGAAATTAAAAGGAAAAACATCACAGTTAAGGAGGCTTTACAAGTTTATTCATATTTTATGTCTTCGACAGACAATAACAATAGCTTATAATACTCTTGAAAACCCCGATACTTTTTAGCGTAACCAATAAAACAAAAGGCCTTTAAACTAACATAAAACCTACAAAACTTTCTCTGACCAACATCACCTACATTCGCGATCGTGTTACCGACTTGTTGCGCTGACGCGGCATGCAAGTAAACACGTCACCGGTACAGGTCCGGTCCGGACACGAACCGCGACACGTACAGATACTACCGTATCGGGTTACTGATTTACTGCGACCTAGCGTCACATCGTGCCTGTTAGGGTTAGGTTATTGTAGTGAGATGAAGCGTATTTGTATCAGTACTATTGGTTTTATTACAAAGCATAAATAATCCGTGGATCAGCTGATACCAAAGGATCTAGCAATCAGCCACAGATTATAAACAAATTAGTTGATTCATTGATCATTCATTTCATATAATTCAAAAATAACGTTCCGTTTTTTACCAATATAATTTGAAAGTATAGTTTTTATTGTCAATAAAATGTTTTGACGTTCTAAGTAGCTAAATTATTCGTCAGCACTACGTAATTTTCATAATATAAGCCTGCAATAAAAGCCCTCGGCTAGCAATTTACGAATATTAAAATAGATTCTTGTCAGGATCGGAACGTTATATATATTTAAAGTTGTCAGTTGGCTGTCAATAGTACTAAAATGTAAACAAATGATCATAACATAAATTTAATTAATTTCGACAATGTTAAACTTATAACATCCCTCTTGGATGTTATAAGCTATTATTACCCAGATTTTAATCTGGGTAATTAAGGCGCCCAAACAGATTGATGAACTTGGATGCGAATTATCTTTTTACAAAGTTAGTTTCATTGGAACAGTTCTTCGCATCGTTGGATGAAAATCCGTTTAATAGTTTTAAGGCTTTGATTATATAATGTCTAGATTTCTAATCCGGCATCTAACATTGAAGCTAAGAACTGTCGAAAAGTACGGATAAATCGACGTACTTTTTGAGAGGTAAGAAGACTCCTATCAGATGTTCTAGCCATAGTTATTCTAGCGCGCCATTTTCAAAGATTGTCAAACGTCAAAAATTATAGCTTATTTTTTTTTATAGGCTTACTGAGGGAATGCTCCATCTAGACATTATATAATCAAAGTTTTAAATATATTTACTCAATAAGATAATCCAGTTTTCAATATAGTTACGGTTTTCTTTGTTGCACTCGTTGTTCTGAATGTATTGGAGGAGAGTATGCCTATATAGATTCAACATAAGTACTGAAGCTGCGCACATCAAACAATTGAAACAAATTTTATGAATAACAGAGAGCTTGCTATAAAATTAAATTATAATTCTTATATAACTACATAGAATCATTATTTATTAGATACCATTTGTTCTCCCTAAGAACAGAGCTCATTTTCATGAGAATAGACCAATATCAGATATACCAAATGTGATTTTCCATAAATAATGTGACATGCATCAGTTTGTTTTACATAGAGCACCAGTTAATGATACTATTGTCGAATAAACATATTCTGTGTTAACCATGTTAACTTTCCACACTTGTGAATTCTTTCTATAATAACACTGCATCCACATCACACCGAGTCTGGTTGACCCAGACATTGCACAGGCCACGTAAAATCTGCTCTCGATAATTCTAAGCAGCTGCGATAAACGTTTTGGAAACCAATATTATGCACGTACCTATTAATAAATCTTTGTCACACATTGCATTTCAATCGATTTTTGTGTAGTAATAGTTAGTTAAATAAATAAATTGACCACACGCATTATTCGTTAACATTAATTGAAATTAAAATACCCAAAATTGTAAATGACATAACCTTCAAATTGTTAAGTTTTTGACATTTGAAGGTTATTACAGTTATTGCCATAAGTTTTATATTCTCTTTGATTACCAAAGTTAAATTAATGTGATCGAAAGACCATGATCATCATCGATTAAGCGATGAATGTTTTGTAATAAAGATTTTGTAATAAGGCGGTATGTGAACAACATCACACACTATGGCGACCTTATTACCGACTTGTTGCGCAGATCCGGCATGAGAGTAAACACGTCACCGGTACGGACCCGGTCCGTACACGAACCGTGATACGTACGGATACTACCGTATCGGGTTACTGATTTACGGTGACCTAGCGTCACATCGCGCCTGTTAGGGTTAGGTTGGTAAGATGCAGCAGATTTTTTATTAGGTATAGATTTTTTGAGACACAATTCGTGGGCTCGATCCCCATTTGGTATGTTGCAATCGTGTTCAACATACCAAGATTTATTATGGGTGGGAATCAAGCCCACGAATTATGTCTGAAAAATCTATAATAGATTCATTATAGATTATAGATGTTCTCTAAAATTTATGTACTTAAGTAAATCGAAATTGTCAAAACCTTTTTTGATTCTCTGGATAAAAAATAATAATAGAAAATTAAAGAAAAGAATAGAAAAAGTACATAATATACTGATATTTCGCGAAAATGTATCGGGTACGGGGTACAGGTAACAGTTAAGGTATAGACTTATATAATTGCTGGTTATGCGTCCAAAAATGACTTAACCTATAGTATAAAACTAGTTCATTGTTTATTATTAATCAGGAACTTTGTGTTTGTTGTTAGGTTGTAAGTAGTCATATAACATTTTTCATGTTCGCGATTTATAATAATAATAATAATATCCTGGGACAATTCACACAACGCTATCTGATCCCAAACAAAGCGTAGCTTGTACTATGGAAACCAGACAACTGATAAACATACTTATATATTGCTAAATATATACATATTATAGATAAATAACACCCAGACACAGAATAAACCATCGTGCTCATCACACAAAGTTTTATCCTGGGTGGGGATCGAACCCACGACCTCTTGCGTAGCAGTCGGATACACTCCCACCGCGCCACAGAGGCAGTCTTCTTTGGCAGATTTCTTTGTTTATTAAAACTCGCTTCCCTTACTAATATACCACAAGGCTTACCCACAAAGGGGCTTGTAGGAAACAAGATTAAACGTTGTATGTGATAGTTTATTCAGAACTTTATTTCGCTGCACTATTTCGCATCACTCGACGTTTAACCAGAATTTTTGTGTTCACTTAAACTGTAAATAAAGACGATTAAGGATGTTCAATGTTAAAGGTATCGGCGATTACATTGTTGGGTGTAGTACAAAACTGACATTTGATATACGAAAGTAGGGTTTTTGCTGTGTTCTGCTTTCACATCACTTTAAAACATGGGGTTAAGGTGATACCGGCGAAAGAGAGCTAGCAGCAACAAGGTTGAAGGTTGGTTACGTAGTTATACGGTTACATATGGTGGTAATCTTTTACACTTTAGGTAATTTGGGAGGTTGAGCACAAAGGGGGCTTCTTTATATTTATTTATAGGTGAGCAAATGACTCCATTTCACCTGATGTTATTTGGAAATAGAGTCCAAACGCAAGGCCAGACAGTACAGCACTATTTGCAGCACTGACTGTCCTTACCTTGCTCACCTGCAAGGTGCTTCTTCACGTCTTTTTTGAAAGCGCCATGTTGTAAGTAGGAGGGTAAACATGTGCTGGTAGGAAGTTCCATTTTTTGGATGTACGGCAGAGAAATGAGAGAGTTCTTTGTTCGGGATGAAATTATATCCACGGTCAGATGGTGACATAAAGTTTTTTTTTTTAAGAACTTTCATTGTGGCATGGAGTCCCACATTGCTAGCCTTGTTAACTTGTTCTTACGTTTACTAATAGTATGAATAGTAAGGATGATAAATATAGCCCATAGTTCAAATTAGGAAGGCTCGACACCACAGACAGACAGCCTATGTCATCAAAATTACAACCCTGAAACAAAGAGAAGGTTTTAAACTCAAAGAGTAAAACCAAAACCTATCAGCATTTACATAACCAAATAATCTAGCGACTCGCAAAAGCTATACAGCCTCAATATCGCCTTCACCTATACTTCACTTGCAATAAAGTCGTATGGAACATTGATAAGATTATCTGGTACATAAATTTGTCAGCGATCTGTCTGGCCTACGCCGATACTACATCTCGAGATATGTATGAGCGTATGTCGTAACTACAGTCGGTTTTGTAACGTCATTATTGATTTGTTGGCTTAAATCGTACGTTGTGTGGGCTCGGTAATGCGATTTTGGTATTTGGAGAGTAAGATTTGTCCTGAAAATTGAGTTCGGGGATTTAAATTTAAGCCAGAGATAAATTTGTAGCGTGAATTGAATTGCTTAAGAAACTGCAACAATTATAGTATTTTATCTTAAATGCGTAGATATATTAAGTTCATCAGAACCGATATTGGTTCCTTATTTACGTTTTTTTGCGTATTCACGACAAGCCCATGCGGAACTGTCAAAATTTTTGAGCGCGCCGTGCATGCGCCTTGAGGCATTTGTGAGAACACCTCATTTATCATTATGACAAGAGTTTGACAGTTCGCATAGGCTAGCCGCGGATTTGGAATAAAGACCATGAATCCTTAAAAGATAAATTAGAACAGGAGACGAGCTTAGAATGAACGAGAATGTGGGAGGCCAGACGTAAACTTAGTGTTAAATTCTATTTAGCCCGACATATCAAAAGGTTAAAAAAGACAGCAGAAGAAAGAGAAGCGTGGAAACTGCCTAATTTTTAAAAAGAACATCATGTTCTTCATTAAGCGCAGGTTTGGGAAACCACGAACACTTGATTAATTTATTAATTTATTAAGTGTAGTATATTTTACGTAGATTCACTATTAAGTCGCAGTACTGGTAGTTCCACCAAGAATACTTTTCACTTCTCCAATATTTTAATTGCTAGCTGTTTCGCCCGCCGCCATTTTCACAAACCCATAATTGCATCACTCCTGGTCAATTCTTGCACATTCCCCAAAGTTCTTGAAAATGATAATTTTGTTATTACCTATGTCTACAACTGTTATTTACGAAGTACATACCTATGCAATATCTATTTTAGTCCAGGGTCTGTTTATGGTAACGCCTACATGACTTTAAATCTTTGAACAATATTTCATTGACTTTTGACAACACACGCTAAGTTATAACTAGTAACACTAGATTTGTCACCGCTTTGGGTAGATTTCTAATTGTTGTTTATTGTTTATTTTCGTCAATGGGGAAGTTATAATCATTACAAATCATTAACATTTATAATTTTGAGCATTTAATGGTTCTTTAAATATGCGAAAGAAAGCCGGTCAAGTGCATATCGGGTCATGCACAACGAAGGTTTCAAAGCTACCCAGCTTAATGGTTCATACTACTTACAACGTTATTTATACATAAAAATACTTATGTATTTTTCAATGGAATCTGTACAATTTTTTTTTCTTCTCACTTAGTCGGCTGTTACTCATAAACTTGTAAAGCCTACTTGACTGTGATAGTCTTCCTTTTAATTTCATTATATACTACTACTCAAAATTTTTACACATTTTTAAGAACAAATAACAACTATCAGAGGGGAGGAGGGACATTTGACTCTAACAAAAATTTGCACTTTTAAGCTTATTATTTCACAAACGGGTCCCTAAATCAATATAAAAAAAAATATCCAACAACACCCCACACGATGGTGTAGGGGAGAAAAAACTTGGTCAAAAATTTTTTTTTTTTCAGATTTCATTCTACCACTTTGTAACTTTGGCGTAACTATTAAGTATACCCATGCCAAATTACAGTTATTCTAGTTCCAAGGGTATCTCAGCTAACAAAAGAACAAACGGACGGATAGACCCTTTTGCCATTTTGGCAACGGAACCCTAAAAATTGACATACTTAGGCAAGACTCAAATCCTTGAATTGGTAATCTGTTCTTATCGTAATAAGTCACTCTATCATTGTACCCTGGCGGTTTGAGCGAACTAAAACAATGTTATTCAAATATATGTTTAAGAAAAAACTTTCAAGTTGTGATACTATATTATATTATGCATATAGCCTATTTATTTTAAAAGGAATGTTGTAAAAGCAAGACATAATCATGAACAAACTCTAGTAGAGATGATCTCCGTACCTTAACTTAGATTCCACAAATACTTTACACTGCCTGCCTCAATAATTCTGCTCATAGTCAGAAAAAGGCTACATAACATTAAACCAGAACATTTGCTAACAAAAGCTAGGAAAACAAACTAAATATCGGTTCGGTCTAAGTCAGCGTTGCGCCACAGTTACGGCGCGTGCTCATGAGTTAGTACTGCATTAGCGTCTGAGATACGATATCTTAACGCCTTGCCTACGGGTATTGTAAAGGAGTGAACCAGTAAGTTCACTTCTGACATAGTTTTGCTTGCGTAGCTTGATGTTCTTGGTTAAATGACTATTTTCACAAATAGTAAATAAATACAAGAAGCAGTTCACCCTGCCAGCCCGATTTTTCGTAGGTACAAGCATCAGATTGGTGTTACGGTTTTCCAGTAGCCTGTTTACCACTTTCAGACTTTACTTTCTCGAAGAACAAAAATCGATCTTGTGTAAAGTTGGTATGTTTAAATTGTTCCCCTGTCGTCAATAGTGTATTACACTAATTTTTGAAAAGTGTCTCAATTAAATTCTATAGTGGAATTAACCACTAAAAAAAAACACAACATGTCTGTTTAATCGATTAGTATCATAAAAATGCATTTAAATTTTACATTTTCAAATTTTCTGAGTAATTTGACAAAAACGCTGGACGCAGTGGACGCCATATTTCTCTGTGGTAGTGACGTCAGTTGGCTGTGTAAACAAATGTGCTGACGTTTTGTATGACAGTTATGCCGATCAGTTGACAGTTGACACTCTTTAGTTTACACAACCGTATGACATAATAACATGGCGGCTACTATTTCATGGCGTTAGAAAACAGATTAAAATAACTGAAAACTTTTAATTGAATTTTAAAATTTATTTAGCTATTTTATGAACTAAAACTAACGTTTTCGGGCTGCTTTTAACCTAAACTATCTCAATAATATATTCACAGATTTTTTCTCTTATAGAGTAAAATACCGTAGTGGCAGTAGCCTAGTAGCCCTAATTGGCTGAAAAGTCATGACTTTCTGACTTATATTCCTGGTGGGGCAGAGGGCGTCCACAGTGTGCCGCCACCGCGTTTGGTCTTGAGGTGCGCACTTAATTTCGCTTGGACGAAAAAGTTTATGTGAGTATCGTGTAACAAAACTAAATTATAATACAAATAATTATTATTTACAATTTTAAGCTAGATTACCCTACGAACTAACTGTATATAAACTATTAACATGATTTACAACTTACCTAGTAAACTACAAAAAAAGGATTACATAAAAAGGGAGTGACAACCAGTTTAGGCATCCAAGAATTCCTTCCCATCGATGGCAACCGGTATAGTGAAAGCAGCCAGAAGGCGGGCAGCATTGCCACGTTGTATGGTAGTTACGAATGCTGAATGACCTGGCTGAATCCTCTGTACGCATCGGCCTACGTATGAACTTGGATAAAACCAAGGTCATGTTCAATGAACATGTACTACCGGAACCGATAGCGGTGCACGGCGCCGTTCTCGAAGTTGTTCAAAAATATGTGTACCTCGGGCAGTCATTGCAGTTAGGTAGAAACAACTTCGAGGACGAGGTGAACAGGAGAATTCGGTTGGGTTGGGCAGCGTTTGGTAAGCTACGTCAAGTCTTCTCATCGTCGATCCCACAATGTCTAAAGACTAAAGTCTTTAATCGGTGCGTCCTACCCGTCATGACATACGGAGCCGAAACGTGGACACTGACGGTACGGCTGGTCCACAAGTTCAAAGTCGCTCAGCGGGCTATGGAAAGGGCTATGCTCGGAGTTTCTCTTAGGGACAAAATCAGAAATGAGGTGATCCGGCAGAGAACCAAAGTTATCGACATAGCCCACCGGATTAGCAAGTTGAAGTGGCAGTGGGCTGGCCATATTAGCCGAAGAACCGACAACCGTTGGGGTAAACGAGTTCTTGAGTGGAGACCGCGGCTTGGTAAACGTAGTGTAGGACGCCCTCAGGCCAGGTGGAGTGATTATTTACGCAAAACGGCTGGCAGGAGCTGGATGCGAGAAGCCGAAGATAGAACAAAGTGGTGTGCAATTGGAGAGGCCTATGTCCAGCAGTGGACTGCGATATGGTGATGATGACGATGATAGTACTTATTCTCTGTGCAAAGGAAAGGCCAACCTTCTGGTCACCAGATGCACTGACAAGACCCTGAGATATATCTTTGAATAAAAGGCGAGCATTTGTATCCCATGGCCCTAGCTTCTCAACCCCAAACGGCTCAATTATATTTGCGCCATTTTACAGTTTCCGCAGATGTAGCAGAAGCGCAGACTAAAGTTTATTGTATATGAAATCCACCAAGCCCTTTGGGCTGTAGAGTGTGTTAGAGAAATAGACATGTCACATCACCTCACTACATATACACCAAAACATTATTCTCCTTTTGGCGTAATCGGGTGAAAATAAGAATTAATATGCCCCTGTCGTGTATTGGAAGAAGTCAGTTAAATATACATTAAGGGACGAATCGTGACTACTTAATAATAATAATAATAATATCTTGGGACAACTCACACAACGCTATCTGATCCCAAACTAAGCAGAGCTTATACTATAGAGACAAGACAACTGATAAATATACTTATATATTTCTAAATACATACATATTATAGATAAATAACACCCAGACACAGAAAAAACTATCGTGCTCATCACACAAAGTTTTATCCTGGGTGAGGATCGAACCCACGACCTCTTGCGTAGCAGTCGGATACACTCCCACCGCGCCACAGAGGCAGACATACTTGAATTTGAACCAATTATAGATTATTTTTATCAGCTACGAGTCTTAATCGCGTAAAACAAAGGTATTTATGAAAATATATATATATATATATACTACGGGTCTTAATCGCGTGAATAATTTAAGGTAAAATCCCCGTTTATTTCCCGACGTTTCGACCGCATTGCAACGGCCGTGGTCACGGGTGGACTCAAGGTATTTGGCCTTAAAATAAAATATTTACGCGATTAAGACCCGTAGCTTATAAAAAATCTATAATGTATACAAATCGCGAAAGGTTACGAACATATACTTGAACCAAATATAACTTTAATATCAAACTTAACCTTCTGCCTCCAACTTTTAACCCAACAGGCACTTGGCAGAAATAGTTGTAACACTCAAAACATAACATAAACATTGTGAGTTCATGTGATAAATACCAGTTATGGTGAAGTGATTATGGTTCAGCTCTAGTTCCTATATTTATTACTGTAGAGATAACCCTGATTTGTATATGATTGGTCTTTCTATGATCTATTGTAAAAGGTATTTGGAATTTGAATCCGATATGATTTTAAAAGCTGATTGCACTGTATTACAGTACTACCGACCGGTATTAACTATTTCGTGGCCTGTAAAGATTGATTTTAGACTGAATGTTTTAGAAATCTATACTAATATTATAAAGCTGATGAGTTTGTTTGTTTGACGCGGTAACCCCAGGAACTACTAATCCGAATTGAAAAATTCTTTCACTGTTGGATAGCCCATTTATCGAGGAAGGCTATAGGCTATATAACATCACGCTACGACCAATAGCCGCGGAGCAGCAATGAGAAATGTTGCAAAAATGGGGAAAATTTCCGCAGATGAAGTTGCTAGTGTTAGATATTAGAAATTAATTATTAGGTGTGTTATTTTAACTGATTTCGGTCGGCGACAAATCTTAACAAAGTTCTCTCCATAAATTCATGACATTTATAGTACATTAGCTGTCCCGCGCAACTTCGTCTGCGTATATTTTCCCCGTTTTTGCAACATTTATCATTGCTGCTCCGTTCCTATTGGTCGTAGCGTAAGGTTATATAGCCTATATCCTTCCTCGATAAATGGGCTATCGAACAGTGACATATTTTTTTCAATTCGGATTAGTAGTTCCTGAGATTACCGCGTTCCAACAAACAAACAAACGAACTAACTCTTCAGCTTTATAATATTAGTATAGATTATATTGAGTCTAATAAGACCGAAATTCTTAGATGAAAAACCAATGGTTTAACTTTCTACCAATATGTGATTTTTTTTCAGAAAACTATCACTCATCTCAAGATGGTAGGTTTTCGATCTAGTCGATTCACAAAAATAGGGCAATTGTAATAAAGCATAGAAGATTTGTATTATAGCATGAAAAACATATCACAATATCTTTGTAAAGCACACTAACTATAGCTAAACTGTTATTCGATTCTATAGAAAAAATACTATCTATAAAAAAACCTTCTTTTAAACACAGTCCACACACACACTGTACTTGAAGTAAGTCAAAACAATTCACCTTGTTTTATTTTGTAGCTATCAATGTCAAATATTTAAGCTTTAAATTAAGTCCCATTTAGTTACATTACATGCTATAACTAAACCACAAACTTATCACAAAAACAGCATCTTTTTATTCACGCATAAAGAAAACTCAAACCAGAATCATGTTTTCACGAAACACATTCATGCATTTACATTTAAAGCAAAGCGCATTCACCAGCAGTTTTTCCACACATTATTCGACGGAGCGGGCCATTACACGACATAGTCATAACGCCGTAATAGCCGGGTAATAGCCTCTCCGTGCCACTTCAGGTGTTACGTGTGCATGAATACCCCCTTAAGGCGCTAGTGTGGAAAAATGTCTACAAAGTTTTTTGCACTCAGTGCAAAATTGTGAACGGTTTTTAAATAAGATATTCTTGAATTGTGATTTTCAGACGTGTGTTAATTGCGTAATGTTTTGTGGTTAATGCGGGAGTGGTAGGCTGTTTTGTTCTTTATTGTAGGCTTTATTGTTGGTTTATAGTAAAGTTTACCATTTGAACATAATGTCGTATACTAAAATACCGACTTTTATATGGAATACATTGACTTATCTATACTTCACTACATAGTATAAAACAAAGTCGCTTTCTCTGTCCCTATATTCCTATATATGCTTCTTTAAAACTACGCAACGGATTTTGATGCGGTTTTTTTAATAGATAGAGTGATTAGAGAGGAAGGTTTATATGTATAATAACATCCATTAAATAGTGGAGAAATAAGGAGCGGAGCAGCAATAAGAAATGTTGCAAAAACGGGGAAAATTTAGGCAGACGAAGTTGCGCGGGTCATCTAGTAATATTATAAATGCGAAAGTGTGGATGTATGGATGTTTGTTATTCAATCAAGTCACAACGGGTTAACGGATCCGAACGAATTTTAGAACAGAGATAGATTATAGTCTAGAATTGCACATTGACTAGCTCTTTATCCCGGAAAAATATTCACGTGAAATAAATTTTCTTTTCAAAATTTTCACGCGAACGTAGTCAAAGTCAAAGTCAAATATCTTTATTTCGTAAAATCAGGTTAATGATTATTTGAAAATGTCAAATTAAAACATACTAAAAATTTTATAAAATTATGAATGTTTGAAAAAAAAAACAAAGTGAGGTTAGGTGGCAGTTCCAAGTGTAAAGCTCATGAGAAGAAGCTGCCAAGAAACTCATGTGCCACTCTTTTAAAATGATAAAGTTTTTCTTTACAAAAATCAATTTTACTGAATGAACCAGTGTGTTTGGTGAGTGTAATCGTTTATAAAATAAGGATAACTAAATAATAATACTATTAGTAACTCTAAAATGAGTTTATATAAACGTGTTCAGCAAACACAATACTTCACTTCTTACATAGTAAATATGTATATGTACATATAATCTTAAAGTACATTTTAATAGCCTGTGAGAGAAAGCAGTTCAATCCCAAGCGTTTTTGTCTTCCATAATATAATCAATTATTGAGTAGTAACTTTTCATACACAATTTTTTCTTAATGGTACACTTAAATTTATCACGACTTAATTTTTGAATATCGCTAGGGATTTTATTGTAGACATTGGCCCCGAAATGATTTGTTTACTTTTTGTAACCTTGACGCTGGTACAACAAGTTTATGTTTGTTCCGCGTGTTAATATTATGTATATCACATTTCTTACAGAAACTATCAATATTTTTATGAACATATATAAGGTTTTCATAGATATACTGACATGCAACAGTCATGATATTGATTTCCTTAAAATTTTCTCTAAGTGAGTGTCTACTACTAAGATCGTAAATTGATCGAATAGCCCTCTTCTGCAGAACAAAAATAGTTTGAATGTCGGCAGCATTTCCCCACAGTAGAATACCGTACGACATTAAACTATGAAAGTAACTAAAATAAACTAATCGCGCTGTTTCAACGTCTGTTAGCTGACGAATTTTTCTAACTGCGTACGCTGCAGAACTGAGTCTATTAGACAATTCACTTATATGTGGGCCCCACTGAAGCTTAGAATCTAGAGTAATTCCTAAAAACTTTGTGGTCTCTACAGCGTTCAACTCATCTTCTTTTATTTTTATAGTGGTTGTTACTGGTTTCACGTTAGGTGTTATAAATCGAATACATTTAGTCTTGCCCTCGTTTAAGAGTAAATTGTTAACATCAAACCAGTTAACCACTTTTGAGATAGCCATATTTACATCTTCAAAGTCTTTTTGCTGGCGTTTTAATTTAAATAAGAGTGATGTGTCATCTGCAAACAGGACTATCTCATGATTATTTTTTACTAAATATGGTAAGTCGTTTATGTAAATTAAAAACAATAACGGCCCGAGAATAGAACCCTGTGGGACTCCCATTTTGACCACAGACCCCGGGGAGCGTTTACCATTAAAATCAACTTTCTGAATCCTGTTACTCAGATAGGACGTAAGAAGATTCAGAGCTGTGTTTTGAATACCATAATGTTGCAATTTCCTGATTAATGTTTCATGCAGAACACATTCAAATGCCTTAGATAAATCACAGAAAACGCCTAAAGCATCCTGCGATTCCTCCCAGGCGTCAAATATATGTTTTATAAGCTCCACACCAGCATCGGTTGTAGAGCGACCCCTAGTAAAACCAAATTGTTTAAAGTGTAATAATTTATTTTTGTAAAAGAAGTTCTGCATCTGATCATATATCATTTTTTCAAAGATTTTACTAAATGTTGGTAGTACTGATATGGGTCTAAAATTAGTGGGGTCAGACATACTACCTGATTTATACAATGGTATTACTTTACTATATTTCATTAAATCAGGAAATACACCACAATATATACATTTATTAAATATAAAAGCCAAGTCCTGCGCAATAAAAGAAATTATAGACTTAGTAATCACAACTGAGTTACTCCAGAGGTCGGTAGTCTTCTTAACATTAATAGAATTAAAAGCTTTTATGACATCTATATGTGTAACATAATCAAATTGAAAAGTGATGTCACATTTATTAACATTTTTAATCAAGATAGACTCAGCTGGAAAAGGTGAGGAATTCAATGACTTTGTAGTAGAGACTGGTATGTCAGTCAAGAATTTTTCAAAAGCAGTGGCCACTTCTATGTCCGATGTGATGGTTTTACTATCTATTTTAAGACAGTAATCATTATTGTGACCTCTGACTCTTCCGGTCTCACTATTTATAATATCCCAAGTCATTTTAATTCTGTTATCACTGTTTTTAATTTGTGAACTAAGGTAGCAAGCTTTTGCTGTTTTGCAAGCCTGCCTAAATATTTTAGCATAATTTCTTACATAAGCTTGAAATCTTTCACAACAGTTATAATTTCGTTCATCATACAGCTCATATAATCTTTTTCTACTTTTATGTAGGCCGACAGTAGCCCACTCACTAAAAGTTGCATTCCCCTTAACCATAATCGTTTTGGGAGTGAAAACCGAATCGAAATTATGACAAAATTTATTAAAGAATGTTTTATATAAAATGTTAGGATCACTGTCCTCATTCAACAGTGGAGGGTTACAAATGAGGCGGCTTTTGAAACTCTCAAATCGACTGACAGTTTTAGTTGTATTTATATTTGTTTCTTTTGTATTAATATCAAAAGAAATAAGTTAACCACAGTGGTCAGAATCCATTTGATGAATTACTCTCTTGTTATCTACAATAATATCTGTGAATATATTATCTAAACATGTGGCTGTAGTGGCAGTTATGCGGGTAGGCTCTAAAAATAAATTACACAGATTAAATGATTTGAATAGAGCTAAAATCCTCATACTTGAAGTAGTATTCTCTAATAAATTAACATTAAAGTCGCCACATATTATTACATTTTTATTTAGGTTTGTTACCTTATGCAAGACTTCATCCATAACATGTTCACAAATATGATATTGTGCTGAAGGTGGTCTGTACACAGTCAATACAATAAACCGCTTCAACTCTACACATGCTATTTCTATGCTACATTCAACAGAGAAGTTAACAATATCACGGCGTTCTTTGAATTTAAGATTTTTATTTATTAATATTAGTGAACCACCATGTATAGCCAGTTCCCTGCTGAACGAGCTGCCTACCTGGTGATTGTTGAAATTGAACATGAACCGATCGCTCTTTAGCCAGTGTTCAGTAATACATAAAATATAAATAGCTTCAGCATTCATGAATAATTCCAAGTCTTTTCCTGTCATTCCTCTGATATTCTGATGCACCAGGTTAATTTTATTAATGTAACTATTGTTCTGTTTTGACATAACAGAATAATTTTCAAGTGGTAGTGCACAAGTATGTGTGCAAGAGGTACTCTCTATTGTCTTAAAATTTAATTTAAATTAT
Source organism: Herminia tarsipennalis (assembly GCA_945859575.2). Lineage (NCBI taxonomy): Eukaryota > Metazoa > Arthropoda > Insecta > Lepidoptera > Erebidae > Herminia > Herminia tarsipennalis. Next base: position 18,605,827 of record OX243846.2, on the reverse strand, counting down.
TCGGTATGTCAATATTATGATTATTATTAATACATAAATTATCATTATTAATGTCAGGTGCTTTAGCCAAATTCTTGGCTGAAGTATTAATATAAAAAGATAGCGAAACAGCTACCTGTCTTTTACAACTATTTTTAAGATAATATCTATCTTTTGTCAAATAAAAATATTTACTAACAAGTTTGTTAGTGTCGATAAAATGAAATTTATTATAAAAAGGTCCATTAATTTGGCCGTGTGGTGCCGGCTTAAGAATAGTACCACCCCATCTCTACCCGTGGGTGTCGTCAAGGCGACTAAGGGATTTCACCCCGGAGGACGGGCAGCAGCGTCCTCTGCGTACTTAAAGCCCTACTGCGATCGCCAACCCGCTCGCCAAGCGTGGCGATTATGGTAATTACCCCCAGGATCTACATACTTGTAGGTTCTACTGGGGAGACCCGTGCCCAGCAGTGGGCCATCTTATGGGTTGATATGTATATGTAATTTGGCATGTCAGTTGATGCATAAGGTTATTCAAATTATATCTAATAGTGTTGTCAGTAAAGTCGTGGGCAACAGCTATCAGATATCCCTAAAAACTTAAATATATACACGATTTTACAAAAATCCTTGTGCAATAATATTCAAAGAAATACCCTTAATGAACAATTAAATAGATTAAAGCTGTATTCAATTGGCTGTTGAAGATCATAAAATATCTGAAGAATTCTAACAGTATTTGGAACACCTTACACACAGTCATCTGATCATAAACTTGACAGAGCCTGTTCTGTGGCAACCAGACCCGTTATATACCAATTTCTATATTTTTAAATCCATAACCTACCCATATATTATTTTACACCTAAATTACAAAATTCATATAAACAACTTGTTTTTTTTTTCAAAATGTCAAAGTATTTAGGTAAATTTCAGCATTCACATGCTTTTCCAAATCTTTCCAATCAGATCCACAACACTACATAATAACACACTACAGTACATTACCTTTTACTATCACATCAAATAATTGTGATATAATATACCTACAGTATCTGCAAGCTTTTTATTCAGGCGTGGTCGAGACCTGAAAACGCCATCGGACAAAAAAGGAAGAAAGGAAAATATGTAATGTTTTAATATTCCCATCCGTCACTGTTTGGTACAAAATATAAAAGAAAGCGAGTTAAAAAGCGCTTAAAATCAATCCTAGATTACTACAGCGGCCAATCTCAGAGACCGGCTCATCACAGACTCCGAGTATGCCAGTAAACAAACAGGTTATAGTAATAATAGAGGGTTTTTTAGGGTTCCGTATCCCTTATAGGATGACTTTGTTGTCCGTCGTCCGTCCGTCCGTCCATCCGTTCGTCTGTCTATCAGGATTCTTTATCTCGGGAATGCGTGGGAGGCATCGAGTTGAAATGAAATTCATATATTTATATCTACAGTTCTTTGAAGCTGTGAAAAAATCAAACTGTTTTATAAAATGTATATTACGACACTAGCTAAGTAATCAAAATTTATATGGTACTTTTCGTTGACCTAGAACTACGAAATTTATACTAAAAGTATTGTAAATAAATTATAAAAACTATAGTCTTCGAAAAACTGCGAGACTCGATTCCTGAACTATTTATACTCATAATATATACCTACAACTTTGTACGAAACCCTCACTGGGCGAGTTCGACTTGCACTTGTCCGGTTTTTTTACCCGACTGTAAAGAAGGGTTATGTTTTTCGCGCCTATCTTGTATATATGTATGTAATATTCTTTATTACCTGATATCTCACAATCCACTGAACGGATTTATACAATTCACACGTCGTTTGATTCGTCTTAATTGCCAGAGTGACGTTTTTAAAAAACAAACATGGCGGCTATGAGATATCAAAATAAAGAGGTGTGAAATAAAAAGTTGTTTCGAATACTGCAATATGGATATCAAATTAAAGAGCTCATCCTAAGCATTTCAAAAAGGTATAACATGATTATGACTGTTATACTAAAAAAGTTAGTTACCAAACATTATTTTTTTCAATTTTCAATACTTGACAATAGTTATGATAAAAGTAAGTTATTACATCGGTTACATCCTACAACTACTAAAAAGGACTAAAACATAAAAAAACCTTTCCAATCCAATCTTTTTTGTGGAGGCGGGTTTTTTTTATTTTTTTATTTTATATTTATAACTGGGCAAAATTAAAATGAAATAAGAAATAGGAATGTTCAATCTATAAACTTTGGTAATAGCCGTTAATCTATGCTGGAGACATAATAGGTCTATGTCAACTTTTGCGCTTTGTATACATTATAGAATTTTGTAAGCTACGGGTCTTAATCGAGTAAATATTTTGTATTAAGGCTAAATACCTTTTTTTTGTTCCCCGACGTATCGACCGTATTGCAACCCCCGTGGTCACGGGGCCACCGAAAAGAGATTGGGTGCAGAAAGATATAGATGTAGGTAAATAGTTGTTACTATTTTCTTTTCTGTATATTGTTTTAATTGATACTTTTGCCTGTCACTATAAAAAACTAGAAGTTACATAAAACTGACTTGCGAATCTGACCTTTTCCGCCTAAACTAAAGGCGTTACGGACTCTCATAAACACACATATCTTATAACTTGTAAACAGGCAGTGTGACGTGCGGACGTGTCATTAGTCGGTTGATGAATGCCGCGCGTTAATGCGCCTCCCATTCAAACAGACGCGTCGGACACCACGATGCCTACCTATTCTGATGCGTCGTTTATCATTGTGATGTAGTTGAGATGTGATGCTATTGTTTTGGGCATATACTAGATGTGAGGATGAGGTAGTTTGTTCATATTTTTAAGTGAAGTTTGAGCCTCAATTTCAAGGCTTTAGGAGTTGATTTTATAAAATTAGTTTTAAGGGATGCCTTAATAAATGTATCTGTGGCAAAAACCTAATCTATACTTTTATTATAAGGCTGAAGAGTTTGTTTGTTTGTTTGAACGTTATGATCTCAGGAACTACTGTTTCCAGTTGAAAAAATATTTTTGTGTTCGGTGCCCATTTATCGAGGAAGGCTATAGGCTATATAACATCACGCTACGACCAATAGGATCAGAGCAGCAATGAAAAATGTTGCAAAAACGGGGAAAATGGTCGCATACAAAGTTGCGCGGGTCAGCTAGTCCGTTTTAAGATTTCTTCCATAAATTGTGACCTTCCTGTCCATTACTTATAAGATATTTTACAAATTCTGAGAAAAAATAAATGATTTTCGAAATCAATGTTCTGATTACTTAGACTAAGGATTCAGGCCTCGTCTTTGAAAGAGGATTTGTGCTATAATCCACAACGTGAGCCCAGTGTAGGCCAGTCTTTTTCGAATTTTTGGTCCGAGGACATCCCGGTAACCTAAAGATATATTTTTATCTCATTTCTTTTAAAAACGAACAGAATACGGACGCAGGGAACTGAAAACGTGTGAATTAAAAAGATTTTTATGTTAAATGCGTTAATGCGGGACTAAATGTACATTATACAACGTTTAGTGTTTGTCTTTATATTAATTTTATAGTAATGAAAGAAAGCAATGTCCTATTTCTAAAGTTTTCATAGAAATCTTCTATAAGTTGTACCTATGGCTATAACTAACTGGTGGATATTTATGAAGGTCAAAGAAAGGTCATATTTTATGGACATTTCTTTAATTTTGTTACCATGATTAAACTTTTTACTCACTCTCTATTTGTTTTTATCGTTGATATTACTAACCTGCAATATTGTGCACTAAATAATAATTTTTTTAGAGAAGAGGAGAAAGAAGGTGCACTCTCTATTGGCTCACTCTTAGGCGTGAAGATTGCTAGTGGAACTGAAATCCCATACGATCTTAGAGAGATTGGACACAGGATTCATCATCAGCCCGTATCAGATCAGTCTATTGTTGGATATGGCGCCTCCTAATTTACGTAAACACATCCGGTTCCCTGCCTTCCGCATCCAAATCCGAACTGCTTTAGGATGCAATTCGCCATTTGCAAGACTCAGTAAGGTTTTAAATCATTGCAGTGATCAAATAGACCTCCACTTAGATTCACTTGCGAAACTTATATCTAGAATTCTGAATTGTTTGCTAGAGATATGTTAGCCTTGCAGTATTTTTCTTTTTTGTTTTATGTTCAACTATGTCTTTTTTTTATTTAATTTTAAAACTATAGTTTATACAATATTGGTATATGTGTATGATAGGGTTAATCTTTATTTTTTTCTCTTTTATTAGCGCTTGTGGTGTTTACATATAAGTGATTGTTACACTCTTTGTTGTATTTCACCTTTGTTTTTAATGTATTGTTAGTGTAAATAATTGTTGGTGAACCTAATAAATAAAATAAAATAAACCATCAGCGACCTTCTTTAGGTCGTAGGTTTATCTGGTAGGAGGGCGTCCTACCTTACGCTTATAGAATCGCGATGTCCACTCTAGAACACAGGAATAACTATAATGTTTTATGTTGCTTAACCTTGTAAAACTCTCGATCTTCTTGAACACCAACATAATACTTCCATGATCTACATAATATTGTCAATAGATAGCCACTTTCCATGTCATTAGCTACGAGTCACACCTGTAGGTAGTTGAGCGCAACGAAGGCTGCACGCAATCAACCGTATCATCGCAAGCTATACCCACGTCCTTAGTTTTTCTAACACCTGTATGCAATATTAGAATGTTATCGAGAATTAATTGTGTGAAATATTTAAAGGTGCACATTTTATTAACCCAACGTTTCGGTCGAATTGCACTGATTGTGGTCACGTGGACTGATGGCAGCTCGATAATCCATACTTAATATTATAAATGTGAAAGTAACTCTGTCTGTATGTCTGTCAGTTACACTTTCACGCTCAAACTTGGTATGGAGAATTTGAGTCCCAGGGAAGGACATAGGATAGTTTTTATTGCGAACCCGACATTCACGCAGGCGGAGCTGCGGGCGAAAGCTAGTATTCTAATATGTGTAAAAAAGGTTTAAAAACAGTAACCTGTATGCCACTTCAGCACTTATTTAATTTGTGATCGCCAGTTTTATGTGAATCGTTCATTATGAGGTGCTCGAAATACTTGAGTTATTTTTATCGTTCGGTAAAGTTATCATTGTCTTCTATATATATATATATATAAATGAATGTTTGTCTGTCTGTCTGTATGTCCTCTATGCGTTTCGAAACCATTGATCAGACTGATAAAACTTTGGCTGGGTGTTCTGGGGCCGCCCGCGAATGTTTCGCGAAGCGTGGCCAGGGTCACTAGTGTTTTATAAATAGATGGTTTGTGGTTTTCTAAAAATGCCATATTCTTCTCTGTTAAAGAATAAGGCTTTGATTTTTATATGTCCCATGTTAAAAAATGAGAAAAATAAACAGACTAGATTTCCTCTTAGGTGATTTTCTTTGTTGTTGGTTAGTTTTCGTTGAGATATAGGTACCACCGTTAACAAAATAACGAAAAAAATTATTGAGTAAGAGGTTGTAAATTTTTAAATTTGCAGACTTTAGTAGCTCTGGCTCCTTAATAATGACTCATAAATTGTCTTCATTCCAGTGAAGTTGGGCGTAACTTGTCTTAATACCTGGCAGTTGACCAACAAATTTTCCATAGAACCTAAGTACTGATTCAGCCCATATCAGGAACAATCAGTACGGTACAATATGAATGCAGGGATCACTTATTAAACGTCTACATTATTTATGTCTGTACAGATTTGGTCTAATTGTAATGTGCGCGGAGTTGTGCCGATTTATCAGTAGCTCTGTGTCGGGTTAAGGGTGGCGTGGAGTCGCGATACTTTATTTGTTAGGCATAAAAAATCTGCCGCAGTAGGGAGTAATATCTATGTCGTTTGGACCTTACGGACATACAAACAACGAACACAATTAGACGCTGACTTTGATGCTATACAAAGAAAAAGATGCTAACCCGATTCTAGAAGTTGAGTACCACTTTACAGAGCACTAGCGCTAGTCTACAAGCTGACCTTTCTCTTCGAGTGATAATGGTTGACAGATGAAAACTCATTACTATTATGTATTGATAGCAAAGGACCGGCCACGAATGTCAATTCTACATTGAAAAATTCTGTGACAACTAGCGCTAGTCTGTAAGAAAGTGATTTGAACAACTCGGACATAATTATTTTGAGATTTGCATAATGTCTTCTTTTGCCCCGGAGGATGGGCAGCAATGTCCTCTGCGTACTTAAAAAGCCTAGCTGCGATCACAAACCCGCTCGCCAAGCATAACGAATAATCGTTACGCTTGGCGAGCGGGTTGGTGACATTTGTGGCCAGTCCTTCGCTATCAATACCTAATAGTAATGAGTTTTCATCTGCCAAACATTATAACTTTTCAATTGCCGTAAGGCAATTTTCCGCACTTCTAGGGAAACCCGTGCCCAGCAGTAGGATATATATGGAATGATATGATCGAAACTTCAATAATATTTTTAAGATCAGAAGTTTTTTAGAATGGTTTTGTTTAGTATTGTATTAGTGGACCTTTGGCTAAATTATTTAATTCTTTAATCAGTATTCAAATTATTTTAAACTAACAGCCACTCTATAGCATCTTAGTCGTTGCATTGTCCAGTCATCTGATTGCACAGTCCAACAACTTAGGTGTAGTATAAGCAGTGCCATTTACAATACCAATATCATTTATTTCAATTATTTATACGAAAATAAACTTTAATTGCTACTACATAAGAACTTTCTATAATAGATTGAGTAAGTTTGTATCATAAGTACTAAGTATTTACTTAACTGCCTCTGACTCGTGTCATATTTTGAATCATATCTCGTATTCTGATGCAAATGAGTTTTATTGCACATTTGGTTTATTTTAAATCGATGTTTTTGCATGTAACGAGCTATAGCTCTTTACCAAAACTAATACCGTACTTATGATACAAACTTACTCAATCTATTATAGAAAGTTCTTATGTTGAAGCATTTAAGGTTTATTTTCGTTTATATTTTTTAAGGTTGTACCTATAGTACCTCATATAATTGTCACCACTACATAGAATAAAACAAAGTCGCTTTCTCTGTCCCTATATCCCTATGTATGCTTAATTCTTTAAAACTACGCAATGGATTTTGATGCGGTTTTTTTTTAGTAGTTAGAGTGATTGAAGAGGAAGGTTTATATGTATAATGACATCCATTAAATAGTGGAGAAATAAGGAGCGGAGCAGCAATAAGAAATGATGCAAAAATGGGGAAAATTTACGCAAACGAAGTTAATAAAGGGAAGTGATCCGTATGGATTTCTAAAAAAAATTGCTTAGAAAATATTGGCTAAATGTGGTGTGTTAAAATTAAAGTAGGTATTCAAATTAAAAATTTTAATAATTATGAAAACTCGCCGTCATTCTTTTCTTATTTGTGTCCATAAGTTTGTTTTTTTATTGATAAAAAAGCACACACAAAGCTTTTTCGAAATTCATTGTCCGCGAAAGATGTCTAGGTATGCATTGCCGAGCAAATAATAATAATAATATATTGGGACCACTCACACAACGCCATCTGATCCCACATTCGGCAGTGCCTGTACCTATAGGCCACTATATAAACAAGCGGCCATCTCCGAGATGGCACCTACAAAAACACACACATGTATTAATTTATTATATAGACCTACAACAGCGTTCAAAGGCGTACCGAATATATCGCTTATCTAAATTTGCGCTGCTGAGCGAAATATATATGAAACTTTACTTTCGTTGTTTTGTAACTAACCCTACCTTTGAAAAATCACGTAATTCTCAAAATAAACCACAAACAATTCCCTAACAGAATGTAAACAAGATACCAAAGGCTCTAAATGTTTTAGAAAGGGTATTTCTGTTTTCTCCAGGTACAGATAGCAAGACGCGTATGGTAGTAGCGTCAGCAACACAGCGTGCGTGAGATAGCGACACGCAAATAACTTGCAGAGAGAGATTAGACAGCGAATAGCGGGAGTGTACCGTCAGCAAAACAAGTTGTTTTGAGTTTTCACATTCTGTTTTTTAAGTAATACAGTGAAAGTGGTTCATGTTTTTGCGTGCTCTCTCTTTCCTGTATTTATTTACCTACCAGTGGCTTACTTTGATGTTTTTATTTAGAAACTGTACTGTTTTACTGTTTTAAAAAAGTGTTAATGAGTACACTTTTTTCATATCTAATTTTAGATTAAAAACCTCCAAAGGTTTTTGTGGTTGTTCTACCCATGTCCCCAACAAGGTGCTACCTAAATCATTCCATCACAAAGAAAGGATTCTCCTACCAGGTAAGATGATCAAAATTCATGCTAACGTTCAAAGGATCATTCAACGAGCACGAAAACAAGCGCGAGCTGGTGAATGTGCGGAAATGTGCTGCCTGGCTGTTTGGGAATAGCTAGCTCGTACCGATCGCCCCTAGCAGCTCCTTGCCAAACTGCTTGCCAGGTTGCATGCCAAGCTGCGTGCCGCGTGTCTAAACGCACCATGTGAAGGTTAAATCATAAATGTAGATCCTGTATATAGCTTCTTTTTCGTTAAACAATAATTATACCAAAACTCACATTCCTCCATAAATGCAATATTCTTTAAAAGGAATCCAAAGACTGTTAATTTCACATGTTAATCTAAGATCTAATCCACGCTAATTTAATCAACGTTTAAATAGCTGAGTTCTAAATTAACATGCATACCGTACCTATTATAGGCACATACGAAACTAGATTAATGAACAATTCATGTAAGTATAATCCTATTTGCTAGCGGTTAACGTTCGTTCGATACTGCCTGTAATGTACTAGGGTGTCCATGGTTCAAGTGACAAATTGAGACTTTATTGGACAGTTTTAAGTGTGAAATTAAAGACTTCAAACAGGCTTTTATATTGCAGAAATACAACTACATTACTACTTTATAGAATTTCTTTTACTTACTGTATTTACCCTTAAGAAAATATTTACGCGATTATGACCCTTAGCTTATAAAATTCTATAATGTGTACAAATCGCGAAAGTTTACGAACATATAGGTATTACACTTTATTAAAATATATATATTACGGGTCTTAATCGCGTGAATAATTTAAGGTTAATATACCTTGTTTATTGCCCGACGTTTCGACCGTATTGCAACGGCCGTGGTCACGGGAAACTTTTTTCATATCAAAGTTTAGTCTTCCCGTGATTAAGACCCGTAATATATATATTTTAATAATGTGTACAAATCGCGAAAGTTTATCAACATTTATATATTACACTAGCTGTCCCACGCAACTTCTTATGCGTACATTTTCCCCGTTTTTGCAACATTTTTTACTACTGCTCCGCTCCTACTCCTGTTGCTCCTTCCTCAATAAATGGGCTACCTAACAGAAAAATATTTTTTAATTCGGACCAGTAGTTCCTGAGATTGCCGCGTTCAAACAAACAAATAAACTCTTCAGCTTTATAATATTAGTATAGATTACTACTTACGTAATCTTTTCTATACAATGTTGCATTCCTACAATGCCCACATATCCATAACCTTACATAGTCGTTTTTCGCATTTGTCTGTATATCCAGTAAAACCTTCTAAACTACTCAACAGATTGTGATGCGGTTTTTACCATAGTTAGATCATTTCTTCCAGGTAGTTTACATTCAGCAATTACGCGTATGGCAAAAACTCCGCGCGAAGTTGGGGCGGGTCGCCAATAAATGACTTCTTTAAAATGTGTGAAGAAAAGTTTCAAAATTGAGTAGGATATTATACGTTACTTTTTCAATTCCTTTAGGTAACCATCGCGGCTTTAAATCCTGATAGTGTTATAACTTTTTACTTTCGCCTTGCATGATATACACACAGATGGTACTTTTAGACCAAAGATTTTATTAAAAAAAAAAATTGCATTTATTCCCATTTAGTATGTAACCTTTTCGTAGATGTTTTTTTTTTGCTGAGAGTGACCAATAAGAATAAAAATTGTAAGCCAACGGCAATATCCAGAAATCACTACAAATTCCAAAAAATCTATAAAATACGAGTACATTAGAACCAAACGACTGCCTCTGTGGCGCGGTGGGAGTGTGTCCGACTGCTACGCAAGAGGTCGTGGGTTCGATTCCCACACGGGACACCACTTTGTGTGATCCACAAATTGTTGTTCCGGATCTGGGTGTAATTTGTGTCCGTGACTTGTATGTTTGTAAAGTCCCCCGTGACACAGGGCTTGTACCCTACTGCGGGAGTTGTCTTTTAAAAAAAAAAAAAAAAAAAAAAAAAAACGTGTGGTCACCCTAAACGCACGGTATGCGCAGGCGCAGACGTGAAATACTCAAGTGATAGCAGTGTCGGGAACTAAAGCTGCACTCTGTGGGTTAGAATACCTGCCGTAACTGTTGTACCTACATTATTGTAGTTCATTGCTACTTAGTGAAAGCTCGTTAGCACTTACTTTAAGTGTAATAGTGCAATATGGAGAGAGATGGAGGATTTATTTAGTGCTAAGCACGATTTTTAGGTATCAGTTGATTACGTTGATAGTGTAATGGAAGTGCATATTTGTATTGCAAGAGGTTGCGTGTTCGATTCCAATAAAGGCTTTGTATACTTCTGAAAGTTTATTTGAAAAAAAAATTAAAAGATAGAAAATCTGTATTTTCCATACTTATTCATTTAGGTAATAGGTATGCGACAGATAGGCCTACTCTCAGGGTCCTTATTCACTATCTTTATTTCGTTGTCGCCAACACACCTGCTCAAAGTCCGAAGACTGATTGCAGATGAAAAGAAAAAAAAAAAAAAAGTTTGTTGTCGTGACAAGCCCGTGTAAATGTAAACCGCGCATGCGCGGTAGAGAGCTGCGGTTAGAAATGCGTCAACGCGGATGCGCATCTTTGATCGCACCGCGCGTATGCCAGTTCGCACGGGCTTGTCACGACAACGAAATAAAGATAGTGAATGGGGACCCAGTAAGTTGCTGCAACGCGGATGACGCTGATTTTCAGTGTGAACCTAGAGGGTTAAACAGACATGCCAAAGCAATGTAAGTGACTAACCATAGCCATATTTCTGAATCTAATATCTTTGTATCCGTTATTTGTATATTTGGTTAGCCCCCGCGACACCGTGCTTACGAAACTTAGGAAGAAAATTGGATGAAAAACATCTACCTACCATTAAAAATAAATCATTCATAGTATGAACCTTTAAAAATAAAACTAATTAATTAACTAAAAAATAAAGATAATCGCTCATGGTATGAAATATTATAATGTAAGTATCTACAGTTCAACCGACTTAAAACCTCGAAATCAACCCAAAATCACGATCTGTACAATTCATAGATTTCGAAGATATGAGCATACATGGGTCAAAGCGAAAAGTGGTACAGCGGAAGCGACTTTGAGTTATAATAAGTAAAGATACATTAATGAATATTTCTCTCATAAACCCAATACTTCCCTACTAGTATATAAATGTGAATGTAAGTTTGTTTGTTACGCTTTCACACGAAAACTACTCAACCGATCATCATGAAACTTTGTACACATATTCTTGGAGGTATTAGAAGTAACATAGGATTATAAAAAAAGGGGGGAAATTTACGCAGTCGAAGTTGCGCGGGACAGCTAGTTATAATATAGGTTTAAGGAAATACTTTATAAATTGTGTTATGTAATTACCTAACAATCTAGATGTAGGTAATTTATAAAATGTGTAATAACATAAAATTGTTAAATATTCGCATGCCTCAAAAAAGGTAAATATGATGAACTGCCACATTATAACACCCTCTGTACCATATTTCAAGCGAATAAATGTCTTTGTCTATGTCTTTATCTAATATACTATAACTAAAGTCACTTCCAGTTTCTCTGTTAGCAAGCAAGACTTGATGAGATTATTTTTGTACATCAGACTAAAGTTTCCAACATTTCAGTCAACTTAACTTGCCAACATTGCCCCATAAAATAGACTGAACATATCAGACTATAACATTCTATTACACGCATCAGCGTGTCCCCGAGCGGTGGGGTAACGCTATCATCTCCTGGGACCCCACGTATTATCGCGCATTATGTTAAACGTCTACGCGTTTCGCGTTCCGTTGCCGCATGTGAATTTGTGGGACGAGTGATTTTGTGGAATAGGTTATATTGTCGTAAGTAATGTATTGACATGCGATAGACGAAGTAAATCTTTTATTATTTAAGGTTTTTTTATCATTTATTTTGTAAAGAAACAATATCACAATAACTAATAGTTAAAAAAGTATGATGCTTTACTAGGTTAATAATTGTGACATCCACACCGTTTACCACGGATATGTTATTCATTGTTATTCGACTGCCTCTGTGGCGCGGTGGGAGTGTATCCGACTGCTATGCAAGAGGTCGTGGGTTCGATCCCCACCCAGGATAAAACTTTGTGTGATGAACACGATGGTTTATTCTGTGTCTGGGTGTTATTTATCTATAATATGTATGTATTTAGAAATATATAAATATGTTTATCAGTTGTCTGGTTTCCATAGTACAAGCTCTGCTTAGTTTGGGAACAGATAGCGTTGTGTGAGTTGTCCCAAGATATTATTATTATTATTATTCCTAGATAATGCAAGCTGGAAGTGGTGCTTATAGTATTATGACTTTTTTCTTACCTGGAATGTGTTGTTACTGTAGTCCATAATATAATGTCGACGTTTCGACTGTATTGCAACGGTCATGGTCACGGGTAGACTGGCCGGCGCTAAACGTCAGGCAATAAAACAAAAGGTATTTAGCCTTAAAATAAATTATTTACGCGATTAAGACCCATAGCTTTTAAAATTCTATAATGTGTACAAATCGCGAAACTTTAAGAACATATAACTTATAGCTAGTTTAGTTTTAGCTTCTTACTTTAATTATGCAGTGTCCTAACCTTTAATTGTTTACCCACACCATTTCTCCGTCGTTTTCAACATTTGTTCTCGTTGCGACCAAAAGCCCGATGTTAAAAACTATAATTTAACATATACGCTAACAACACTGCAACGGGCACTTCCGACCTTGTCAGTCAACGATATAACACCTCATTCTAGAAACAAATCTAAAATTACACAATTAACTTCAAGAAACAAACCGAATCAAGAAAATAGAAGAACTTCAAAAAAAAACCGGTTAAGGACGAGCTTTATCTCTAGTTTTTATACAGAAAGGTATATGGCATCAAAATATATTGTGATAGTGATGACCAGCATGCCCAAATTTGTGACATGCGCCATTTGTGACGACAAAGTGAGCAAGAACTTTTAGTTTTATGTATAAGATTAGTAGAAGTCTACTTGCCCCTAAACGTTGACTGCGAAACCATAAACATAAACACGAAAGTCCCTAAGAAATAAATAAGCATTCATTCAGTCATCAACAGTTAACCCAAACTCTTGGATTTGGAGTGCTGAAATATTATAGAAAGGTTTATTAAACTCGTCACCAGCGAAGTCGTAGGCAGGTCTAGTATTGTTTACATATGATAAACTATAGAATTTTATAAGCTATGGGTAAACTCTCGGTAGAGTCTACCCGTGACTATGGCCGTTGCTATACGGTCGAAACGTAGGGCCATAAAACAAAGGTATTTAGCCGGTAGCTTATAAGTTAGAGAAAGTTTACAAACATATATGATAAGCTAATAATGCTAGTCAGCATTATTAGCTACAGTTCTTTGTACTCCTACTTTTACATAACACATTCAGAAACAAACAAAAATAGGAACAACATTAAATGTTGATCATCATCCACGTTTTTCCAGATCTGCAAAGCAAATTTATATGAAAAACTTTAGAACGTCATATATGACGTCTTACCTTAGAAAGATTCTCTTGAATATACTTACTTACGAAGCAAGCTATCAAAAAAGATACATAATCATACATTCCACGAAAACTCAATAAATTACACTCACGATATAAACATAAACAAATCACTCAATACATTAAAACAATGTCAACATCAACCCTCAATAGCCACATAAAATCACACAAAATAAAATAAAATTCCGTTCACATGTGAATTTAACCCTACATTGCCTCATGAACTCCACATGTCTTCATAAAATCCTAAAAAGCCGCAATACGGTGCAAAAGCTCAGGATGAAATTTATTCAGTGTGAGACCGTAAAACAAAAGTACGACATAAATTGCCTGCCATGGGCCCTTACACGTTGACTGCGGAATTTCCCAACATATGAGAAAACATTTTCCGTGTATTGCAAACGGATTTTTGTTTTTAGATGTTGCTCTATTTAGATATATTATTATTATTATTATTATTATTATTATTATTAATGGAATGTGTTTTGTATGCAAAAAAAATGATTTTCATTTTTGTAGTCAATTCTAGCGCAGCGACATTATTACGATAGTATGTAGGTTTCATGTTACAAATTTAAGCAGTAAAAAAACTTTAATATAGAATAGACATAGGTATAGCAGAAATGCCTTTTGTCAAATGTTACCTAACTCTGATAATATTTGTCCTTTTTACTATAAAGTGAGTCACTTTAGAAGTCTACGAGCAATTTGATAATGGGCATGCACAAACACTTTCAGGTGTTCTAATTCCAATGAGTCTTATAAAATATTTTATTTATTTATTTATTTAAAACTTTATGCACAAAGTTGTACAAAGGTGGACTTAATGCTAAAAGCATTCTCTGCCAGTCTACCTTAGGGTGATGTAGAAATGGAATGTGTGAAAGGTGCAGTAACCTAATTGTAAAATAAGAACTACCTTATTATTCTTACATAATACACAAATAAAACAATATAACTATACAAAACTATACATACTTACAAAAATACATACATACATATATACCTACATACATAACTATATAATAGTATACATACTTACAGCAATACATACATACATACATAAATAAATACATAGATACAGACTAATATTTATGTTACTAATGTTGTGATGATTCAGCTGATCCATCGAGGAATAAAGTGCGTACCTTCCATTTAAAATTAAGGCGATTGGGTGCCATCCTAATTTCGGGGGGCAGGGCATTCCAGAGAGAAACAGATTGAACTATAAAAGAGCATCCGACGAATCCAGAAGAATGAGCAGGGCATAAAAGAAGTAGATTGTCGGAAGATCGAAGATCTCTACTGTGATTCAAACAGTACAAGTATTTAACTAACCACAATGTACCTAACTGATATTTTAAAATTCTAAATGTAACTCAAGTCCAGACTGGCATTCGATTTTCAAACTGCACACATATGACGTCACAAATAGAGCACGCTACCGATCACACACAGTATACCGTTTAACCCTACGGGCTGCCACCTGTTGCATTCATACGACAACCCATATAACGTGTTACGTCCCCTACGGAACACACGTATAGGCCGGGACATTTTCGTTTAGCTGCGGAAAATTCGCCGAGACACGGTTGAGGAAAATTGAGTTCATTTTATGTGGAAGGGTTTATTTATTTCGGTGTTGATATTGCAGGGTTGAGTGGGTTACTTATGTTGTTTGTGTGATTTATTTGTTGAGAATTCGTGTTACGTTTTTCCAAGAATTTGAAATAAATTTACTTACCTGTAGGTATGATGACGGGAACTACTCGTATTAATCACAGAAAAAATACCAAAAGTTGCGATCACAAGAATCAAAACCATGAATAATATAAACCGTAAACCCCTTAGCTTTATTTTTAAGATCGTTTATTTAAAACCAGACCAAAACCTAACTTATTTCACGTGAACAATTAATGAAGAAATACGAACGACCAAAAAAGGACTTGATGTTCCATTCATGCTTGTGCACTAACGAGTCTCGCCGAAAACAGAATTATGGAGTACACCTATTGCCTACTTATTCCTCGGCACTTGTAACACACCATAATCTCAACCACTATGTGCTTAAAGTAGCATGCAGTTCGACATTTAACCCTTAAACAGTCATAAAACTAACGCACAAAGATAAATAAACCCGAGAATACACCACAACTTTTTACCAACTTTTATTTATCTTGCAATGTTTGTGTTCGGTACGAATATTGAAAGCCAAATTAGAACCACTTACCGACGTCCGATTTGGCTTAAATTTGGTGTACATATATTATGTATCTTTGGTGATACTATAATATGGTACCATGAAGCTGTTCTGGGATAGCTCCGGAAGTTACAAGCTTTTACCGATCGTCAGCGCCAAGTGAGACAAAGAAGACACAATTAATTATGGTATTAATTTAATTTATTGGAAGTAAAATATTTTTGCACATCCACACACACACACACACACACCACACACACACATACACACACACACACACACACACAAACACCACGCACACACACACCACACACACACACTAGGACCCAGTTGAAAACTAGCGTCAGGCGCATATAATATGCGCCCGGCAATAAGCTGAACTGGGTTCCTATTTTGGTGCAGCCACGAGACGCCCATTTACTTTCCGAAGTTTTAATTACCTATTATTTGTATGTTTTAATTATTATTTATGTGAATAGTTTTTCTTTCTTTTTCTTTCTTTCTTTATATAACTTGCAATAATAATAATAATATCTTAGGACAACTCACACAACGCTATCTGATTCCAAACTAAGCAGAGCTTGTACTATGGAAACCAGACAACTGATAAATATAATACATATTTTAGATAACACCCAGACACAGAATAAACCAACGTGCTCATCACGCAAAGTTTTATCCTGGGTGGGGATCGAACCCACGACCTCTTGCGTAGCAGTCGGATACAAAGCCACTGCGCCACAGAGGCAGTCAAAATGTTTGTGTGATCGGCACAAATCTTGGAAGCTAAATTAAAACCACTTCTCAGTGTCCGATTGGGCTTATATTTGGTTTACACATATATATTTGGTTACCATACAATAATTTGGTACAATAGAGCTGTTCGGATGATAGATCCGGCCACACCAACTTTTTAACTAAATAAAATAACCCATCGAGTTTGGGCTGCATGATACATAGGGTCTGATGATGTAGTCAGAAGGTGGCCATAAGAACTTCAGAATTAAACAAGATAGGCCAATCGAGTTTGGGCTCGTTTGGTTTGCCTTGAGGAATTTATTTTTAACACCAATTCTACAACTAATAGCTTGTTTTAAAAATATTTTCTTACAAAAAAACTTATTTATACCCCTATCTAGCAATCTCCTTTTTTCAGTTAAATCCAGCCAGTGTCACGTAATTACTGCATACTACAGTACAACGAATCTTTACTATGAACTTCAGGTAACCGAATAATAATTTTATTTTTTCGAAATGTGTAAATGGCTATAGCTTAATTTATTATAGACTACCTAGTCTATAACAGGTTATGAGGTCTTTACACACAGCTTTGTTACCATATCCCACTCGTGAAGGTGATGAGTGATACTTTGAAAAAAGTCATCCAAAGTATCACTCATCACCTTCAGGAGTGGAAGTGGTAGAAGTAAATCCTACAATGTACCATCGTCTTGCTTGGATGGTGGTCAAGCATTTTTCCCGTCACACCAAAAACGATTTTTACCATTTAAAATCCACACTTCAATTCACTTCATATAAAAGAACTAACGCATAGGAACATGTTCCACTAAGCTTTTGTTAATGAACCAATAAAATATTCTTCTCAGGAGTTCTGGCACGAGCTTCCACCGTTCATTCATGACGACCCTTAACCTTTACCTACACGTTAATAAGACGTCGTTAAGGTCTCCACACACGTCCCACTTTCGTGACTTTTTGGTGAAGTTGGTATGGCGTGAGCGATAAGTGTAAGCGGTTGCAGAAGCGAGCAGCTATTTTAAAAATAGTTTTATTAAAATGTAATAAACATAAAAAGCATCGGATGTCAAGCAATAAATGGCGCCTGTAAGTATATAGGTATATTTAACTAACATAGTAAACTTATTCAAGTAGATACTATGGCGCTGGATTCTATTCTCCTAATTTTTTTAATCTTACCTAATGCCTTAACGCTAAAGTTTCTATACCTTTTCGAGAGGAATAGAACTAAATAGGTATATTTTTTTAATTTAGTTGTAATGAAATCCCGCCCCTACAATTACAGATACATAATGTCAATAACAGTAACAAACTTATAATATTTTCACATTCAGAATAAAAAAAGACACGTACACGTACTACGTTCCAGGTTTCAGGTACTTTCCTAATTTCAAAACGTTCTCAAAGGTATTTCCGTAACTATCTTGTCCTGAAATTCGCTTTAAAGTAAAAGTGACAGTATGATTATTGACGACATCTATTTGATCAGTCTACTATTCTTCTATTTGGTCGGCACATTCGGTTTGGAAGTTTTTGTCATTTGAATAACAAAACCGACCCGAAGCATCTAATGTACATGTTCGGCTCCATTAACTAGTGCCGATCGGGTAGTTCATTCGGGTTATGTTCCGATATGCACTGGAGCACTGTAAGGTGTGACGTAGCCGTTCCTTTATAGTTAGCTTTACTGGTTATTGTATAAAACAAAACGCAGTCCAGTATACTGTCATACATGAATATAAATTTTATATGTACAATGTATAAGATTTAGAAGAAAAAAAATGTAATGTTGAAAAAAATAATATTAAAGGTCATTCTCGATTGAATTAATTGCATAATGTGTGAATAAATAAAATAAATTTGAATTTCTGGTTGATGTTGATCACGTGATCTAATCTCGAAAACACCAGTGCTCACAGTACAAAAATGGGGACAATTTATGACGTTACATATTTCCCAATGATACTGCGGCAGTATACTGTAAATCATAATGGAACGAATTTATCCCCAATAAAAGCACTGAATAGTGCTAGCAGTGCATATCTGAGCATACCCATAACCATCCTATTTTACCGCCCGGCCTGTGCCGAATGATTCCGACCCGCTGCTGCCCGGCCTAGTGTACGTGTTCCCGAATGTTCCACTTAAATTCGATTTTACCGCCCGGCCTGTGCCGAATGATGCCGGCCCGCTTATGTTTGTAGCAACTCAAGACATTTCATCGCTCAAGTCTACCTATTGCACCACAGTACTCATATTATACTAGAACAGAGTTACTTAAGACCGCACACGATGAGGCGCCCGCACTAATTCTAATGACGTTATTATGAGATATTTGATTGTGTGGATTATTATAATGTATGTCAGACCTTTAATGTATGGGAGAGGTATTCCGATTGCTTACTGCGCTCATGTAGACTTGGTAGTTTTATTGTTATGAGAACCGTTAAAGAATCTGTGACTAAATGTTATCCAGGTATCCGAGCAGATCACGTTATTAGTGAGGGTAAGTACCGTTACCAAATTATTGCTTTAAATAATGTCACCAACTTCTTTATTCCGGATAACATGATTAGTTGACGATCTCCCTATCTATCCATGGCTGACCCTCGCGTCATACTCCTAAACGGGTGATACTTGGGGTGACTGGTGGGCCTTCTCATTATCATCTTATTGGTTTATTTTTAATTAATGGTTCATAAATCTATACTAATATTATAAAGCGGAAGAGTTTGTTTGTTTGATTGTTTGATTGTTTGATTGTTTGATTGTTTGATTGTTTGATTGTTTGATTGTTTGATTGTTTGATTGTTTGATTGTTTGATTGTTTGATTGTTTGATTGTTTGATTGTTTGATTGTTTGATTGTTTGATTGTTTGATTGTTTGATTGTTTGATTGTTTGATTGTTTGATTGTTTGATTGTTTGATTGTTTGATTGTTTGATTGTTTGATTGTTTGATTGTTTGATTGTTTGATTGTTTGATTGTTTGATTGTTTGATTGTTTGATTGTTTGATTGTTTGATTGTTTGATTGTTTGATTGTTTGATTGTTTGATTGTTTGATTGTTTGATTGTTTGATTGTTTGATTGTTTGATTGTTTGATTGTTTGATTGTTTGATTGTTTGATTGTTTGATTGTTTGATTGTTTGATTGTTTGATTGTTTGATTGTTTGATTGTTTGATTGTTTGATTGTTTGATTGTTTGATTGTTTGATTGTTTGATTGTTTGATTGTTTGATTGTTTGATTGTTTGATTGTTTGTTTGTTTGTTTGTTTAAACACGCTTAACTCAGGATCTACTGGTACGATTTGAAGAATTCTTTTTTTGTTGGATAGCCCATTTATCAAGGAAGGCTATAGGCTATATAACATCGCGCTACGACTAATAGGAGCGGAGAAGCGACGAGAAATGTT
Source organism: Herminia tarsipennalis (assembly GCA_945859575.2). Classification (NCBI taxonomy): domain Eukaryota; kingdom Metazoa; phylum Arthropoda; class Insecta; order Lepidoptera; family Erebidae; genus Herminia; species Herminia tarsipennalis. Next base: position 18,585,603 of record OX243846.2, on the reverse strand, counting down.
TCAAAAACGGGGAGAAATTACGCATACGAAGCTGCGCGGGACAGCTAGTATTTGTATATAGCTGACCCGCGCAACTTCGTTTGCGTCATTTTGCCCCGTTTTTGCAACATTTTTCATTGGTGTTCTGCTCCTATTGGTCGTAGCGTGATGTGCCTTTAACACTCACAAATAACGTGGCTTTCTATTGGTTTAAGAATTTTCAAAATCGGTTCAGTTGATCCAAAGATTACCCCCTACAACCTCACAGACTCACAAACTCGTAAGCTTTACCTCTCTATAATATTAGTACAGATTAAGTAGTTTTTCTTCTGTAATTTTTGTAACACACCATAGGCGGCTAGTTCATTTAAAACTTGATTATACCCACTTTACGTACTAAGGTCACGGCTTCCGTGAGTTTCAGGTGAAATAGTTGCAGCACCTTACTGGTATATATAATAAATGGCATTTAAAACAAAGTGGCCCTGAGTTTTTATTTCTAAGTTTTTTTCTTTCGGCTTTCCTCTTGCGGACATATCATTAAATAGTAGGTAGTAGCATTAGAATCATTCTATCCCAAATGTCCACTTGAATACTTAGAAAGATATAAATTAAAACTCGTTCCAAACAGGTTCACAAAACCTACTATATCTAAACCAAAAAAATACAAGTATCAAAACCATTAACGCTTACTACAGATGTTATCACACTCATGCGCATACGAAGCAAAGATCAACTACCTAACTTAAAGCTAACTTAAATGTAACTTACTGTCACCATCCCGTCTCAAGTTCCCACCATCGATCAACACGAACTTATCTATAACTTAAAAGGTTTTATCTATGGACTGTTTATTTATAAATAGAGCTTTAAGATGATATGGGAGGAGTTAAGTTAGAGTTAAGTGATGGACTTTCATCGCGAGATTAATGTTAGGTGACTGTGTATTTTAACACTTAAATGAATTACATAATAACGTAATGTTGCGAAATAAAAGCAAAATATATAACGAAAAAACCTGCGCTGCCGACAGACGCAAAACAAAATGTGCCATAATACTTCATTGTGGCATTACGAGATAAACAGACACAATTTCTATAGGAATCGATTCCTAAACGATTTAAAACTTAAGACGTTTTCAAATGATAGTAATTGATTTGATCTTTTTGCGTTCAAGATTTATTTTTTTCATATCATAATGATTTAAACATTTGAGTGACAACTGGTAAGTTTTCTCTATTCCCTTGCTGAAGAACAGACGTACGGAAGAGGTGTACCTTTTTGGAACATCATTTATTAAAGAAATATAAGTATTTGTGTTTAAATTAAAAATTAAACTTATTTAAAACATAAAAAAATACTTGTGATTGATGGGTGATCGAACTTGTCTAGTTAGTCTTTAATAGCGTCACTGATTTCTTTTTTGTCATTGTTGTTGAAGAAAGTTGGGCTTTATTTTAAATTCTCTGTTACAAACACCTTGACGAATCGTTGATGAAAAAGACTTTTTCAGATAGATTAAGAAAAAGTAGATAACTATTTAATTATGAGCTTGTGATCGATTTGTGTAACTATTCACTTGTCAAACTAACATTTTTTTAATTATTTTAATAGCAGGACATTCTTACTATGAGATGGTAGGTATATTTTTAAAAAAGAAAAATTTGTAAAAAAAAAAAAATTAAAACATTTATTCACAACATACAAGTACACTTTTGTTACAATCGGCCAAACTGCACAGCAGTTTGTTGGCAGAAAGTTCACTCCCTTTTTACACTGCATTGTAGTTAAATTACTTAATTGGTATGTAGGTACAATATAACTTAAACTATTCTATTACTTAATCTACTATTTTTGAATTAAATCTATTCATATAAAATTCTCTACACTTACGTTTAAACACATTTTTGGAACAGCTTTCATTTAATATACAGACTGGTAATTTATTATAAATAGATGGAACTATATGTTTTCTGGTCCTATCTCTATTTTATCTGCCCATAGTGATTGTTAGACCAGGGGAACTGGTATAAATTTTGCGAAGTTTTGCGAAAAAATATTTTAGAATGTTGAAAAACTTAAACTAAGTAGGTACATTTAAAGTAATTAAATTAACGCATAAAAAAAAATACGTACACCTCACACAAATAATTAGAGATCCCTTCCGCGGCTTTTTTTTAATAAAATCTTATCTTATCTTATCCTATAGATGATTATTTTTACAATTATTTTTTATTAAATTAGTAAACTGTAAATAATATCTACTGTTTATTTGATTGAATTTTATTTAAACTATTATTTGACGATCTTACGAGGCAAAGCGTCTTTGTGATAATTTAATACTTCTAAGATGATTCTAACTTAGATGATTTTCGTTCTATTTGAGAACCAATGAGGCCCTAGTGTACTTATATGTCTATGAGTTATGACATCGTAGCTCTTAAATGAGTAAAGTGATATAAATGTATTTATTTTAATTAAAAGATAATTTCTTCTTTTAAAGATTAATAGCTTTCTTATATCACATATAGAGGTTTTTTTATTTACACGTATCCAAATGACATACCTATAGATTGTACGCTGCACCCATTTAAAAACCCAACAAAATTGCTTAATCTAAACGATTAATAGTTACTTACTCACGAACTTTGAAGTAAACAAACTCCTCTATAATCCGTTATTAAAAAAAATATATAAAAACCCGAACACACGGTCATAAGCGCTGTTTATAAATGCCCCCGTTCACGAGACAGTTACTAGCATCAATTATTGTACAGTACTCCCAAATTAATAATGCACATGCAGATCTTCGCTAATTGTCGTATTCCCGGAAACACTCGAATCATGGAATCGTAAGAGCCCTAAACAAGGCATTTGCATTTTGCACCTTGTTTAAAAGAGATAGGAGTCAATATCATGTGTGCACAATCGAAAACAAATCGGGCGTTCGGCAGCTGTCGCCGGTCAGCGAAATGTCTGTCAGTCGTCTTTATATATTGGTAGTGACTGCACGTGTTCTCTATTTGTGGAAATATATAGAGCTGCTATTACACACCCTTCTTGGTAAATATAATTTCAACATTAATTAGCTTATTCAGATTTAAATAGTATATTTTGAAAAAAGGAAAATAAATAACATATTTCACGTTTTTTTAATATTAAAAAAATAAAATACCTACATTAAATACATATTAAGTACTAGAAAAACATTTAAAAAATGAGATTTATTTAAATTAAATAAATAGATAAACATGCATAAAAAATATATACCTAACTCTGCCCATGCCATTTTCTTTCAGACGAATTCTTCCAAAATGGATAAATTTAAACGTGGAAAACCGCTTAATTCACAAGCACGGCAAATGGTATTTAATGTGTACCTTTATTTCTTAAATGAAGCCAATGTTTTCAACAGAGACCATGATGGTTATTTTAAAAAAATTCAAGACCGTGTTACAAAAGCTACAGGAATTTCGCGACGAACTTTGAGTAATATCTTAAACGAAAAAAAACATAATCAATCAAAGAAATTTTCTACACCGAAAAAAGGAAGACCTAAAAGTAGATTTCGGCTGGTACTTGATGATTTCGACTACTGTGTTATTCGTAATATGATATACAATTTTCAATTGACGCTGAAAGAACTCCCAACTGTAAATAATTTAAGAATAAAGTTGATCGAAGCTATTAATTTCAAAGGCTGTGCCGAGACTTTAAGGTTGATCTTGAAAGACATGGGGTTTAGGTTTCTGAAAACTGATAATAACAGACAATTACTTATGGAAAAACATGATATACGCCTAAAAAGGATCAAATATCTCAGAGAAATACAACAGCTGAGGAGTTCTGGTAGAAACATAGTATTTATGGACGAGTCGTATGTGCACACATCACATACTAAGGGTAAAACTTGGCAAGATAGCAACAAAAAAGGTATCAAACAACCCATTTCCAAAGGAGAGCGAATAATTATTGTACACGCAGGCAATGAAAAAGGCTTCGTCCCAGGGGCTCTAATGTTACATAAATGTGTCGACTCAGAAGGTGACTATCATAAAGAAATAAACGCGGAACGTTATCAAACTTGGCTACGCAATCAATTGATTCCCAACTTGCCTCCTAATAGTGTGTTGGTAATAGACAACGCCCCATATCATAATAAGCTGTCTGTGAAACCACCAAACTCAAACACATCTAAACCACAAATGACAGCTTGGTTACAACAACACAACATTCCGCATGACCCAAAGAAACTGAAACCCGATTTGTATAAAATTATACAAAGATACAAAGAAAATTACACAGAATTTGCCATTGACCGTATAATGGAGGAACATGGGCATAAAATTATACGATTGCCACCATATCATCCCGATTTTAACCCTATTGAAAATATTTGGTCCCAAATAAAGCAACACGTGGCCAAGAGAAATATTGCAATGACTGTGACGTCAGTTAAAGATGCTATATTAGAAAAAATCAATAAAATAGGACCAGAAGAATGGAAAAAAGTTTCTGATCATGCGGTTCAATGCGAAGATGAATATAGAAAATTTGAGCCAAGAATCGATAGTTATTCCGATAAACTGATTATTTACACAGGTGATAGCAGTGAGGAAAGTGTAAATGAACAAGAGCATAATGAAACTTCTGATGAATCTGCGATGTCGGGAATAGAGGTCTTCCTCGATTCTGATTAATTTTTTTATAATTGTATTATTTTTCTGGAATGATTAGTGCTGTAAACAAATTTGAACTGAGATTTTGATTATATTTTATGTAAACCTCTATTTGAAAACGTTTTTTTCTCCTTCTAATAAAACCTTATGTTATTTAAACCTTTTCCTCCATAATTACACCAACTTCGGTAAGACACTTGAAAACTAATCACTCCAACAATGATTGTAGCGTTTTCGCTATTTACTTACATGGAATTATCGAATCAAATTTCGTTACAGGTAAATCAAATCTGTTTTAGCACAAAACACATAATATATAAAATTAGGCATAGAGAAATTGCTCTTAACCACTCTATATAAATATCGTCTTTCGACGCTCGGGTAATACGACCGTTGCCGAACAATGACGAAGATTTCCGAAGATTTCTATGCGCATTATTACTTTTGGAGTACTGTACGATGGCACTGGTAGCCTTCGGTGACGAGTGACAAGACGGCTTTAGATCATATCAACGGATGAAGAAGATACAGCCTGTTTTATTTTGTTCTTTTAATTTAATTTAATTTATTTAAAATGTCGTTTTTGTTATGGTGTGGAAAACAATTTTATTTTTAACCATCACAACAAATCGAAATTTTAGAAAAGTGTTTTGATATAATTAGACTAGACTAAAAAGGTTATATTTAATTAATAACAATTGTTTCATATCGACTTAATGTTAATCGAGAATTATATTAGATATACGATAACACGTATTTGTCAACAATTCACATTAAATCTGGACTTCTTTAAAAAAAATGGAAGGATATTGGTTTTTATATTCTTGTAAAACATTATAATGTTACCCTTAACAAGAACAACAACAAATGTAATCTAAAGACTTCAATAATGTACTAGGTATTGATACATTTATTTCTGCAAAAAAGTAATTAAAAAAAACCAAAATAGGTAACAAAACACAACAATAGGTTTATGTTATAGTTCTTAATACATTTGTTTTATATAAAAAAAAAACTATAACTTACAGTAGGTACTTTTTAAAACACTATCAACAACATCCTATACATAAACCCCGTTACACACTATCAGTTAGGATGCACAGCTCTTTGCTCCATTGTCTCCGGTACAGGACAAATTAATGACCATCTATCTCATAAGTGCTTCTTTTATTATTTCTTTTACACGTGGGAACTTATACGTGGCTATTAATGCTCGAGCTACCATTAATTGCCCGTCAAAAGTGGGAGATGGATTGGTGCACAGTGCTTACAAAGGTTGGCTATCGATTAATTAATCTTGCTAATAGGTGTGTTTTTATTTCATTAGTACATTATGGTTTAATGAATACGAGTGTCAGTATTTGCAGTGTTTGAGCAGATTGAGAGGCTAGCGAAATTAATAGTAACTACTGGAGCAAACGGTGACCTTTGTACCTCTAACATATCAACCCATATGATATCCCACAGCTGGGCACGGGTCTCCCCAGTAGAACCTACTAGTATGTAGACCCTGGGGGTAATTGCCATAATCACCACGCTTGGCGAGCGGGTTGGTGATCGCAGTAAGGCTTTAAGTACGCAGAGGACGCTGCTGCCCGTCCTCCGGTGTGAAATCCCTTAGTCGCCTTGACAACACCCACGGGAAGAGATGGGGTGGTACTATTCTTAAGCCGGCACCACACGGCAAACTTCATTAGTACATTATGGTTTAATGAATACGAGTGTCAGTCTTTACAGTGTTTGAGCAGATTGAGAGGCTAGCGAAATTAATAGTAACTACTGGAGCAAACGGTGACTTTTGTACCTCTTATATATCAACTTAATATCCCACAGCTGGGCATGGGTCTCCATAGTAGAACCTACTTATTAAATTCTGGGGGTAATTGTGATAATCGCCACGCTTGGCGAGTGGGTTGGCGATCGCAATAAGGCTTTAAAGTATGCAGAGGACGCTGCTGCCTGTCCTCCGGTGTGAAATCCCTTAGTCGCCTTGACGACACCCGGGGGAAGAGATTGTACCTCGTAAAATAAACTAAGTTGGTAGTAGTGAAGGAATTGAAAGTGTATTATCCTGATTATTGAAATTAAGTACCTAATATAATATCCGATTGGAATTTCTATGTATTTTTATAGAAATGGTTCCATACTCTATGTAGATTTTTTTGAGAATATCAAAGCAAACTCGACTCACGTTTGACTACATTCATTTGTTTTCCACCTTCGATTTTGCTAATTTATTATTACTAATCAATACTATTAGTATAACTAATTTTGACTGATTTGATGACTGCCTCTGTGGCACGGTGGGAGTGTGTCTGACTGTCCCACACGGGACACCACTTTATGTGATCCACAAATTATTGTTTCTGGGTGTACTTTGTGTCCGTGACTTGTATGTTTTTTAAAGTCCCCCGCCACTCAGGGCTTGTACCCTACTGCGGGAGTCATAAAAAAAGCAAAAAGTATATATATATATATATATATATATATATACTCCTATCTAATATATAAAATTCTCGTGTCACAGTTTTCGTTGCCACACTCCTCCGAAACGGCTTGACCGATTTTGATGAAATTTTGTGTGCATATTGGGTAGGTCTGAGAATCGGACAACATCTATTTTTCATCCCCCTAAGAGTTTGTTTGTTTGTTTGAACGCGATAATCTCAGGAACTACTGGGCCGCATTGAAAAAATATTTTATTGTTGAATAGCCCATTTATCGAGGAAGGCTATAGGTTATAACATCACGCTACGACCAATAGGAGCGGAGCAGCAATGAAAAATGTTGTAAAAATAAAGGGAAACTTTACGCAGACGAAGTTGCGCGGGTCAGCTAGTATATATATATATATATATTATTTGAGATTGCGTGAAAACAAACAGTGAGCCACAACCAATGTTGTGTAGCAAAATGATTGCTCCACACTATTTTACATTATGAAATTATTTACACTTACAACCAAGTACGTATATATTTCTATGCAAATACCTTAATACAATCTAGTCGTAAATTTTCAACTAAGTTATATAAATAATAACGCATGTCGCGTTATCTGTCGACAAATTGTCGCGTCGTCGTCGCGTTTGTAGACAACAGCACAAAACGCTGCGAGAATGCCAGACTACTCTGAGTTATTGTGGTTTAGATTTGAAGGTGGCTTTGATAATAATATGTGAAGATTTTCAGAGACTTCATGCTAAAATATTCATGTTGTTGAGCTGGAACCTAAAATGTTGTTAAAATTAGTCGCACCGAGCTGTTGAAAATACGAATACACCATACTTCAGTGTTTATAAAATAATAATTCAGTGTTTTTAAAATAATACAATTTTTTTTATTTAGATTGTTTGAATAATTTATTTTTATATTAGATTGACATGAACTACATATATCTTATTGACTATTGTTATTATTATTATCTCTTTATTAATTTTGGAACAATAATATTTAACGAGTTAATCTATGTACCTATATCTTTAATCTACTAAATTTTATTTTTGTTTTGTTTTTTTTTGTCATTTTTGACATTTCTATTTTGTATTGTATTATTATTCTTCTTTTTATTGTTTTTGACATGAATATTCTTAAACTATTTCCTTTTTTTTTTGTTTGACATGTAAGAATCCCTTACTTACCAATAAATGAATATGAATATGAATACTTGTTTTATGGCGGCTCTCTTTGATGTTTAGAGACAGAATTTTGAAATTCCTTTATTCTCAATTTTAAGACTAAGTTTGACTCTTCTAAGATAGTGAATTTTGTATTTTTAAGTGTAGTGTGTCTTTTCACGTGCTGAGTCAATAATAATTATTGCATATAACAGGCTAGCGTGACGGTTATCAGACGCACGACCTGCTTGTCTTATCATTTACTCGCAACTAGCTGTCCCGCTCAACTTCATATGCGTAAATTTCCTCCGTTTTTGCAACATTTCTCATTGCTGCTTCGCTCCTATTGGTCGTAGCGTGATATTATGTATACCTATAGCCTTCCTCAATACATGGACTATCCAACAGTGAAATAATTTTTGAATTCGGACTAGTAGTTCCTGAAATTACCGCGTTCAAACTTACACACTCTTCAGCTTTATAATATTGGTATAGATATTATACAAAAAAGCCTCCAATCAAAATAAACATTTTGAAGATAATCCTTTGGAAAATGTGTCACCAAGGATAGTCGGGATAATCATTAGGTTGCCCCAGTTCAATGTATCCCTATTTTTTAATGACTGACTATGAAACATCTGAAATTTTTACATTGACACACTTAGAGATAGGCAACAATGTTATACAATGCCTATAATATTTTTTCAAGGTCAACATTCTGCTATCTCCGATTAGCCTTTGACAATCGAGAACTCAACATTTTCTCGAAACTTTACTAGTAGGCGTTACACCGACGATATACACCCGACCTAAGTACCGTCAGTGTTTGCTCTACAAATAGGGGTGCGCTAATTTGAACGCTATTTTCGTACATTATATTGATGGAAATGGGAACATTAGCGACTAATGTTGTTTGAATTGTAGATTCATTGCTTTCAATGTTAATTCGTTTTGGAGAGAGTTACGTATTCATGTTAATAATCGATTTTAAAAAGGCAAGTTTTCAAGATATCTGTATACTAGCTGTCCCGCGCAACTTCGCATGCGTAAATTTTCCCCGTTTTTGCAACATTTCTCATTGCTGCTCCGCTTCTATTGGTCGTAGCGTGACGTTATATAGCCTATAGCCTTCCTCGATAAATGGACTATCTAACAGTAAAAGAATTTTTCAAATCGGACCAGTAGTTCCTGAGATTAGCGCGTTTAAACAAACAAACAAACAAAGCAAACAAACAAACTATTCCGCTTTATAATATTAGTATAGATATTAGCATATAGAATATAGATTTCTTGGATGTTAATAAATATGTGAAACTCACCATCTTATAGGTTTTTACCCGACTGCTAAATAACGATTAATATATACGTACCAGTTTATAGGATAACAATAAAACATGAAGAGTGTATGCGCAGGCGCAATGCGGTGAGCTGCCCATGTCTCGAACAAAAGGGAGAGATCGCCCGCGCATAGGATTATTGCGACCACAGTATATGTTAACATTTTACATCAAATCTGAGAATAAAATATAATTGCAAGTTTTATAACCTTTAGTTCGGGAAAACTTAATCTATGAACAGCATACGAGTAAAGCACTATGCTATTAAGATTTAAAGATGTGCGATTCGCGGATATAGCCAGTTGCTTATCATGAAATAACACGACATGATAACTAGTGAGTAGTCTTAAATTTGATTTTAGATCCAACATCAGCTTAGGCTGTTGTACCCTTTTTTTTATACAGACGACTCCCGCATTAGGATACAAGCCCTGTGTCGCGAGGGACTTTACAAACATACAAGTCACGGACACAAAGTGCATCCATACTCGGAACAACAATTCGCGGATCACACAAAGTGGTGTGCCGTGTGGAAATCGAACCCACGACCTCTTACGTAGCAGTCGGACACACTCCCACCGCGCCACAAAGGCCTAGATGGGACAATTAAGTGAAAGTTTGTAGGCTGGATCACTGTTAGTACGGCAATTTTTTGACTCTCTGTTAACTTCATTTCCTTGGGGCTGCCTTCTAAATAATAATAATATTTTGGGACAATTCACACAACGCAATCTGATCCCAAACTAAGCAGAGCTTGTACTATGGACACCAGACAACTGATAAACATACATAAATATTTCTAAATACATACATATTATAGATAAATACAGTTTCATTAAAGTCAAAGTTTGGGGACTTACTTTATAACAATAATCCGTTTCTTTCCCGTTTGATGCCGCAATAAGAAATAATAAACAATTATTATTATATGAGAAGTATCTAAAAAATTAAATATACTACAATCTCTATGCATGGCCATTGAAATTTCTATAAAATTGTCATGCACATACCGAGCACAGATAAATAATACCGATCAGATAACTTGTGTCGCACAATAATAACATATTATTGTAGTAATACTCTGTTTTGTGTGCCATTACCTCCGGTAATGTTGGGAGGGCACTGCGGTGACCGTATTGCATAGTATACGTATTATTTTAGAGAAACTTATTTGTATTTATTGTGTCTTTAATGGATCGGGAAACGTTTGATATTGCCTATCTAATGGTTTACATTAGTGTTAAATATGTAATTTGACTGTAGGGTGGCTCAATGTTTGATGTATAAAGTTAAATTGAGTGTGGTAACAACTTCGATTCTCACGAATTAAAAACTTGTTGTTCCGTTTATGAGTTGCTTTGATTCTGTCGTTTTTATAATGATTATAAACTTAGTTAGGCACCTGTCCCACCAACGACGATGAGCGAGAAGCGAGTAGCGATTTATCGCTCAAGAAATGTACAACAGATGTATTTTGTAGATGCCATCCGTGTAAACAAAAGAGATGCGGTATAGGCGAGGCTTTTCTATGCATTTTCTGCATAGAAAAGCCTCGCCTATGCTGCATCTCTTTTGTTTGTATACAAAAATTTGAGGTCTAGTAACATAGTCCATATAGGTGGTTTGATTCCGGCCCCGGTTTGGCACACGGAAGTCTCGGGTTCGATTCCTGGGTTTGGAGTCCAAATTTTTCTATCTTTCAAAAATGCAATTATTGTATCATAGGCCTATTTATAAATCAATGATATTGACTGCCTCTGTGGCGCGGTGGGAGTGTATCCGATTGCTACGCAAGAGATCGTGGTTCGATCCTCACCCAGGATAAAACTTTGCGTGATGAGATGCTTTGGGATCAGATAGAAAATTTGTCTTATCCGATTATATCTTATCAGATGGGTGGAAAGTATATGTTCTACGTCTCTTAGGCCATAGGTAAGTTTTTAGTTTAAATAAAGCTCCCACCCTCAGGCACTAACCATGAGTCACCTACCTAGAGTCTGGATATACAGACTCGAAACAACAATATGTGGACCACATAAAGAGGTTATCCGTCAAAGAATCAAACTCACAGCCTTTTGCACACCATTCATAAATACTCCCACCGAGGCAGTCAAGTAAGTAATTGATTTACTATTAACGCGCTTGTAACCTAATGGCTAAGGCATCGGACTCGCGTCATGAGGTCGCGTATTCGAGTCCTACCCATTATACTACCAACGTGAATCCACTACTACCACAAGTCAGCTTAGCTGGAGGGGTTAACAGAATTGCTAGTAATGTGAGATCAACAATCCTATATTGCTAGTCTTTAAAAAAAAAATGTGTGGCACTCGGGGACTGCCGCGGTTAAGCCATTGCATAGCATTTTTTATCAACTTATGCAATTATAATTATTTTTTTATTTTTTATTTATGTGTTTTTTTTTTCTTTTTATTACATTTCGGAGCAGCTCGTCTCGATCTGTGCGAGCTTTGTACAGTCGTACCATATGCGAACGCTCGGCCGAGCTACATGGTAGGCGGAGTGGGGGTGTTAGGTTTTATTTTCGTTACGGAATTTCTTGATTCGGTCGCCGCGCTCAATGTCCGCGATAAAAGCTATGCAGGTGAAGATATGAAGGTGACTTATGGACACATGGTTGGAACGTAGTTCCTCTCGCTGCATCTTTTTTGTGTTTGTATTAACTAACAATAAAAAAACTGTAGGATTATAAGCAATAAACTACATCAATTTTATGGATACATATACACTTCCACGTACACAACAAAACATATCCTAATTCCTAATCAATTAGTCTAAAAGCCAATCTATCCATTGTTAGAACTGAGGCGAGGCGTTTAATTAGCGCAGTTAGTGCTAACAGGCTGTTCTCGCTGACATTTTGTATGTTCGTATGTTTGTGTCGTAACAAAGTGCAAATTGCTATCGGCTAACTAATTAGAAGTTTGAACTGAGATTCGAGTGATATAGGCTATGTAGGATTTGTTCACGTGTGGTTTCAGATTCTTATTATATATGTCAGTGTGTGTATTTTTATTTATGCCTCTCCGATGTTTTCGTCATTTGTGGACCAGTTGAAACATTTTGTTGTCAGTGTGTGTATTTTTATTTATGCCTCTCCGATGTTTTCGTCATTTGTGGACCAGTTGAAACATTTTATTGTCAGTGTGTGCATTTTTATTTATATCCAGTTCAAACACTTTTTTGTTTCTCTAGTGCAATTTTTCGTACAATTTTGGGAACTGGTGCATCCACGGTGCGCTCAAAGATGTCCGCCGCGTATGCATGTTGATGCATTTCTAAGCGCAGGCTTCTTCTCCTCAAACTAATTCTACGTAGTTTTTACCCGACTGTAAGGAAGGGTTATGTTTTTCGCTCGTATCTTGTATGTATGTATGTATATATGTATGTAATATGTGTTTTTAGATATCTGAAGTTTGAATACAACAATATGGGTACCAAATTAAAGGGCTCTGCATAAGCATTGCAAAAAGGTTTATTATGATTAAGACTATAATACTAAAAAAGTTGTAAGCAACCATTATTTTTTCAATTTATTTAGAATACTAGACAATACCTGTGATAAAAGTTAGTTGTTACATCGGTTACATACTAAAACTACTAAAAAGTATTAAATAAAAAAATATACTTAAAAATAAAAATCAAACAAATTTTTTTATGCAGGCGGGATTTTTTGTTTTTATAATTATTTATTTTATTTCTTGCTATTAGAATGCTATGTAGAGTCTACCTGTACCTAGCACCAAAATGTTACATTTTCTCTTACTTTATATTTGTAGACATATAAAAATGATTTTAACTGAGTTCGTATGTTTATAAATGAATGTGTATACGACTTTACGGTTCCATCTTGATAATCATATCGATATGAAAATGTCACCATGTTGAAATTGAAATGTCACATTAAGTGCATGGGTGGCTTAACAGGACAGCATCCTAGACTATGAAGAAATAATATGTTCTGACTTATGACGTTAACAAATATGTAGCACAGGTGAAGTTTTTTGACCGGTATTGTTTGTATTTTTGTCACATTTGAGATTTTAGAGCCATAGCAGTTTTGAGTTCCCGAGCATGACATTGTAATATTAATTGACTGGCCTCTTCGTCTAGTGGTTTGTGACCCTGGCTGCTAAACAGAAGATTGTGGGTTCGGTCCCCAGCCAGGATAAAACTTTGTGTGATGAGCACGATGGTTTATTCTGTGTCTGAGTGTAATTATATATACCTAGTTAAATTACATCCAGATACGTGTATGTATTTAGAAATATATGGGTATGTTTATCAGTTATCTGGTTGCCATGGTTTGGGATCAGATGACGTTGTGTAAGTTTTCCTAAGATATTACATGTTTTGGTTGTTTTTATTATGAGTTATTCTCTCTAAGAATGACTGATTGTGTGACGTGCAATCACAGCCAGTCTAACATTTACTTTGCATGCCTGTTTGATACATATTAGGTCTCCGTTTTTCCAGTAATCTAGATTATTTAGCACAAATATCAAATATTTTTGTAGAGTATATACATTTAGTGTTATTTAGTTATACCTAGGTACCCTCCGACCTAGTTCCTACGATTAATACTAGACTAGACATACATAACAAAAGCATTCACTAAAACTCAAAAAAAGAACAACAAACAATTTAAATTTAGAACGACAGCGAACGCCATGCGTGCGCGCATGATTTTATTACGACAAGAGAATAGAAATTTCAAATTACTAGCCGAGATAGTCGGCCATTTTGGTCGGTCACGTACACAACAAATTATAATGATATGACCTTTGATTTCGTCCATACGAGTACGAGAGGTTAATACATTTTTTTATTGGTATCGGTGGCTTGATTTGACTATATTAAGGTGTGGGTACATTGGTACTGCTTTGGGCGGTGATTTATTGTTCTTTTATGGTCATTAGAGGTCTTAATTGAGACTCCTATGATTTATAAGTTTATGTTTTATTCTGTTTAACGTTCGGAGTTTCTCTTTTATAATTTTTGTGTGCGGTATGTTCCAAATGAGGATACCTAAATATTAAAGCAATATGCGCTATTGTTTTATAACTTTTGCTAATTATATATATATTTAAACTTTCTCTATCGAGTCGTGAGCACAATTGGTGTAAATCGATTAAAACGTAGGGTAAGTACCTAACTGGTATCGCATCCTTGAATATTTAAGGGGTTTTCTGTACTAATATTATAAAGATTTGTGACTGCCTTGGTGACGCGGTGGGAATGTGTTCGACTACGAGCGTAAGAGAGTATGAGAGTACTGAAAGAGGTTGTGAGTTCGATTCCCACACAGGACACTACTTTGTGTTATCCACAAATTGTTGTTTCGAGTCTGGGTGTACTTTTTATACGTGACTTGTATGTTTGTAAACTCCCCCGCGACACTGGGCTTGTACCCTTTTGCGGGAGTCGTCTTTTTCTTTCTGTTGTAGGGGGTAATCTCTGGATCTATTGAACTGATTTTCTAATTTGTATTAAAGCCACGTTATTTAAGTGTCATAGGCTATATAACATCACGCTATAACTATTAGGAGCTTAGTTCGCAAAAACGGGGAAAAATTTCTTAAAAGAAGTTGCGCGGGTCGGCTAGTGTAATAAATTACTAGCTGGGACAGCTAGTAATTTATTACACTAGCCGACCCGCGCTACTTACTCTGCCTAAATTTCCCCCGTTTTGCAACATTTCTCATTGCTGCTCTGCTCCTATTGGTCGTAGCGTTATGTTGCATAGCCTATAGCCTTCTTCAATAAATGACCTATTTAACAGTGAAATATTTTTTTCAATTTAGATCTGTAGTTCCTGAGATTACCGCGTCAAATAATGAAACAAACTCTTCAGCTTTATAATATTAAGCATAGATAATACAGAGGCAATGAACTTCTTGTTTCTTGTGGTAGGAATACGGTAAGTAAATATCGAATTTGTCATTTTTGACATCATCGTTGCTAAACATATCGACAGATATAAAAGTAGGTACCTAACTTTTTTATAACAAATCTGGTTTAACATCCATCGATAGTTACATTATTGAGACCGGCCGTTAGCTGTGTTTGATGCAAATATGTTCCTCATTTATAAAGATCATTATCTCATTATGTCATATGTCGTGTTATTATTAATTTATTTATTTATTCGTTAACATGCTACGCATTTAAGCTTCTTCCTCTACGCTTGTCAAGCCGGTTTAATTGGGATGTTCCGATGTTTGATGCAAATCTGTTCCATCGATTTGCAGAACACGAGCTTTTTTCTTACTTGTCGTGTTTTTAAATGAATATGCTTATTAGCTTAGATATTCTCAGTCTGGTCTTGCCTGAGAATTTCAACAACAGCAATTTATGGATAACTGAAATTTATTAATCATGTTTATGCGTTACCACTGCAAAGTTTCAAGTCTCTTTTCGGAGTTAATAATTAAGTGGATTTAATACAGATCAGTGCATGCCACATGTCTTCGAAACATGCTTTTGACCTTGTAAAGGGTAGGTTTTATCAAGGAAAAGCTAAATAACAGTAATAAGTAAATAATAAAGGGCTCAAACACTTTATACGGGATAGTAGCCTCCTGGATTCCCCAGCCTGGGTACCTATCCGTAATATATCGCATAGAGCGCCCTCTATACCCGCTAGTTCAGTTGACTGAGGTTTTAGAACCTACAATTCTACTTGTTCTGACCCTCTTTCTGTTATGTTAAGTTCACGTCTATTTTGAAAATTCCTACCATTAATTCTTGGATTTATATGTTTGCTACCTAACTTGACTTATAGACCTTTTATTATTGTTTTTATCTTTAATAGAACATCGGTTTATTCCACAACTATTCAAAATTAAACTAATTTAATTCATTGCATCATGTACGTCTTGCATTCGACCGCAGCCTTAGATCTGTGCAGAGATACTGTGCTTTGGCATTTCGTTCCGGACAACGGGCCGTTGTTGCGAGTAATGGAAATCTTAATGTTACTGTTATATGTTATAATTGTTTATGTTGGTGTTAGGTAAGTGAAAATGACGTCACAGCTTCTGATGTATGATTGAATAGGTTTCAGATTAAGTGGCGCAAAAATCTCAAAGTATAGAAGTTAAACTTTAAACAAAGCGGTCGTTTGACTCGCACAGAAATTCTTCATGGACACGAAATCACGGAACATCTTCGGAACAAAGTGGTCTGTAGACGATGTCAAAGGTTGCATTAATAGTACCTAAGTAGTAAGACACTTGCAACAGTGCCCTTCAACCGAAACACAGTAATGTTTTCGCATCACTATGTGACGGAAGTATAACTTGTCGGATATTCTGGGTCTACGTCACAGGTCATCTTCGTGGGACCAAACATTATATCACTGTTGTGGTAACCACAGTGACAATAAGTTTTTGCAATAATTTACACCCAATCCAGCAGCAGAAATCCAGCAGTACCGTCGTAGACTATTGCCGGGGGGCAATAGTCTACGACGGTACTGCTGGATTACAGTAATAGAGTATGTACACGGCATGACTCTTAAGTTTCTACCAAAATCCCTTCAGTAGTTTTAGCTTAAAAGGGTATCAAACATCTGTCTATTCATCCGTAAATTCAATCTCTTGGACTGTACATTTATAATATTAGTAGGATTATACTTCAAGGTACACACGAACTCAATGGCCCCAAGCGTCCATACGTCACGTCGCAATGATATGTGATTTGGTATTACAGTACTAATAAGGAGAGCGAGGCGTACGCGCATGACAGCGGGACGCCGATGTGGCGTTGTAGCCGCATGTTGCTATTAATCGAAATGTGGAATAAACTGCGTGGGTTAAGGAGAATTTACATTGTACTTGCGGTAAGTTGCGGTGATTTCCTGCGCTAGAATGTTTATGAAACTGAGACAACAATTAAAAATAAAATTCGCTTGTTAAAGTGACCTATCAACTACCAGTTTGTTACAGTGATTCTTGACATCTTATGCTCGAATAATAATTTGTAATAACAACAAAAAACTACCCCGGTTGGTCAGGGTGGTGTTTTTATTATATTTGGAAAATTTTATTGTATGTTTAACAAAACTTGGAACAGACATACTCTAATGAACGTGTTACCGAAATTGTGTCAGTTTTTATCATTGTCAGAGCGATACTTGCTCTAACATCTCTTGTAAAATTGTCTTTTTACCTTTAAAAAATCTATGATTTGACGCATCTAACCGCGACCAAAGTCCGTCAAGAGCTTGACCACATTTCCAACCAATGTACATTCTCCTTAACAATATTTTCATGGCAAACAAACTTCTAAACCAATATGGCGCCTGGGAACGTGTTAATTTGTACAGCAGAATAACATGTTAAGCTTGTTTTAAAAATTAAAACTATGTTCACAGTACCTACCAATAAATTTGTACATGCAAAAACAAATACCGATATGTTTAGAAAGTTCAACAGTGCTCTGTGGATTTGGGATGATTAACAGGTGAATGTTTTTGAGAGGCAAGGTACAGCACATACGGCGAGTTCCAGCGGCCTGCTTGCAAAGACAGCGAGTTGTTATTCAAATAAAAAAAAAATAACAGTGGGGGCAGAGCCAACAATGCCCTCATCCCCCAGGGAAAACGAATTATGGTAAGGGTACTAAATATTGTTTTTAAACTTTTGCGATTTTTTATACATATTAGATATATTTCGGGACTTAACCGCGTGAAGCCGGGAGTCGACCCGTGACCACCAATCGTAGTCACGGATCAACTCCGACTTGAGTCGACCCGTGACCACGATCGGTGCAATTCAATCGAAACATCGGGTAAGTAAAAGGTTCATACCTTTAAATAATTCACGCGATTAAGTCCCGAAATAAATAGGGTACTAAATTTACTCAAGCTTTCAAGTTTGCGAAAGCCGCGAGTTACAGCGTGATGCGATGTATTATTCTGATGTAACTAGATTACGGCTATTAAAATCCACTCAGAAGCTTTTGCATGGGAGAGCAATAATCATTTAATATTTGTAGGAAGTCTTCGTCTTAGCGTTTCGACAGCAAACATTATAAAGAAAAAATATATAAAATTATTTCACCGCATAAACAGCTCAGATTGGCACCTACTGTGAATCCCTACCTCAGCATGTTTTCTTTGCTCCGACCGATTACAATGTACCTACAGTCAAAATGAGTAAATCTAAAAAACTGAAAACAGAGTACAGAGTTGGCTATGAGTTTTTATTGCCAAGTTCTATTCTCACGGCTTTACTCTGGCGAACTTCGGATTAAATGTAGAATTATTCTATTCCAAATTTTGCCTGACATTCATAAGCGTTGCATTCTGTAACCTAAGTGAATAAAGTACCTATGACTTTGACTTTAAGGTAACATTAAAATGGGGTAAACTGCGGGGGGGGGGGGGGCACTAGAAGCATTTTGTTTTGGCCAAATATCATTCCTTAATATTCCGAATTAGAAAAAAATAATCATATTCACATAACAGTACTATACTCAATATATTTTCTTAGAATTGATACTCTATTATAAAGTGCCGGTCACAATAGAGAGTTTAACCGCAAAATCTGATGAATGATTTAGATTTTAGATTGCAAGTTACGAAAGACATACAGACAGGCCATTTTATTTCTAAGAACACACGTACGTCATTGGTGGTCCAATAAAAAAGGTTTTTTCGTACTAGTTCAATTGACAGAACTATTAAAAGAGGCGTCTATTTTTTGTTTCCTTATTTTTTTTGTTTTTATTAATTGTTTTCCGTAAGCCTTTCACAACTCTATCTATAGAAGTATATACATATAACTACAATACAAATAAATCGCGTTCGGTTAGAGCGATAAGAGTAGCGTATGTCTCTCTATAGTCTTTAGACTATCTTTATTCCAAATTGTATCGAATTGGGTATTTGAATGTTTAATATTTGATTTGACATTATATTATCTTTTTTATAAAATGTCAAAACAATTCGTTCTGTCTACAGAACGAATAGTTTTGACATTTTATAAAATAATATATATATACATATATATATATATATATATAAAAATAAAATATATAAAATAAAAATCTCTAGATTTTTATGAAATTTAACATTGTGACGTTATTATGGTTTCAAATGGCGCGATGGTCGCTGTTAGCTATAAAAGCGTGACTTTCAAATTTATAATATTAATTGGGATTAGTATCTGCAACCGAAACTTTTCATGAATGTACTACGTGTGAAGTCCAAACAATATGTGTCCTACATTGTTAGTAGCAAAACTGTTGAAGTGTAATGAATGTTTGATACAGTTACGAGAGATCTCCTATCTCTAGACCATGATGTTTAGTTAAAACATTAACGTCTTATGATCGGTTTCAATAATCTACCTATCAATAGATTTGGCTACTAGAGGTAGAATTTTGACATATTTTGTATGGAGCTTATGTCAAATATATACCTCTCGTAGCCAAATCCATCGATAGTTAGATTGTAAGAGACAAATAGAGTAATATGCCAGGTAAGGAGGAGCATGTGTTATAAATAAAACAAAATAACTCAATAACTCCCATACAAATACACCCTCTTCCTTATATTATATTCAACAACATCCAATAACAAAATTCACCAAATCGTTACGCCCATGCAGTTTACGGATAACTTCCTAAGGCCACACGAGGGCTCCTTATCAAACTTGTCGTTCAACCAGTTAAGTATCGCTCAATCACCTAATAATGTGCAATACACTGTGTAACAATGTCACCTAACTTCCCCTTTCAAACATAAAGGCTTATAACACTACATTTTGTTACGCAAAAATCGTCTTTACAGTTTAGAGCTTTAGGTTCAACTATATAATGTGTAGAATTTCCGGAAAAAAGTACGTGCATTTTTATTTTTAGTCCTACATTCTGAATTACACTTTAAATCGTGTTAATAAGGTTTATTTTTGATTGATGTGATGTACAGGCAGTAGCATGGGGTGAAAAGGGCAAACACCATCATATTAAGTGAGCACATGAGAGAGGGAAACGCGAAAATGTGTGGGAAAAGCGGATATAGACGTTTATCGTTGGATTTTTCGCGTGATTTACCAGCGACAAATCTGAGGGCTTAACCGACGAGTTTAACTTGAACTCTGTTAGTAAACTATGTGTAGATTTTTGTGGGTCTTGTGAGAGTGGTGTTTCAGTATTCACTAATACGCTGTTGACATAAGGGCATGTCGATTTATTGCCGTTTATTCGGAAAAGGGGAAGCTTTATTTATCTTTTTCTAGTCGAAATAATTCGACGTTAGCGTGTGTCTTGCGGGCATGTTGAGTGATTTGTTCATTGATTGATATATTGGGGGACAATCAAATAAAGATAAAACAAAAAATGACAAAAATGTCACTTGCAATATTACTGATTACATAAACACTACGAAACTCAATAAATAGTGTTGTCAATCTAAAAGCTGGCTAAGTTTTTAGATTGACAACACTTTTTGTTTCTAGATTTTTTTTTTTAATAATACTTGGTCAGATTACTGTGACTTACCTATAAACTCTGGCCGCCCGATGACTTTACTCAGCTGCACAAATACTTGCTTTACAATTTTCAGGAAGGTGGTAAAACTTACTCTCATGGAGCCTACTAATATTGTTTTTTTGTATTTATTTATTTGTCCAAGGACCAGGAATTATAATTAAGATTATGAAAAAATACGAAGGTTACAAAGGGCTAAAGAATGATTAACTCCATTTCGAAGTTCAATGGCTGTCAACTATAGGCGTCACATATTTCTTGTTTGATCAAGAAAATTCACTTATGTTACGAGATGAGATGACTATTATTAATATTTTGACCTTGAATCGGATCACTTTTTATCTAATGGGATATGAGGTCAGTCTTTTTGAAAAAAAACTTTGTATTTATTATCATAGAGAGCGGATTTTGTAAGTGTAAGTTGTTTAAGAAGGTTACTTTAAAATATTTCAGACATAATTCTACTCCATAAAAAGATCTTATTACAAGCAACGGGTACATCAAGGTGATCATAACTCTATCAAATCACTAATAGTCCTAACTAGCTTTATAAGATTAATCACAGACCTAAGGCGAGTCTTGTAGTACAGGGGAGACCTGGGAGAACGGGATCTGGAGGCAACAATTACTGGATGTATGATGCATGGTGTCGCAGACCGGCCTCAGGGGAACATTCGTCTTTTGTATGGTACTAGTTATAAACTTACAAGTTGCACTGCAAAGCTGACTTGCACTGCTGTATTTGTGCAATTAGTTTAACCAAGTAGTTAAGATTTAAGGGATTTTTATAAGCTGCGTATAGCTATTTTATAAATCGCGTAAATATTTTATTTTAAGGCTAAATACCTTTTGTTTTTTTTTTCACTCTCATATGGAGACGATAGATGGGACGGAAATCCGACACGACCAGATAGAGTACAGGACACAAGGCTTAACGTGCTTTTTGAGGCATGGAGGAGTGTGCTATATTTTGAAAATGGTTACCCATCTATGAAGCGACAGTGGTAAGGTTGCTTAACCTCGCTGATATCTCAATCTGCTCGGTCGCACTGATCCCTCAAAATAAGGGTACTTAAGGATCCTACAAATACTTCCACAGCAGCCTAGTGAACTACACAGCACCAAATAGCGCACTATTGCGTAAACTCCAGTATTTCCTTATCTATATTAATATTATAAAGCTGAATTGTTTGTTTGTTTGAACTCAATAATATCAGAAACACTACTACTTTCACTGTTGGATAGTCCATTTATTGAGGAAGAATATAGGCTATATTAAGTACATCACACTACGACCAATAGGAGCGGAGCAGCAATTAAAAATGTAGCAAAAACGGGGAAAATTTACGCAAACCAAGTTGCGCGGGACAGCTAGCCTACACTAATATTAAAAAGCTGAAGAGTTTGTTTCTTTGTTTGTTTAAACGCGGTAATCTCAGGAACTACCGGTCCGAATTGAAATATTCTTTCACTGTGGGATAGCCCATTTATCGAGGAAGTCTATAGCAAAACCGCAGACGAAGTGGCGCGGGACAGCTAGTAGCTTATATTTGTACTTGTATAAAGTTTGCAACTAGACCGCGAAAGCGCATACCTCAAACCATCATTACGACTTGGTGAATTATGATACCATATCTGGATTGTCAGGCTTTTAATACAGCCTCTTATCCAACTAATAATTTATATATTAGATGTTTATCTAAAAGAATAGCATACCTACATACATGTAAATGTTCACAGCTAAGTAGCATGTTTGATTAATACTAAGACAGCTTTACTTTGAGTTTTCTAGATTTCTGTTTTTTTTTGGCTATATATGACTCGATTTTATATGAAACAGACTTGGTATCACTATGACTGGATCTTCTGAAGCTTTTAATGGACATCGAATCCATAACGTCTTACACAGCTATCGGTATGCGTTCCCACCGCGCCCCCGGAATTTAAAAAAACATGGATGGTGGCTATGTCACCTTGTATTTACTATGATATGATAGTGATATTTATGATATTTTAGGCCATTAAGTTTGCCGGAGAGGGCTTTTCAATCTTTTTTTTTGACTCCCCGATGCAAATAGAGGAGCTTTATAATTATAACTCATGTATCTGTAGCATTGGAGCCCCAAAACGAATTAACTGATTTTGATGCGAATATTTTTATCGGAAAGCTAGTTTCATCGGGATATTGATGAAAATCGGTTTAGCTATAATCAATATTTTATATTGGATTTTTGTACATGTACCTACTAGTTTTGTTTGCTAATTTTGCAATACTCGTGTAATGAATATTGAAAATATTGCCAAACATTTTAAGATCAATTTGTGGAGCCTTGAGTATTACATATTACTTTTTAATTGATCTTACAACAATTGATCTGATATGATTTCGACATACGAGTTCCTATAACACATATTGCTATTACGAAAGTTAAATTGTTAAAGAACGTGCTCATTGAGCTAACAATTTGTGACATATAATTGGCAAGTTTTAGCATCACTAAATTATTGAAATTTAATCGTCTGTCGTAGAGACTTAATGAATGTAGGACTTGCATTATTTACTGCTCTTTTATTAGTTTCTTTGTTGATGCAAATCCTTTCTAATATCTCATCTTTTTAATAATCTCAATTTTCTTTATACCTAATAATGTTTTTATTTCATTTAGGGAGTTAATGTGACATTTATTATAGGTAACTCTAGATAAAATTTCGCGATCTCGTGTAGTCACGTATAGTCTTTATCCGTGACTACGACTTCCGCAATATGGACGAAATGACGTGTAATAAAAAAAGTACACAAGCTAGTAAGCTTATTATCAAGAGATTATTAAGAGATATTCACACAAATATACTATAGATTGTGAAATCTTCTGCGGTAATTAATCAAGTACTGTCATGCTACAAAAACATTTAAAAGGCCATTATAGTCTTTACATCCGCTCTAGAGTAGTCTCATATATCGTACTTTACAAACATTCACTTCAAATACTCCAAAAGTATTAAGTACCACGAAAAAATAACAAAGTGGCTTCCTTGATTTGACCACCAGAACTAACTGAATAGTCGAACATACAATCAGTAAAGTGAAGATTTACCCTTAATCTAAATGTATCACAATTGCCCCAAGGTGCAACAAGTAATTGTAAACAATGGTATGGTGATATTAATTGAATGTAATGCAATTAAAGCGGGCTCGATAACTTAGGAAAGTAATTAGGCTTGACTTTGTATGCAAGTGGAGCGGGCAACGGTGTCTATTGTGATAAATATAGAACATATACTGGTACATAAGCAATTTAGATTGAAACTGATAATTTGTGTAAGAGTTGTATGCAATGTTTTGGCTTGTAGATAAAGTTTCTGTTCTAATCCGTGGTACCTAACCTTTTTTTAAGACAATTCCAGCAATAGAGTACAAGCCCCTGTGCCTTGCGAATTTTACAAACATACAAATAATGAACACAAATTACACCAAAAACAACTATTATGAATCGCAAAAAGTTTTGTCCCGTGTGGGATTCGAATCCACAACTACCAAGGCAGTCAAATTACCCATAGCTAAAAGAAAATCCAACCTTACGTTTTAGTATAGAGTTTAGAACTTAAATTATTTAAATAAAAACCATGTTTGACGTGAAAACGTCTTATATATCGATTACCGGGCTCGCACGAAAAAGCGTCACGGTCCGTCATGTTCCGCCTGCTGATAGGCTGAAGTATTGTGGCCGTCGGAGGCATGTGCCCGGGTCCACTAAAGCTGTCACAGACATGGTTGTTTATTACAATGTCATCAATGTTTTCTTATTACGTTTTTACGTAAAACTATCGGCCGTAAATCGACTTTTTTTTAATTAGGTAATTAGGGTGATCCTTCTCAGCCGGCATTGGTCCACAGCTGGACATTGGCCTTTTGTCATTTACGCCACAACACTCGATCTGCCTCCCGCATCCAATCCACCCTAGCGACCTTATTTAGATCGTTTGGATGATCATTCATATAGAAACCTGTGTTGACGTTGCTTAACTTACTTCACCATTGCATCAGGTATACCTATAACCCTATAACTAAGTAAAATAGGACCCAACCAAGGCTGCTACAAACTGAACGTATGCAGATAGCATCGCTTTCGTTCCACATTGTATTGTAACAATAAGATCTTGTCAAACACGTGTGTCGAACTATGCCCTATTATCAACATCACTCGACATTTTGTTGACCAATATTAAGAAAAATAAAAAGTAAAGTAGATTATTATTAAGAATTTTCAACCAAAAAGCTCTACACCAAAATAATACATAAAAATAGTTACTTTTGACGTGATAACGTCTTATAAATCGATGACCTGGTGCACGTACGAAAACGTGTCTAAAAAAGTCACGTTATTGATTTGTTGCTAAGCAACAGCGAATGGCATTTGCAGCGACATGACATGACATGATGCGATACAATTGGAACTAACGTTATTGATTGGTTGCTAAGCAACGCGAATGGCGATATATGTCATCAATGTTTTCTTATGACGGTATCACGTAAAATTATCGTCTGTAAACCGACTTAACAAGCTACAACATATCGAATTTTATCAACATTTATTTTATTTATTACCCTGTTTTATAAGAGAGAAGAAGTTACTACATATGGGTAATGATCAAACCAATTGCCAGTCCTTTTTGCTTTACATAGAGCTCAAACGTCATCGTTAGTAGAGACAAGTTGTTTTATTGCATCGTTATGTTTTCGTCTTTTGTAAAATTCTTTTCATATAAAACTAGACACTCGCTAGATCTCTCTTATTAAATATAAATTAGATATATTTCGGGACTTAATCGCGTGAATTTTTTAAAGGTACGAACTTTTTATTTACCCGACGTTTCGATCGAATTGCACCGATCGTGGTCACGGTTCGACTCTCTCTTATTGTTTCCGATTTTATCTGATTTTGAATAGTAACTAAGAAATAAATCTCATGAAGCGCGTGTTTGCCTGCTTGGGTTTTAATAACGGCTCGTATGTCGATGTCTTTCATTTAATTTCTATCTAAGTACACGGTGTCCATAATATACCCCTCGGAACATTGTCCTTCGTATTCTCAGTCCGCTGAAGCTATCACTAATTGCGATCAAGTGTCATTTTACGGCTACGCATTAGTGTTATTGCGTTTCCTAAGCTATCGGTCGAGTGATCTTGCAAATGTGCGAATGTGCATTGTATAGAAATAAATGGTCTATTTGTTATTATTGGGTTACGTGAATGTGTGTTGCAGGAAGTTGGGTTTAATAACTTGTCTGTGATAAAGACGTAGGATATTATGTAATAAATTAAAATGTATTTGTAGAGTTTACTGTTTTTCAATGGTATCTGAGCAAATAGAGACGTCAGTAAGGTGAAGCATCGTTACCATATCAAGGCCATAAAAGGTTAATTTTTGAAGTGAAAACTTCTTTAGCGTTGTGCACTTTTTTGATATGGGTATAAAATGTTAAACTCGCGTTAGGATCACGTGACCGTAAGTTTGGTGGATTGGTGACTATTTCTTCCCCTTTTCACTTTATTTTTTTTTCTAATTTGTGATTTATTGTTTCATATTTTAAATTTAATATTCATGTCGTTTTTTTTATTTTATGCTTTTTGTTTTTTAATTTGTGATTTAATATTTCATATTCTTGATTTAATTGTGATGTAGTTGTTATTAAATGTTGATAAACTTTCGCGATTTGTACACATTATGAAAATATATATTCACGCAATTAAGACCCGTAATATATATATTTTCATAAAGTAGTTGTCATTGTCATTTTTTTAATTGACATGTTTGTGTATAATAGCGCAATAAATGAATATTGTATTTAACCATGCCGTGTGGTACCGGCTTAAGAATAGTACCACCCCATCTCTTCCCGTGGGTGTCGTCAAGGCGACTAAGGGATTTCACCCCGGAGGACGGGCAGCAGCGTCCTCTGCGTATTTAAAGCCTTACTGCGATCGCCAACCCGCTCGCCAAGCGTGGCGATTATGGCAATTACCCCCAGGATCTACATACTAGTAGGTTCTACTGGGGAGACCCGTGACCAGCAGTGGGCCATCTTATGGGTTGATATGTATGTATATGTATTTAACCACATAATTATATGATAGTACTTTTAACTTGATAAAAAAGTTAAATAATAAGAATAATTTATAAAATTAGATGATTGAATGAGTGCAACCCGTTTTTTTTATGCAACGACGCTAGCCTATAACAGTATCAGTGCTACCCAAATCCTTGTTTGGCCAAGATCTGAATGTCACCGCAAATTATTGCTACAATGTCCTTTAACCAAAACACTGAGTTGCGTTGACATTACTATCATCATTACAGATGATCAGCAGAACAGAAAAACAATTTTTTATCACGATATCTAACCTTGTTTGTAGCGGAAAACAAAAAGGTAGTCATTGATAATTCTTTGTTCAAAAACTATTCAAAAAGTCCTCTTATCATAAAATGCATACAAAAAGGGCATAGATGAAGCTTCACACGAACAACTCTTTATAGTTATTCTCAATAGAACTAACTTGTATTTAACGCCTCCTTACACAAATACAAAGAAACGGTTGCAACCACACAACCCACCCATTAAGCAACTTTCGACCTTGTGTCTTTGGCATAAGCATGTATATCATTTTTTAGAACGGCAAAGTTATTTCGGTCAAGTCATAGTATTGAACGTAAAACTTATGTGAAGCATACTTGAAAAGTTTTATGGGGCTTAAAGTTTCCATTTAAGAAACTGTTAAGTGAATTTTTCATGTGAAAACTCGTATTTTTCTTGTCTATGAATATTTATATTTAAGTAAAAAGTAGCTTCTGCGGTTTGGGGTGAAACAAGACAAGATAGGGCCGACTAGCACAAAGAGAAATTTAAATTTTTGAAATTTAGCCTAGAAGTTTAGTGACTGGCGTTTTGGTTTAGTAGTTAGTGACCCTGACTACTAAGCCGGAAGTCGTGGGTTCGATTCCAACGTAAGACAAACTTTTCTGTGATGAGCACGATGGTTTATTCTTTGTTTAGGTGTTATTTATCTATAATATGTAGGTATTTAGAAATATATACGTATGTTTATCAGTTGTCTAATTGCCATAGGACATGTTCTCCTAGTTTAGGATCAGATGGCGTTGTGTGGGTTGTCTCAAGATATATATTATTATTATTATTCATTGGAAGTTTCAGGTTCGATTTGCTAGATCTGCTGATCTAGTTCCGTCGTTGGAATTCACAGAACGAGAGTAATTGGTAAGTTCCCTTTTTCATCATCATCATCATCAGCCAATCGCAGTCCACTGCTGGACATAGGCCTCTCCAATTGCACGCCACTTTGTTCTATCTTCGGCTTCTATGTACTTTGTTCTATGTTCCCTTTTTAAAATAATATATTTATTTTAAGAAGGATTGCTTCTATAATTGACCTTTTAAAATAAATTATGAACGTAAATGAAAAACAGTTAAACCATTTTTGAAAAATAGCAAACATTTATACGGTGAATGGTTCCATATATTCTCTGTAGAAAGTAGACGGTATCTATACATCGTCCAGAGCAAATAGTGGCGGCACAGCGGTCGATTCCCACAGGCTGCGCTGGCGCACATTTACGTATCACGTACGGGCACGCGTGCGCACCGGACTGTAGCATTAGATATCTATGAGATGTGGATAAATATTTACTAGAGATTTTACTAGAATTGACCAATAGCTTAGGTTATTATTTCACAGGTGTGACGCTATCTCCAAACATTTTTCTGTAAAGAGCTAACAGACAAAATTATGGAATATGAATCTTATACATAAAAGCCAATGGATAGACCAGATATATCTCTGGTATTACTGGCATCCATTAACAGATTGATATCCATCAAAAGTTACTGACCCTCTTTTGACGAGAAGGGCTCTACGGTTTTATAGTTTCGCAAAGATACTTTAACTAATTACTGCACGTGAAAAATGGAGTCACTTTTTGTGCCCAGGTTATCTCTGAGTTAAATTAGAACAAGATTCAATCTATCTGTGTACTAAATTCTATACCAACCCTTTAAACAGTTTAGCTTTGGGATGGTTTCTAATCATACAAAAATCTCAAGATTAATAGAATTTCAAGATTGCACGTCTGAAAATAAAACAAATCTTCTTACATCAATAGGCTCTAGGCCTAACATTTTTTTTTTTTTTAAAGACGACTCCCGCAGTATGGTACAAGCCCTGTGTCGCGGGGGACTTTAAAAACATACAAGTCACGGACACAAAGTACGCCCAGACCCGGAACAACAATTTGTGGATCACACAAAGTAGTGTCCCGTGTGGGAATCGAACCCACGACCTCTTACGTAGCAGTCGGACACACTCCCACTGCGCCACAGAGGCAGTCATTCATCTTATGTCTACCGTATTTGTTTATTACAGAGCAATACATCGCGTAAGTGACAACCTAAATCACAGAAACACCATAAGTAATTTACAATTAATACCTACAACAGCGTTCCCGTACCTTCTAACCGTTCCTAAATCAGTATCGATCTACAATAGATCCCTCTTGTGGCCGCCGGCGCACGACCGTGCTCACGATTCAGATTAATCTATCGAAAATCGTTTTACAACATATTATTTATAGAGCGCATGCGCCGGCAATGATCATCAGTCCGTGTGCGTAGTGATGCGCCGCGACGCATTCCCCGCGCACCGGCCAATTGTCGATGCGGAAATATCGATAGGACGTTATCGATATCATGATCGTATCTATATGTGAGTGGAGAGTGCTCGTTTATGTACAGTATTTTGCTTAGTCATGTTACGTATGCGAAATTCTTAATTAGAATAGCATTGGAATTCATGTATGTAGGCTTATCGATTGAATGTCATCATCGATATGTTTTGGCTTAGATTTGGATCAAAATGCTCAGAGCAAATCAATCTATACGCAAAGTTACGGAAAAGAAGTTATCTATAATACTTAGAAATGCATGTATGTTTATCCCATCGTAGTCCCTGGGTGGCAGTACTTTAAGGCTATATGGGCAGTACCAGTACTTAGCTAAGTACTGGTACTGCCCATATAGCCCGAATAATTGGTGAAAGTTTTATACACAATTGCATTACATATAGCTATATGTAATGCAATTGTGTATAAAACTTTCACCAATTATTCAGGCTGAAAATACATATTTTAGTGCGGTACTAATTAAATACATTTTAAGTAGACAGCTATAAAATTTTATACACTGAACATAAAACATTTTACAGCTTATATATATCTTTAAGCGTAATTACGTCACATTACCGTTAATCCAAGATTAAAATTCAAAAACCATTAAAAATTAACACCATCAAATCACAGGGTTTACTGTCAAAATCGGACGGCACCAAGTTGTACTTCATAACTCGTAAAAGTGAACTGACGTCGTAAAAATAAAACCGAAAGCATTCTAACTGGAGTCAACAATTAACCCGGACGGTAATGAAACTTCTGAACTAGCGCCGACTCCGTCGGAGAATCGCGGAGCCTATTTTAAAGACATTGAATATTTAAGAGTGCTAATTGAAATGAGCGAGACAGTTTGGAGTGTCGCCAGGATAATTACCTAGCTCCTAAGATGAGATTTAACGTGCCACGGTTAAATGGTCGGGATCTTTTTTTTAAGAAAGTTTATTTCCGGATTATTTTTTAATGAGGGAGGCGGAATGATTATAATTTAAAACGGTTGATCTTTGATCTTTGTTGTTATTAGTTTGAGGATTTCAAGCTTTTTATTGTAATGTAACCATAGTCTGGTTAAGAAAAGTAGAGTAGTGACTTTGCTGGTATGGAATAATAAGTAATTATATTAACTTGTGTCCAGATTTTGTGACACACACATAGCTAAGCCACTCCACATATGAATGAATCACATACCTAAACCGATTAAGAGATCATCATTGGCATTTCTTACCACTTAGTGGGCGTAACTAATATGTTTAACCATGCCAAATTATAGCTTTCTAGAACTGAGCTTCTCTGAGCTTACGTAGGGACAAACAGACATACAGACGAACAGACACACGCACAGACGGACAGACAGTCAGACAGAAACTATAAGGATGCCTTGTTTACTACGGAACCCCAAAAAGAAACCGAAAAGCACTTAACTACATACAGTTTGCAGTGACTTAATTAAGCTCATGCTGATAGCATATCGATATCGATAAACATTTATCGATACTATCGTTTCCCCGCCATATCTCGTGTGATGTCGAAGGTTGTCGATTCGTGCCGTCCGTGTGCGACCTCTCTTCCGGTGTCCAACACTGCCACGCTAATGGACGCTTATTTGTACTCGAATTCACATTCAGGCGATTACCTTGTTTGCTTACAAATTGCGAAGCGCAATTATGCTGATTCCGAAGGGTTGAGGCTACATACGATTGTTCAGCAATGTTTGTTATCTTTTGTATTTTTATTTCATTCACGCATGTGTGGTTTGTATTGGAGTGTTTGAGTTTTTTATCGACTGCTAATTAATCTATACTATTTTTTTTTGGTCTTTTCATTTTATCTATATCTAAACTAATATTATAAAGCTGAAGAGTTTGTTTGTTTGTTTGAACGTGGCAATCTTAGGAATTACGGGTCCGAATTGAAAAATTCTTTTTCTGTTGAGAACCAATGAAAAATGTTACAAAAACGGGGAAAATTGACGCATACGAAGTTGCGTGGGTCAGCTAGTTAATGTTATAAAGCTGAAGAGTTTGTTTGTTTGCACGCGGTAATCTCAGAAACTACTAATCCGAATTAAACAACTCTTTCACTGTTGGATAGCCCGTTTATCGAGGAAGGCTATAAGCTATATAACGGGGCTGCAATGATAAATGTTGCAAAATCTGGAAAAAATACGCAGGCGAAGTTGCGCGGGACTGCTATCAATAATATTAATTGGTAAAGACTATCTTCCTCATCTCTGCAAATCAATAGTTATGTCTTGTTTAATCCTATTGCAATAGGTACAGGTTATTACCTAACTTAAAATAAAATGTTTAAGTAAACAATCATAAGGACTATACAATAGAATTTTACGTTACTTATAAGATGGCAAAGAAATATACTCATAAGCATTAACTTATGTTAGTACTTTAACTGCGGTACCTTATATGTTTGAAAATATTTGTATATTTCGTACGATATGCACATGCAATGAGAATCGGTTAGCATTATACAAATGCTAATGCTATTAGCACAGTCATCTGCGAGCCAAATTTTGAGTTCCATTTTGACTCTTTTGAGATTAATCTAAAAATGTGTGGGTGACAACGCGGGGGGTCGCCTGTTTCGATGTGTATCAAAAAACTGACAATGCTTGGAAAACTGCGAATCGCCAATAAATGTGCTGCTCTTATATGTATGCATTTTCGTGTAAATAGGGAACTGCCTGCCTCTGTGACTGCTACGCAAGAGGTCATGGGTTCGATCCCCACCGAGGATAAAACTTTGTGTGATGAGCATGACGGTTTATTCTGTGTCTGGGTGTTATTTATCTATAAAATGTAATTAGAAATATATTACCACGTTTATCGGTTGTCTGGTTTCCATAGTACAAGCTCTGCTTAGCTTTAGATCAGATAGCGTTGTGTGATAGATAGTATTATTATTATTATTAACTCCGATACAACTGTGGCTGTTCACTCTACTAATATAGACTTAACATATTTACTTTAAAGTGTATATATATTTGAATCCACCTATATATAAGTATTTAGGTACTGTTAATTTTTGAAATTTCGATATAATCTAAATCGTATTAAAGTATTAATATTATAATCCTTCTCAAGATTTATCTCTTCCTTATTTATTTTTAGAAGCCTTATTCAAATCAAACCTACAATAGCAAGTAAACAAGCTAACACTTAATCCAAGATTAATTGTAAACTTAGATCAGGTTTATCAGACAGCTAAACCAAAGCTAAATATACGAGTATGTTCATCAGAATCCCATAACTTTGATTGCAAAAGCAACAAGCAACACAGAATAAATCTTTGCCAAGTACAACTTATTCTCTCTCCCCTTTCAAGTCGATATGGACATTCAAACATACAAATCGAGTGTAAAGCCATAATTGTTAATTTCAAGCAAAATGCCCGCAATAGCTTTCAAGTCGAACTAACTAACGATCCTATTGCTAGATGCCTATCGGCTTTCTGGGCATAGTACCGGGTAGATTGCACTGTATGTTAAACGGGGATTGAAGTTTAGTTCATGTTGGAATTAAAAGGCGTTTAACGTAGGTTTAGCGATGCAGAGTTCAATGTGCCCCTAGCTTCCGCGACTCAGGGTGAGATTTATAGAGCGTACTTTGGATTAGTTCAAGGTTTAGGAAAACATAACAAAATACTTAACAAAGCTCGTGTTGACTGCTGGTTTTGTTGATATAATGTTCTGAGATTATGCTAATCTTGCACTGTGACCAAAAATTTTAACGGTCAGCATTGGCTTTGTCAAGATATACTTCAAGTCTTACTTAAGCTAAGATTGAGCTCAGCCAAAGGACGCTCTATAGATTTCAGCTTCAGTGTCGGTTAAGGAAATCTAGATATGAACGAGGTTAAGCAACGTTATTTGTCATTGCGTAGATAGCTGACAATTTTCAAAAAATATTAAACCCTACGGCGTTGCCTGAAATCGGGTGCTTTATCTCTTTGAGAGTGAGTGAATAGAAAGTGCACTTGTGCCTACGCATACACTGGTTCTCTACGATACCTCTTACGATGACTTGTCTCTAATCCAATTGACCACCAAGAAACCCTATAGAATAATATCAATGAGACTCCTCTTGTGTATAGTCGGCAACCTAGGAGCAGAAGATTACCCTCTACGTTGCTGGCTTTTTTGAAGAGAAGTTAGCTAATCAAGTTGTATAGAATTTTTGGTTCATGTAAGCCGATGCCAATGTTGACGTCATTGATGTACCACACAATATCTAAAAAAAGTATTGATTGTTTAATGGACATCTGTTAATTCTCTTGCTGTAAATAAATAGTAAATAAGGTATTTTTCCGAACTCTACCATAAATTCGTAATTTAATTAATAGGTAGTTTTTGAATGGTGGTTTGCAAATTCAGACCAGTAATTTGTATTTGACGGTCTTTTGAAAATATAACTTTTTAATCTTCAAATTTAAAATTAAAATATGGAATACAGTGCAACCGGCCTAAAGGAATGCGAGTACATAATGCATGCGTGCACGCCGCGACGCGCACAGATCGATGGATCGTATCGATGCTCACAAAGGATCGAGTCGTGATCTCGATTGCGTTACGTTTGAAAGTTTCGCCGTTTATGTAAAACCTAGTTTTATTTTACTGCGTGAGGTACTCGCTGTGATATTGTTGGATGTTTTTGTGACCGTGTGGGGTCGTCTTAATAACATTGGATATTCGATTCTTATATTCGTATTTCGGAATTATTCGATAAACAGTATCAGTTATGGTTTGTTATCAATTGAAATGATTGCACGGAAAGACTTCCACTTTTCTTTTTGAGCAAGAGTAGATTTTTGTTACCTAGTAAACGTTAGTTTCCATAAACTATTCACAAGCTACTCACAAAGTTTATTTACTTAAGCAACCCTTGCAACAGGAACTGTGAAAATGGCCGAAGATCAGTCATAATTTTCACAACTTTTAATTTTTACACGTTATAGCTATGTAACGTGTGAAAATAAAAAGTTTTTTGTTAATGAAGATTTTTGTTAACTGGTAAAAGTTTCAATATCAGTCAGATATCTCTTATATTTACGGAATAATCGAATAATAAAACAATTACACCCTGTATATGACGTGTGAAAAAAAAGTTGTTAAATGATGACTGATCTTAGGCCATTTTTACAGTTCCCGTTGCAAGGATAACTTAGGCTTTAGTACTGTGGGTGCATTCCCACACAGTTTGTTGTCCGAAGAGAATCAATCCTACTTTCTACAAATAATAGAAATCCTAAAATTTGCGAGAATGTATGGATGAATAATAATAATAATAATATTATCTTGGGACAACTCACACAACGCTATCTGATCCCAAACTAAGCAGAGCTTGTACTATAGAAACCAGACAACTGATAAACATACTTATATATTTCTGAATACATACATATTATAAATAAATAACACTCAGACACAGAATAAATCATCGTGCTCATTACACAAAGTTTTATCCTGGGATGTAAGGGGGCGCATCACCATCTTTCGCTCCAAGCCAACCTCACCTGCACGCGGTACATCCTGCTGTACAACGAACGAGGCTCTGGCGACCGGCTGGTGGCGGTATAACCATCCCAATTTAAGGCGTAGCTGAAGTAATAGGTCAGTGACGGGCAGCAGCGTCACTGATGCGAGAGCTACGCCCTGCGATCGCCAACCCGCCTGCCCAGCGTGGCGATTATGGGCATTACCCCCATATGCACCAAGCACAAAAGCCACGGCCCCCAGTTCCCGGCAGTCACGCTATTCCTGGACATGGTGGCGTCCACGGTAACGGCGTGGCGGGGGGTGCTAAGAATCTCCGGGCTACGGAAGGCCACCAAAACCGACTGACCCTGGCGACGTATAACGGACGCACGCTACGGCTAGACTCGCATCTGGCACAACTTGAGGTGGAACTTGGGAAGATTAGGTGGCATATCCTCGGGTTAAGTGAAGTCCGAAGAGAGGGAGAGGACACCATAACCCTCGAGTCAGGCCACCTTATGTACTTCCGCGAGGGAGACCAAAAATCTCAAGGTGGTGTTGGGTTTCTGGTAAATAAGTCCCTTTCTGACAACGTTGTGGAAATGTCTAGCGTGTCGAACAGGGTAGCGTACCTCATTATCAAGCTCACCGAGAGGTATAGCCTCAAGGTAGTGCAAGTGTACGCACCGACCTCGGCACATCCAGACGACGAAGTGGAGGATATGTTCGATGACATATCGAGGGCCCTCCACTCCACCACTAAGACCCACTACAACGTTGTTATGGGGGACTTCAACGCTAAAGTGGGAGTACAAAATTGCAGCGAATTGGTAGTAGGATCCCATGGATTTGGAAGCCGAAATCATAGGGGGCAAATGCTAGTCAACTTCCTCGAACGGGAGGGGCTCTTCTTGATGAACTCCTTTTTCAAGAAACGGCCCCAAAGGAAGTGGACGTGGCAAAGCCCCGACACTATGACGAAAAACGAGATCGACTTCATCATGACGGACAAAAAGCATATATTCAGAGACGTCACCGTGATCAACAGGTTTAATACCGGTAGTGATCACCGACTTGTCCGAGGCTCTCTGAATATCGACTTCAAGGCGGAACGTGCCCGTCTGATGAGGTCCAGGCTCCGACCTACTTTGCTCCAAACCATGATAGGATCCGAAGCGTTCCAGTCAAACCTGGATAACCGATTTGCTGCCATGGAAACCACAACAGACGTAAACCAGAAGCTCTGGCGACCGGCTGGTGGCGGTATGACCATCCCAATTTAAGGCGTAGCTGAAGTAATAGGTCAGTGACGGGCAGCAGCGTCACTGATGCGAGAGCTACGCCCTGCGATCGCCAACCCGCCTGCCCAGCGTGGCGATTATGGGCATTACCCCCATATGCACCAAGCACAAAAGCCACGGCCCCCAGTTCCCGGCAGTCACGCTATTCCTGGACATGGTGGCGTCCACGGTAACGGCGTGGCGGGGGGTGCTAAGAATCTCCGGGCTACGGAAGGCCACCAAAACCGACTGACCCTGGCGACGTATAACGGACGCACGCTACGGCTAGACTCGCATCTGGCACAACTTGAGGTGGAACTTGGGAAGATTAGGTGGCATATCCTCGGGTTAAGTGAAGTCCGAAGAGAGGGAGAGGACACCATAACCCTCGAGTCAGGCCACCTTATGTACTTCCGCGAGGGAGACCAAAAATCTCAAGGTGGTGTTGGGTTTCTGGTAAATAAGTCCCTTTCTGACAACGTTGTGGAAATGTCTAGCGTGTCGAACAGGGTAGCGTACCTCATTATCAAGCTCACCGAGAGGTATAGCCTCAAGGTAGTGCAAGTGTACGCACCGACCTCGGCACATCCAGACGACGAAGTGGAGGATATGTTCGATGACATATCGAGGGCCCTCCACTCCACCACTAAGACCCACTACAACGTTGTTATGGGGGACTTCAACGCTAAAGTGGGAGTACAAAATTGCAGCGAATTGGTAGTAGGATCCCATGGATTTGGAAGCCGAAATCATAGGGGGCAAATGCTAGTCAACTTCCTCGAACGGGAGGGGCTCTTCTTGATGAACTCCTTTTTCAAGAAACGGCCCCAAAGGAAGTGGACGTGGCAAAGCCCCGACACTATGACGAAAAACGAGATCGACTTCATCATGACGGACAAAAAGCATATATTCAGAGACGTCACCGTGATCAACAGGTTTAATACCGGTAGTGATCACCGACTTGTCCGAGGCTCTCTGAATATCGACTTCAAGGCGGAACGTGCCCGTCTGATGAGGTCCAGGCTCCGACCTACTTTGCTCCAAACCATGATAGGATCCGAAGCGTTCCAGTCAAACCTGGATAACCGATTTGCTGCCATGGAAACCACAACAGACGTAAACCAGAAGCTCGTAAATGTGGTTCGGATACTCAGGGAAGAAGGTACGAGATTTTGTGAAATGCAGCGTAAGGGCAAGAAGTCAAAGCTTTCGGAAAAGACTTTAGGGCTAATGAAGGAACGACGTGAAAACCCACCCGTCACTTCGTCGGAAAAGCGCGCTCTAAACCAAGAGATCAACAGGCTTATACGACACGACCTTCGGTGCTCCAACACTCTTTTGATTAAAAGAGCGATCGAGCAGAACCGGGGGTCAAAAGTGTTTGTACAATCTCTAGGAAGAAACCACCTGACGAAGTTGACCACAGCAAGTGGAGAAGTCGTTTCTTCGAAGCCGGCAGTCCTCTCCGAAGTGGAAGGCTTCTATGGCCGGTTATACGCTTCGCATGCATCTCGACCTGATCCTGAAAATGAGGGTCCTAGAGCCACTCTAACACGCCACTACAACGAAGACCTGCCAGAAGTCAACATTGACGAAATCGTGCTGGCTCTTAAACAGCTGAAAAATGGAAAAGCCCCTGGAGAGGATGGCGTTACAACAGAGCTGTTAAAAGCTGGAGGTAAACCCGTACTGAGGGAGCTCCAAAAGCTTTTTAATGCTGTCCTGTTTGAAGGGAGAACTCCGGAGGCGTGGAGTAGAAGTGTAGTCGTCTTGTTCTTTAAAAAAGGAGATAAGACCCGGCTGAAGAACTACCGACCTATTTCTCTTCTAAGCCACGTCTATAAGCTGTTTTCAAGAGTCATCACGAACCGTCTTGCGCGAAGACTTGACGAATTCCAACCACCGGAACAGGCTGGATTTCGGAGCGGATATGGCACCATAGACCACATCCACACAGTGCGGCAGATTATACAAAAGACCCAGGAGTATAATCAGCCCCTGTGTCTAGCATTCGTGGACTATGAGAAGGCCTTTGACTCGATTGAAATCTGGTCCGTTCTGGAGTCTCTGCAGCGATGCCAAGTAGATTGGCGATATATCCAAGTGATGAGATGTCTCTACGAAGCCGCCACCATGTCCGTCCAAGTACAGAATCAGCAAACAAAACCTATACCATTGCATCGAGGAGTGAGGCAAGGGGACGTTATTTCCCCGAAACTGTTCACAAATGCAATGGAGGATATGTTCAAGACGCTGCACTGGAAAGGGCGGGGCATCAACATCAATGGTGAATACATTTCTCACTTGCGATTTGCAGATGACATTGTCATCATGGCGGAAACGCTGCAGGACCTGCAACGGATGCTGAATGACCTGGCTGACTCCTCTGTACGCATCGGCCTACGGATGAACTTGGATAAAACCAAGGTCATGTTCAATGAACATGTACTACCGGAACCGACAGCGGTGCACGGCGCCGTTCTCGAAGTTGTTCAAAAATATGTGTACCTCGGGCAGTCATTGCAGTTAGGTAGAAACAACTTCGAGGACGAGGTGAACAGGAGAATTCGGTTAGGTTGGGCAGCGTTTGGTAAGCTACGTCAAGTCTTCTCATCGTCGATCCCACAATGTCTAAAGACTAAAGTCTTTAATCAGTGCGTCCTACCCGTCATGACATACGGAGCCGAAACGTGGACACTGACGGTACGGCTGGTCCACAAGTTCAAAGTCGCTCAGCGGGCTATGGAACGGGCTATGCTCGGAGTTTCTCTTAGGGACAAAATCAGAAATGAGGTGATCCGGCAGAGAACCAAAGTTATCGACATAGCCCACCGGATTAGCAAGTTGAAGTGGCAGCGGGCTGGCCATATTAGCCGAAGAACCGACAACCGTTGGGGTAAACGAGTTCTTGAGTGGAGACCGCGGCTCGGCAAACGTAGTGTAGGACGCCCTCAAGCCAGGTGGAGTGATGATATACGCAAATCGGCTGGCAGGAGCTGGATGCGAGAAGCCGAAGATAGAACAAAGTGGCGTGCAATTGGAGAGGCCTATGTCCAGCAGTGGACTGCGATAGGCTGATGATGATGATGATATCCTGGGTGGGGATCGAATCCACGACCTCTTGCGTAGCAGTCGGATACACTCCCACCGCGCCACAGAGGCATTCCATGAAGAATGTTTGTGTAAAAAATGGAAGGACGTTTGTTGCTGTCACACAAAAATTACTGAATAGATTTGATGAAACTTTACAATAATTATAACGTAATTTAAACATCAGAGCAACAAGTTACACTAATATTATAAAGGCGAAAGTTTGTGAGTATGTGAGTGTGTATGTTTGTTTCTTCTTCACGTCTAAACGACCGAAGCGATTTTAATAAAATTTGGTATGGAGTTAGCTGACACCCTGGATTAACACATAGGCTAATAAACTGCGGGTAACACCGTGGGGCACAGCTAG
Source organism: Herminia tarsipennalis (assembly GCA_945859575.2). Lineage (NCBI taxonomy): Eukaryota > Metazoa > Arthropoda > Insecta > Lepidoptera > Erebidae > Herminia > Herminia tarsipennalis. The sequence continues at coordinate 18,545,514 of OX243846.2, read as the reverse complement.
TAGGCTATAAAAAACAAACGTAACGCAAGTGAACCCTCGGGAAAGATCTAGTAAGTACATATATGTAGTTATAATTATTGACGGTTCACGTTATATATAACAACTAAAGTCCGAATATAGATTTAATTAAGATTGGGACAATGGAGTCTATTAAATATCAAGTACCTATTAGATATCATGCATAGATTAGGTACACACAGATTTATTAATGCCTATATTATATTATAATGTTTTTTAAACAGAACCAGAGGACATAAAGCCGTGGATACAGCTAAGGAAAGCGTAAAACAAAGATGCTATATGCGTTGCTCACAAAGACGTAGTACTAATTCCCGGACCACTTTGTTCCTAAGGTGGACAGTCTACTATCAATGTGCATTGCTCGAGCAAAATCTGTATGAAGCTTCTGTTTTGAGAGCAGAGTGAGGTAACGCTCAGGGTTACTACAAGCAAATACGCATCAGATTCATTGATGGAGAATCATGAGACGGCAATTCTCATACTGAGGCACAAGTTCCGGTCTATGAGACAAACATTCAATTAGATAGGTATAGGATAAGTAGATATACTAGGTACACCCAGAGATTTAGACTCAACAGAATCAGAAACAATATTGTTTAGTGGATGATTGAAGCTCCGGGCCGCGTATTATCCCAATCTCTTGCACAGCAGTTGTAGGTACACGCATTCAGTCACACAGAAAGAGAAAATCAAATATCCAGTTTATAATAATAATAATTATAGGTAATTATATCTTGGGACAACTCACACAACGCCATCTGATTCCAAACTAAGCAGAGCTTGTACTATGGCGATCAGACATCTGATAAACATACTTATATATTTCTAAATACATACATATTAAAGATAAATTACACCCAGGCACAGAATATACCATCGTGCTCATCACACAAAGTTTTATCCGGGGTGGGGATCGAACCCACGACCTCTTTTGTAGCAGTCGGACACACTCCCACCGCGCCACTGAGGCAATCAATTTATAATAAGTTTATAATTTACTATCACATTAAATTAAAAATATATATATTTTTTTAAATCTAAATGCGTTTGGAACTGAAAAATCTTTAATTAGGTTGCCCTTTTACCCTGAACAGATTTTGATGTAACTTTACAACTTAATCAGTCAATAAGTCAACAATACACCAAGCGTCGGTCGTTTCGAAGCCTTTGATCTGATTGTGATGAAACTTTGGCAGGGTGTCCTGGAGATGCCCACGAATGTTAATGGCCAAAAAAAAAAATAGGCACAACGAAGCGTAGCCAGGGTCACTAGTATATAATAAATATAATAACCTATATTATACAATAATAAGGTATGATTTCGTAAATCCATATTTATACTTTTTACTTCTATATTATTAACTAGCTGTCCCACGCAACTTCGTATGCGTAAATTTTCCCCGTTTTTGCAACATTTCACGTCGCTACTCCGCTCCTATTAGTCGTAGCGCAATGTTATATAGCCTATAGCCTTCCTCGATAAATGGGCTATCCAACAAAAAAAGAATTTTTCAAATCGGACCAGTAGTTCCTGAGATTGGCGCGTTTAAACAAACAAACAAACAAACAAACAAAGCAAACAAACAAACAAACTCTTCCGCTTTATAATATTATAGTATAGGTATAAAGAGGTAAAGTTTTTGAGGTTGTAGGGGGTAATCTCTGGATCTATTAAACCGATTTTAGAAAGCCACGTTATTTGTGAGTACTATAGGCTATATAGCATCACGCTACAATGTATAGGAGCGGAGTATCAATGAAAAATGTTGCCAAAACTAGGAAAAATGACGCAATCGAAGTTGCACGTTTCAACTATTTTTATACATTTGTACCTGCTTTACTGCTTACATTAGAATAGAACTAACAACATTTTATAAGTTACTAGCTGACCCGCGCAACTTCGTCTGCGTAAATTTTCCCCGTTTTTAGAACATTTTTTATTACTGCTTCGCTCCTATTGGTCGCAGCGTGATGTTATATAGCCTATAGCCTTCCTCGATAAATGGGTTATCTAACAGTAAAATAATTTTTCAATTCGGGCCCGTAGTTCCTGAGATTACCGCGTTCAAACAAAGAAACAAACTCTTCAGCTTTATAATTTATACTAGCTGTCCCGCGCAACTTTGTATGCGTAAATTTTCCCCGTTTTTGCAACATTTCACGTCGCTACTCCGCTCCTATTAGTCGTAGCGCAATGTTATAAAGCCTATAGCCTTCCTCGATAAATGGGCTATCCAACATAAAAAGAATTTTTCAAATCGGACCAGTAGTTCCTGAGATTAGCGCGTTTAAACAAACAAACAAACAAACAAACTCTTCCGCTTTATAATATTAGTATAGATATAGTTTTATTTTCTGTTTTTTTTTAAGACGACTCCCGCAGTGGGGTACAAGCCCTGTGTCGCGGGGGACTTTACAAACATACAAGTCCCGGACATAAAGTACACCCAGACTCGGCACAACAATTTATGGATCACAGAAAGTGGTGTCCCGTGTGAGAGTCGAAGCCACGACCTCTTGCGTAGCAGTCGGATACACTCCCACCGCGCCACAGAGGCAGTCATATACAAATCAATCTAGAAGAAGCTTATAGTATTTTTATAGAGATTTAAAAAATAACTACACCAAACATGTTAGGATAACACTTGATTGAAATAAAAACACAAGACATTTAAAATAAGATCAACTCAGCTTGGGAACCGAACTATGAAAATCTGTATCCGTGACGAAGCCACTCGAGTGTGAACAGTGTGTTAAATGTAAAGAACCCTAAAAAAAAGTTTAGTTTTGACATCATTTCACGTCGATCAAGCGGCGATGAATAACGCGGTCCAACTAAAGAAAAAAAAAAACCATCGAACTGAATGCGACTCATTTTATGAATGAAATAAGATTTTTTTGTACGGAACCGCGACAAATACGTGCTTTCCTTTCTCGGCCGTCTGAGACGACGTGCATTCATTTTCGATTAGTTTTTTAATTCCATTTTGATCTATCACACTTTTTGTGACAACCTGAAATCAACCCTATGACTGCTGCCATGCGGTCTTTTATACCAAACGTTGTGGTTTTTATAACCGAATGTCGTAGGTTTCTTTGAGAAGTAAGACCGTCGCAACTGCTTCAATGTAACGCTCGGTACACAGATGCGGTCTGAGTAACGAGATTTTATTTGTAGCGAGTGATTTATTAGTGGGATTAGTGATTTGCGGGATATTATATAAAGGGATGAGATTGAAGTCAAAGTTACTTGACATATTTGTGCATGAATTGAAGCTGTATTTAAAGTTCTATTAGGGTATATTATATTGATTTTGTACTGCCCAATATAAACCTATTAATAATACATGTTTAGGTTCTCATGGTCGTATATACTTTGCCGAAGCAGTGCTTACGCCCTGCTAACTAACTGCTGCAAGTGTGCACACTTGCAGCTACATGTTGTGCAGGCCATTTAGCTCTGCAGAGCTAAATGGCCTGCACAACATGTGAACACAAATAAAATCTGAACAATATTATCGTTATTATCAATCAATCCACAAATTACAATCTCACTAGTATGTTAAAAATAATAAAATAACAATGTAATATATTAAGACAACTCACACAACGCTATCTGATCCCAAACTAAGCAGAGCTTGTACTATGGAAACCAGACAACTGATAAACATACTTATATAAACACAGAATAAACCATCGTGCTCATCACACAAAGTTTTATCCTGGATGGAGATCGAACCCACGACCTTTTGCGTAGCAGTCGGATACACTCCTACCGCGAAACAGATAACTTTATTTTAGCCATCTATAAAATTGAACAGACTAATAAGTCGTATTAAAATACTAGCAATTAAACAATATAAATAAGCGACTTTCAATTAAAATATCCCAACACCCGTTTTCCCGAGTAAACACTCTTGAGTTTCAATGAAATAAAAACGAAATACCTGGTAACCAACATGTAGCGAGATAGGAGGGACGGGACGGCAAAAAGTATCGGTGCTCGTGGGAAGTCAATTACACGATTAGAGCCCTCACCGTAGAGTGGTCAGTGAGACCGGAGAGCGCGGCCACACGGTTAACTTTAGGGTTGGCAGATTTTTGGGTTTGTAGAGGGGTATACATTGCAGGTTTACTGTCCAAATCGTGTTTATTGTTATTCTAACGGAATAAAAATATTCATAACTGAAACTGGCGGATGCCTCACGGTTTCACCCGCGTAGTTCCCGTGGGAATACAGAGATAAAAAATAGCCTATGTCACCCGGGGTTAGTGTATCTTCACAAAGATGAAAGAATTTTTCAAATCCGTCCAGTAGCCTATTCAATATTAACAAACAATCAAATCTTTCCTTTTTATAATATTAGGATAGATAATTTATTTTATGGTTTTTAACTTATGAGGTTATTTTATGTATAGTGAAAAACTCAGACACCCCAACCAGATTTTACCTTCAAGAAATCATTAAAAAAGAAAATAAAAATATTAAAATCTTGCAGAGTTATAAGCCATTAAAGTTTTCTTATGTTCGTCACAGTACCGTGCTCATTGCGTCGTATAGTATGTAATCCATGGTTATTTTAAAAAATAAATAAACGATTACATTTCACATCACATTGTGAACAATTTTTTGGATTTGGATTGTTGGAATGAATGATTATTTAATTAATGATGGAATAATTAATTATTTGTAAATTATAACATGGTCCAAAAACTATCTCACTGGATTGAGTTACTGATTCTGAGCTAACTACTTTTATGATTGCACTATACTAAGAATAACGTTGTATATCTGTTTTCGCAAAATGAAACGTCATCACAATACTACCTAGGTATTTTTCTTGAAAATAAATTCTGAAGAGATCGATAGCTAGTACTGCGACCAACCTAGAATTTTCAATATAAATAATTCATCAACGTAACGACAAAGTAACACGTTTACACAATAATTTAGAAAGGAAAATCATTTCAATTGTCACCAACCATTTGTTCAATAAATAGATTCCCAATTTCACCAATTCAAAGCAAATGACAAAACATTATTTCCTACATATACAATACATGCAGTACGCCAGATTTCACCAACTTAAATGCATAGAGTATTTCGTCAATGCAACCTAATCGATTTTTTATGCAACCATTTCTTCATTTTTGCAATCATTCCTTTATTTTTTGCATATTGTCGCCAACGCAATTACTTTTCGCATACAAGCGATGGACGACGAATGAATTGCAAATTGCTGAATATAAAATCTGGGGCATGAGTCAGGAGTAATATTTTGCAAAATTGTTTTTCTTTTATACCTATTAAGATAGTAAACAATTACAGTAAGCTGTTATTGTAGTATATAGGACATTAGTGAAAATAGAAGCATCATAATTTGTGCTTGCACGGATAGTGACGTCGCGTTAGAAATCAGATACAGTTTCAGGTATATGATATTTTTGTCGTGTCATTTGTTTTGTTACTCGCCGTCAGTGTGAACGGTCAGCGATCAACTGTTAATATCTGTATCTCTTTCCAACCGACTTCAAAAAGGAGGAGGTTCTCAATTCGTCTGTTCTCGTTTTGTATGTTTGTTCACCGATTACGCAAAGACGGCTGGACCGATTTGAAAAATTGTTTTTGTGTTTGAAAGTATATACTTCCAAGTTGGTCCCATTGTCATAAGATCACAATCTGATTATGGGATCCTGGAGAAATCGAGGGAACTCTTAAAATATTAAAGGCACACCTACAGTGATTTAGGTTATTTCATAGTGATTCGTGGATTTACTCTTAAAAAGCACCAGTTGGTGAAGTGGACTGATGATGAAGACCACAAATGACGAGCAGACATATTCAATATTTCACAGATTGCGATTCAGTTACTTTAATATGATATTGAGTAGCACTTTATTCTCGTCATACTACTATTACACAAAGTAATAGAGCTGATAGTGAACTCCTCAACAATTAACGGCCCCGCATCGGGGCAAGCAATATTTTTTGTAAAAAGTTTTTTATTTACACAGGATCTACATATTTAAGTATGTACGTGTCTTGAGCGATAAAATCGCTAATCGCTAATCATTTTCTCGCTGTTGGTCGGACAGGTGCCTAAGTATGTGATATGGATCAAAATACTACACTTGTGAAAAATTAATTATACATGTACATGTAATACCTGTTCGCAAATCATGTAGGTGCTTAACGATGTGTTAATATCACTATTTTACGAAAGAATAACTGACTTGTGGTACCACTAACAAGACGACGTGTGGAGATGAAAATTTCGTAGACGTTCATTTGCGATGAAAAAAAGCTTTATCCCGTTCTCATTTTCCACATAGACAAGCGTCATTCAATAAATAGATACTTCAAAGAAATTTTCCCATAATTTTATTTTCCTGAAATAACCTCTAAGGAATTGTACCAAATATAGATAGATGATGACAAATTGATATTACTGTTACAGACATTTGTATTTTTTTTCTGTGTATTGGAAACGTAGGTAAACTTTATAATATATTTTATACCTTTAAACGAGCATATCTTGTATAGATATATATAATCTGAGTCTCGGCAATGACTCCAACGATTTTCATGAAATTTTGTAAGCAGGAGGTTTCGGGGGCGATAAATCGATCTAGCTTCATTTTTAGAAAACGTCGTTTTAATATTAATAGTATAAAATATTACCGAACTAAGCTCGGATATCCAGGTACTTTTCATAAACATGTGAATTTTAACAGAAAAGAGGGATATCGTCTGTCGACATCTTAGATTCCCGATAGAAACTTGTGTACACACTGCCGAACAAACGTTACACGACAGTGTGAAGATACCGTTAGTGTTATTGTAGTACAGTAGGACAGTTATAGTAAGCGAGGGTGGTTTCCAAAAGCCGCGCTTCACGAAGACGATACTAAGCTGCACCAGTCTACCTGAGACTACCGTTGCAAAACGGTCGAAATGTCGGATTATAAAATAAAGATATAACAAATACGAACAGACAAGAACACGTTTCAACCAAACCGTGATGAAATAGCAATTTCAATATCTGAAATCAAACACAAATTAGTTTTTTACCATATATTATTCAGAAATTTACTACTCATTATTTCAATACAATTACAAAATACCTACTACATTTGAAGAGGACAAAGTAAAACTACAACAATATTATAGATGTAACCTATACAATTCAACGTTTAAAATGGAAATGGACTGGCTACACTATTAGAAGCAAAATAAAGAAGTGGGCCAAAGATATAACAGAATTGTATCCGAGGAAAGGAAAACGATAAAGAGGAAGACAAGGAGGTCTACTCTAACCCAATGAAAACGAAGTTTCGATGAAAAATGAGGTGGTGATATACAGAGTCAGCAATATCATTTCAATCCACTCGTGTCTGAAAAAAAAAGGATTCGGACTTCTTCTTCTTTCTTAATAGTCCCCCGCGAACTCAAGAAATTTAAGACAACGAAAATTCATGAATTTCGTTTTAGAGAGAGAGAGAGAGAGAGAGAGAGAGTAGATCTACTGCGTGTAGATGGGAAGATGACCTCAGGTGCGACATGGACCAGGAAAACTCACAATCATGAGCTGTGGAAAAGTCTGAGGAACGCACAGGCCTCTCTCAGACTTCAGCATAGGCTGAAAAGCAAAACAAACCTACCGATCTCTAGACTGAAATATTTTATCGTACCATATACTAATATTATAAAGCTGAAGAGTTTATTTGTTTGTTTGCTTGTTTGAACGCGATAATCGCAGCAACTACTGGTTCGAATTAAAAAATATTTTACTGTTGGATAGCCTATTTATCGATGAAGGCTATTTAACATCACGCTACGACCAATAAGAGGACCAATAGGAGGAACACCAATGAAAAATGTTGCAAAAACGGGGAAATTTACGCATACGAAGTTGCGCGGGTCAGCTAGTTAATTATATAATAATTATTTAAGTTTGTTAATAAAGCCTATTAAAAAATGTAGTCACACAAAAAAACCAAGAAAACATTTCTACAGAACCGCGATAAAATCGCAATATTGAATTTAACGTCCACATTAGTCATCGGTATAAATAAACAAATAAACAGCCCGCCTTTCACATTTACACAATCATACTGAAACACTTTTATATAACAATTTGATGAAGACCTTTGGCTCTACACTTGATTATATTTTCGTCAACAACATTGACAGTATGAAGCCATTACAAAATAAAAGCGTCTGTGAATCAGCAGAGCGGAAAATATTGTATTGTAATCTAATATTTTAACTATTAAGGGAGCATTACACTGAGAGAATTATTTATTTAACGCTACGTACACAGCGACACGATCGCCGGCCTCGCTCTTCTGCACACAACCATTACTTCACAGTGCGCAGGAGCGCAGGTCGAAATAAAGCAGAATATTCGTTCGTACATATATTAGATTACGAACGCCATGACTATGACATTAAGAAAATGCTCGTTTTTGCATTTTTCCGCAACTTCAAGATTTATTTGCGGGATCATATTAAGACATATCCTTAAATTTCTTTATTTCATCTACTAAAAAAACTCTTTAACTAGTGACAAAAATTTTTTTCGTTTCCTAAATATTTTTGAGAGAGCCGTACCCTGTTTCGCGTAATCTACCCTCATGTTTCATTTTATTTGGATTTTAGTTTGCTATCAAACCGACATTACACTCACAAGTACTTAGTTCTAAAAAAAATGTTTGTCTATGAAGTCGGTTTACAGCATTGACGTATAGACCTGGACCGTGCCATCCCTTTTAATTAAACAGACGTGAAAGAGAGAAAAACCTCGTGCGGCCTTTGACTAGTATTGTCCACAAAGTAGCATTGTCTCTTTCTAGAGAGTGGTCAATTTTGTGTGGTTAAGGCGCAGTCCTGGTCTTGTCAATGGTTTACGGACGGATGATAATTTAACGAGGTAACGCCATAAGACTTTTTTTAAATTTCCAATTGTATCGCATATCATGATTTGGAAATGAAACTCAAACGTGCTTTTATGGTGTGTGCTATCAGGTAATCTGGATTTGTAGAGAAACGAAAAACCCATCAAGCTATAGGTATTCACTTATTTTCCCTTACCGTCTCATCTCACTATATACTCACTTTTTATTCGAACGTGTCCGATTAGTCGCCGCCATTGTGTCTCGCAATCGGTGCAATCATTCAACTAGAACATTTTCCGATCACTACACAGAATTCCCCTACCAAAGTTAACTAGAACATAGGCGTTGGTAATTATCGACGACAAAAAAGTCGTGGCGACTGATTACTTTCACAAGATATCACAATAGAGCATGAAATGAGCTTCGTCGAGCCACCGCGTTACGCATCGTCCGTGTACAATTACCAATAGTTTTCGAACAAGTGTCGATTGAATGCATTTGAAAGGTGTTGCTTTTAAGATGAGCAAAAGCGTGAGATTTTGATACAATGTGAATGAAGAGAAATTAAGTTCTTTAAAGCCTATTGGTTAGATCACAATTTTGTACTGCATTTATTATTATAACTATCACCGCAATAAAATCTGAACTGATTTTAAAACCATCACATTACTAGCTTGTTATCGTCAAATGAGATTATAAACACTGAACTAGACGTTTATGTTTGCTAATAAAAACTTTTACGAGATTTAGAGAAGGATGATGTTCTTCTATGTCGGATAATGGCTATTTTTTAGTTAGTCCTGTGTGGAATTTGAGTTTGATACCTAAGTATTTATAGTAAGGTAGATGAATGTACATATTATGTACCTAATATAACTTAGGTATCAACGTTTTATTGTTACTATTAGTAGTGGTAACAGTTAGCAATCAGCGTTGCAATATTTTAAATACACAACTAAATACATTTTGGAATACTTTCAAATATCGTCAGATGGTATGTGAATTATATTTTTTTATAAGCATTACTTCAAAATTCAAGATGACTACAAAATACAATTTGTTATTATTTGCGCGAGTTACAATAGTTCTCGATTCCGGGTAACAAGGAATTCAACACAAGGTTATTTTCCCATGCAATCATATTCTGACAGCTTTATACTCAAGCTGAAAGGATGTAAAATGTTTATAAACAATGTTGCGTAGCAACAACTCCGCTGCTCCGCTCCTATTGGTCATAGCGTGATGTTATATAGCCTATAGCCTACGTCGATAAATGGGCTATCTACTACTTACTTTCTGAGATTATCGTGTTCAAACAAACGAACTCTTCAGCTTTATAATATTACTAGCAGAACCACGCAACTTCGTCTGCGTAAATTTACCTCGTTTTTGCAACACTTCTTATTGCTGCTCCGCTCTTGTTGGTCGTAGCGTGATGTTATATAGCCTATAGACTTCCTCAATAAATGGGCTATCCGACAGTGATATAAATTTTAAATTCAGATCACTACTTCCTGAGCTTATTGCGTTCACACAAACAAACTCTTCAGCTTTATAATATTAGTATAGATTATACATTTACAAAAATTGCAATGACGTGACGAGCCTACAATTTGGTTGGTTTGTAAATATTTCACATCGTGGCCGCCTTTTAGTTGCGGCTTAGACTTGACACTTCTCCTTTGTGGTTGAGTGTAGTTGCAGTGTTACCAAAATTGGTTAGGAGTTATCATGTACATATTTTATAGCAAAACACATCAATCAGAATTAGATAATGACAGTTGATAGTCGCAGATCGTTTTAACGGTCCCAAAGGTCTACCACAAAATACCGAGGGTACAGAAGGTAACCTTAGTACAACTCGCAAAATAGCAACGCACACATAGACATCATTTACGAAAACAGAATCTCGCCACGCCTTCCGAACAACGTTGGACAGACTACCGCCGACAAAGACAAGAATTGGGTTGTTGACTGCAAGAAAAATAATGATTTTATACATATTAAATAATAGTAGGTCTTAGAAAGCTCTGAAAATAAACGTCTTTCCACAGTTTAATAATTATGTTTTTGAATTTAAAAGCATGAAAACGAATTTTAAAAGATTTGACGATAGAAAGTTATGACCTTCTCATAGAAAGTCGAACTCTTCTTATCGTATGATGATTAATAAACAATGAAGCGTTAAGCAAAGAATTGATCGTATGATGACGTCATAGATTGTTACTCCATACACATTTCTATAGAATTTGTTGTTTGACATTTCATAAAACGAGACTGATTTGACTTGACAGTCAACATTCGTATTCCATTTGATTATGACATTTGGACTGTCATTTAACGAACTCAAATGAAAGTCTTTACTTGTGTAACAAGGATAACAACAACGGCCATCTGTCATCAGTGTCAAAAAAGTTACATTCGATTCGGTATTTGAAATAGCTGTCACTTTATACGGGGTAGCAGTCCAGTCCACTAATACTATAGATTTAAGTGCATATGAAGTTTACGTTCTGCACTCTTCTATTTTGTGGGTATACCTTCCATAGGTAGGTCTACCTTTCTCTCTCATATAAAACTATGCTCGTTAAAGATAAAACGGCAATTTGAATACGGCCTAAAGGGACATTTTGCCAGTGGAACAGTGAGTGAAACTGGCATAAATGCACAACTGATTATATGTGAATGGCTCAATCAAGGCTCTCAGTTACGCAAGGTGTTATGTCGATATGTTTTGACGTGTCCAGGTCCGACCGTCGCCAGTTGTACCGGTAAATTGCTACAATTATATCGGTAACTGTGTCAAGTGGTAAGCGGGGGAGGTGAGGGTTGAATGGAAATGTGCGTTTTAATTATGTGAGAAAATAAAATGGTACTTTTGTTGAGATGGTTTTGTTTCGGGTCGTTTTGTAATAATATTTCCAAGAAGAAATAAAAAAAAAATTTGGTAATATTAGTTGAATGTATATTTTCATCGCTAATTTTTATAATATTACCTATATTTTCATCGTTCGTTTATTCATACACATATCTTGCTGTAACCTAAATAATTAATTTAATATTCTAGCTGACCCTCGCAATTTTGACTGTGTAAATTTTCCCGGTTATCGCAATTAAAAAAAAATGAAATACTTTACGACTTATTCTCATACCTACCAAACATACAAAAAAAAACACTTACCGACCCGCGCAACTTCGTTTGCGTCATTTTTCCCGTTTTTGCAACATTTTTCATTGTTGCTCTGCGTTTATTGGTCTTAGCGTGATAATATATAGCTTATAATACTCACAAAAAACGTGGTTTGATTAATGAATTTTTAAAATCGGTTAAGTAGATCTAGACATAACCACTCCCCTACAACCTTACAAACTAACAAACTCTACCTCTTTATAATATCAGCATAGATAGTATTAATAATTTGCAAATATAATAATAATAATAATTTATTGTTGTTATTAAACATTGTATGTACGGCACTTTGTCTATCTGTATTATTTAAGTAAATCTACGTTAAGCGTCTTGGTGTATATTAAAATACCTGTCCCTACGGTAAGCTTATGTATATAGTTTGTTTATCGTGAACATCTTATTTTCATTTTTTAATTGATGGCATTCCAGCTGATTTGACAGCCAGTTTCTACCAGTGCCGACTTGAACCCTCTTATAACATAAACCATTGAGTTTAGCTGGAGGAGTTAACAGGATTGCTAGTAATGTGGGAACTACATTGTAGTTGTATTTTGAAAAAAAAATGGACTTGTAGAAAACAAAACATAGACTCGGGTTTAATAAATGTTACACATATTTTCAATCGTTGCTGCTGTGAAAATTATTACACCTCAGTTTGTCCCCATTCATTACAACTCCATGAACATTTTTGTCCCGAAACGTCAAATGTTTTTAAGGTTGATTCCTAGCTATCGAATTTATTAATATTAATAGATTTTTTTTATCAGCAATAGACAACTTCCGCAGTAGAGGCTTCCCACTTTACATACAGATCACGAACACGAAAGTAAACCCAAACTCGGAACTACAATTTATGAATCACACTAAGTGGTGTCCAGTTTTGAAATCGAATCCAAGACCTCTAGCTTAGCAGTCAGGGTCACTAACCACTGGACCAACAGGTCAATTCTTTAAATAGAACCCTTAAATTAAATAGTTCCATACCACCCCATTCTCCTCATCTAGTAGCAGAATCCGCCCTAAGCCGCTACACATCCAGTGTATCATTACAAAAGTACAAGCCCATTAACTGATTACATATCATTTAACTACACATGGTTTATAACTCGATTTACCGTATTATTAAGTATCGAGAATCGAATAATTTCTAATCGATGAAAGTTGAAATAAAAGTTTGTTGACAGCTGCAGAAATTATACGTATATTTTCTCTTCATATGTAGTTCTGAGGAGTTGATGAACGAATTTGTAGCGCGTTTTTAGGGCACTCTTCAACCGCTACACCGTATAGGTTACATACACATGTCGCCAGCTAAGTTTGCGTGTCGGATGTTGGTGCGTAAGCTACGCACAACTCAAATTTAGGTATCGAAGGAGATCAAGAATACGGGCGGGGAGTGACGTCCCTGCGCTGAACTATATTCCAATACAATTTCACGAACGCAAACTTACGTGGCGTGAATTGTACGTACATTATTACTTACCTACATAATCGTATTATCTTACGTTAGAAAAACGCCCTAAAGCTTAAGTCAAATACCTTTTTTATTTCAGAAGACCCAACTCTTGGTTTTTTAAGAGAAAAAAGACAAATTTAACTCTTTTGGCGACTTTACAAACAAATAAATCATGGTCACAAAGTAAATACCCCCAGATTTGCTAAAATAATATAGTTTCCCGTGTAAAAATCGAACTCACAACCTCTTGCGCAGCAGTCATAGAGTCTGCGTATTATTGCACCAATGAAGAAGTAAAAAATATATTTACTGTAACCGTGACTAGATTTTGATTTAGTTATATAGAGGGTGAATTGTCAAAAGTATGCCACTGGCACAGCAATAAAAATATTGTCCGTAGCACAATATTTTCGTTCTTTTTTGCCAATTTTTGAGTAAGTACGTGAATCAATTTGTAAAACTGTTTCATCCATTCGACTAGTACCAAATAGTTCTTACACGTGTTTTCAGTAGGTATAAATAAATCCAACACTACATTGAGTTACTCCCGTTGAATATTATTTTTACCCAAGAAAGAGGGATATGTTTTTTGAGTGTATGTAGGGGAGAAGAGGGACACTTGATCTATATAGCAAATTTGTTGCAGTGATTTTATAGAGTTGTTGTAAACTAGTAACACTGATACGGCACATGTAGATTTTGTGTCATAGCGACATCAATCATAATTATTCTTATGATGAAAAAGCAAAAAGTAATATCTACCTAGATCGTCTGATGACAATGGACCAACTTGGAAGTTTTTCAAATCGCTCCAGCCGTCTTCGCTTAATCGATGAACAAACATACCTACAAAAAAAAAGTCGAATTGAGAACCTTCTCCTTTTTGAAGTCGCTTGAAAAGCATAATTCAATGCATCCTAGAGGACGTATACAAGTGTGTGCGTTACCTAGATGTAACGCACACACTTGTATCTCTCATAAGTCCTAAGACACGGAACCTCAGAGCACTTCGTTTCGGAGGCGTTCCCACATCTATTTTGATAACTATTTGTTTATAATCGTATCTATTAATAGTCTCATTATGCCAAAAATCACGTCTATCACTTTATTTTTATCCTTAAAAAAACTACAATTCCATCTCATTCTAGACTTAATTTGATTCTTAACAAGTTTATAAAACATGCTTCAAAATTGTCATCGTAAATAAGTGCGCGCGCATCTTTAGTATGTCAACCGCTATCGATAGGTAATTGTCGACAAATCGTTATAAATTGACACGTTTGATCTGACAGATAGCGCCAAGCACTTGATTTGAAAATGGAATAGGTACCTGATATTATCTGAGAGACGTCAATAGATGGCGTTAGTTGCTGTTAAAGATGATAAATAAATTATTAAATATGGCGTATTTTTATCCGACTGCAGAGAAGGGTTATGTGTTTGACGCGTATGTATTTAATGTATGTATGTTTGTTTGTATCCTTCCAATATTCCTATGTCCGCTCATAACTTCTCAACGGCTCAGCCGATTCTATTAAATGATACGTCGTTACGTCTCGATGCCGCAAGTGTCTCTGGGTAGGTATACAAAATTCTTAAAAAATCTACATGGCGGATTTTATGCGTGGTAATGTGCGGGCTAAAAAAAATATATTTTCTGGGACCTTCGAGTGAGAGTGGGATATCAAATCATAGGGCTTTATAATGCGATATTGAAAAGTTTAAAATTATGCTTAAAAAAAGTTTAGAGTGACAAATAATAAAACAAATAGATATTATTAAATCATATTGTATCTTAAAACGATTAAAAAGTACTAAAATAAACATTAAAAAAAGAAGCCTGGCAAAAGACCGAAACAAGGTACCTTTCATATTTAATATCATGCAGTCGGAGGCATAAATGAATTCTGTTAAACTTAATATCGTGCCTTCGACTGCGTGTTATGTAATATGAAGGGTATCTCTTATTTCTCTCTTTTTGCTGGCGGTTTTTTTTAGTTTTTAATATTTTTTCTGCTTTTATAAGATTAATGTTGTCCCGTCTGCTTTTTAAAAATATCCTAATACCTGTTTTTCAGGTAAAAAAATATCTCAATAAGCATATTCACAGAGAAAGTTTTGCGTTGGCACTTTTAATACATAATAAACTGCAAAGATTTGAATAAGAAGTAATAACACTGGAACTAGACACAAAAACGGTACATCACAGAAAAACTACAACTAAACAACAATAACTATTAAACTTTCGATTTTATACCTAAATAAACCTTCACTTCACATCGAATATTTGCCGTTTTAAAACAGAGCCATTACGTTCCTAAACGGTTCAACCTAAAAAAATCTAAATGTAATCCAAATGCAGTGTCGAAACGTAAAATAAAAAAATAACATTCAAATAAGTACTGGCCTAATATAAATTTATTTTCAGACGTTCCGATCGGAAAAACTTAATCTCGAATTCGTCGCAATTTCGCAATCGATATTGTATTTCGATGCAAAAAAAATCGAGAATCGTTACTCATAATCGCTCATTACAAAAGAGGGTTTCACTTCCACGAGCGTCACGTCTCACGATCAATTGGAAATAATATTTACAAGGAGATAGATCCAAACTAGATTAGACCGGAGCGTAGCAAATTATTAAATGTGTAGATCTAATTTAGTAATTTAAATTAAAAAGTTTCCTTGAATTGGAACTGTTTGACAGATGCTATTGTGAATATTTTATTTTTTGCCTTGTTATTTCTTTCGACGTCATTATGCACTTTGCAGTCCGTTTATGATTAAATACGGCTATTTAATTTATTTTATGCAGTTTATTTTGTACACCAGTGCCTATTAATTTTATGATGAGATGATGGATGTTATAATAACCACGGTTGAGTGAATGTTTCTTTCTCGTTTTTTGTTTAACATATTTTATTAAATACTTTTTGTATTAAAAATGAAGGTCCACGCATGATCATCTATTTAATTACGTAATAATAGTCTCTTATAAAGTTACCTTTATATAAATATAGCATATTATTAATAAAAAACTTACAGTGATGATGTGATGTTACCAATGTCCCTTGGCTATAGCAATTAGAAGCCATCAGTAAGGCTATATTTGCTTATTTGTCGCTTAGTACCTAGATTATTAATTATAATTAAAAGTTATTGTCCAATTTATTAACAAGCAAATAAAGCAACACTCGACTACCACGAACAATAGTTTTAGACCACGATTTGCTACCGACGACGGATTTTAGTTTATCAAATTATTTTTTACAGATCCATTTAATTTTTGACCAAAAAAACACGGCTTGATTTTATGATATTTTTAATGCAAACAAAGCAATAGGTAAAGACTGGTATATTTGAAATGTGCTCATTTTGCTCTTTCAGTTGACACGATTTTTATTACGTATCCACAGTAAGCCCATGCGGAACTGTCAAAATCTTGTCATAATGGTGATGGAGGTGTGCTCACAAATGCGGCGCGCTCAAAAATGTCCACCGCGCAAGTGGGTTGATGCATTACCAATAAGACAAGATTTTGACAGTTCCGCATAAGCCCATGAATACGGAAAAAAAATCAAAAAGAAAAAGACCCTGGACTGTAACAACAAGTCAAAAGATGAGCAGTTTAGGCACTGTGGTACGGTTTATTTTTTGACTTTTTGCAAGTTTCTCTATCATTTTCAATTCAAAAACATCTGTTATGATTTGAAATTAACAAGGCACATAGTCACTTCTAGTGATACAGAACTTATACTATCAATCCAATACCCAGAGTCGTGGTCCGACTACCGTTTTGTTATTGTTCAATATGTTTTCCAATAATCCTGTTATAGATTACCGATAGAAATGCTCGTTTCGCACGGCTATGTACCTACAAAGCTTTGCGTGCACGCCCTTAAATCATTCAGTGATATCTCGCGTTACTCACTAACGGTCAGTCTCAATAATCTATCTATCGATGGGTTTGGCTACTATATGTTTGACATAAGCTCCATACAAAATATGTCAAAATTCTACCTCTAGTAGCCATATCTATAGATAGATAGATTATTGAGACAGGCCGTTACAGTACATTTATTTAGGTAAAGCATTGAGTTAGCATTGCCATTGAACGTAGCAGTGCAGCCAGTATTTTGGGAACGCGGAGGAACTTTATGACGCCGATTTTGTATCCTCCTTTTATGCTTATTAGGGTTCCGTAGCCAAAATGGCAAAAACGGAACCCTTATAGTTTCGTCATGTCTGTCTGTCGGTCCGTCCGTATGTCATAGGCATTTTACTCAAAGACTACTCAATGAATATTAATGGAATGGAAAAGGTGTGTTGTAGTAGCCGCTACTTAGTTTGATAGCTAAATATTAATAATAATAAATATTTTTAGGGAGGTCACTCCATACATGTAACAGAAGCTAAAAAAAAAATCAACAAATATCAACGTGTAGCACATCATACAACAGCTCTTTCAAAAACATTTAGAAGTTTCTAATAAACTTTTTTGATTGAGTAAATATTTTTGGAAATAATCGCTAACTTTTGAACCGTGTAACCAAAAAATATGGAAACTAAAATTATTTTGGATAAGATCGGATATACTGTCATTGAGTCAAAAAACTGCGTTTCTCAATAAAACGCTCTTCTGCTGATGCAATTGTTCAAGGCTGCGGAACCCTACACTGAGCATGGTCCGACATGGTCTTCTTTTTTAGGAAATATCTTAATATATTTCTTTAGGTAAGTTATTGAATAGTTCTTTTTTTATAATTTTAATTTAAAAGCGTTTAAATATACAGAACACCACTTCTTGCCCGACTGCAGAGAAGGGCTATTTACAGTTACTTTTATAAAAACAGGGAAATGTCCAGTAATATTAGAAAGACTTTATATATGTTTTGCTTTTTGATTGGCAATTTGATTTGTTCTCGATATGATCATAGCAAAATCGAGAACTTGATATATTTTTTTCTATTTTTCCTAAGTCCATATTCCCCCAATCACCTTAAGTTTATGAAAAAAAAATTGTTGAGTCTAGTCTAGATACTGAATAAAGGGCTACTTGCGATCTATCCGACTTTTCTGCCAATTACTGCCAGTAGGTATCGAGTATTTATTCTACACTTTAGGAGAGCAGACACTTTATCTCTCAGACACATAACAGTAAATGAAATTAAATGATTTTACAAAAGGTGTTTAATTATAATTACAGTGCCTTGACACAACTCACTCTCAGTAGGCACGCGAATATTAATTAAGTAGGTACACAAATTGAAATTGAAATTACGTAACAAGTATTTTAGAATCAATGCAATTGATATAGTACTGTCATGGTATTAAATAATACACTGACGGACTTATAAACTGCATCAAAGTAATAGACGACTTTGAAATAAATATTTTAACCAAGTATGCAAACTTTCTATACAGATTTAAATTGAAACCTCTAGATTGGTTCGTGAACTTTAAAACAGCGTAGGATCATATCTTTAAGTTTAAGTTTATGTACTGGAAAGGACCTTAAGACCTTTTTTGAAGAAAAAACAGAAGTTTAAGGAAAAATTGTTTAATTAAAAAATTGGTTTTAACAATAGACACAAACTTTATGCAAGGGTTTATTTGTGTTTTAATAAGGTGTATTACCCCCACGTGCCCTTATTACGGATTCTAATCGGTTCCGCATAGATTTTATAAGGGTTTTTAAAAGATCTTGCGGAATATTGTCCCATTCTTCTGAAAGTGCTGTTCTTAGTGCTGCCACTGTCGTAGGCGAAGGGTTTCTCGCATATACAGCTCTTTTTAAATTGTCCCAAACATGCTCGATGGGATTAAGATCCGGGCTGCGTGCTGGCCAATTCATTGTACGTATCCCAACCTCTTCGCAATAATGTTGAACTTGTGCAGCTGCATGCGGCCGGGCATTATCCTGCATTAAAGTAAAATTTTCGCCTATGAATCCCATGTAAGGCACCACGTGATCTTCTAATATCTCTGTTATGTAGCGATGTGCTGTCAAACCCCCTCTATTACCGTTTTGACGGACCATGTCTATGAACACAAGTTCTGTTCGCCCGTTCATCGATATGCCACCCCAGACCATACATGAACCGCCTCCAAAAGGAACACGCTCCTCAATGCAACTTTGAGCATATCGCTCCCCACGTCGACGATAGACTCTTCTGCGACCATCTGCACCATATAAACATGTCCTACACTCGTCCGTGAACAATACAGAGGCCCACTGCTCTTCTGTCCAATTCAGGTGATGACGCGCAAATCTTAAGCGAGCTTGTCTGTGAGCTGCAGACAACTTTGGACCATTTGCTGGTCTAAAAGGGGTGATAGCCGCTTCCTTTAACCTTCTTCTTATTGTTCGTGCACACACGTTTTTTCCACGCACTTCATTAAGCTCGGTTTTGATGTTAACTGACGTGAGGAAACGATTTCGCAGGGAAGTTGTAACAATAAATCGGTCATCACGACCTGTGGTTGCTCGAGTTCTGCCTGTACCACGTCTCCTCCTGTAAGAACCTGTCTCTACAAACCTTCTGTATATTCTACAAACCGTAGACTGGTTTAAATTTAAATTTCTACCAATCGTTCGTTGATCCAAGCCCTCCCGCACCAATGCTACAATTTGTGCCGCTTGTTCGGACGAAGTATCCATATTATGGTTCAAAAACTCTCGATGTGTTAAAAAACTAACCCAACAATTATGCTGGTAACAATAATTCAATTGACCAAACAAAAAAAATCAATGAGAATTAATTTAAAACTTTGCTATAAATAACACGCAAATCTGATACTACGAGTAAATTTTCTTTTCCCGGCTATATTCATTTGTTTTACCGCAGTTCTATTTTTAAATTTAATTTTTTTTTAAGATTAAGAGCCAGTCTTTCCATATTTATATAATTTAATCTAAAAAGTTTGCATACTTTTATAAAAAAATCCTTTTAGAGTAAACCTGAACTTTGATGCAGTTTATGAGTCCGTCAGTGTAGTTTGAATGTCAAACGCGAAATGCAAGCATGGCAGTTAGCGTACCTATATCAGGTAACACGTGCAAGGAGCTGACGTAAATGTGTCATCCACATTTTTTTTTTTAATAATATCTTGGGACAACTCACACAACGCTATCTGATCCGTTGGTTTGTTGGTTGTCTGGTTTCCATAGTACAAGCTCTGCTTAGCTTGTAAGCAGAGCTTGTACTATGGAAACCAGACAACCGATAAACATACTTAAACATTTCTAAATACATACATATTATAGATAAATAGACACATAGATAAATACAGCACCCAGACGTTTTATCCTGGGTGGGGATCGAACCCACGACCTCTTGCGTAGCAATCGGATACACTCCCACCGCGCCACCGAGGCAGTCAAACAAACATGCATGCGTATTTTCACCATAACTACGAGTACATAAAGACTAACAACATTTTTTTTGCAAATATTACATGCATTTCACACGTTAAATGTGGAGCTTTGAAATTGATTACAGCTCGGTTTGCCGTCATTTTCAAGTCTCACAATCAGTTTTGACATTAGCTTGTTCTATAATGATAGTTACAAATGGTTGAGGTTTCAAGATGCGTAAGGTGTAGTCTATCGTGAAGAGCTCTAACGGTAACTAAAGGGTAATAATATAACACTCGTATGGTGATTTTGTACGGTTAGTAAAAGAAGACTACATCAAAATTCGGCATTAATGCTGAAAAGGGAGATGACAATAACATCTTATATTATCTTGGGTCAACTCACACAACGTCATCTAAGTAATCTAGGCAAAGCCTGGACTATGGCAACCAGACAACTGATAAACCTACTTATATATTTTTAAATACATACATCCATACTTTTAATATAAATGTGAAAGTAAGTCTGTCTGTCTGTTACGCTTTCACGCTCAAACAGCTTAACTGAGTTAGATGAAATTTGGTATGGAGATAGTTTGAGTGCCGGGGAAGGACATAGGATAGTTTTTATCGCAATAACCGACATCTACGCGGGCGGAGCTTCGGGCGAAATGTAGTATTATAATACACCCTGATAAAATACACCCTGACACAGAATAAAGCATCGTTCTCATCACACAAAGTTTTATCCTGGATGGGGATCGAACCGAGACCTCTGGCTTAGCAGTCAGGATGATGCGATAGCGACGCTGCTTGTTTTATATTTCTACTAACTACCATTGTTTACTCGTGAATAAAGATATCATAGTCAAAAAAAAACCGGACCCGTGGGAGTCGGACTCGTCCACAGAGGGTTCCGTACCAATTTGCAAGTTATTGTACCCTACATGTAATAAATATGGAAACACTCATTCATTTTCAATTTGATGTATTTTTTTGGAATTTTAAGTTTATGAGACTCTACTTTCTTTTATTTGTGCTGTAAAACCTTGCTTTTTGCAAAATTTCGTGATTCTAGGTCAACGAGAACTACCCTATAGGTATAATATATTGGTTTTCGAACTTCCGGTTGACCTATTATTGTAATTTTGTTTAAAAGCAAGGTAAAGGGAAAATTTCGAAAAATAAAGTTAAAAAAAATGTTGGTATCTACAAGTTTTCGCGAAAATCTAAATTTGCCCATACCTTTTAATCGTATTGACTCAGGACCTTGATTTTTGATACCCCTAATAGGGACTATAGACCTTAGTACCGGGTATAAATTGCAACTTGCTAGGTCCACCCGTTCCTGAGAAAATCGGTGGTAGCCCACGGAGAGACGAGACAACGGACAAGAGAGTGATCTTATAATTTTAATGTTTTTGAAGCGTATGTATAACGAAGTTATGAGAAACAGCTTGCTTGGCCCAACAAACTATGATGTTGGAGCTTGTAACTTGATCCTGTCTTGTCCTTTAACAGAATAGGCTACGATATTGTACAGATTGGCATTTGTAATATTAAGTAAATAAATCGTTTGTATTAATTAAAAGGTGTGCTTACAGGGTGACATTATCGCTGAGCGATAAAGCCCTTTAAATCCATTTTTTGGCCCAAACAGCTTAACAGATATTGTCATATGAGGTTTTGCTAGATTCATCCTAACTGTGCAAATGACACTGTAATTTTAAGTAGTCAGGGTTATTTATGTATTACTTAACGGTACCTACATGATTTGTACTTTACCTAGATATAAGTTCTTCCTCCTAGAAAAATCCTTCACTAATATTAAATTTGTTAAGCCACTGATGCTGCTGACTGTACCTCCATATGTTTTGCCAAGCACGAATATTGGAGCACTGAATGTTAAGTATCCTAATAATATACCTAGTGTATGTGAAAGTAGGGATGTTTGAATGCAAATTGGCACCTATCTACCCGAGTATATATACAAGAATCGATTATTACGATTAAGAATTATTATTATGGAAATATATCTTTTCTACTTACACGTATGACTTCTTATACGAGAAATCCTGTCTTTTTTTATGAGTACGTAAAAGTGGTATCGGATGGGCCAACTTTGCGTTGAGGAGTTGAAATAACCATACATAAAAATAAACAATAATTTTATTTCAGACCGAAGTCCATAAAGTGTTAGTTACAAAACCCTAAAATAATGTTAGCACCTACTAACATTAGGTTAGGGTTTACCAACAAATAACATAAATAACGCCTAATGGTCTGCGTTCATACAACAGGTTAGGTGCCGTTGCGATGCCATACGATGTCAGTTCATACCTACATATATATCAGGGACGTGGCCGTCGCAGTTTTAATTTTAGACTAATATTTTTTAAGACAAAGCGTACAAAACGTTATAAATGCTTACCTAAACGATGAACAACTCATACATATGTATTTTTTTCAAACAAACGACTCCCGCAGTAGGTTACAAACCCTGTGTCGCGTAGAACTTTAGAAATATACAGGTCACGGACACAAAGTCACCTAGACTCGCAACAACAATTTGTGGATCACACAAAGTAGTGCCCCATGTGGGAATCGAACTCACGACCTCTTGCATAGCATATAATTTAGGAAAAAAATCACAACGCACAATACACACTCCTATCGTATACAAAACGTGCTCATATCATATTTAAGTACAGGCGGAGTCCGTCCACTAAGCCCAGCTTAATAATCTTGCGTTAATTATGCTAAAACTAAACTCAACCAATTCGTTTATCAGCCTATTGATATGAAGTCATTCTTATAAGCTTCATCTTCGACGCAATAATTACGAAAGTCAAAATGAAATCGAATAAAAACATCGATTTTCACAATTTGTCACATTAGACACAAATCGATGATCAAGCCGAATCGTTTATGTTACAACAATGTCAACTTAATCGATTTTAAACTGAAAACTGGATGTTTTGTAAGATCGTCTAACTGAGGCTTGCGAAACGACTAGCAGACGTGGTTGTTTGTTACGGATCGTTAGTTCATGTTGCAATTAATTAATAAGAGCTAACAAGATTTTTATTTTTATTAAAGTACTTCTATACGTCATATTTGGTTCACATTTAGTTTCCAGAAGAACTTAATGAATACAACCTTATAAGTACCACACAATGTGCATAATTATGACTGATATCTTGGGACAAATCACACAACGCCTTCAGGGGATCAATTCACGTATTTAAAGCAAAGTTACAAGACTACAAAAATGGCCGTTTGAATCGAAAACTTAACTGCAACTGCACTGCTTTAAAATACGTGAATTGACCCGCTGATCCCAAACTAAGCAGAGCTTTTACTATGGAAACCAGACAACTGATAAACTTACTTATTTATTTTTATATACATACATATTATAGATAAATAACACCCAGACACAGAATAAACCATCGTCCTCATCACACAAAGTTTTATACTGGGAGGGAATCGAACCCAGGACCTCCGGCTTAGCGGTCAGGGTCAGTAACCACTAGACCAATAGGTCAGTCAATTGTTTATTCTATAAACTCATGGGACATAGTTTTGTGAGATCCGTAAATGTTCTAAGTCTGTGTGTACTTTCCACATACATACATCAACAAAATGCTACCTATTCTTTTCTAGAAATTAGGAAATTGGCTTATGTGTTTTGAAAGACCCCCGCGGCCCAGGACTTGTACCCTGATGTTAGTCAGAGAATTTCTTCTAGTTGCAATGACAGTTGTCCACTAAAATTGTAAGTTTGTTTTACGGCATCTGTGAAATTAGGAATCTAAAGTGTAACCATTTTGTAAAGTCGCCCGCGATAGGTACTTGACTTGCACCCTAGTGCAGCAGCTCCTGTACCAGGATACCAGTTTTTTTTTTTTTTTTTTTTAAAGACAACTCCCGCATTAGGTACAAGCCCTGTGTCGCGGGGGACTTTACAAACATACACATCACGGACACAAAGTACACCCAGACTCGGAACAACAATTTGTGGATCACACAAAGTGGTGTCTCGTGTGGGAATCGAACCCACGACCTCTTGCGTAGCAGTCGGACACACTCCCACTGCGCCACAGAGGCAATCATTTTTTTTTTTTACCAGTATCTCTAGCGAATTAAAAACAGAGCCCCTAGCCAAATGGCAACTCTGAAGACAAGTGGCTCTAAACTCCTACTCTTACGTTTGCGCGAAAAATATTGCCTCATATTCACACGTATTATTACGCATAAAGTTTGTAGTAGATACGTAATCGCAGATCACAACATACGCGGACCAAACGCCTCATTACTGTCGCAAGACGCAATCACTACACAACTGTGGGCTATTCTGTACAATCTAATTTCAAAATACCTGAATAATTAATTGCCAGAGATATGGCAATTTTCCCTTCAAAATACCTGAATAAATAATTGCTAGAGATATGGCAATTTTTCTACCTGTTTTTCAGTGGCTCAGTGATGACAGCAAATCTAGAAACCCTGCTAGGTTCATACCGCTGTCTGTTTATAAATAGATGGTTTTGTTTAAATGTCACACCTCTCTGTATAGAGAAACAAAGAGTAGGTACATTTATGTGTTAATATGTGTGAATAATAATCATAATCTTTATTGTCATAAACAGTTGAGCGGCAGTAGCCTAATGGTTAAGGCATCGGACCGACATTCGAGAGGTCGCGGTTTCGAATCCTACCCATTATACTACCGACGTGAAACAACTCCAATCACAAGCATTTAACTTAGCTGAAGGGGTTAACAAGATTGCTATTAATGTGCAATCCACATTGCTAGATAACTTCATAATTCTACGTGAAAACGTCATAAGAAAACTTTGATGACATTGTAATAAACAACCATGACTGTGACAGTTTTAGTGGACATGCGCCCGATGGCCACAAAATTCAGCCTATCAGCAGGCGGAACGTGACGAACTGTGACACTTTTTCGTGCGTGCACACTATCATCCGGTCATCAAATTATAGGACGTTATCACGTCAAAAAAGTTCTTACATGAACTGCTGGTCATGTAAGAACTTCTTTCTTACTTGCTTTTTTAAAGCTTGACCGAAGAAACATATGACCTTACATGTTTGTAAGGTTTCTTCGATTTAGCTCACGTACGGAATTTTCTAAACTAGTCTACTAGTCTGTCGGAACAATGGCACTTATAAAATGCATTATTTTAAACAGAAGTCACACGCTCCATAGCCTTAAAAAAATTAAGAAAAAAAGCATACTAACCGTCAATTATTTTCACACTCTATTTCTTACTAGTTTGCTTTCTCAGAAACAATTGTTTATCTAGCGAGTAAAAATACTAAAAGATCCGGTCGAAATTGTTCACTACCTATTTGGGTTACTCGATTAAAAAAAATATCGCACGCGGCAACACCAAAGAGTTCGTTAAAAAACTAAATGATTATAAGTAAATGCAAAAAGGTTGTACTAAAACGTCGTCTTATTCGAATTTCGGTCATGGTAGCCAATCTCAACGAAGATTAAACAATTACACCGGCATACGTTGGCTCCAACATCGGTCCCAACGCGACTTATCTAACATGTGAATCTAGAAAATAGCATTGGTGCCAACGTTGAGACAAGCGTTATTCTAGATCCACACATTGGACAAGTAACATACAGTTGGATTAACGTAACTCGGCCGGATTGAAGTTAGCGACAAGTGGTTGCGCAGATGCATTTTTTGAAAGAAAATGGTGACAGGAAGCGGGGGGCGCGGGCGGTAACTAAACCAAGAGAATTAGAGATGCGATTACGCATTGCGTTGTCATAATTAGTATTACTAACTCACGTTTTTTGTGATTATTTTCGTAAAGAAATTGTTTTTGAAACTTTCTCTAGTATTTACTGTAACTGCTCAAAATTTAAATTTTAATGAACTCATTTAAATAGTATTTTTTATATTGCTGAATTAAAATTTTGTTAGTATTTTTTATCGATTAAACATAATTAATCGTTTTCGTAAGTAATTTTAGGGTCGCATCTCTATGACATGCGTGAAAGTGATATGAACCTAACTTCAATCCGGCTGAGTTACTTTGATGCAACTGTATGTAAGAAACACTGACCTCTATAGTACCTATTTTGTCAAATCAACGTCCAAATGTCAAAATCAAATGTAAGTTTAGTTGTTGTCGGCGTTAATTCGACATATTTCATAAAATAAAATAAAATGCATTTGACGTCAGATATAGCTTTATTTTTAAATAGTCTCACTTGAAATCTCTAAGTATAGGTACTCATCTCAAGTAACTTATAAAGACTTATATAAGTCTTTATAAACTGACACGTGCCCACTTTGTTGGGGCTGTGACCACAGTATATGTAATAGTACTACGGTACTATGACACTCACAAATAACGTGGCGTTTTTCTATTAAATAAAAAGAATTTTCAAAATCGGTTCTGTAGATCCACAGACTAACAAACTTTACCTCTTTATAATATCACACTAATATCATCACACTAATATTATCACACTAATATCATCACACTAATAATAACACACTAACATTATAAAAAAAAGTTTGTGAGTGTATGAGTGTGTATGTTTGTTACTTCTTCAGCTGGAGCGATATTAATAAAATTTGGTATGGAGTTAGCTGACACCCTGGATTAACACCGTGGGACACAGCTAGTAGTATAAATAGAAGAACGAATAAAAAAGTCGGAGTTATAAAAATTACGGCAAACTGACCTGTCGCCATTTTTACAGCTCCGTAACGTGTAAAACAGTGTAAAATATACTTTAAATACGTGATAACTGGACGAGAACGAGACTTTGTGATTCGAAGAAGAAACTAGAAAGAAAATAAACTTGAAACTGGCATATGCGCAGAATGTGCGAGCCATAATCTCTACTGAATAATATCATAGAGAAGAGAAAAAAAAAAGTCAGAAACTATACCCACAGAGACCCTAAAATCATTACACTTTCTGTGTAAAAACATTGTCAAAAGCTACGTATTAGTTTTTGACATAAATATGCACAAATAAACTACTAGCTCAATAAATTACTCCTCACTGTTCCATGATTAATACCAATTTTGTTAGATATAAATCAAAATGGCCGCCGGCTATTCAAACTTGGAACGGTGAATTGAATTTTTTCGCGCCTTTTTTTATTTATTGTTCAGTTTATTTTGATTCATAGTGATGTTTATTATAGTGTAATGATGCTATTAATAGCTACTGGTTTTCGGATTTAATTAAGACTACGTTATATAAAAAACACTATAGCGATTCTCAATTTGTAACAGTTAATTGTTAAGGTTAAAATTTCTAGTTTACAATAGGTTCAGTTATCTGCTTGGAGACTTTGTTCTTGAGTTGTAAAAATGACGACTAAATAACATGTCGCTATTTTTACAGCTCCGCGTTTAACGTGTAAAATGACAGAACAAATAAACTCTACGAGTGCAATGTAATTTACAAATGCAATTTGTGTCGTCGTCGCACACGACGGCGACACATACCACATAAGGTATGAGTGTGATTTCTTGTTGAAATTGAATTGTGAATGTGTTTCTTTAAGAATTATTTTCCTGACAAGCATGCATGTTTTATAAGTGTTTATCTGTATATTAGTTACACTTTGTGCAAGGCGATCACCGCAATCCTAATTTCTTTAATATCCCAATCCATATTGTAATTTAATATTGAACACGAAAAAATATGTGAAATGGCGCGAAAACGAAAGAACTTTTAAAAATAATAAACGCGTTCCAAATTCAATGTAATTAAAAAGTTGAAAAAAAGGAAAGATTTTATGTAACAGTATTTATGGCCCGACTAGTTACTTGTAACGAACGATTAAATATAAAATATTAATTCTGATATCAAAAGGAAGAAAAGAATGGCATTTATTCGTCACGCAGAATCTTTACTTACAAAAAAGTCAAATCATGCTCTTAATCAATGTGACAATTAAAACAAAGTGACAACAAAATTCACCCAAGCATAATAAAGCAACAAGGAGCAAGCAACTTGATCCATTTTTTTTTATCATTTAATTATTCATCTACTGTATAATGAGCTCTACGTATAAGATGATTTTTGACTACATTTTTAAACTTAATCACTGAT
The DNA here is from genome assembly GCA_945859575.2 of Herminia tarsipennalis. Classification (NCBI taxonomy): domain Eukaryota; kingdom Metazoa; phylum Arthropoda; class Insecta; order Lepidoptera; family Erebidae; genus Herminia; species Herminia tarsipennalis. The sequence goes on along the minus strand of OX243846.2, from coordinate 18,516,463 downwards.
AGACCACCTGACTGCTAAGTCGAAGGCCGTGAGTTCGATCCCTACCCAGGATAAAACTTTGTGTGATGATCACGATGGTTAAGTCTATGTCTGGGTGTAATTTATCCATATTAGAAATAAATAAGTATGTTTATCAGTTGTCTGGTTGCCATAGCACAAGCTCTGCTGAGTTTGGGATCAAATGACGTTATGACGATGAGTTGTCCCGAAATATTATTATTATTTTCAATTCACCTTTAATAAATTCACTTATATTACAGAATAACACGTCAAAACCGCAGCGGCAATATTTCTTAGTTCGAAGCAAACCTCATAATTACACACATGACTCCCGAGTTCCGCACTCGAGAATCGATATACCAACCGAGTATTACTCACTCTTAGGAATGTCGCAGTGAAACTTCAAAATACGTATTTTAGTCATTTTTAAGTAATAATATTAACCTTCTACCCCAACTTAGGACATACACCTTTCCCAGTAGCTGTAGACATCATAATATGCATTTTTTATATTAAAAGAAAAGCGTGCCAAAATCCGTTGTACGGTTTAGAGATAGTTAGTAGAAAAATAGACAGACAGACACAGAGAGACAAAGAGAAAAAATATGTGTTTAAAAATCTAATAACTTCCAAAACACTTACAACACAGTCATTTTACAATAAAAATGAATCAGTCAAAGCATCACTATATTTTGTATACTAACAAGCGAAACCATAAATAAAATTGAATTGTTAAAAAATCCTGAGAAAATGCAATCCTAAACAGATATTTAACCAAACAACCAATTTTCCAAATCACAACAACATACAATCGAGTACTCGAGAACTCGTATGTGAATTGGAACTAGTGTCCCATCATTATCGTATAAATCAGTACCGATTCAACCAGTAATTGGCCGATGCATCGATACGATCAAGCTCCCGGCCAGTAAATTAAAGCTGCGTTCAATATAATTTTCATGTGATGTGTGTGACGTCCATAAATTATTGGGTATTAGAAACTGTGTGAAATATATCATGGTAATGTATGGCAAGTGAACGGTATACATATTCAAAGAGGTATCTGGTGGCTAAATTATTGTAAAAGGCTTTGATATATTTGAATGATGTAGTAGTTAAGTGATTTAATATTATATATCCGTGAGTGGTAGGCAGAATATTCATTAAAACAGTATTAGCTTCAGCTGTTTTAAAAAAATACGCATTGAACGTGTTGTATTATGAGGAGGTTCCTCTCTCTGAAGCCCTAACCACTAATTTCTTGGTCTCTGTTCCAAATACCGGTGGGAACACTGTTTTAAAATTTTTAATTTATACGCTTTTTATATTAATTTAAAAATGTAAAAATTCGTTAACGTAATGAATGAAATAACTTAGATTCAGTCCATCTAAACCCGACTTTAGGCTCAATATAACATTACACCATTTTTAAAGATGCTGTTGGAAAAAAAAATCTAGGATTATGTACAAAATATACTACTTCACTCTAGCGACATATGTATATACATCGTTTACCAAATTTATACAAATACACACATCAAAAGTGTCTAGGGATCAAGCATTTTTATACGGATTTCTTGAGATTGAGATGTGGCTTTGTAATAAATTTATGATTTTATAAATTTATATGGATCCTTTTTGGTGCATTTCATAATTTGAATCAGGAACTGTGAATCAAATTCGAGTAAAAGATGAAAATCAGCTGTCAATATTTTCCCTATAAAAACATACAACGCATTGAAGACATTATTAGTGCTACTGTTTCCCTACTACTGATTAAAACCAACGTTATTATGGAGCGGCGACGTCATTTAAGCAGGGAAGAAATGCTCAGAGCCGTGGGAATGATAGAAGCTGGTTCCCGGCAACGTACTGTGGCTTTAGCTCTGAATACAAGTCAGAGTGTTATCAGTCGACTTTGGACACGTTACCGAAGCACTGGTACCGTGGCTGAGCGCCATGGAGGACGGTATCGCTGCACCACACGGAGACAAGACCGATACATTCAAATCTTAACTCGAAGAGGTCCAACAATAACCGCCATGATGTTAGCCGTGAGGCTTCATCACTCTTCAGGGAACTTAATTAGCGACCAAACAGTCAGAAACCGCTTGCATGAAGTGAACCTTCATTCCCGAAGACCGCTACGGGTACCACCTATAGCAATGCACAATCGTAGGATTCGATATCAATGGGCTCTTGAACACAGAAATTGGGCAGAAGAACAATGGCGTTTCGTGTGCTTTTCTGATGAGTCTCGTTTTGGTATTAGACCGGATACAAGACGTATACGACACTGGAGAACCCCTGGACGCCAACAGCGATTAAAATCCTGCCAGGAAGTCCATCCTTATAGTGGTGGAACCATCATGGTATGGGCGGGTATTTGGATCGGCGGAAGAACTGAGTTGATTTGGATCAGAGGCAACCTCAACGCTCAAATTTATGCTGAGACGATTGTATCAGACGTCATCGTTCCTCTACAAGTGCAAATCGGTCCCTTATTTCAGTTAATGCATGATAATGCACGACCGCACACCGCAAGAGTTGTAAGACAGACTCTCGCCGCAGCTAACATCAATGTCCTGCCCTGGCCTGCTCAGTCGCCAGACTTGAACCCGATTGAGCATGCATGGGATATGCTACAGAGAAGAGCTCTGCCGAATATGGAGGGTATCCAGTCGCAAGAAGACCTTTTTTTGTTGTTGCAACGAACATGGGCGGCCATTCCACAGCGTGATTTGGATGAACTCATTTTGAGTATGCCAAACCGATGTTCTTGTGTTGTTAGTGTTCGCGGTAGAAACACGGATTATTAATTGTTTAAGTTACCCAATAAAATTTTAAAGAAAACTGTTATTTCAGTCTTTTTTTCGAACTTTAATGTTAGTGGTTCAAATGTCAAAAATCCCTTTATTAGGAAAATGGCAAATTTCTTTATTAATGCAAAGGTGACTTGGTTTATCGTTACTGTGACAAACGAAAACACTTTATTTGATGAATCCATAAAGAAATAAAAAAAAAAAAAATCAATCAGGAGAAAAGTTATTGCAAAAATATATGTTGATCCCTAGACACTTTTGATGTGTGTATTATAAATGCGAAAGTTTAAATGGATGTATGGATAGATGAATGTTTGTTTGTTGTTTAATCCCGCCACAACGGGCAATCGATTCTAGATAAAATTTGGCACAGAAATTGATTATACTAGTCTGGAATGGCGCACAGGCTTTTTGTAACGGAAAATGTGCCGTTCCGTTAGTTTTTTTTTAATTTTCCACAGGTAGATATTTATTGTTTCAAAGGCAAAAAGATAGGTCTGATAAGTTTTTTTAACGTGTGTTTAGAGATTGGATCAAAAGCTGGCTTAAACAGTAATAGGTACGTTACAGGCTGATTATTAACCACCAGATTTATTAACCACCTGCCACCTACTTTTGTCAATCAACCACCTACCACACGTCTGTGAGACCCCTAGCATTATTTGATGAAAATCTATTCAGTCATTTTAAAGTTAATCAACGTTTGATTTCATGTGTCGATTTTTTTGTTTTATACACACATCAGCTTGCAAAAAATGTAGATATAGTGAAATACGAAACATTTGTTTATGAATGTTATTACTGCTAAATTTAGACTAAGTTATACCAAGTGTTTACACACTGATCTGCTTATCTTCAAGTTTATGTTAAAAGCATGCCTAGAGCCAGTATCAAGCGTACTAAATCATCCACGGCAACAGAGTCAGCGATCTGTAATTGTAGCCTAAGGCTACCGATGACACATTCCATCAAATACCGACTTTTCTATAACGGCATCTCTAGTTACACACTATTCACCCCTATCAATATGTCATTGTGACTTGAAAATCGAGTTCTCGAGAAAATTGCTCTAATACGCTTTAGCGTATGTAAAGAGAACATCCCTGGGGACACTGAATCGATTATAATCGATCAAGTCAAGTTTATATGCATGTACCTCAGATTATAAAAAACTAGGATGGTAGATGTGATACGTTTGCCTAAATAAAAAGTTAAAAGTTTTTATTATATAGGCACAGGTGTCATTATAAAATGTTTGTGTTAATTTTTAGCTGTCAGATTTGTGAATATGGCGACAAATTGAGTTCAGCATTGGAGTTGTAAAAATGGCGGCAAACCGGTCATTATTTTTACAGCTCCCAGTATAAGTTTTAAAAAATGAATTGAATACGTGATAATTGAATAACAACGAGACATTGTGCATGTAGGTAATATGCGCATAAATACTTGATATTATCAGAAATTAGCCGTTAAAACGGCTAGATTGCCATAAATTCAAAGAAGAAGAAGATGAAGAGTTCAGCATTCAACGTGTCAAAACACATCATAATTATGTGCCTACATCTAGTATTTGTAAAAACCATTAGACGGAGACTTTGTGCAGTACCTACAAACAAGTGGACAAGAAATACTATATAACAACTCAAAAACAGGAAGAAGTAGACAATATTTTAGAATTTGCATTCAATTTAGATAGGATCATAAGAATGTTTCTTTCTGGGTGATCGGCAATAAATACCGGTGAGGTTAAGTCATGTTGTACACTGTCAACTCGTCAGATCATTCTTTTAGGTGATGATCCAAGATTTAAGTCCCAATCCTTCATATTTAACAAACCAAATTGGTTAGGTATGTTTTAGACACGTCGTAGGATAATACGAGTATCTATAATTATATCGGATTTCCGTCCCAGATGAGTTAAACACACTAGTATTTATGCACATCGGCATTAGTACCCTATAAAATTTACTGCGTAGTTGAGAAGTCTTTGACCCTAGTGCAGGCAACTCATAAATATAAAATGGTGGCTTTTTGTGTACTAATTATATCTATACATTATTAAATACAGCACATCGAGATATCTGCGACGTTAAGCTACGTTACCACTGTTGGTCCAAAGATCAGTGGCCATTTTCGAGAAATATTCCACGTCTCCTTGTCTCTTGTGTCTGTGGCAAGGAGAGGTGGGATATTTTCAATCCCTCTCCAATCTCTCTCCGGTCGTGTCGGATTTCCGTCCCATCGGAGTATGAGAATGAGGAAATAGAGAGTACACTTTTATTTGCGCCCATATTTGTACACCATAGTATCTCCTGCGTAGTTGGCCAGTATCTGATGGGATTAGCCGCCGTAGTCGTCATCGTTTTTTTTATTAACTTGTGCTGTCCCACTGCTGGGCAAAGGTCTCGACCATTTTCCAAATCTCCCTGTCTTGAGCTTTATCTTCCCACGTCTTTTCAAAGGCTTCCAGATCGTCACGCCAGCGTTTCTTTGGCCTACCTTGGCGTCCACTGCATGATGGTTCGTGCCCACCTGCCTGTCTCTTTCAAGCAAAAACTCTTGAACCGATTTTGATGAAACTTTCCAGTAATTTAGTTTATACAGCAGATTAAAAATAAAACTTAATGCTTACATGTTTGAAGACGAGTTATATTGACTCGATCTTACATCTCGAGAATCAAATCAATAAAAATCGATACAATATCGATTTGAAACGAAACCGAGAGTGGATAGTAGACTCGTGACACACTTCGAAGCCATAGTTAGTATAAACACACGTATGTCTGACATTCCGTACATAATGAGTACATTTGTAATAAGCATGCCGGCTGTTATACTTAAGGCGCTGTTACATTGAAAGTAAAAGTTATTTTGGATATTACTCGTATCTGCAAAAGTTACACTTCCTTTCTGCTGCTTACAAGTGCTATGAAAGTTGCAGTAAACCTTACTGTCATCATTTTTCAGCTACGTACTATAAAGTAGCAAAAAGCAAAATAAGTAAAAATACTTAAATATTATGTATAAATACGATGAGGCAGAATACAATTTCAGTAAAAGTGTACAATAAACACATCAAATTAATATTTTTTTTAAATTGCGCGTTGTATTAGGTACACGTACACAATTCGAGACGGTAATAAACGCGTTTCCGAGTAGTCTACTAATGCTTGACGTTTCGACCGGGTTACAAGCTGACTCAGTCATTTTGTGACCACGTTTAGTGTACCTATAGTTCGTAAAATATAGCTTGATACCTGTGACGTTTGTCAGAATGACATGTAATAGGTATGGATAACGTCTTTCGTATTTTATCGATATTTATATGGAATGAGTTTATTAAAAAAAATACATTTTAACGATATTGAAAGAAAGAAAAAAGGAAATGAAAGATGAATTTGAAGGTATTTAAAAGTTTAATTGTCAAATGGTGTACAGCCGAGATCAACTTCCAAGTCGAATTCTGATTCATCACTGGAGCAGTCCTGTAGATTAATAATTAATTCTTGATCGCATATGTTGTCAAATTGAATATCGCGCTCCCAATCTTTTTGAATCACATTTTTTGTCTTCTCAACTACCTTTTTCCAATCATCAGCATTTACATGTACACAAGCTTCATGTAGTAATGTCAACATTTTGTTCGCTGTGAAAGGCGGTGCTACATTATGTCTGGCAGCGTAACTTAGAAAAAAAAGGTATTCGATCAAACAAAAAACCTACTACATTCTTTGTAAGCTTTTTATATATGTTTTTTTAGATTATACGAACCTTTGACTTGAGCCCAGATTAGTTCTATTGCATTGTAATGGCAATGATATGGTGGTAAACGGATGACGGTGTGGCCCATTTCCTTTGCAATTTCGTCTATAATATATCTTGGAGTGGGGGGCTTATGAATGCTTACTAATCTTAGCAATTCTTTCTTGAGCATGCTGTTGTCGGCTTTTACTCCTTTGTTTTGCAGCCAAGTAATAATTTCAATTTTACGATTGCTTGTCGTAGGCGCCTTATCTTTTTGTACTGAATGATACGGAGCGTTGTCCATCAGAATAAAATGTGGTTCACTCAAATTATTTAGAAGAGTTAGAAACCACTCCTTAAATTTTGTAAAATCTATTTCTTCATGGTACTCTGTTGTTTTTACTGATTTAAACGCCAGTAAACAATTGGGCACAAAACCAGACGATGTCCCCGCATGAGTAATTATTAATCTTTGTCCTTTGCCTTCGGGCACCTTGGTGGTAGACTCCGCTTTATCGTCTGTCCACGATCTTGAAACAGTGTGGTTTGCGTTGAGCCATGTTTCATCAAGAAAAACCACTTTATTCCAATCTGTTATATTTTTGACTTTGCGCAAAAAGTCAATTCGGGTCAAAGCAATGTCTGTTCGCTCCATTAAAATTTTTCTTTTATCGCTTTTCTTATAAGCAAAGCCGATTTTTTTCAATATTTTGGACAACGATGGTGGACTTCCTTTAAATAAATCCGCGTCTTTAAGCGAAACGGATACTTTTTTTAACGTGGGAAATTCACCACGTGCGTAATACGCATATATATGATTTCGAATTGCGGCAGCATCAAAGTCGTCAATTTCGGTGACTGGCGAAACTCTCTTCCTTTTTTTATTAGGAGTCGATAATATTTTACCTCCCTCATCTTCGGCCACCATCTCCTTTGACGATTCTCCATACTTTTCTTTGCTAATTCGAGACACTGTAGCTCGTCCGATACCAAGAGCGTCAGCAACTCTATTACACACTTGCTCCAACGGTAGTAGCGGTCCGCTATTTTGATTCTCGCGCTCAAAATACTCACGCAAACGAATCACAAACTCGCGACTTTCGCTATTCAAAACAATTTTTTTTGTTCTTTTCGGCATTGTGGTGCAAAAAAAAACAAATAACTAGAAATAACAACAAAACTTAACAAAGCAACAGTAATAACGACAAAACAATATTAATCACGTTGCGGTAGCGTATACAAGGCGTGGGCACTCGTACTGACTCAAAAAAGATGGCGCCCGCTTGATCGCTGCATGCGAAAGCAGTAGGTATGCAAGACTAAAAAAATACGAATTCGTTGTGAAAAAACGATTAGATATAATCATTTATACAATTTATATTAATGAAATTGTCATACATTTATTTTATCGATATTCGCTGGCCAGTCGATTACACATCCCTACCAGGCTGCGAAAAGAGTTTACGAAGTAAGCTAACAAAAAAATATAAATAATAAAATATAATAAATATTTTAAATTACCTTTGTTTATACTAGTATCTCCTTGATAACAAGTTCTATTTGAAAAAAGTGTTCTAGATTTCTATACAAATGTCTTATTAATATTTAAAAAATTAAAACTTTTCCAACAACAAATTTATTGTAGCAGTCTTTTAAACGTAGTCTCTAAAGTCACAGGTATCAAGCTATATTTTACGAACTATAGTTTAAACGCATTTATTCCCGTGTCGAATTCTGTATATTATACAGTCAATTTGATTAATTTAGTGTATTTAAATAGTCACTAGAAATTGTTATTATAGGGTCCGAATTGATCATTTGGCTTAGTTAGTAAAGTAATAAAATGGGTATATTTCATTCGAAACGAGTAGGTATAAAGTAAATCAAGTTCAACATAATGAATGAACATAAATTATGACAAAACCGAATTAGCCCACCCCGACGTGGTACTTGTTTGTGACATCCCGAGGGTGTTATTTAGAACTGGAGGCTGGTCGCCAAAGCCGACCAGCAAGTCGAGGCTGCGGAGGTGAGCATATGTGCCTGCGTTTTGTAACGTGAGGGCGAAGAGACTGCACTTCCCGTAGCGCCGTAGATGATGTGATTCCTAAAACCTGAGCGATAAAGTTTAACCCATACAAACTTGACAGTTCATCTTCGTCGTCATCAATCATCAGTGTCACAATTAATACAATTTATCATCTCATCGTCACCAATGATTATTACCAACCATCATCACCAACCATCATCCGTCATCATCAACTCGTGATCGATACTTTTCCAAAGATAAACTACCTATTGTGAATTATAGCTAGTTTAAATGATTAATTTGTCATATTTACTAGGCGAATTTGTCATTATTCATAATGATTAGCTATTATGCATAATATTACTGACTTAATTATTCATATTTACTGTAGCATATGTTAAGCATCGCGTAAGTTTAGTTATATGGAGTTTCAATGTAAACCCAACTTGATTTATTAGGCACCAACCTTAGCTCCCTTTACCACAGTCCTCCTGGATTAGGCACAATTGTGCCTAATCCAGAATTCTGCATCTCTCTCATTTTGAGGTCTGCTTCGTGGTCAATAAATTTCTTAAATAAAATGAGAAGGAACAATATTTAATTGCTATAATTCCTTCGCCTTAAACAAAATGGTATCATTACACCATATCGTTAGTTGTATGTCAACAGTAAGTTGGAAACATAAATACATGTACAAATTGTATGGTAATTATCATGTATTGATTTTTGTAATACATAGTTCAACATTTTATGAAGGTATTGCATGACTAAGTTATATTATAATGGTCCTATAAATAATGCTGTGTGAAATTCCATCTCTTCCTGTAGGTGTCGTCAATGTGACTAAAGGATTTCACACCGCAGGACGGACAGCAGCGTTCTCTGCATACTTTAAAGCCTTACTGGAATCGCCAACCCGCTCGCCAAGCGTGGCGATTATGGCAATTACCCCGAGGATTTCTAATAAGTAGGTTCTACTGAAGAGACCCGTGCCCAGCAGTGGGTCATCATATGGGTTGATATGAAGATCAAATAATTGTGTATGGTACACTGCAAATTTTAACCGTTTAGGTTAGTTCCTTTTTGATATTAGAATATAATTTTCTGGACACTGTTTCATGTACTTACAATGATAACAGAGCAGATTAAGATAGTAGTTAGGGAACGTAACCACTGTCGGTTCTAAGATAGGTGACCGTTTTTGAAAAATCTCACATTTGTTGCGTCACATTGTATGGAGAGCAAGCCTAATCTCGAACGAACGGGCTGTCGGAGTGAGGGTATAGAGTGCACTTGTATCAGCTCACTATAATAGTGCGTAGTTGGCCAGTCTCTGGTATGATTAACCGCCGTAACCTGACTATTATTATTAAGATATTAGAATTCAAAGGAAAGCCGAAAAGAAAGGTGTCCCAAGCACTGTCCACCATTAATACATTGACAGATTTAAGACACGGAAAAAAAAGTTCGTGAAAAAGGACTCTGACCTCTTTAGTACGCTGCACTGACTACCCACTACTCAATTGATATTAGTTTCTATATAAATAAATAGGTACTATTGGTACTAATTTTTGGTATTAGAAAGGAATAGGTATACAGCCACAGCAGTTTCTTGTACCGAATGGAATGACCTTCCTGTGAACTTTTTTACACTTTTGACCAATGGCTGTTGTTGTTATTAGGATTCGTATCGTATCGCCAAAATAGCAAAACGGAACCCTTATAGTTTCGCCATGTCCGTCCGTCCGCAGCTTAGCTCAGAGAATGTTAGTGCTAGAAGGCTGTAATTTTGCACGTATACATGTATTACTTACGCCGACAAAGTAAACTAATAAAATTAGGGTACCTCCACTATATGTAGAGTTCGGTTAAGATTTTTTGTTCTCATCCATCCCATCGTGTGGGGTATCATTACATAGGTCTATTGGTTACATTAAGGTGTTAAAAAGTCAATTTTTCGAATTAGGGATCCGTTTGTGATATATTAAGCTTTAAAGTGCAAATTTTTGTTAGATCAAATGTCCTCGCTCCCCCTGCCTGACAAATGGTTGATGTTGGGTATCTGAATCACGGTAGTAGTATATATAGTTACATTAAAATGAAATTTATTACTGCTAAGTAGGCTTTACAAGGTAACGAGTAACAGCATACCAAAAGAGAAGTAACAAAATGTTCGTACAGATTCCATTGAAAAATACTTTTATAACGTTGTGAGTAGTATGAAATAAATACAACACAAAACCCACTTCTTAAGCCACACTATTCGGTTTTGGGGAGGGGCGACGACTACGGAACCCTACATAGAGCGTGGCCCGACATGCACTTGTCCGGTTTTCCTTGTTAGACAAGTATAGAGATCGCGTGTTTGATTTCTACCCATTTTACTACCGACGTAAACCCACTCCTAACACAAGCCATTGAGCTTAGCTGAAGGGGTTAAAACAATTGCTAGTAATGTGGGACACACAATTCCACATTGCTAGTTATGTTTAAAAAAATTAGGCCTTTATTTGATTCTGCCAAATGACCATTCAAATGTTAACATCAAATGTAAGTTTTGTTGTTGTCGGTGGTACTACCTACCTACTATTAAAGATCAGTGGGGAAGACCAAGACGCAATTTTGTACCACAAATGAATACACAAATTGCCATGTCAACCTGTCGCGGACTACTTATATCTCTTAATAAAGGTACAATTGATTTGGTAGAAACTATGTAAATCTCATAAATGTTGAACCACCTTATCCATGAATAGTGGTCATCCGCAGTCTCTATAATCGATCGTATATCTCGGGTTCGATTCTTCAATCTTTCTAATGTAAATTATTGTATATAAATAAAATGTAATATCCTAATCAATATTAGTATATATGCCCGTACTATACCTATCGTTAATGACGTTCACTACTAATATTAATCAGGTCCTCTTTACATTAACCTTACAGCAAGTTTGCTTAACTTGATCATAAAATATGAATGCATAAACCCATGCAAGTTACTCAACAAGATCACAATCAGAATCAACGACAATCTCAATACAGCTACACAGTAATAATATGCAACTTCTAAACCAATATGCAAATGTTCCGCATAATATATCCGTGGTTAGCCAACCGAACTGAACTACCAAACATTAACACCATAACGACAAACATTAACCAGACGTAATTACAAGAAATACGATATAACTATTAAATTAACTGCTTAATGATAGAATTGTATTGATTCGGTTATATCTGTTATAATCGTACAACCGTTACGCATATATCAAACTGTCAAATACCAAGCCAATTGCTGTGTTTAAAACAGTTAGGTGCGTTCTAACATGTCCCCCACTCGAGCAAATTCCATCGCATATTTCGCAACTACTGAGCGGCTATCCAACTCCGCCCAAAGAAACCCACCCATTACGCCGTTCGCTACTGAACAGCCTTGACTATTATTTAGAACACTGACCATTAACCAGAACGCGTAAGCATAGATACGACGTCACCAGAGGCTGATACCTCGTCGACAGCACGAATTACATTAGAGAATTATCCTACTTTCCGTTCGGAAGCCTCGAGCGAGCCGCTAACAAGCCTTCTGACGTAGAAAGCGCTCCCATATTTCCTTCTTTAATAAAACCGATGATAGTCTTAGGGTGTTCTAAAAAACGAGTGCTGTATCAAACGCGTGCTCGAGGTAAACTATCCCGAGTATAAATTCTAATAAGCGTTTATTCTATGCGCCTCCCGAGGCAACAATGCCCTTAATCTTGACCATTATAGGTAGGAAGTTTTAAAATTCAAGAGGCAGTCTCTTACACTTAATATTTAGTTGCCTCCTACGCTTGGTAGGGTAATAAATTGTACTGGATTGATGGTTAGGTGGCTTTTTTAAGCTTCCGTGTGTTTAGAATATTGTACTGAATCAGTCACGGTTAGAGTATAATTCATATGCGCGATGGGACATGAATAAATCTTCGTTTTGAATCCATTTTTAAGTCGTGTTTCGTGATTAGATTGGCGTGGCATTTACTGATAAGTGTGACATTTATGAAAGAGTTTTACCCGACAATGCGACGTGAGGTATGGAATTGAAGATCTCATGTTTTTGTTAGTGTGTTCCGTGTTTTTAGTGGACATTATTGTACTTCTAAAAGCTCTGGTAATATGCAAAATTTTATTGCTGTCCAAATGTACATAAAATGACTTACGGACATGGAATCTTAGAACACCTTTAAATTAAAATAATCCCAGATTTCCTATCCATGATGTGTGTCTTGTTCAAACCCTCGTTTTATTCTGCACTCTCGGTATTATCTCTCGCTTAGCATGAAGGCTAAATAATCATTCTGCTGTGAGTGTAGGCAGATTTCTCTAGCATAGACTGTTTTACACAATAACATATACATCATAAAACAATACCAAACATGTAAAGATAATTGCGCCAACGCACAGTCGGCCAGCTGTGCGAGTGAATGGCTTGGAGGACCTTTTAGCCGACCGAACAAGGTGGTGTGCGATGCTATCGGTTATCGAACACTATGGGATCACATCAGCCTCGGGCGGATATTGTTTGACTCGTATCTGTAGTCTAGATTATTGTTGGTGTTACTTGTTCTTTGTAAAGGTGAGATGTAGGGTGGTTCAAGGATGCTGAGGTAGTGTGTTGTTTTTACAATGAAATAAAACCTCCTTGAAAGATGGGTAGAGAATTAGTCAGGGGAGTAAAAGCTTTTTGGATTAAACATGTGGCAGACGTCAAAAACGATTGACAAATGAATGTGATGAATGAATGATGTCTGTTAAAGACCATTGACGTATAGACCTGAACTGCACTATCCATTTCAATTAAAAACTAAATAGGTTTTGATTGCAAATCGTGAAAGAGAGAAAAGCTCGCGCGGCCCCCTGTCTCTTTGACAGTTATTGTCCACAAAATAGCGTTGTCTCTTTCTAGAGAGTGATCAATTTTGTCAGGTTATGGCGCAGTCCTGTTCTCTACGTCAATGTAAAAGACGCGGGTCAGGTGTCAAATAAGAGTTGCCATTTTACAAATACGAAAGTTTATGAGCTTGTATGGATAGATGTGTGCTTGTTACTCTTTCACACTAAAACTGCTGAACGAATTTTGATGAAACTTTACTGTATTTTATAACATACCTGCTGCATTTAATTGCGAAATCTGATATCTGCTTAGGAAAGCCGCTGACAAAAACTAGCAAGTATGCCGAAATCAAACAAAGAAATTAAAACTTTAAACTTTTTTTAAGAAAAACAAAAAAAATATTGGCATAATATGTTGATACATAATATTTTGTATTTCTTATTTATTCCTCAAAATTATAGTCCCAGCACCCTTGCTAAGTTGACAAGACAACTTGTATTAAGGGTTCTGGGCCCGATCCTGAAGGGGTTCTGTTATAACAGGGTTACTCTTATAACGTTGTTAAAATTAAATGAACCGCCTTTAAATGTATAAAGTGTAAAGAAAAAAATATATAAAGCAAATCACCTAATGCAAATTTCGCGGACTCAATCCCATGTTTTAGTCTATATCTCTGGTGTTTTATAAGCTAGGACAACGATTGGTACACTTAAACCTTCCGCGAAAAATATGCAGTCGAATAGCAAAACCCCATCTAAATCGAATCACTAGCTTTCAAGAAAATCGCGAACATACATACAAACAGACCAAACTGCGAACCACCTTTTTTGAATGCGGTTAAAAAACAACAGCTAAGTACTTGGTATTTAATTTTCGCTTCCATGCTGTCTTGTACAATCGAGAATACCTACACTATAAAGAAATACAATAACAAACAAGATAATAGTTTTACTTATTTCATTTAATATTTAGCTGCTGTTAAAATGGCCGCGGGGCAATCTATTGACCGATCTGTTCAAGTAGCTGACAGCCATTTACAAATTATGATTCAGACTTAGTTTTTAGTTAGAATAATAAAGTGCTAACAATATAATGATTTGATTTGATACCTACAAAATCTGAATGTTAATTCAGATTTTGTTATATATATGGTTATTACAATCTATCTGTCTAATGCCTCTAAAAGAGCAATTCTTGTATATATCTATACTAATATTATAAAGCTGAAGAGTTTGTTTGTTTGAACGCGATAAGCTCAGGAACTACTGATCCAAATTGAAAAATTCTTTCACTGTTGGATAGCCCATTTATCGAGGAAGGTTATAAGCTTTAATATAACATTACGCTACGACAACCAGGAACGATGAAAACTGTTGCAAAAACGGGGAAAATTCACGCAGACGAAGTTGCATGAGTCAGCCAGTGTACATACCTATATAATCTGAATCTCAGCAACGACAGTCAGATCTTTGCCAAACAAGGATTTGGGTGGCACTTATACTGTTATGGACAAGCGTGACGCTTACCATCAGGCGCCCGACCTCGTCTCTTTATTTTGTTGCATATAAAAAAAAGTTTTTTTTTTAAAGATAACTAGCAATGTGGAATTGGTCAGGGGTTAACAGGATTGCTAGTATTGTGGGTCACAATCCTGTTAACCCCTCCTGCTAAGCTCAATGGCTTGTGTTAGGAGTGGGTTCAATTCGGTAGTAAAATGGGTAGGATTCGAACCCAACCTCACGATTGCGAGACCGTTGCCTTAGCCATTAGGCTACCCCCGCTTAAAGTTAATTTCTCCATTTATAAATGGGCCAAACACTTGTTGTAAAACGACCATATTTTTACTTCATACTAAAATCAAATTTAGAAATATAACTTCCTAACAGTATAAGTAATAGTCTTAAGTGTACAATTTAATACTTACCAAGGTATAAGTACAGTTCGTACTATGAATACAGTGTAGAACAAAACGGTAACGCGGCTTGTAATCCACTGTGTATTATAAGGTTGTGAGGAGAGTGAGAATTACTACCTTCAGGACATCGGCCAGATTACGCAATGGACCATGATGTTGGATGCTTGTTTCTCTAGGTTTTGGATGCGGTATTATAGGAACTAGTTAAGATTTTCGTGCTTAGTATTAACTGCCTCGCCGGCCACATTTTAATGCGTACAATTTCTGTGCTAGAGATTGTTGTTCGATTTAAAGACAAAATTTTATGTGGTGTTTATGTACAGTTGTCTCAGCGTAAGTTGGCCGGGTTGAACTTGGTGATGAGTGGTTGCGCAGATGCATTTTTGGAAGTAAATGGTGACAGGAAGCGGGGCACAGGCGGTAACTAAACATAGTTAATTAATGATGCGATTACGCATTAGATTGTCAAAACTAGTATTACTAATTCATATTTTATGTGATTATTTACGTAAAGATTTTTTTTACTGTAACTGCTCTAAATTTAAACTTTTATGAACTCGTATAAGTACTTAGTATTTTTTATATTATTGAATTAAATTTTGTTAGTATTTTTAATCGATTAAACATAATTAATTGTTTTCGTGAGTAATTTTAGGGTCAAATCTCTATGACATGCACGAAAGTGGAACCTAACTATAATCTGGCCGAGTTACATTGAGACAACTACAGGTATTTGTTCTGAGTCTTCATGTACTTTGTGTCTAGTAATTGTTTATTTTTAATTAATTTATTCCCGACGCAGCATTTGCACACAAGTAGTAGTTGTACATTGTTATTAGCTTGATCTATACTAATA
This sequence comes from Herminia tarsipennalis, assembly GCA_945859575.2. Classification (NCBI taxonomy): domain Eukaryota; kingdom Metazoa; phylum Arthropoda; class Insecta; order Lepidoptera; family Erebidae; genus Herminia; species Herminia tarsipennalis. Next base: position 18,500,224 of record OX243846.2, on the reverse strand, counting down.
TTATAAAGCTGAAGAGTATGTTTGTTTGAACGCAGTAATCTCAGGAACATCTGATCCGAATTGAAAAATTCTTTCACTGTTGGATAGCCCATTTATCGAGGAAGGCTACAAGCTATATAACATCACGCTACAACCAATAAGGGCGGAGCAATAATGAGAAATATTTCAAAAACAGGGGAAATTTATGCAGACGAAGTTGCGCGGGTCAGCTAGTAAAGTAATATAGGTATAGTGCAGCACGATTGCACACATTATTTCGAGGGCAGCGCGGTTTTGTACCGGGTCTAGTTAAGTATTCTATTTGAGAAATTATATTCTGCACCGATGCAACTAACCTTAGCAATCTTATGTACAAACTCTCATAAAAAAAAACTCTACAAAGATATGACAAGATCGAACTGTAAAAGCAGATACGTGCGCACTTCTCTGTTTTTTTTATTAAAGCGTATCATATCCATTCATTTTATTTCATCCACGTTTTCCTATCATGGCGTTCTATATGAAATACGATTACTATATTGTTGTATACTGTGTTACTGCAAGGTGTATTAGCTTCCTTACTGCCGTCATTATGATTACACCGCTTATACACGTGTGGGCATGTCAGAACATTGTTTCTTATGTCCTGATTCGTCTCGGTAATTTGATGAAAGGGGTAATCTTTCTAATTAATAACAGTACCGTTGATGTCTTCGTGAGATTGAGGATATTGGTAGGTATCAATTTATAGGTATTGGTAGGTTTGCAAAGGATTGCATGTCGAAAAATATTAGTTTTTTTTTTGACGTAATGACGTCTTATAATTCGATGACCGCATGTACGAATAAGTGTCTAAAACAAAGTTCCGTTAATGATTTTGACCGTATTGCAGCGGCCGTAGTCACAGGTGGACCTAATAGATCGCGGCCGTTGCTATTTATTTTATTTATTTTAGGTATTTAGCCTTAAAAATAAAATATTTACGCGATTAAGACACGTATAAAAATCTATAATATGTACAAATCGCGAAAGGTTACGAACATACATGGTGGTAGTTATTTTTATGGGAAACAGCTAGTACCTAAATAAATAATAAGTCAGAATTCCCATTGGTCACCTTCGTAACGAAGTTTGTGTAAATAGGAACGTTATTTTCCTATTTACTCCTTACTTTAAAAGACATAGTATCGACGTCGCCCATTTATCATAACAGATTGCTATCTGCTCACTGAGCGCCCAAGATTAGTACCGTGAACATTATTATAATGGAGTATAGATCTTATACTACGAGATGTTACGCAAGTTAAGAGGGTAATTGTAGAATAGAGTAAAGAAAACAGTAGCGTTCATAGACGTTAATCATTGGTTTGTCAAATTAAAAAGACGTCGTCGGTGTGAAACATCTAATAATACCCAAAGTGACTTCATAATGGTCTCGTAACTGGTTTCGGTTTCGGTATCCAATCAAGCCAAAGACTAGCCACATACACATGAGATATTATAGTGCATAAGTGCACTCTCAATTTTCTTTACTCTAATCGTCCGGTGTAACGGAAATACGATTTGATCGGAGAGATATTAGCCGCGGTAGCGATATGACCTGTGCTTTCCGAGACACCGAGGGGTGTAACAAGTAACTAAACCTTGTCTAATGCAGGTATTTTAATGTAGGTATATCACACCGATATTATCATAAAATTTTCGTAAATTACCTATCCACGAAAATTGACGGTATTTAAGAACCTTAAAAAATGATGATTCTTTTTTTAAAAGACGACTCCCGCAGTAGGATACAAGCTAAGTGTCGTGTGGGACTTTACAAACATATAAATCACGGACAAAGTACACCCAGACTCAGAACAACAATTTGTGGATCACACAAAGTGGTGTTCCGTGTGGGAATCAAACTCGCGATTTTCTCGAAAGCTAGTAATTCGATTTAAATGAAATTTCGCTGAGCTGCATATTTTTTTGGGAAGGTTTTAATGTATAAAACATTGTCCTAGCTTATAAACCACTCAGAGATATAGACTAAAACATATAGAATGAGTGCTTGATATATATTTTTCCTTGCTATACATTTGAAAGCAGTTCATTTTTCTTAAAAAAAATATTTAAGTAGTTTCGTCTTCAACAAATATTTATTTAATGTCATTGAATATCTAAACAGATACGTTGAACATAGGGTACCCAATAAATATCTACAAATACGTATGCTGCGTTATCACATGATCTGGTATCTGGTATCGGTATCTTACATGATTCGTTTGGACACACCTAATGTGCCGTGACGCCGCTGATAAATTGCTATAGCAGCGTGTGTTCGGTTCATTCCCGGTTGGTGTATATTTTGTTTGATCCAACGTGAGGTAATTTGAGATTTTTGTAACGAGGCCGATAGATTTTATTGCAGAGTTTTAGAATAAGTATTGAGAATCCTATAATAACTTCAATCGTAGCATCGGTAGCCTAATGGCTAAGGCATCGGTCTCGCAATCGTGAGGTCGTGAGTTCGAATCCTGGCCAATATACTACCGACGTGAACCCATTCCTAACACAAGCCATAAAGCTTAGCTGGAGGGGTACTTAACAGGATCGCTAGTAATGTGTGACCATGATCCCACATTGCTAGTTATCCTTAAAAATTAACCTATCATTTAATAAAAAAGACATCGGTTCATTGAAAATGACGCAAGCGAGCAAGCGCTTAGAAATTTAGTTGCAAGTGAATACTTGTTATTGCTGCTTTATTAATATTATTTAATTAAATTTTATAACTTAAAATCTTCCTCACTCTAAATAAATTAATAATAAACAACCTTATATGGTCAAAAATATTACTCTTGATACTGGAACCCAATGAAAATATACCAAAATAGTAGCAACCCTTGGCGCGTGCGTGCCGGTGCTGTACGGTTGCCTCCGTACATTAAATTTAAAACTATTTAATCACTTATACTGTGATCCATATGCATTACTTTCACATGGTGTTCCATTACTTACACTGTACAAGAATATATGAAGGAAGATAACCAGCTTGTCGGAGCAGCGGCAAGCTTAAAACAAAACGACTCCATATATAGTTTGGACAGTGTTAAACACTTTCGACTTTTATTTGCTATTGATCTGAGTTTCGCTATTATCTTCGGATGGGTTATGTTTATGTGGAAGATGATAAGATTAAAATGGGAGTAACTTGAAGATGACTGACAGAGAAAATTGGAAGAATACAACATCTAACACAAAGTCATGTTAGTGTAGATTTTGCGGAGGCCGTACGCCAAAACTATTATGTGTACTAAAAATCTCATAACATAAATTTTGGGTGATGTTTTCTTGTTTAATTTTGTAATACATGTTTTTGTCGTAAAATGATTCGGAAAAGAGATATTGTCAGAAAACAGATTGCCATTTTTTAAGTGGCAATATTACGAGTTGACAAATTCGGAAAAAGCACGCCAAAATCATTAAAATCACCAATTTTCAAAACTCACGAAAAACTTTTAAGGTAAAACTGATTGTACTACTAGGGCAGATAATGATGATCCCAGTTTCGCTATATCTGGAGACCATAGTTATAGCTGTCATGAAATTAGTCTATCTGATTCTCCTTTTTATTGCCCAGCCATTGCCATTTCCTGTGCAGAAGCACTATGCACAAACATTGTGGAAGACACAATACAACACAGAAACAGATGAAACGTCAGAAAAAGTTAGATAAAGTAGATGGAAACTATCTAAATTTTTGCCAACGTCTTCAAAACACCCGTTCTAAAGGAGGTCCTAAACTGGACTCGTACCGAATGCTACCACAGCACTTCAAAACTTCTGTTGAAATAGGAAGTCAACAATCCATACCACTTTTATTCTTAAATAATATTCCAAACATACTGTATTTAATCAACAATGACCACACAATGCGGTTTGCGTGGACAGTCCATCCGTCAAGCACACTACCTGAATTCCTGGGACACTGCCCACGTGCCTCTTTGACGGTGTTTAATGGACACCCTACTCCAGCTGGGAGATCATTTGTCAGCATGCGTGTACAAAATTGGATTTACCGTTACTGAAGACCTTATTTCAAGGAAATATGGTTGAAAATGTAATGAATAATGAAATGTTTGAGTTTGATCTGACTTGTAGTGTTTTGTTTGTGCCATATGAAAATTTGAATAAAATTAAAAGTAGATCTATATTTGGGTAGGTCGTAGAAGCCGCCTCATCAGTTCATGATGTTGTTGTAAATATAGTGATTAGGCCAATAAATATAGCGTTACTTGCCCCCGAAACAGGGTAGCGCTAAAGTGCTCTCATAATTCGAAGTGGCTAGAAATGAGTTGTTTTCATGAAATGTTTATTTGAAAATGTAAAATTGAATTATATGTATGTGGTTAATACAAAATTATGCGCGTTTTATGGTATTTTGAACTGTTACTCGTAAATCTCTATTTATTCATCAGATTTTTTAAGACAGTTTGCAAGGTTTTTGTTTATTGTGGTAAGCCCGAGATTTCAAAAGCTCCAGAAGGCGTTCCTGGATGGCATAATTTGAAGTAGCTAGAAATGAGTTGTTTTCATAAATTGCTTATTTGAAAATGTAAAATTGAAATATATGTATACCTTCCAAGTTAATTCAAAGTAGAGTATTTGACTAAAGTCAAATCAGCCTCTTTTTAAGAAACGTCAAAAACGACCCGCTCTGTACAAATTTGTATGGAATGCTAGCATATGACGTCACGTTTTCTGTGGTCAAATTATTTACTTTCAGTGTTTCTCTTTATGATTATAAATTAAATAACACATTAAATTAATAAATGAACATATCAAATACCCAGTTATGCTCGTTTTACGGCATTTGGAACTGTTACTCGTAAATCTCTATTTATTCATCAGTTCTTTCAAGACAGCTTGCAAGGTTTTTGTTTATTGTGGTAAACCTGAGATTCCAAAACCTTCAGAAGAAGATATCAGGTGCCGTTCCTGGACGGCCAGTTAAAATTTCTAAAACGAGAGATTACTTAGCTCGGAAATGGGTGTCTCAACATCTCCATCGTTTCCTGAGCTAAGTCAGGAGTTGCTGCGTCCTATTGGCTATTGTGTACAATTTTACATTTACACAAATAAACTTCTCATGAAAACAGAACTCTTTATTATTTATAAAAAAATCGTAGCCTGTACTATATATGTTCGTAAACTTTCGCAATCTGTACACTTTATAGAATTTTATAAGCTACGGGTCTTAAGCGCCGACCGTATTGCAACGGCCGTGCCGGGTAGACTCTACCCGTGACCACGGCCGTTACACGTGCAATACGGTCGAAACATCAGGCAATAAACAAAGGTTTTTAGCCTTAAAATAAAGTATTTACGCGATTAAGACCCGTAGCTTATAAAATTACTTTTGCGCCACCCTATAGAATTGGGTGTCTGATCGATCCTGGACTTAATCTCTTTGAAACAGTCAGACTACGTAAGTGTACTTAATATACATTTTTTTTTAACGCCAGTCCAGCATCTTGGAAGATAAGTATCTTCCAAGATGCTGGGCTACTTTAGGTAAAATTGGCTATAGTTTGGTATGTATTGTCATCTCAATTCATCACCCTAGTCATTTCTACCAAATAAACAAGAAATAAACAAGGAACTGAAACAAAAACATCTTAAATTGATTAAACGAAGCCATGCCAAGGTCAGAAATCCGTTTAACGCCAAAGCACTCAATGGTTCATGACTCAAAATAATTCAACATTTGTAATCTTACTATGAGTTCACTTAACTACTGTAGTTCAATTTGTTCAAGAAAGTTATGGTAATACTATAGAAGTTAAAGTATGAAATTGCCGTTAAATAGTAATAGATATTTTGAATTGACATTAAACCTTCAAGGAGTGAAATTTTCGAGTGTTTTTTTTTTCATGGATTACTTATGAGGTTATGAGTTAAAAATGAGTAACATTCTATTTTCGAATTTCAATTGTTTTTTCTTTGTTCAGCTTAGAAGGGAAAGATGGATACCTACTTTGAAAATTTGAGTAATTTTTGAAACGGTGTGGAAACGGCTGGCAATATTAGATTATGTTGCGTTTGGAGAGAAGGCTGTTAATGAACGCACCGAGCGTTTTTGATTTAAACGCAGTGGCACTTCGACTAAAAGACTTAATCGCGTGGAAGACCGCCCACACTAAAACTGAATTGAAAGAGATGGTGGAAGCCAATTCCAGTCAAACTATCCAGGAATCAGTGGCATGGTTACCTTACCTATAATATTGATCCATTTGCGGCAAATCGGTAACATAAAAAAAACTTGAAAATGACTACCTTGACATGATCATGATTTGACTTATTTGCGATATATAACGTGCTACAAATATATATAAATATATAAAGCGCGTTAAAGCTTGCGTTTCCTTGTTAAATCGGTACTGAAATTTAGCGATTTTGGACCGAATTATGACATGTGATGAAAAGTGGTTTCTATACGACAATCGTAAGCACAAACCACAATGGCTGCCACAACAATACCCTAAAATGACGATTACCTATAGAAAGGTGATGCTAACTGTTTGATGGTGACTTCATGGTGTAATTCACTTCAGCTTTCTCTAATCCGGTCAAGCAATAACAGCACATCTTTACTGTGCAGAACTTCGAACAATGGTGGCGAAACTCGCAACAAAACAGCCCCGACTCATCAATCGATATTTTTACCATTATTGCTGCAGAAACAGTTTAAACACTACAAGATCTGCAGTTAGAAACCTTCCATCCTCCTCCTTACTCGGCGGACCTCGCCCTCACCGACTACCATTTCTTTCGGCGATTTTATAATTATTTTGCGTGGAAGTAATTCTCTTTCCACAAAGCAGTACAAAATGCCTTTACACAGTTTGTGGAGTCCAGACCCCAGATTTCTAACGCAAGGATTAAAATTAATGATCTTCCAATCAGATGGCAGATTTTTTTAGACAGCGAATGTAAATACTTTAATTAAATAAATACATTTTGTCCTAGAAAAAACGAGTTTCAATTTTTCAGTTTAAATCGGCAATTTCATACTTTAACCCCTGATATTTACGTTCACGACTTAATTCTAATATTATTATAATACATATGTATAAGATATTTACAAAAACAAATAAAAAAAAGAAGCATACAAAACGTTTAGGCGCTAAAAATTCCTCCCCATCGACGTCAACTAGACTCTCTAGTTCAAAACTCTATGGAAAATCTACATCGTCACATATAGGACGCATATACACATACCAATATGAAAACAGTACAGAACAGTAGCGTGCAAGCTAGTTGCATGCCAATGAATCGAAATCAGATACAGACATGCCAGTTAGTGTATACACATGACGATTTGGTAGCAGCAAGAAGCAGTCATGCAAGTGGGTCATCTAGAGGCATGTGTATTTTCGCACTTACTTATAGGCATTGGCTTATTATACAGCTGACCATTGGTCTATAATTTTCATTACATTATAACTAATGTATTCGAATCAACGTTTTACAGCTGTCAACCGCTTATTTAGTTTTATTGATCCATCTACTTAAACGACTGCCCATTTCAAAGCTATTACTTGAAGTATCTAAACCTGAAATAACCAAGTAGGTAATCAAAATACCAGTAGGTTGAAAACACTGTGCTAAGAAATTCAATATTAATTTTTAACCGGTTTATGAAAAATTATTTGGTCTATAATATGTACAATTTGGTTGTTTGGTCATTATACAGAGTGATTTGTAATATACTTACAAATAAACGCCCGCTCGTGGCTTCTTTATACTAAATAACTTTGTAATATCAATTTTGGAAAATATTTATTACATATTAATTCTTATTTACTTAATTACTTGACAATAGTTTATAAACTGTAAATGACAATTTTAATAATCGCAATTAATAAATAATTATGTAGAAGGAATCTTATATATGTAAATTTAATTGGGTGGAAAATATATAACTTAATATAATATGGTTTAAGATGCTGCATGTTATATTGTAGGTAATAAGTAATAATTCTACATTTGTTTGTTTTTGCATGTCACTATTAATGACTAGATGCTCAGGATCGGAATGTACTTATAATAATATGTACTTATATAACACCTATAAATTGAACCACTTCTAAAGCAAATAAATGATATATGATTTTATGATTTATAATCACCTGCCACTTGTTTTCAACTGACTTCAAAAAGGAGGTTCTCAATTCGACTGTTTTTTTTTAATGTTTGTTCACCGATTACGCAAAGACGGCTGGACCGATTTGAAAAATTATTTTTGTGTTTGAAAGGGTTATACTTCCAAGTTGGCCCCATTGTTGTCAGATCACAATCTGATGATGGGATTCTGGAGAAATCGAGGAAACTCTTCAAATATTAAAGGCACACCTACAGTGATTTAGGTATATTTCATAGTGATTCGTGCATTTACTCTCAAAAAGTACCAATTGGTGAAGTGGAACTGATGCTGAAGACCACAAATAACGAGCGAACCTATTCAGTATTTCATGGTTCGCGATTCAATTACTTTAATATGACTTTATTCTCGTCATACTACTATTATACAATGTAATAGAGCTGATAGTGAACTATTAACGGCCCTGCATTGGGGCAAGCAATATTTTGTAAAAGGATTGAAGCAGTTGACATAAATCTATTGTAATGTAAGTGAATTACAAACCAACCCACTAAAAATTGAGAAATAAAAAACTTTTTTAATAAAAAATATTACCGACTTCAAAAATAAATACAGAGCAACTAAAAACCAAAAAATAATATACCTAGAATAACTAAACAAATAAAACATTTTAAAGTTGCCAAATAAAACATAAAAACTACTATTTCATGGTACCAACTTCAAAATGTTTTATTTGTTTTAGTTATTCTAGGTATATTAATGGAATTATGAACTTAACCACCTACAGACAGGAGAAATTATTTTACTGGAGTAAAATCATTATTTATTGTGAGGATTGGGCCCTAAACCTGACAAAGAAACATCGATTTTACTCTAGGGTCTCTCAGATGTGTGGTAAATTGTTGAGTGACAAAAGTAGGTAGTAGATGGATCAGGGTTAATTAGTATTTTTTTTTTTCAAAAATTATATTTTAAGTTATTTGGTTTAATGTAAAGAAGCCAAGAGCGGCAGGCCATTAGTATATTAAAAATAATCCTGTAGAGACTATATTTATTCATGTAAAATGGAACTTCCAATGGTAAATCCCTGTGTATAAAACCATAATGTTAACTACTTCTTAAACTACTGTAGTATCAGTCCAAATTAAGTGAACTCGTAGTAATTCAGCTACTGTCACCCAGTAAGATGATAATTTGCATGTTTCAGTCTAAAGTTCGGTACAGTGATTTACATAACTCATGTTACTAAGCCTCCAGGATTGAGAGTAAGCCAGGCTTCAGGGACGCTTTATATGATTTTTCTTTGAAGAATTTTGTTCAAAGAATGTTTCTTACATGAGCGGCTTTCTAGACAGCTTTTAAGTACTTTGTTTTTAATACACACACATAAATTTTCCACACATAAAAGCCAGTTGGAGAGTGGCATAACGCCGACATCAAAATTAATAAACAAGATGATGTTTAATAATTATTACGTTACACTAATAATAATAATAATAATATCTTAGGACAACTCACACAACGCAATCTGAAGACTAAGTCGAGCTTGTACTATGGAAACCATACAACTGATGAACGTACTTATATATTTCTAAATACATACATATTATAGATAAATAACACACAGACAGAATTAACCATCATGCTCATCACACAAAGTTTTATCCTGGATGGGATTCGAACCTACGACCTCTTGCGTAGCAGTCGGATACACTCCTACCGTGCCACAGAGGCAGTCAAAATAATAATAACTAATAACTTTCCGCTCTCGGCTTCATAACATTACACCAAATAACTTCGTAATATATTTCTTGCAAATTGAAACTACAAGTTAACCCTTCACTCCCTAGTACATATTTTTGTCACGCTACCATTTACCACACATCTGAGAGACCCTGAAATAAAATCGATGTTTCTTCGTCAGATTGACAGCCTAAAACTCACAATAAACAATGATTTTACTACAGTAAAATAGTCTGTAGGTGGTTAGAGTCATAATTCCAAAAACAAATGGTAGGTGATTAAGGGTCAATTTATTAAATATTAGCCAAAATTGTTATTACAAAGTTATTTAGTGTTATGTAAAGAAGCCACGAGTGGGAGGTAATTAGTTTATTAAAAATCATTCTGTATATTACGATAAGCAAAAGCAAGTGTAAGTATAAATGTTGATAAACTGTCGCGATTTGTACAAATTATAAAATTATTTATATTACGGGTCTTAATCGCGTGAATAGTTTAAGGTAAAATATTGTTTATTGCCCGACGTTTCGACCGTATTGCAACGGCCGTGGTCACGGGTAAACACCTTAAGATCCGTAGTATATATCATTTTATAAAGTGTAGGTATAGTGTTTCGAACCTGAGTCAACTTCACGTTGTGAATATTTGTATTTTTCTTCTCTATACAGAAGTGATTCTTTAGTGCGAAAATTATTCCTCAAGGAAATATAACCATTATACTCACTCGTCTAAAGTCCTAGAAGTGATAATTATCACTTCTAGGACTTCGTTTGCCACAAATTATAATTTGTGGCAAACGAGCGAGAGATAGGTACCTTAGTGTTGCTAACGTCATCAGACTATACGTACACTTCATGTTATTTTGAAGCGAAAACTTCTATAACGGCGTTGTGCACTTTTAGGGATGGGTAAAAAACACTGTATACTACAAGTATGTAGTATAGAGGTAAGTGGTGAAAAAATGTTAAACTCGCGTCAGGACACGTGACCTGATCGAAAATTCGTAAGACTACTGAACTACTACTGACTATGAAATACTGCTACAATATCATTAGAATACGAAAGTAAATTTCGCCACTATCTAAAATATTATTATAGCTCAGGTGGGAAATCGGCCGGTCCAGAAACCAGAAGACCCTAGTTCGAGTCAGTGTTTAAGAAGAGTGTTTTTTTTTTATTTATTATTTCATTTTTTTATAATTATGTCAGATTAAAAAATATTATTCATATTTCATCAGTGTGCATATTCAAGTTTTCACTTTTGCCGGCACTCCCGGAGTGCAAGCCGTTGTTTTTTTTTATACGTTTTCCACCTTAGGCTGAAATCTTTAGAGCCTACATTGGCTTAGCTCAAACTTAACATAAGTCAAGTTTGAAGAAAAAGAAGCGTATGCTTTTTTGTTTTGTTTGCAAGTTTTTTGTTATGTTTAACCTAAGCTAAACTTTACCCAAGCTACGCTCTATAGATCTCAGCCTAAGTGTTTTAAAAAGTAATGAAAAAAAAGACAAGAGTAAAGGGTATTCAGTATTGAATTATTTTATAGTAACATTATTAAAGAACAGTTATTGTTCTGACAGACGACTGTACTTGATAATGAACACTCGCGTGCTCAGAGCACCTAAGCCTCGTTTAAACCAAACAATAGTGGGTATGTGAACGATCCACCATAAACGGTAAACAATGGAAATGGAGCCGGTTAACCATCAAACAGAAGACAAAACAAACCAATAACCATGAAACCCTCCAGCCGTACGATTCAAGTGGAACAACGGACGTCTACATGTAAATCAAAAACAGTTAACGATTTCACTTCAGTACCCATTAAAACCTCAACTTTACTAAACCTCTGGAATATTTACAGACTAAAACGAGACGAAAAATCCAGTTCATTAATAATTTAAGAAGGAAAAGAGTAACTATCAAAGTTTCATCGTCGGCCCACGGATGTGGCTTTATTACTCACAATTTTTCCGTCCTTAATCCTTTACGGAGCTCATTTAGCCGAGTTTTAATCTCAATCTCACCTCATTACCGGATCCCGAATACTCGGAATAGCCAATTTCGCCATTAATTACAAGCGGAGGCTCCCTTACCCTTCCTTTTTCGAGTAAAAATAAATTATAACTCATTTATCGTTACAGCGGAGTCGCGGGCGACGGAGGCATTGAAATAAGTAGCTGTCACGTTGCCGCACACTGAAGTAACGTGAACGTGAAACGGCATCACGTTAACGTTTACGGTGGGGGTGAAGCCACGCCTAGCGGCTGCGCAGTGCACCACACACGCCCATGTGTCGCAACATACGTCGCGTCACGTAACTGGGGCACATATATGCCACATGCTGTGGGCGTGCGCCTCGGTGGGCGTGTCACGTGTGCCATGTGTCAGTAAATGGGTGGAGAGAGGCTCACGTTAAAAGGGAAATAGCCGCTCGCGTTCGAGCCTCGACTATGTACCACCTCCGAGTATGTGACAACATACGCGTCACACCTGTACCCCCCACCTACGAATGAGAGCATTCAGTCGTCGACATATACCTACTATCATATGCAATAGTTCCACAGTCTCGTGGAAATAGTAATAAATGCCGACGGCGCTGAAATTAAACAGACGGGCGAAAGAAAAAAGAAAATAATATTCCCACCTGCGTCCGCAATTATCGGCGCAAACCGCGGAAAATTGCGAGGCGAACGCCAAACTGACACTCGTGGAACTTCCTCAAAATAAAACTTTGGAAAAGTTCAACCGGAAAAGAAAGAAAACGCGAAAATAAAAAAGCCATTGACTCCGCAGTCCGGCCCCAAAGTTTTAGACGCCTTTTTAAACATTCCCGCGGATGAAATCACGACCGGAGGGATTTTTTTTATCGCCAGAAGGATTTTCAGTGCTCGTTTCTGTCAACTAATTAGAGTTCGCTCTCGAAAATAAAATTAAATGCAAATACTGACGTTATCAAAATGACACTTGACTTGCGTCATAGTAATTGGACATCGGAGCTGAGAGCCGGTCGCCCGGGTACATTGAGTATTGAAAAATGTGGACGGTAGGGAGAGTTTGCAGCGTAGCGAGCATAAGAAACAATATGGCAGAGAGTAACATCGGATCAATAATATATAGGCTAAGAAAACGCGGGCACAGAGTAGCTAAGGAGTCCGAGGCACGCGCACATAGGCAAGAGTGAAAACAAATCAGTGCCGGGAGGCGCAAATTGAGCACGTACCCGTTCCGGCTAATTTTATTTTGCAATTACACCCCCCCGCCCCCTCCCCGGGCGTCCTGCGACCTCACCTCCCCTGCTCGCGACGCTTTGCTAATACAACATTCTTGGCGACAGCCAGTTTTTGGGACAGAGACTGTGGCGAGTACCTATCTTACGAGAGAATTATTCAAGAATAGTTAAATGTTTTTAAATAGATATTAAGCGGGTATTCTTTCACAGTACGTAATTAACATTTGTAAAGAATATTTTATAATTTATTAAGATGTTAAAATATTTTCATAATATATAGCGCATAAAAATAATTTACTTACAATCAAAACGAGGTCTTTGACATCTCAACTACAAAAATATTATTTTATATTACATTTTAGCCAGCCTTCTAACTAGCTTCTTTTACAAAGATTCTCTAACTATTATTTAACACACTTTTTAGATTAAACAAATGAGTATAAACCCTTATTTCTCACGTAAAAAAAAATAAAAAAAAACATTTTTCATTAAAATGATAATGATATACCTTCGAAATACTCATTAAAAATCTACAAGAGGAAATTCTCAATCTACGCATACAAAGTCTCTGTAGGCTATTACTCTGCACCCCCCTGTGTAAAAAGGTTGTAAGAAGGCGGTGGACACCCCCGTCTAAGGGAGGCGATCGCCCCCACAACCCTTTCGCTTTTACCCCCGTCGGACAGGGTGATGTTATTGTGAAGAAAATATTCTTCTAAAAATAGTACAGCTTTTATGTTCTATTCGATTAATGCCCCACATCTTCATGAAGGTCCTTACAGTTTATATCTAGACTCTACTTTATTTAAGAATTAAAATCTTAGTCTGTTTTAACATGGCAATCAACCAGTTACACGTCATTGTGCCAGTTAACCAGCACAAGTACATACTCCCAAAACTTCAGCGCTTTGTTTAATGTGAAGACAATGCTAGGCTCAATATTTTATCTTTTCAATCAAGATTATTCTATTGAAATGACGCAATGACGTAAGCAGTAGGTATGTATAACACGTCGTTAATGTCATGAAGACTTTTAAATTTACCATTTGTACAAGAACCCTTTAAAAAATTTAGTTAATTAACTAAAATTCTGAAAGGGTTCTTTTTCAAGAAAAAACTAGGAAGGAAGAACCGCGACTCATACATCAAAACAATTGACCAAACTTGCATAATAATTAAGGGAACAATGGACAATGAATTCTTTCAAGATTTTCATTAGGGATATCAACAGGTTGCAAAGCTGTATCAAAGTCGACTTTCCCGAAGTTCTACAGAAGAAACTTTAGTTTTTTCAGACACTGATGAACCTTACATTTTATCAACGAGAATTTTTAGGAATTTTTCAAATACTAACTCTTTTATTATGATTAAACCCTTTAAAAGGCTGTACCAAAAACAGTCACACCCTGTACCCGCTAAGCTTCTCGCATTTCTTCGACGCTTCTTAAAGTGTTTTACATACAACCATTTACGTTTGTGTGCGTTCGGTAAATACTTACGCATTGATGTGTGAGTTGCTACGCATTTTTGCCCATCCCCTGTTCCTCCAAGAAAAATACCTTACCCCTTTCTCCACCCACTTTGATGTACCGGTGCCGCCTTGCTAAAGAAGATATGAGACTTTTTCAAAAAGCTTAATTTAAATGAGTCGGTGGAACGACTCAATGGGAATATTCCCTAATTTAAATACTATCTTGAGGGTGGAAGGGTGGATCTCGTTTTAATTGGTATTGAATTTCGATCGGAGACTCTTGTGACATTGTTTTTTTTTGTCTTTCTTAAGATGTTATGGCTGCGTAAGAATTTAAAACTGGTAAAAAAGAAAGGATTACTTATCTAGGTATTTCTTTTTAGAAATATTAAAATGTTGGTGAAGCTTTACCTGGGTCTAACTGACGGCTAACAAAGAAAGTACCATTGCACTATACAAAATGTTTGAATTAGGTTAATTTGTAGAAACGTAAATCTATTAAGCTAAAACGACTTTATTTGCAAACATAAATGCCCTGTGCAATAGTTTACACACGATAAATACCCTTATCATAACATCTGTTACCTCAGATTCAGATACCAAATATTAACTACAAACTATTTGCTTGTCAATCCTAAGCTCATTGAAAATAATATGGTCATTTATCCGACTCTAGTCATCAGCCAATTTGAACAGATACTATTCACGGAGGAATTACAGAGGTACGTATTAAAGTGCACAAGAAGTGTGTGCTCAAGTACCAGTGTACTCTCTATTCCGTCATTCTCATAGTCTGATGGGACGAAAATCTGACGATACCATATTTTTTTTTTTAAAAGATCTTCTGCATTAGGGTACAAGCCCTGTGTCGCTTTACAAACATACAAGTCACGGACACAAAGTACACCCTGACTCGGAACAACAATTTGTGGATCACACAAAGTGGTGTCCAGTGTGGAAATCGAACCCAAGACCTCTTGCGTAGCAGTCGAACTTACTCCCACCGCGCCACAGAGGCAGTCAAGGGAACAACCATATAGGGAATTGGCACAGAAGCAACGCGACGGCAGGCCCGAGGTACAGAGGAGTATAACAATTTATTAAAACGCTATCCTTCATCTATAGATCCACATTAGTCACATTACTTAACCTTACTCGGCTGTTCAAAAAACAAAAGAAAACTAATATCATAAATGTAATGGTAGTACATCTTCACGCAAACAGTACTGCAAGATTTCGTTGAAACTATACATCAATACCTAAGTATATTGCTTATAATGTAGGCTCAATTATCGAAAATAACTAGTGAAATATAAGTACAAGCACGTTTATTGCCAAGATCCAAGTTAAGTCGTTTGTCATTGGTTTGCCATGTCAGAGATTGCATGAGCTGTCGACCAGGAAAATGGAGCAAACCAAATAAGTTGTTGGTTTCAAGGCGTTTTGTCATTTTCGATCCCAAGCAATGTGATAGAACTGGTGACAACTTGTATCTTTTGGGTCAGATCAGGTTTAAATACTTTATCGTTTAAGTAACTAGGCAAATATTAATAAATTTAAATTAGCATTAAGAATTAGAAACTCTTTCTCACTGTGTTTGTTCAGTCGTTTACTCTTGTCAAAATGGTCATTGTTTTATGATGATACATCTGCTTTTGATAATGTGATGTAATTATTGGGATGCTCCTCTAATTGTTACGGTCTTCAGCATTATCAGATGATGGAACTGGCATACCTAGACGGAAAAATAAGTTCCTAGAAAACATCTAAAAAAATGAGTATTCAATAGCATATTAATATCATTGCCTTTTAATACTTTCTTACATAATAGTTCATTTGGCTAAATTAGTACTTTCGTACCGAATTGGTGTCAAATTATTAATTAATTTCGATACAACAATGTAAGCTAAAATTAAAGATATAATTTATGGCGCCATTTCAACCCGTTCTCGTTAAAAAATAACGCCCCTACTGAATTAAAATGTCGTCAACAATTTATAATCGTCTCGAATTCGGCGCTATTCATTACGGGCACTACTTTCTTAGCTTTTCTGTTTGTAAGATCTTAATAATCTTACGAATGTTGCAGTTTGAATGTTTGTTATTCAATCACGTCTTGGTTTGAATGTACAGACTTTATCATGGATTAATTTACTTTATTAATATTATAAAGTTTTGTTTATTTAATACGATAATCTCTGAAAGTAGGCACAGTGACTGACACTTTTTTATTGAGACAACTAAATTCCTGGAGCAAAACACTAAGAACATTAGTACATGTGGACCCCTGATTTAATTTACAAATGGTCAAGAGTTGTCATATCACAACGGATGGCACGCCGTATGAAGAGTATAGAAATGACTTTTGATAGAAAAATATGGAAGAAGAAAACATATTGCGGTGTCCCCAAAGAATAAGAGCAGTAGAGTAAGAGTTGCTGTACATATAAGCGGACCACTATCAATCGGCACAGTCAGCAAATAAACGTAGATGTAAGCTCAGGGAAAAAATCCGTTTGCCGATGCACACATGCACACTAGGCCGGATCACGGCAGCAATTGGTTCGGGTCAGCTTTGTCGTTTAACAAATACTATTGTGCCCGAATGAACTACCCAATCGGCACTGTAGTGTAGTGACTGCTTCAAGCCGCCCGGCTTCATCGCTCAATAAATACTGCCAAACCAATGACAACTTTCTCTAAAGCAATAAATTAAATACCAAAGTATTTACCTCAACATTAGCAAAAATCGAAAACAAATAGGCCTCACAAAAAATAATTGAAAGAAACCCGTTAACATAAAAATAATGAAACCTTCTAAACGAACAATGCCTTTTAAAACAAAACAAAGCTCAGTGAATTCGCGTTCGCAATCAATACATGTCTTAAAAACAATTTAAAGCAAGAAAGTCTAAGCCGCCGTTCATAATGAAACGAGGAGGGATACGCCCAAACGTTGCTTGGGCATTTTACTAGACTAGATTGTCGGAGAATGTCGGAGAATATTTGAATTTATCCATGAAGAAAGAAGGAATACTTAATTTTGTTTTAGTTTAGTTTCCTTTTTATATACGAGGTGTTGTAATGTATTTTGTTTTATCCGATGCCGATGAACAATTTTAATAGTTTTCGAGAGTAAGTTTAAGTAAATATTATGTATCTATGTCTACAATTTGGCACACTCTTTATCCGAAACGGCTTGACCAATTTTACCGCATGAGGTGTCATTTGATTCATCTTAATAGTGGTCGACTAGATTAGTCAAATTTCATTTAGTTAATATTCAAAATTTAATTTTCTACAAAAAGATAGACCTTCTTAGGTACGTTTAGGTACGTCACAGTAAAAACAACTTTATAAAGGGCATTATGAAACGTGCCTTACTTTGCCTTTCACGAATATTAAGAAAAATAGTATAGGCATAATAGAAGTTTCAAAAACGGTGGGAGCTAAACGAAAGCGTTTTTTGATGGTAATTACATACTTTAATGTGATTATTATAGTTCTTACGCAAAAGTCTATCGTGAAAATAAAAACGAAAATGTAGTGGTACCAGAGAAACGGTACCACTGGTCAAATTAGGTACCATTTTCTACACGTCTGGCTGGTACCACGTCATTTTCACCAAGAATTTTATACCCAATACCCAAGACAAATGACTAAAAATAAAATACATTTCCAAAACAAAAAGTCCCTAATATTGTGTTTCCAATGAGCAAACATTGCCCCTTTTAAAATTCTATTACGTACATCCATCGTATAAGTACAGGTGGGGGTGTTTCGCACCCCTTTTTAACCCTTTCGGGGTCCAAACATTTCTTCTTTACATTTATTTCTTATGGCCTGTTTCTTCTTCTTAAATTATAAAGCTGAGCAAGGATTAAACGCTTTGATACTTGAAAAAATTATTTAAGTTAGTTCTAGTTATTGTTCATTCCTGTTCTTTAAAGCCTTCATTTTTTAAATTCTTGGTAATTTCTAACACTCAAATCATAGCCATAAAATTGAACCCCAGTTTTATTAGAATAAAGATAACATTTCTTTTCAAGTCATATGAAAATAATCGTTATTTAAGGCATATAAAAATACTCATAGTGTCTGCAATATAGCCGAAGGAAATCAAATATGTCAAATAGGTATTTTTTTTTAAAATAGGTTTAGGGTTACCTCAATAAATTCATTAAAAAAAGGGTTGTCTGTAAAGTCCGTTCACGGACGACAATTTTAGGTGATAACGTCATAAGAACACATTGATGACATTACGCGTTCGCATTGCTCAGCAACCAATTAATAACGTTAGTTCCAATTGTATCGCATGTCATGTCGCTGCAATCGCCATTCGCTGTTTTTGCGACTTGACTTTTTTTAGACACGTTTACGTACGTGCCGTGTACATCAATACTCATAACAATAAAACACATTCTTAAAACACTACGACAACGATTATATGTATTATATTTCTACTAAAAATATTCACTTCTAACAACAAAAGAATAGCGTCAAGACTAGTTAGTCGTAGTCCCCGGGAGCCGAAATGATGTTACAAAGGCGCGGAACTGGGCTAACACAAGTTTTCTATATTACAGTGCGTACCTCCTCCCCACCCTATTACACCCCCTAAAGGGTTGCGACCCACCTTTGAAGATGCGCCGAGCTTTTTCTATAATTCTCCTCTCCTAAGCGATTTGAATTTCGTTAAGTCTCGTATTTTGAGCAAAAAATAATTGTTTGAACCGATTTTCGAGTGTTTCGCCCGTTCCTTGGTATATTTCTTGTGTTTTTTGTGTCCGCAAGATAAAGGCGCGTTCTTCTATCGACATTAATGATTATTGGGAAGCACGTCACTTTCTGTAGTTTTGTTTTTCAGAAACGGCGCAATTTTTCTTATTAGTGATGACCAAAAAGTGGTATTGTTTTTATATTTTTGAGAGTGCGATTTGATAGCCTGTAGCACTATTAATATTGACGAATAGGTATGTCCGCGATCGAATATTCTGTCTGTCTGTTTGAAAAAATCATTTATTTTTGGCAGGTTTAACTTTAGGCCTAAATATCACAAGAAACAACGATTTTACTCCAGTAAAATAATAATAAAGTGGTTAATGTCATAACTCCGAAAACAAGTGGTAGGTGGTAATGGTTAAGCTATATAATATATATAAAATAATAGGAAATTATATTGAATGTCGTCCTCGAACAGGGAATAGGTACATGTACTATGAAATTATGAGTCATAAATATGTGTGTGCATATTTTTCAAATTTTTCAATTAAAAACTCACTTGTTCTAAGTGAGGAATATATATATATATATATATATATATATATATATTAAAAATGTTGTACACACGGGTAAAATTTACGCAAACGAAATTTGACTTCGTCTGCGTAAGTTTTACACGTGCTTACAACATTTTAATTGCTGTTCCGCTTGTATTAGTCGTAGCGTGATGTTATATAGCCTATAGCCTTCACGATAAATTGGCTATCCAACAGTAAAAGATTTTTTCAACTCGGAACAGTAGTTCCTGCGATTATCGCGATCAAACAAACAAACAAACTCATAAGCTTTATAATATTAGTATAGATATGAAAATATGCATCCCATAAGAAGGGATTTTTGAAACTTCATCCCCTAAGCGGGTAAAATAGTGGTTATAAGTTTGTGTTGACGTGCGCTGCCATTTTGTTATTTGTTAGAAAATTTAGGTCCATAGTAACCTACATTTTCTAACAAATGGCAAAATGCCTTTGACACTTTATTTGATGTGCGCTGCCATTTTGTTATGTGTGACAAACTTTGGGGAAGTGTGAGCTGTAATATATAAATGCGAAAACATAAGGTAGTTTTTAGCGCGATAACCACAAACCCGGCGAAGCCACGAGCAAATGCAAGTACATTAAATATTTTTCAAAACTGATATTTCAAAGTATATATTAGTGTATATACTTATTAACAACTAGTACATAATATTATATGTAGAGAAAGAATAGTAAAACACTAAATATTATTAGTATAAACGCGCCTTAAACATGACTTGGTAGAATTTTAGCAAATCCTTTTTTACTTTCACAAGGTCGAACGGTTCCAAGTCCGTCTATTTATGTTTTGTTACATTTTAGCTTTAGTTATCATTGTCTTACGTAATACTCGCGCTACCGTTAAATAAATCTCGGATTTTAAAAGAAAATGCTTTAAATATTTTGTTTTTATTGTTCCTTTTTAGATTTATAGTGTGACGGTATTTAGAAATTGGTTCTAATTATCACTCTTAGATCACATTTAGTAATTTGCCGCGTAACAAAAATGCTCTGCTGTTAGGGCACCTGTCTCACCAACGACGATAAGCGAGAAGCAGTAGCGATTTATCGCTCAAGAAACGTACAGCGTACGTATTTATTTTGTATATCCCGTCCGTGTAAACAAAAGAGATGCACTATAGATCAAGTGCCGGCAGTGTGAACACTCAGCGATCAACTATTAATATCTGTATCTCTTTTGTTCACAAGAGATCTACATAAGTATGTACTTTTCGCGAGCGATAATCGCTACTCGCTACTCTTTTTCTCGCCGTTGGTCAGACCGGTGCCTTAATGTCTCGTCGCAATATTGCGTATACTACTACTTCTAGTTATAGCTCACTGATCCGCCCCTTATTAAAACTCGAATTTCCTAAAATTATTTCTTATCCCTTTAGAAATAAATCTGCTAAATTTTACTAATCCATCTCCTAAAGTTTGGTCTAGGCGTTGATGAGTGCATGATTGTCATACTTAGCAATGTCGTAAATTCTTTTTCTACACGATAGTGGCCAGCATTAAAGTATCTCTTTGTCAATACAATAATTGCATTTTGAAAGATAAAAAAATTTGAAGTTCGGACTCAGGAATCGAACTCGCGACTTCCATGTGCCAAACCGATGATCGAAACACCTATCTGGTTCTATGTTACTAGACCTCAAACTTCTTCATCCTTTCTTGCAAGCGAGTTTACATAAAAGACTGAATTTACATAAAAAAGCGGCTTGCACCTTTCTGTGAAGTGACGTCACAATTGCCGTTAGAAGGTTCACCGATTTGTCAAGTCTCTCTAGTTCTGACGGCTCAACGATGGAATAAATAAAAGTAAACTCAATTAACACACAAAAAATAAAATTAGTAAGCAAACAAACCTCTCCGCCTCAGGTACGTAATTTGAGATAGCCCAGAGTCTGGGCAATTAACTAGACGCATCACGCATAATTCATCATTGACCCCTACCATGGTATTTCGAAACAATCGAGATATCGTTTTAAAATATTTTGTGTTCTACTTAAAACAGTTATCCAAACTTCACAGTCGAATACTAATTTTTTTACGTCGCCGTTCAATATGATGCTGTCACTATCACTTTAAAGTCGATAGCACGACTCAAAGTTAAGTAACGTATTTGGGGTATGATGAAAACTAAGAAAATCGGCTTTTGACGTCGTCGATTCTAATTTCAAAAATTGTTACTTTGACGTCGGCTCCAATGCCACTCGTCCAACGTGTGGATCTAGAAAACGCTCGTACCAACGTAGGCGCCAATGTTATTTTCTAGAGCGTTAGCGTCGGTGTTAGTCTATGCTGCTTGATCCCGGTGATAATTTGTCAAACAACATTTTTGGAACTATTACCTTACTTATCTTGTCATCATTTTATCTTATTTATTTTATTTTTATATTCCAATGTGCTATTTTGCTCTTTATTACTTTTATGTTCTTATAATCAATAATTTTCTTCAAGAAAAATGTCACTTGTACCATTTTTTTCGCCACAAAACACTAACAAAGACCCCGATAAATACAATTTCCTGAAAAAGTTTTATGAGCTCAACGAACTTATTTTACTTATTTTATGACAAGCAAACCCAGTCTCAATATATTTGGGTAACAACTGAATATAGGCTACATTTTGCTCATAAAGTAAACTAAGTTATTTTGTCAATCGTCATAATAAAGATACAAGTCGGTCGACGTTCATTATGTTAGCCGATATGCTAATATCGGATCGATACGCACTTGATGGTACTATTGTTATTCGAGCTTTGATTATACCTATAGTAACGATAAAATGAAGACATCAATAAATAATGAATCTTAACTGTCATAGACTAGCTGCTTTAAAAAAATGTGGCTTACCTCAGCGGACAGATTTCGATTGAACTTTTCCCAGCAGTTATCTTACTACCCGACTGCGCAAGAAGGAGGGCTATGTTTTTCGAGTGTGTATATATGGATGTATATTTCTTTGGCAAGCTCTAGAGCCTAAACGGCTTGATGGATTTTAGTGTGAGAGGTCTGGTCAGATTCATTTTAGTTGTGAGAGTGACACTGGGTACTACGTTAAATTAAAAAAAAAACAAATTATTTAATTTTGGCGCCAATATTTACTTTTACCCACTTGTATATAAAAAAATAAACTGCAAAACATATTAAATTTAAAGGGTATTTTGTCTTTTTGCTGTCGGGTTCTTTTAATTTTTAAAGTACTTTTTTTTTGGATTTTCATTTAAAAAACATTAAGGGTTTTGCACACAAAAAGAAAAACCTTCAAAACGCCTTCTTCATTACTAAGAACGATATATTGTGTTGCAACGGTAGGGGTCACGAACGTAGATACGCGATAGAACACGCGTGTCCCGGACAATCGTTTAAGGAAGTGCTTGTAAAGGATGGAGAGGGACCGCTGAGAGTATTTGAGAGGGCTTCGGCTTGTTTACATTGTTACAAGAGAAATTAAAAAAAAAAACACATACTCCATTCTTTTCTCATTATAATATTGTAATATTCTCTTCAGTTATTGAATACAGTATGACTTCTCACTTTCGTAGGGACGAATTTGTCAACAAAACTAGCCGTGGTTTAGAGAGGTTAGGTCACGGTAACATTATCTTTAAATACCGTGGTTAAGTCTTAAACCATAGAGATAGATAACGAAACTAAATCCCGTGAAATATTCAAGATGCGATACCTTTTAATTAAATGTTGATAAACTTTCACGATTTGTACACATTATGAATATATATATACTACGGGTCTTAATCACGTGAATAATTTTATTATTTTATTACCCGACGTTTCAACCATATTGCAACGGCCATGGTCACGGGTAGACCTAAGCCATGAGTAGAGTCTACCCGTGACCACGGCCGCTGCAATACGGCGAAACGTCGGGTATTAAACAAGGTATTTTACCTTTTATTTACCCGAATTTTTAAATTTTGTTAAAATTGTACCCATCCCACGTCAAAAGCAACCAGTGAATAGTCACTATTAACGGATTGGCTGCTTATGACGTGATAACGTTCTATAAATCGATGACAGGCTGCACGCACGAAAAAGTATCACGTTCCGCCTGCTGATAGGCTGATAGTATCAGCCTGTCAGTAAATGGCGATTACAGTGACTTGCGATACAATTCAAACTAAAGCTATCACAGGCATGGTTGTTTATTAATAATAATAATAATAATAATAAATCTTTATTAGCTCTTTGATTACACTTTAAAAATAGAAGCCCTTATTACAATGTCATCAACGTTTACTTATGACGTTATCACGTAAAATTATCGTCCGTAAACCGACTTAACAGACAACCATTTTTTTCTCTTAGAGGTAAAAAATTCTTTCCTCTTAACAAGAGAAAAGATTTTTTGTGTAACGTAGGTACTATCCATATTTTACTTAGTATAATAATAATAATATCTTGGGACAACTCACACAACGCTATCTGATCACAAACTAAGCAGAGCTTGTATTAAGGAAACCAGACAACTGATAAACATACTTATATATTTCTAAATACATACATATTATAGACTAGCTGTCCCGCGCAACTTCGTATGCGTAAATTTTTCCGGTTTTTGCAACATTTCTCGTCGCTACTCCGCTACTATTAGTCGTACCGCGATGTTATATAGCCTTCCTCGATAAATGGGCTATCCAACAAAAAAAAGATTTTTTAAATCGGACCAGTAGTTCCTAAGATTAGCGCGTTTAAACAAACAAACAAACAAACTCTTCCGCTTTATAATATTAGTATAGATAAATAACACCCCGACACAGAACAAACCACAGTGCTCATCACACAAAGTTTTATCCTGGGTGGGGATCGAACCCACGACCTCTTGCGTAGCAGTCGGATACACTCCCACTGCGCCACAGAGGCAATGTATAATCCTATTATCCGTAGTGTAGATTCAAATTAATGACATCACCATTGTTATTGAGACCTAAAGTACTAATATATTCAAATTACCATAAAATACAGTTTGATTGTGACACGGTACAATATAACTCACAATTACTCTACCGATTTTGATTTTTCGTAATAAAAAAAATAAAAATTTATAAGGCCATCTCCACACTAAGCGACTTGAAGACGCGTGTTGAGACAATCTGTCTTACTCAGGTCTGTCAGCGGCACCTATGTGCATCAAGCGGCGGGCCCCGTATGTGACCGACATTATTCTGTTTGTTTATTTCTGAATAAGATAATTTATATTTCTATATCTTGTTTGTTTATATTACAGTACCTGGATGACCGAGCTTCGCTCGTTATTTTTTTTAAACGATGTTTTCCAAAAATGAAACCTAGCTAGATCGATTTATCTCCCCCGAAAGCCCCTGCATACTAAATTTCATGAAAATCGCTGGAGCCATTGCCGAGATTCAGATTATATATATAGGTATATATATACAAGAATTGCTCGTTTAAAGGTATAAGATAACAGTAATTTGTATTAAACATAATGTGTGTGTGTTAAACAATATTTGTATAACAATGATGGTTTATACCCAAAGTGTTATATTTGTTGGTAGTAGTTCTGTGCTATTAAACATTTATTGGAACGAAGTTCCTTATCGCGCGTTGTGAAAGGGGGCTAGACGGAAAAAAATCATACGAAAAGTTGTAACGACACTTTTTGCTAAAATAAATTATACTATAATAAAAAAATAAAATTTTATTACAATTCCTTCATTAATTAATCGAAAGGAACTTCGTTCCATCCGGGTGTCCCTTGACACCTCTCATACTTTTTATTACAATATATTCACAACTATCTTTACAAGTAATAGTGTAATAACTAAACTACTAATACAATATAAAATTGGTGGCCCGTTTGAATTCACTCAGTGAGCACAAGAATCTATACTTATATTATAATAATAATTTTATAATTATTATTAACCATAATGTGTGTGTGTTAAACCAAATTTGTATAACAATGATGGTTTATACCCAAAGTGTTATATTTGTTGGTAGTAGTTCTGTGCTAAAACATTTATTTAGTGCAATATACTCTTTACAGGTACATAATAGTGTAGTAACTAAACTACTCATATGTACACAATGTAAAATTGGTGGCCTGTTTGAATTCACTCAGTGAGCACGAGAATATACCTGTATGCTTTCATTTAAGTAAGTAACTTTGGTGACTAAAAAGTTTTTATTCCTTGGTTATAATTTCTTTTTAAATTCGACCCGATTTTAATTTCGCATGGTAGCGATTGGTGTCAAGTTGTGAAATTAGTTGCTATGGAAGGATGATGAATCTTTTGTCGCAATTAATGGCTTTTTAACGAATGCATAATATTTTTTCCATCGATTCGCCATAGGCTACAAAAATAAGTTGTGAGATTTGGCTGTGATTTCATTAATAAACGTAATATATAATAATAATATCTTGGAACAACTCACACAACGCTATCTGATCTCAAACTAAGCAGAGTTTGTATTGTGGAAACCAGACAACTGATAAACATACTTATATATTTCTAAATACATACACATTATAGATAAATTACACCCAGACACAGAATAAACCATCGTGTTCATCACATTTCATATCATATGAATTAATTACTTTTAATAGTAACCTTTATTTTTGTTTTTTTTGCCGATTTTTCTTCTTCTATTCTATTATCTATACTATAATAATATTATAAAGCTGAAGAGTTTCTTTCAACGCGATAATGTCAAGAAGTAGTGGTCCGAATTGAAAAAATATGTTATTGTTAGATAGCCCATTTGTCGAGGAAGGCTATAGGCTATATAACATAACGCTGCGACCAATAGCAGCGGAGCAGCAATGTTAAAAAAATGGAAAAAAATTACGCAGACGAAGTTGTGCTGATTATAGAATTGTATAAGCTACGGGTCTTAATCGCGTAAATATTTTATTTTAAGGCTAAATACCTTTGTTTATTGCCCGACGTTTCGACCGTATTGCAACGGCCGTGGTCACAGGTAGACTGATAAAATTCTATAATGTGTACAAATCGCGAAAGTTTACGACGTTGTGCTGGTCGGCTAGTGAAAAATAAGGACAAAACACTAGCATAATAAAATGCCGTTCATAAAGTATTATGAATGACTCTATAATATATGAGGTCCATAGACGTATCCAGGGTGGGTTTCATTATATCCACGGTTGTCTTGGGTACCGAATTTCTTATATTCTTTGCCCAATTGTCTATTGTGCCCCCATCACCCCCCAAAGGTATTTAAAAAAAAATACCTTTTATAAAAAAAAAAATCCTTTTTACCTACCTTCCATCGTGCATACAACTTACACTTACCCAGCTTGGCCAAAACTAAATGCACCCCCATCCTGGCACGGGGGCACGTGCCCCCAACAGACGGTTGTCTTATCTACCGAATTTCTTATATTGTATTTAATTTCTTTGGCCATTTGCCTATTCTGCCCCCCCCCCCCAAGGGTTTTTCTGGAGCACCCCTCCCCCCTAATCGTGCGTGCAACTTACACTAGCCTAAAACTAAATGTACCTTCCTCCTCCGTCGTAAACATGTTAGATCCGGCACGGCCATTTGCCTTTCGTGCCCGCCCCCCCCCTCCCAGAATGAAATCCTGGATCTGCACCTGTAGAGGTCTATCAGTTCATAAGTCCGTATGGGTGGGTGAACCACGATCTAAAAGGGGAAACACAAATACACAAGGCAAGTAAAACCCATTACAAGTACATCACGTTGGTATGTAAATCTGTAATCATCACTCACAGTCTTAATTTCCAGTTCTTATCAGTAAAAAGCTAACACCCCATACTTTTAAACTTTAATAGTTATATTGTACCTTATGATGATGTGATAGAGTGCATACTTGAATAACAAATGTTTTTATCTAAAGGAGTCTAAGTTAACGCTATCGCGAACGACTTCAGTGACGCGTGAAAGAATCAAGAAAATGTCTATTTTTGTTGGAACTTGCGTTGACTAGGGATTTGTTTTGGGTATTCTGCCTAATATCCAAATTCCTCTACGAGGACAAGTACTTGCTTTGTACCTAATTCTTTAATTCCTTACTATAGATAGGTAGTTCAAAAATTTAACGACAATTTAATATGATTTATATTTTTTTTTGACATAATTTTCGGCAAAACTGAATGATGAATAATCATACAGGAAATGATCTACTATTTGACGCAAAATGTTGGTACTGAATAGACCTTAATACAGTTTAGTGACAAAATCAATGAAAATTATACGTAGACATATACTTATATTTTTGTAAATGGACTGAAATAAAACGGTATATCGAAAAACCTGTAGAGAATCGAACAGAAAATATTATTCGAACACAACGGTTCTCGCGAGCTATTTCTTTGTCTGATTAAAAAAGGAAAATAATAAACATACTTATGCCTTTATAAAATTGCTTAGTAGGATTTTATTCATGTAATGAAAATAGTTCGGCAGAGTAAATTCTAATCCATATGCCGAGCTTTGAGATTCATCATCGATTAACGGAATTGGCTGAAGCTACAGAAACCTACTAACCTAATCCTAACTCGCCCAAAACTGTTATGCACTTCAAGATAGTACTAAAGTTTCAAGAACCGACCATCCTCGTGAATACACTTCGGATTTAAGCTTACTATGTTTAGGTATGAGGCAAATATTCGCAAGAGTACCTACTTCTAAGCAAATATTTGTCTTATCAATATTGCATACGATTTTAGGCTAATTATTTCGGTGCAAATATTACTAACAAGTACAATGTTGTTAATTTTTAAAGCTGTTTAAGAGTCGTCTACATAAAAGTTACCGACGGCTTTCGTCTAATTTTTTTTTCACGCTGTAAGGTACAAGCCCCGTGTTACGGGGTCTTTACAAACATTCAAGTTATAGACACAAAGTACACCCAGACTCGAAACAACAATTTGTGGATCACACAAAGTGGTGGTGGGGAATCGAACCCACGAACTCTTGCGTAACAGTTAGATACACTCCCACCGTGCCATTTGTTATGAATGTTTAATGAATCGCTTTGATATTGTTTAATGTCTAATTTTCTAGTCTGGCATCTCAAATTGAAGCATGTCAAAATATACTCTAAATTGTATATTTTAGCAATTTGCCTAAGTTATAATAATATAAGTCAATCATCAAAGTCTATATGAAACTTCATTTTTATTTATACTCAGATATGGCTTCGTCAAAATATTAGACGCATAATCAACGGATGTTCCTACGTTAATTAATCTAGGATATCATCCGATATGCCCTGGAGCACTGTAAAATGTGACGTCAATTTAGTATGCTGCGACACCGTTCCTTTATAGTTAGCTAAACTAATTCCTGTATAAAACGGAACGCAGTCTATACTGTCATTCACATAAATAAATTTTAAATGTACAATGTATAAGATCAACAAGAAAAAAAAGGGAACGTAGTTATATTTAAAAATGGAATATTCAAAGTTGTTTAATGTGTGAATCAATGGAATAAATTTAAATTTCTCGTGCCTGTTGATCAGGTGATCAAAGTACTGAGAGCACCTTACCTCGTAAACACCAGTGCTCACAGCACAAAAATTGCGACAAATTGTGACGTCACATATTTCCTAAGGATACTGCGGCAATACACTAACAGTCATAACGGAACGAATCTCTCCCCAGCACTGAACAGTGCTCACAGTGTATATCGCAACATTCACCTGATTTCTTGTTTTAAAACTTACGGGATTTTTCTCCATATTAGATATATTTAGAGACTTAATCGCGTGAATTATTTAAAGGTATGAACCTTTTATTTACCCGACGTTTTGATCGAATTGCACCGATCGTGGCGACAGGTCATCTGACCAAGATCGTTGCAATTCGATCAAAATGTCGGCTAAATAAAAGGTTAATTATCTTTAATGAAAATATATATATTACGGGTCTTAATCGCGTGAATAATTTAAGGTAAAATACCTTGTTAATTGCCCGACGTTGCGACCGTATTGCAACGGCCGTGGTCACGGGTAGACTCTCGAAATATATCTAATAAACACCTAATTTAGTAGGACAATAGACTTTATGAGATTATACGTTAAGTCAAAGCGTATTAAATCACAATTAAAACCATCTCCGATTTATACTCTTTGGTCATCACAGAGCTGTTTGAAAAGTGCGAGTTGGTCCAAAGTTTCGGCTAATGGGTTAAAAAGAGGAGGGGGTGACGGCTCGAATTTTTGGAAATTTCGGATATAATTAGAGGAGCGATCGCATTAGAGACGTCACTTTTGGTTTATGGCGTCGCGTCAACCGTCCGAAGACATTCTACTAAGTTTTATTGAGAGACTTGTAAACTTGACGGTAATGTGGCGGTGGAACGATGGAGGAAAGAAACCTCGGAACTTGGTGTATTATTTTGTGATTAGTATTCTTGTATTCTGAACAAATACTTGCAGTATTTTGTTAAAAAAGGAAATATCTGTCAAGAGTGAAGAAATTGTTATGAAATTATTTTTGTGTTTATCACATTATTAGCTGACCCGCGCATCTTCGTCTGCGTAAATTTTCCCCTATTTTGCAACATTTTTCATTGCTGCTTCGCTCCTTTAGGTTGTAACGTGATGTTGTATAGCCTACAGCCTTCCTTGATAAATGGGCTATCCAACAGTAAAATATTTTTTTTAATTCCGACCCGTAGTTCCTGAGATTGTTGCGTTCAAACACACAAACAAATTTTTCCCCGTTTTTGCAACATTTCTCGTTGCTGCTCCGCTCCTATTGATCGTAGCGTGATGTTATATAGCCTATAACCTTCCTCAATAAATAGGCTACTCAACAGAAAAATATGTTTTTTGGTATAATTAACATTTAATTCCGGCATTCGTTATGATAAAATCCAACCAATTAGAAACAATTTTGAATCAATCCTAGTTCAATATTTTAGGCTCTATAGAAAGTCGGATGCATTAGGAGACGCTTGAAGTTGTGTCGATACGCATAATTTAATAATTTATCTATTAGAAAAAGGCTCCTAAACATCAATATTCCAACGACCCATCAAAACTCAACTAATGACTTTAGCAATTGATTGTAGTCCCCACTTTCATGCAGCATTTTTTTATGTTGTTCCTAATTCAAAACCAACGATGCGACTTAAAAACAAAATCTCTTCCGCCAAATACAAACATTCTGAATTTAAAATTCAAACAAACTCCTCACAGCCAGCGCCGGTTCCGTGCCATTGGCCATACATTAATTTACGAGAACGATATTAAGCCTCGTATTAGGGCAAAAACAACGATTGTTATGCACCCTCCTTCCTTCAAGACACGTGTATGTATGGTGAAATTTTGACAAATTTAAAATTGGAAGATATTTTTTTTTTTGCCGAATTATAGCTTTGGAGCCAAAAGAAGTTCCCAATAGGGGTTATATTAATCAGTTCACTTTGAAATTAGTTATACGGCCTTTTTTGTTTTTGACTGTACCTAAGTACATTTTGGAATACATTTAAAATTAATATCAGTGTCTGTAAACATAATATACCAAGTGCTCAAGCACAGAAGGAAAGCTTCATACACCTTCGGAACAAAGCGGTCCGAGTTTCTATTTCGCTTGATGGTGCGATGTAAAGGCTATTCCTTGAGAATTTGTGTACTCTTGATATTTTGTGCAGATATTGACTGAAATGAAACATCTGGGTCATTCAAGCTACAGTCTTTTAGTACCTCTTCTTAATACGTCACACAAAACGTACTATGAAATAAAACGATGATACAAATATTTTCGTAGAGCTACATGTAGAAACAGCATAATAATACATTAATCTATTAATACCTTAATCGCATTTTATGATTCGTTTTTATACGAAACCCTGTCAACCTATCCAAAGACGACCTTCCAACAAAGGCCAATAAAAACCGAGCAAGCATTTCACTAATTCGATATTTCGTTATACCACAATACATGACAAGATAACACGCGACCAAAGTTCTACCGCCGTACCCACAGAACATACAACATTTTTTTTTTTAAACAGGCAACAAAACCAATAATTTGAAAGGTTAATATTATGCTAAACGTACGCGGCACGGTATGGTACAAAATGTTCGTGCATGGATTTTAATTATTATCATGTACCGAATACGACTTCTAATAAATGTCATTATGAGGCTGTGTCTTTACAAACTTAGACTGCACCCATCTAAATTTGTACACATTCTTATTAGCTTTAGTTAAGGTTGAATTTTGTATGATTTGTGGTTTGGTAGATGTTGGTTTATGTTGGTTCTGATATAGTTCTTTAATGGAATCGCAATGTCATGTGCGTGACAATGACGGTACGTAAATAATTTAGTTGAACGTTTTATATGGATGCAAGGCTAGAACAGTCTTTGTATTGAAACTTTTGTTGGTATTTTTGCATCGAAAATTGTGTATTACGATTATTATCTTATGATTTAGATTGCACAAGTTCTAAATTTTCGTTTTAGTTAGCTATTAAGGTTTAGTAAGTCGCTGTGTTTAGTAATTTCTGCAAACGTTACAAACTTGCTTATGACAAATGAGCAATTGTTCTTTGTTACTTTGATTACTGTTTGTAAGGTTACGAAGGAGGAATGTCATACAATTTTGAAACTTTCCATGTTCACTTCAATTTGATTTATTCGTGACAGCTGCATTTAGTTCCAACATGTCAGTTAAAGTTCTGACAGACTTTATTGCAAATTACCTAAAATGAAATGTACATAGTCTTGTAATAAACTATAGAAAAAATAATGTAGACTATTGTTTTTAATTTTTCCCGACAACAACTCGGTATTCTTACATTTAATTTATATGTATTTTTAAATTAACTTATACATTTAACTTATTTTTCAAAATGTAATAGGTAAGTTTATATTATACGAGTACCTGGTGGGGTTAGGACCTGGTGATCTGTAACATAGATTTCCACCTACTTCAGATGCCAGCTCTTTGTATACTAAAAACCTTGTTAGTTTTAAGTTCTATGTTGTAAATTTATTGTGTCTGTATGTATATACGGAGAAATAAAAATAAATATTCAATTCTCTTTAATAAAATCCTAAGCACCGAAGTTCTAAATTTTTCATCTTAATTTACTCGTATATAAGTAAATCATAAGCTACTTAAAAAATAACATAATTCAAATATCGAACAAAAATAGTTCAAACTCTACATTTGAATTATGAAGCTCTTTGTTATATCAACACTCTAACCTCAACCATAACCCTAAAAATTAAAAAAAAACTCTCTTAACATAATTCTTAAACAACAACACTTAACCCACCTGATCGTCATCAGAATATCGAACCAAAACAAGGGACAATAAGACCAGTAGGCTGTAAAACGCGTTTGCGCGCAAAAGGAGGCGAGGGGGTTGACGGGCGGACTTAAGTCCTACCCTTTTAAAGATTCCACCGTCCTCTCATTTTTAAGACTTTACAATACCAACACATAGACATCGCATATCGTCGTTGCTCGTGTAAAATCACGAATAAGAAAATTAATGGAAAAACAAATTTGTACTTTATGATCTTCTACATAAAACATAAATTTAAAAATTCGGTTGATTTTTTATATTCGTGGTTTTGCAAGTGACGACGATATTTTGAATTCGGAAGTCTTTCAGAGGGGAAGAAAGGAATCTTTCTTTACCGTTTGCTTGTGTGAGTGTGGATTAAGTAACGTGTATGTTAGATTGGATTTTTCCGTGTTGTTCGTAATTAGAGAGAGTTCATTAGGATGTGGGATGAGTCGTAATGAGGCTTCAGAGGACATTGAATATAACTCTCGGTCTGTCGTTCAAGCACGCGATGTGACTCAAGTGTATTTAGATGTTGTGTTTTAAAATTGGAATTGGATTATGGAAGTGCGTGGGAGGGCTTTTAGAAAAAAATATGATAAAAAATAAGAAAAACTTGATAAGGGTAATACTTTTAAATGATAGGTGATATGGTTTAGGTATTTTTATTGTTTAACATAAAGATAAATATTAATGTTATTTATAAATAAAAATATGCCATAAAAATACGTATTGATACTATGCAAAATTCATAAATGAAACTTATATTTTTGATAGTTGACTCTTTATTTTTCTTTATTTCTTAATTTTTTTTTAAGAAGACTCCCGCGTTTGGTTACAAGCCGTGTCGCGGGGGACTTTACAAACATACAAGTCACGGACATAAAGTACACCCAGACTAGGAACAACAATTTGTGGATCACACTAAGTGGTGTCCCGTGTATGAATCGAACCCACGACCTCTTGCGTAGCAGTCGGACACACTCCCACCGCGCTACAGAGGCAGTCAACTTGACTAAAAGTAAGAACTTCTATTTTATTGTTTGTGTCTAATTTTACTACGAGGCTCTATTTTGTAACATGAAAGTGTTAAACGCTTTTTTATTTCTTTTACATAAATATTACTTTTTGTAACTTAATATACAAACTAAAAAAACTCGGGCAAGTGCATGTCGGGCCACGCATAATGTAGGGTTCCGGAGCCCCCCCCCCCCCCCCCCCCATTCCAATAATGAGGCCTAAGAAGTGGGTTTTCTGTTGTTTTTGTTTCATACTTACAACGTTATTTCTATTTAATAATTATTTTCAATGAAATTTGTACAAAAATGTTGTTACTTCTCATTTGATCAGAAGTTACTCGTAAACTTGTAAAGCCTACTTAGTTGTAATAGTTTCCCTTTTAATTTCACTATCATCATTTTAATACCTTTTTATATCACACTACCGTGAATTTTTTCACATACCCAAAACCATATAGCTGACCGAGGGGGGACTCGGACATTTATTATTATTATTATTACATATAGGGGAGATACCCTCCTAATTTTTTTTTTTAAGATTTTATTATTCCACTGCATCGGCGTAAGTAATATGTGTATCCATGCAAAATTACTATTTTCAAGCACTAACAGTCTCTGAGCTAAGCTACTGACGGACGGACATGGCGAAACTTCAAGGGTTCCGTTTTGCTATTTTGGTTAACCAATAAAAAATACGACATCAAATTCCATACAAATATCAGGATAAGTAGACACTCGATGTTGGCAGTTTAATATTTTTGCGGTATTACGCAAAACGCTATATAAAGGTGTGTACATACTGGCTAGGTAATATACTATTCTTATTTGCCATTTCGAATTTTGAATTATTGACAACCATAATTTTAGCTAACAATTACTAACTTTGATCATCTCAGTAACCCCATTTTAAAAATATTACCATCTTGGGACAACACACACAACGTTATCTGATCCCAAACAAAATCAGACAACTGATAAACATACTTAAATATTTCTAAATACATATTATAGATAAATAACACCAGACACAGAATAAACCATCGTGCTCATCACACAAAGTTTAATCTTGGGTGATCAAACCAACGACCTACGGCTTGGCAGTCAGGGTCACTAACCACTAGACCAACAGGTCAGTCATTTTGTTTTATAATACCTTTTTAGCAAACAAGCACTCATGGTATTCTTTAAATGATCACAATTTGCAGTTTACAGTTCTTAATCATGTAGAAATATGCTATGACAATAACTATTAATATTCTTTTCAATAAATCTTAAATTATTTAGGTAAGTATTAAACTTTAAAATAACTATACAACTGACTTCTGACTACGTATGAGTATTAGAAATACCTAAACAATACTTAATCATAGTCATAGTTATTTATTGGTTAGGAATTCCTATATGTCACTTAACTATGGGTAATGCTACTTAACTATATATACTTAACTATGGGTCATGCTCAACAGTATATGTGTCGCTACTATTTACCTTGAATTGATAGTGACAGCATGAGAATAACAGCGTCTCCAAACTGATTATTCCGTTGTAAGACACGGAACTTATAAAATGTATGATAAGCTTACTGCCTATTTGATAGTAAGCAGTAATCGTAGCCGAACTGTGAGCGATACTATTCGTATGTAAAAATGTGTGAACGAATACTCAAAGACATCGTAGCACTTATTGATGACGTCAATGATGATGAGCTACGAAAAAAGAATGTGCTACGACGCACACCTCTACGATTTTTTTAAGTGCCTCTATAAATGTTATGGTATAATAAATATTATGGAGGAGTGTGCGACGACGTATTACTAATAATATTCTATTAGACATAATGTATTTTTTTTAAATGTGTTATAAATCTGATATCGGAGAAAAATAATTTAAACTTTGAATCTATTTAATACTTACAGCAATCTTTTCAAACTATGTTATGGAGAGAGACTTGTAAACTTGACGGTAATAATCTAGAAGTGCGTGTATTATTTTGTGATTGGTATTCTTTTCAAATACTTACAATATTTTGTCCAAAAACACTTTTTATTTTGCATTATTTGTAACAAAAAAAAATATTTTGTTTCAAATAATGTAACAGAGATTTGCTCGAGCCTACACGCGAAAAAAGCATTTTTTTTACCAAAAGAATTGAAAAAAAAATTGTATTCTTTTTTCAGCAAGAAAAATAGAATGCTACCAAGTCCGTCTGCCCGAGTCTTTACCGTTCTATGAAGCAGTGTATACCACATTTCTACCACTAATTGGCAAGCAATGATTCTTTGTTATCGAGCCCGGTGACCGGAACTTTGTAGTGTTGTTTGGACTCCGCCATTTTAATTCTCCAAGCTTATAGTACTGCCTTAATTATTTAATGCTGCGTTTTGAAAAGTGAGTCGGTGCTTTTGTGTGTGAGTTGGACTTTATTTGCAGTTTTTGTTAAAGAGCCTGGCGAGTGCTATTTTATTGAATGTGGTGATTTAATTCGCTTGTTTTTGAGTTTTTTACTGATTTTCGTAAAATTTACTGTTGAGTAATTTATACGAGAGCATGTTAAACTTTATTTTTCTCATCTTATAGGATCACATATAACGGACACCCTATGTACAAATATCTTGTAACGGATAATCACGAATATTCAGACTAGAACAGATAGCCACCCCGAAATTATAAGAAGTTAAAACACTATGGTTTATCTCATTTCTTTTTTAATTATAATGGTTTGAATTATTGCTTTTGTAGCTATTTGTACAAGCCTAGTTAATGGTAAAGTTGCTATTTGTGTAAGTTACATGTCTATGATCCCCTGTGAGAAGCTAGATTCTTCACCAGAGAATCATAGACATGTAACTTACACAAATAGCAACTTGTAACTGATCTTCAGGCCCATTCAAGACTTGTCAGATGTAGTTGCTTATCTTTTAAATGCTTAAGTTTAAATTAATCGTTAAGATATTAGTTTATATTATTGTATAGATAGATAATTACAAAGCATTTCCTTGTTTTAAACAACGGTATTATAACCATAACACCAGTAAAAACATAGAAAACAACGGAATCTCCAAACCTTTACACAAAACTTAATATATAAAATATTCAACCTCTTTTTAAATAAATCACTGAGCCAAACAGTGCCAGTACGTGCTCCCTTCTTCAAAAAATCACTAAAAAGTAAAGAAAAATCTCTTCACCGAAACATTCATTAGGTCGTGTGTCATGTCCCTAAGTTCGCACATGTCACTACGACCCTTGTTTGCGCACCGCTTGCCCCTTTGAATACTAACTCACTGGATACTTTTGTATTTCGAACGAGAATTTTCTTTTTTAAACCTTGAGTGCGTTTGTTCGGGTTTAATTTCACTAATGTTAAGTAGGTGCTATTTTATCTATGGTTCTTTTTTTAAATTGTTTCTTATTTTCCTTTTCAAAGGAGATTATGGGGATGTTTGAATGGATACCTTTGCCTTTGTTTTTTAACTAGCATTGTTGTGGTAGAACTTTTTTAGATTTGTGAATATATGGCGACCAGCTGAGCTGTCATCGTTTTTACAACTCCGCGTTTAACGTACTAAAATACCTACTATGTAATACAGTTTTTGTGCGGTCAAAGTTTACAATACACTGACAGAAATTGGGTAGAAAATCTCATAATCAGTCAAAAATAAGAGGCAGAGTTTTTTTATGCTACTTATTATTCGAATGACTTGCAGAAAAAAATGCCAATATATGTTTCCCACGTGTGAGTTTGACTGACCCAATCTATGAATAAATTGCAACCAACAACATTTAAACGTTCATATTTGAAATATTACTATGATTACTGGTTCAATGGGCCATTTAGCACAACAAAATATTATTGCTGTTTATAACTAAAATCTTCCAGCTCACACCTACGCGTAAATTAAACATTAACGCCCCCGATTCCTTTTGTCATATACCCTCACAATTATTGGTATACAGCATTCATATCGCGTTACATTCCTTTGATTACAGAAAATTTACAATAGAAAATATAATTTTGAGGTAGGAACGACTCTTTGGTGAAATATCAAAGAAAATGGTGGTGAAGTTAAAATAATAACAAACGAAAACAATCGTCGCTTAAATGTTTAATGCCGAAACAATGAGGATGTCTAATAACAAATTGTTAAGTTTGTCCCGTTGGGCATCGATGTGAACGTAAATAAATTTTGGGGTTAACATTAATTTAAGAATGAATTACAGAGCCTCATACTGACTGTGATTTCGGTAAAAATATTCTTAAAAAGCATTGGTTCTAAAAACGTAGACAAAAAATATTGTAATCTGTAATAGTAAGTATTAGTAGGAACGTTCCCATTGACGTATAGACCAGGATTGGGCCGCCCTTTCAATTTAAAAAGTAAAAATTGACTGCAAAGCGTGAATGAGAGAAAAAACTCGTGCGGCCTTTGACAGGTATTGTCCACAAAATAGCATTGTCACTTTCTAGAGGTGGTCAATTTTGTTAGGTTATGGCGCAGTCCTCTTCTTTACGTGAACGTAACTACATGCATTTTTTTATTTATTACAATTGAAAAATGCTAAGTAGGTGTGTTATTTACTTTGGAATAGTGTATTCATTAGTAATAAGTAGCAAAAACACAGTACTAAAAAATAGGTTAATCTGAACAACGTTTCGTTAACTAATAGGGAAATAAAGCATGATTTTTAAATGTAAAGAGAAGAAAGCACATTAAAGGCACTAAATCCCATCACATAACAATACATAGCACTACTCAAGTAGATCGACTAAAAACAAAATACACTAAGGAGGCACATTTTGCGCAACCATTTTCTTAATTCGACATAGATTTTTCCAATCGAGATAAAAGGACATTGAAGCAATCCGAAAAAAGTCACGTAAAGTCAGGAGCGGGACACTAATTTCGGCATAAATATTAAGGCCCAACGTTGAATTTTAAAGGCGGCAATTTGAACCTACACTCTCGTCCTGATCGCGGGATAATTTATCTTAACGAAAGAAAGGGGTGGGCGCGACCAGGCGAATGGGGTGGGGAGGACCCAAAAATTGGGTAAAAATGTTGCCAGCCAGCGATTAAACCGTTGGGGGAGATGCGTCGTATTAATCACCACCCAGGCGTCTTCGTGGATTTTAGAAATATCTGTATAGAGATGTTTTGGTGTGACAATGTTTGCGCATCTTTATACCAATATTCTTTAGAACACTCTTTCTTTGTGTATCTTTTTAATTATTGTTTTATTATATATACATATACATGGTTTACATGACTTATTAAATTTATTATAAATCTTTTAATTAAAATCAAATTTTGTTACTTAAAAATAACTGATTGATTCAACAAAATCGTAATGATTTTGTTGAATCAATCAGTTATTTTGTGTAATATAATTTTGTGATTTTGTAAAATGACCAGTACATTGTGATTTTATTATAAGTTCCACGGTAGCTCCTCATTTAAGAACTGCCACCTTACTGTATTTTTTACAAAATTGACATTTACAATCAATAATTGATTTGGTATTAATAAATTAACAATGAAATTGTCAAAGAATGTTGAATCAGTTGAACAAAATCAGAATAGAATACACAAAACCTGATTAGTATTTCTCAGTAATTGTACTCACATAAATCAACAAGCTTGGACAAAGCAACTGGCATGTCACAATGTCCCAAGTGTGACAACCGAACTCCTAACTGGTAAATTAGCATGTTCCAATATTCTAAGTGTGACAACTAAACTTCTAACTGGTGAACACAAACAGCTCTATAAAATTAAGCACGCTGCCCTGTCCATAGAGGCGGGGCGGCCACCTTGGCTTTGTTTTAATATTTTCGCAAGCATTATGAAGGGTTTGCTTGCTTTCAAATAATTTCGGCTTCTGCTCGTGAAGTTTTGATAAAAGTTTCATTCTATCAATAATTAACGGGAACAATCCTCGGTTGCTGATGCGATTATAAAGGTTTGGGGTTTTTGCATTATCTTTCATTTTTTTTTCTACTAAAATGTCAAAGTTCGAAAGTTCGGTCAGTGGATCTTCTTTGTTGGTAATTGAGTTAGGAGTTAGCTAAAGGGGAGTACTGCTTATTTTAATTTATACGTGCAAGAGTAATTTTGATTTGTAATTACTAAATATCTATGGGATTCTGTAGGCTTTTTAATTATTTAAAGATTTTTTTATATGCCATTTTTTCAGAAGATACTGATCTCCAAACAGTTTAGGAAAAGTAACGCATAATGGAAGAGTTCATTACCGTATTACTTGATAACGTTGATTAGTAATCGCCTTTTTTCGCTTAGGACCAACATAACGTGAAAAAAAAAGAAAGATGTTTCCATCGATAAAGACTATAATGTTTACATTGCTGTCATTATTAATAACGAAGAAAAGTATAATATGCGCCAAAAAAATTCAAAGATTTTGCTTCGACTAAAAAAATATGTGCTGTCTTGCAGAAAACAATAAATGCTCTCTATGAATATAAGTCATAATATTTTACATTGATAAATAAAACATGATCAAGTATTTAGGCTATTTATTTTTAAAGATAACTAGTAATATGGGACCCACAATCGTGGGTCCCACATTAATGGGAATCCTGTGTTCACCTCAGTAGTATAATGGGTGGAATACGAAACCGCCACTTTCAAGAAGGTTGTCGTAGCCTGAACTCCATATACACATTATCCTCGTGATTTCACCAACTATAACAACACCATAAATAATCAAAAAGGAGGTGATCATATTTCTACGAAGAAATAAAAAAGGTATTCAACCTCATTACCAATGAGAGACCAGAAAACACTAACCACAAAACTTAAAAAAAAAACAACACATTTTGGCGTCTGTGCCAAATGTCACACAAATGCGGCGACGCGTAATGTCAACACACACAGCCAGAGTTATTATATATGTACACAGACATACATACAAAAGAAGATATAGTATGGGGACGAAAGAACGGAAAACTTCCACAAAATTTGCTCACCGAAATGACGCCGCTTGTTTTTTGTAGGTGGCTGCTTATGACGTTGATGTTAAGGGGATAAGCCTCTAATTAGGACGACTTCGGACTATTTATTCTGGACGATAGCAAATAATAGCATTTTAAGTTGCCCTTTCATCATCATTATAACAAATTTCGATATCATCTCACTTTTGATGTTTTGATGTAATATTCTGAAAAAACAAAATGGTTGACTCCCGCAACCTTACCGCTACTTAACTATGTTATATGTTTAGCTCTTCATGGACAATTTAGTAAAGTAAAAGACAAAGAACCTCTCATTATGTATATTACATTTCAAGTATGAATGGATGGACTACCACATGTTCTTAAATTGTGTCTATACAGTCAACTGTAATAACGTTTGCTAAGACACTTGCTTAGCTTTAGTTCTAAGACGTAACTCGTCTTAGATCCGAACACTATCTTCCCGTCAACTTAACAGCTGATCTCAAATACTAAACACTGTATTCCATAATGTTCAAAATAATAGATAACATAAGGCTTAGCCCGGTTATTCTTCCACAAAGTAACCTCAGTCTGAAGTTTGACATATCAAAAACCAAATAAATTCCAGATCAAACGGACAATACTGT
This sequence comes from Herminia tarsipennalis, assembly GCA_945859575.2. NCBI lineage: Eukaryota > Metazoa > Arthropoda > Insecta > Lepidoptera > Erebidae > Herminia > Herminia tarsipennalis. Next base: position 18,458,445 of record OX243846.2, on the reverse strand, counting down.
CCTTAATACAAAATGGTTGATTCTTCTTTTATTTTTGTGATATTTTGCTATTTATGTCATGTTTCTTTACTTTTTTAATTATGTATATCTTAGTGTTTTTTTTTAATTATTTCTTTTTTTTTTTAAATTGGTGTCAACATAGATGCTAAATGTGGAAGCTTCTTATCAGAAACATTTTAACCACCAACACAGTAGCATAGTATGTTATTAGTCTGTAAGCTTTCCTAAAAGTAAATAAATAAATAAATTCATTAACAAGTCACATCCACTCAATCCTAGCGCACCCTAACAAACTTATTAAGATTTCTTTTCTTTTTACTCTACGTGGTTAGCGACGTATGACGCAAGCTAACGGCCGCAGGGGGGAGGGGTACCTACAGCCATGGAATGGGGGGGAAGGAACTCTCGCACGCATGGCCGCTCTCATGATTTAAGCACAGGGATAAGAATGAAATTAAAAATACATCCTCGCCATTCCTTAGGGTGCCGGGGAGACATATATGCAAATGAAGGGGGGTTCATAAGACAGGGGGAAGTTTTTTGTTGCGAAGCTATTAATTTAGGGTGTAACTCACTAAGTATGGGTACGCATGTATGGGGTACCGTGCGTCTTACAGATTCCTTTTCCATTTTTCTGCTTAAATTATGTTGGGATGTGCAGAGATTATTAAGTGTAATTCAGGTGAAATTTATTAATTTTTTTTGGAGGTTTTGCTCGAGGAATTTATTCAATTTAGATAAGTATACAAATTCGTAAAAGAATATAGGTTTTGTATATCAAACGGATCAGTATTAGTGGCGTTTTTATATTGGCTACAAGCATCGACGAGTGGTTAAATCGTCGATGGCTACAAGTGTAATATTTATATACGAGAAGTAAAAAGGTTGTACACCTTCTTTCGAGAATTGCGCGGACAAAAGAGTATGAAGTTTCGCACACTTATCTATACTAATGATCTATATCTAAATATAAACTAATTTTATAAAGAGGACGATTTGATTATTTGTTTAACTATGGGACCGATTTAAAAAAATCTTTCATCATTAGAAAGCTACATTATCGGGGAGTAACGTAGGCTGTATTTTATTTTCAAAAAATTATAAATCCCTACGAAAATAACAATAATGTAACTCAAGGTATAGAAAGCTACGATTTGACACCAGTGCGAAGCCGAAGTAGGCAGCTAGTAGTTCATATAGAGAAACGATACGATATAAAGTTCTAATCGCTAACCTTATTCCTGGAGGTATTGTGTCCATTGTAGACAACTATCGATCTAAATTGCTTGATATAAAAGTTACGTGTAGCCATTTATTATCAACTAACTGTCCCGCGCAACTTCGTATGCGTAATTTTTCCCCGTTTTTGAAACATTTCTCGTCGCTTCTCCGCTCCTATTAGTCATAGCGCGTAAGTTATATAACCTATAGCCTTCCTCGATAAATGGGCTATCCAACAAAAAAATATTTTTTCAAATCGGACCAGTAGTTTCTGAGATTAGCGCGTTTAAACAAATAAACAAACAAACAAACAAAGCAAACAAACAAACTCTTCCGCTTTATAATATTAGTATAGATTTATAGTTATATACTAACCTCCAAATACTCAAAAGATATTTAAGTTTGAATCGTGCTCAAATAAATTCCTGTAGCTAATAAAAGGACATATCTATTGTTGTAATAGCTATGCCCATCAATAAATTGTTAAAACTAATAGATAAATACAATTTGTGATGAAGTGCCCAATGACATTTACAAATCCTCAGTAAGCCTGAGTATCATTTATAAGCCTTATCGTTATAGTTTTATGCGGATCCTATTGATTACTTGGATGGTGACCCAAAGGAACTGATGTATGTTCAGTCATATCTAGTTGGATCATCGTTTAAGAAGCACAAAAGAAAAATATACTTACAGCTCATAAACTTGTATAATACACACACCTACAAAAACTCGGAAACTCAAAACAGACAACAGCTCTTTAAAAAGCCTTCAAAACTCTTAAAGCTATTGCCGATCATCAAGAGACATTGTATATCAACTTTTTACAAGTAACAATGTGTTGCAGATACAATCGACGCCCGGGGTGTGAAGCTGTACATATTCATTCGGATGATTTGACACTTTGTTGAGCGGAAAGGCTGTTTTCCAGTGATATGGATTTTAATATTTGGCACTTCTTGTTGCTAATATTGTACTACAAACATTATGAAAACGATTCAATGACCTTAGCATAAAACTAAAACTTAATTAAATCAATTCTGACTGCCTCTGTGGCGCGGTGGGAGTGTATCCGACTGCTACGCAAGAGGTCGTGGGTTCTATTCCCACACGAGACACCTCTTTGTGTGATCCACAAATTGTTGTTTCGAGTCTGGGTGTACTTTGTGTCCGTGACTTGTTTGTTTGTAAAGTCCCCCGCGATACAGGGCTTGTAACGTACTGCGGGAGTCGTCTTTTAAAAAAAAAAAAAAGAAATAAAAATAATTCACATAATACTAAAGCAGTATCATACACGCAAGTAATGTAACCTAATGGCTAAGCCATCGGTCAATCGTGAGGGTTCGAATCCTGGCTATTATACTACCGACGTGAACCCACTCCTAACACAAGCCATAGAGCTTAGCTGGAGGGGTTATAAATTAAAAAAAAAAACATAATAGCAAAAGCTAAAGTATTCCCAACAGTTATACTTTTATAAAATCTTTATATATATTTAAAAAGTATATGCTCAAACAATAATAGTATCTCTTTAACCGTTCCAATGTCACCATCATTATTTCAAAAGGGTTGTTTCTGAAAGGGTACATTTTTGTTTGTGAATATAATACTACTAAGACACAAAGATTAATTAAAGATTGCGAAATAATATCAAAAGAGAGATCGGATTTAATGAATAATTTAACACTCGTATCGTATTCGTGATCATTATTTATCTTTAAGTTCTTTTTTATAACTAGCTATGTTTAGTGCACACAACTTAATTAATTTGAAAAAGAAATAGTTAAATAGGTAACACAAAATAATTATACGTCACAAATTTGTGTGCTTTTGGTTAATAAGTTTACGTTTAAACTTTCTTCTGGGTTACTTTTTGGTTATAATTTTGATCAATAAAGTAGTAACAGATTAATAAGTCAGTCAGCCAAACTAACGTTTTCTAATCTATACTATTAATATAAAGCTGAAAAGTTATTTTGTTTGTTTGAACGCGGTAATCTCAGGAACTATTGATCCGAATTGAGAAATTCTTTTACTGTTGAAAAGCCCATTTATCGAGGAAGCTTTCCTATAGCTAGGCTAAATAACATCACGCTACGACCAATAGGAAAGGAGCAGCAATGAGAAATGTTTCAAAAACGGGGAAAATTTACGCAGACGAAGTTGGCTCTAGTATTCAATATTATTAAACACTAGCTGGCCCGCGCAACTTCGTATGCGTAAATTTTCCCTGTTTTTGCAACATTTCACGTCGCTACTCCGCTCCTATTAGTCGTAGCGCGATGTTATATAGCCTATAGCCTTCCTCGATAAATGGGCTATCCAACAAAAAAAGAATTTTTCAAATCGGACCAGTACTTCCTGAGATTAGCGCGTTTAAACAAACAAACAAAGCAAACAAACAAAAAAACAAACAAACTCTTCCGCTTTATAATATTAGTATAGATGATGAATACACGATACTTTACGAATGTAATGGTAAATTTTACTAAATATTTTACAAAACAAAATATAAAATATATCCCCCAAAACACGCTACTTTACAATCCGATCATCTAAATCGTATGAAGGGATCGATGGGGATTCCATTCGACGTCGACATCCGCGAACAAATTAGATAATCCACCGCGGATTTTGTAAACATGTGACAATATTGTGTAACGCGATATTAAACGTTACTGGTAACGCGGTTGAGTACATCTGTAATACTTTAATCTAATGTATTATGTTGGTGTGTAACTTTGGAGACGTACCTAACGTTGTGCTTGAATATGTTTGAGTATTGGTAACAAAAATGTGTTAAGTTACAACTTTGATGTATGCTACTACTACAGTACTGCCTCTGTGGCGCGGTGGGAGTGTATCCGACTGCTACGCAAGAGGTCGTGGGTTCGATCCCACCCAGGATAAAACTTTGTGTGGTGAGCACGATGGTTTATTCTGTGTCTGGGTGTTATTTATCTATAATATGTATGTATTTAGAAATATATAAGTATGTTTATCGGTTGTCTGGTTTCCATAGTACAAGCTCTGCTTAGTTTGGGATCAGATAGCGTTGTGTTAGTTGTGCCAAGATATTATTATTATTATTATTATGTTTTCACATTTAGACTGCCTCGTTAGATCGTTTTCCATATTGTACTGAGCTACAGTGGCAGAGGGTCCACAGAAGACCATTACTTTCGGTTTCCCTTTGGCTTGTAGTTACTTAGTATTATGGGTACAAAGAACAATGTCCAGCTAGATATATTTTTGTATCGGGTTACCTCTGAAAAAAATTGACCCTTCGCCTCTGCTGAGCTATTATGGTCTCCTAACCGATTTCGGTTACTGCGGCTAATCTCATTAGCGACTAGCCAACTACGCAAGAGATGTTATAATGCACGAAATGTTATAGTGCACACTCGCATAGTCCGATGGGATGGAAATCTGATACGACCGGAGAGAGATTAAGCGCAGGACCGATGGCTTAACGTGCTCGTACGGAGGGGCTTGGAAATGTTCGAAATCGGTCACCCATATATGGCCTAACAGTGGTAAGGTTGCTTAACCTTGCAGGAAGATATGTGCAATTCATAAATGTTAAGATGCATAAATATACGAATCTGGGTATGTACTAGTAACTGTAATTTACGTGAATTAGGTATGTCATTAAATATCATACTTAGTGTTTACCACAAGTTTTACTTCATTAAGAAATATAACTTTGAAGGTCTAAGATATATTATTTTTAATACATATCAACGTCATTACTGCCGTGGACAATACTCTCACTAAACAAGGCCTCTATAACTTCTCTTACTAGCGATCTAATCTAACGACCAGATTAAGGTAGCAGGGAGCCGTTGGATGCAGATCGCTTAAAATCCGTCGCTGTGGAAGTCCTTGGATGAGGCCTATGTTCAGCAGTGGAAGTGATGATGGTAATGATGATGAATGTAATAACATAACAAATCAGCAAACATAAATAAGCTGAAATAAGTTCTCACTACAGAGATATGGCTTCCTCTTTGAGTTAGGAGTGGGTTCTTTGCTTGTATTAGGAGTGGGTTTACGTCGTGGAACTTAGCTATTATATATCCTTCTTATACCTTTAAAACGCGCAATTCTTGTATAGCAAGGTTTCATTTTTAGAAAAAGTTGTTTAATTAAAAAAAAAAACCGAGCGGAGCTGAAGCGGTCATCCAGGTACTATGTACTAATACGTAGTAGTAGTATCTCCTTGAATATTTGGTTTTAAGACTAGGTTAGATTTTTCACTAAAAACCCGCTAAAATAAATTATACAAGATAGGCTCTCGTTAACTAGAATTTGTACCCGTGATGTCACGACTCGTGTGTCGCGGACTACCAAGAGAATGAACAGCATTTATGGTCTTTTTTTTTTGTTTATTGTCTGCACACAGAAGTAAAACAAACCTTATCCAGCTATCTTAAAGTTCAAAATGTAAATTTCGAAATCCTTGAGCAATTAATAATACGCTACCTTAATATACATGAAGACAGCTTCTCTTTTAATTCAAACACGTCCTCACACGCCACACCTGCAATACCGAAGCCCATTATTCTCCACAAGAGGAATACCCTATGAACTTTGTCTGCTTCACGCCTCGCATAGCAAAGGGCAGATCGATGCTTGTCAAACAATAAATGTCACGTCCACTCCCTCATGTTAATTTACAAATATATCACGTTTATCTAACAAGCAATATTCAACTTTATTTTCTAAGATGCAAAGGTGGTTCTGAGTGCACGAATACGGTTGGTAAAAGAACCTCCCGATTTTTCTTTGAGGTGCGAACGATGCCCCAATTTTTGGCGAAACGGTTGGTATATTAAAAAGTAAATGTTGGAACGGTAGTGTGAGACTGGGGTAAGTCTAATACAAAGATTCTTGGTAATATGTGAATGGATTTTTAGGGAAAAAATGCGCTTTAAGGTTGATATTGATTCTTGAGCATTAGTTCTCTTCACCGTTTACGATGATTAACAAGTAAACTAACCAGATGACGTTCAACGGCTAGTGCCGTTGAACGTCATCTGGTTAGTTTACTTGTTTAACCTAGTGGTTAAACGCACTCTCTGTTGCCTTACTGTTGTAGTTTGGTGGGATGAAAAACCGATACACCTGGATAGAGATTAGGAGTAGGAGTGACGGCTTAGTGTGATTTCCGAGCTACTCTTACATAAGTGGAGATTTGTCTAATGTATGCTTAAATGGTCTATATAATTCACTAGCTGACCCGCGCAACTTTGTTTGCGTGACTTTCCCGGTTTTTGCAACATTTTTCATTGCTCCGCTCCTATTGGTCGTAGCGTGATGTTATATAGCTTATAGCCTTCCTCAATAAATTAGATATTCAACAGTAAAAGATTTTTTTAATTCGGACCAGTGATTCCTGAGATATATTATAAAAATAAATGTCACGTCCACTCCCTCATGTTAATTTACAAATATATCACGTTATTATAAAAAAAACAAACAATCTCTTCAGCTTTATAATATTAGTAAATATGAGCAAAATACCTATGTACCTACCTCAATCAAAAGCAACTCAGTTATTTAGCTGTAAAATAAAACAGACAGACAGATAGATAGAATTACTTTTGCTTGTATAATATTAGTATGGATACCTCTGTCACAAAATCCAGTTTTCTTCTTACTCATAAAGTGTAAAGGTTCTCGTGTTAAAGACAGTAATATATTACGTTATGGAAATAAATCTCTTTCGAGTATAGGAACACATAAACATGAATACGGGAGATATCTAATACGATATTACATTAGACTTATACAAATAAACTGCAAACTTCATTACACTGCATTGAATGGTACAGATTTGAAATATCTGTAAATGCTACAATTCATATTTATCTTAGTGCTGGTTTAGACGGGGAATACCACGAGGAATGGATGGGAGGCTTCATACGTACCTAACTCGTTTGCGTGACGCACACATACTTAGACATTACTCACGGAAACTAATATTTTACGCTAATCGGGTAATATAGATGCCCTTAAATGATCTGAAAAAAGAACATGCAATTTATTTTAAACTAGCTGTCCCGCGCAACTTCGTCTGCGTAAATGTTCTCCATTTTTGCAACATTTCTCATTGCTGCTCCTCTCCTATTGTTAGTAGCATGATGCTGAAACAAGAGTGAAAGATTTTTTTCAATTTGAATCAGTAGTTCCTGAGATTACTGCGTTGAAACAAACAAACAAATTCTTCAGCTTTATAATATTTGTATAGATTAAGATAATTAACTAGCAATGCGAGATTGTGAGTCCCACATTAGGTACAAGCAATCCTGTAAACTAAATTGATTGTGTTAGAAGTGGATTCACATCGGTAGTATAATAGGTAGGATTCGAAACCGCGACCACACGATAGCGAGTCCTATACCTTTACGCTACCGACACCATATTTTTTTCAAAATTAAACATGTACCTAACAGCTTGTAACATAATGTTTAATTGCATACAACTCTATAAACAGAATCGTTTCTGCATATTTTTTGGGAAGGTTATAATTTATAAAATGTTATTCTAGATTAAAAAACACGAGCTTTATGCTAAAACGTAAGTCAGATAAAGGTTATTTATATTATAACTTTTACCTTTGTTGTAAGTAGATGCTCCTACTATGGTGTACCTACTGAGGCTGATTTTGTTTTATCATAAGTTCCAATTTTTAATCAATATAATCTGTATTAGCCCTCTAACATGGTGTAGAGTATATTAGTGACAGCACCTTACCCCCATATCAAATTTTATAAACATTTAATTTTGTAAAAAATATCGATTTTAAAAGATTGACCGCGAATTTTTATTGCCATGTTCTTTTCTCCGGCTTTACATATTGTTTGCGAACTTCACTTTACATGTAAGTACAAGAGTTGGATACTAAGTGAATAAAAGAAAATGGTTTTGATTATTTTCAACGTTGATTTTACAATACCAACACTACATTTGAAGTTAGTTCCTACTCAGTTTTATTTCAAACATTGTGTACATACAAATATTGTGACAGCTTCAGTAACTTACAAAAGTATTTGCGTTGGAGTTGTCTCACTTAATATTTTTAACAACAAATTCTTAGTAGAATAAAATAGACTAATAAGAATACTTGCGAGTCTATGGATTTCCATAGACTCGCAAGTAGCCGTCTAACCTAGTCATAAGGCTTAGCACCCACGTACAACGCATGACTTATTCCAGTTTGTCACATTCGCAATCAACGTAGAGCTGTCCCGATGCAATGATAAATGCGTTTCTTAATTACTAAGTTATCGTTCGACGGGGGGTATGCATGTGTTCCCGGCCTAATTTATTGACATTGTGGCGTGTTTTAGGGCGGCTGATTGCGTAACTTTGTTTGCACGTGTCTTTTAATTTAATTTCTACTTTTTTGGTCGTGTTAATTTCAGTTTTAGTCTTGTAATTGATGTTGTACTGTTTTGTATTATTAGTACTAGTGATTGGTGGTGAGTAGTGTGAAATATGTTGTTTTTAATTTGTCATTTTTGAAACTATAGACAACTTCATGGGTCTAGTGGGCCACATATTCGATTGTCACTTATTATATTCAAACGCTATTTACTTTTGAGACGCCGTTAACTTTCAGCACTGACTCAGAGTTTAGTAGCGTTTGAGTACTTGGAAACTCGAACCCTTAAAGCATTCCCTCAATAAGCCTATAAAAAAATTAAGCTACGGTCTTTGACGTCCGTTTTTTTTTTCAACTAGAAGTGTTGTCGAGTACTATTTGTTCTCCCGTTTATGTGGGAAAACTATTGCAAATACAGATAAAAGTGCTTATTGTTTATAATAAAGTAGGGATTGAACCAAGATTGTTTTTTGATATGACGAGTAATAAAGTTATAAAAACTTCTAAATTAAATATTGCTTTTGAAATCGTGGCCGAAAAATGGATGTGGGTTTCCTCCTGATTATTTATGATACAAAAGTGGAAAAAAATAACCTTAGTTAATAGACATATTTACCTAACTGTGCTTAGGTTTTTAACATAATATTAATAAAATAAAGCACGAAGAGATAAAACATAAAATTTATTTTTTAAATATATGATTAAAATACTTAAAATAATGCTATTCAATAATGCTGCAATGTTGTTTTGTAGGTTTAAGTTGGTACTAAACCAACTTATACCTGTAGAAAATGTATATTCCCAGCATTAATATCAGGTTCATTTAGTAGGATATTAAACTTTGTAATGGAAACACTGAGAAAAATGGCGCGCTAGAATAACTATGGCTAGAACATTCACATGGCGATGGCGGCTTTTTACCTGTCAAAAAGTACGTCCACTTGACCATATTTTGTGACAGTTCTTTCCTTCAATTTTAGATGCCGGGTTAGGAATCTAGACATTATATAATGAAAGCTTGAACCATAGACTGCTGCAAGAAAAAACGAAATACCTTAATCTGAATGGATATGTAATTCCGATTAAGGCAATGGTATTTATAATACACAGAGGTGCTTAAGACTGTCAACTGTAGGTATTATAAAATAAACACAATTGAGTTCCTAACAGTATACTTATTTTTGGTGTTACCATCTAAAAAAACCGTTGACGCGATTTTAACCTACCTACTATACAACAAGCCATAAATAAGGAATAATCACCAAAAAAAATCGAACACAATTTGCATAATAACAAATTTGGAACATAAAAATGTTGAAACCGTCACCTTAAGCTTAATACACACGCGCGTCACGTTTCCCGCTCATTTGGAGGCGTTCATCGATCGGAGACAAAGCCTCGCCAGGCCCCGATAAACGAATTAAGGAAATGGGAGATTTTTTATCTGGGCCGTGGTGTTCGTAGGAGGGGGCCACGCGTCGTAAAGCGCAAGCAATACTTTCTTATGCAAAGTCCCTTCGCGCCGATAATTAGGTGAGCCTCGTGAGCTACGTCGGTGTGTGCGCGCCTTCATGTCCCTGTTTTGTTTTTAATTTTTAGAGGGGTGACGTGTTTGTTAAGTTTGCGAACGTTTTGAAATTAGAATTCGTTTTGAATGTTGGTAACTCTTATAGTTTTAAAAGTGTGGGGTGTTATTGACATCGGATACATTTACATACATATACATTGGTAAAATATGTTATAGAATGTTATATTTAAATGTAAGGAATTTAACGAATGATAGGTTACTATGTTTTACTAAGTATAAAGCCTTCAATTAATTACTTTACTTGGGTTTACTATAGTAATCTATTTATAAAATGTTTTTTTAAATTATTTTTCTATCACTACAGAAACTTTACTCTCTCAAAATGAAAACGTGACTCAGTCTTTAGTGGTTAGTGGCCCTGACTGCAAAGCCGGAGGTCGTGGGTTCGATTCCCAGCCAAAATAAAACTTTTTCTGATGAGCACGATGGTTTATTCTGTGTCTGGCTGAAATTTTATCTATGTATTTAGAATTATAAAAGTATGTTTATCAGTTGTCTGGTTGCCATAGTACAAGCTTTGCATACTTTGAGATCAAATGATGTTGTGTGAGTTGTCTCAAGATATTATTATAAAAAAAACTAGAGTTAAGCTTTTACCGATTTTAACCGTGAAAACAATATACGTAAAGTATCTGTACGCGTTTAAAACAGCGGGCACACGCTATTAAGTAATACATTTTTTTTTAACCCAAATTCAATTAAAAACTTCACCCAAAACAAATTCTCAGAAACATCCTAACAAGAGAACTGAGAAGACATACAATTGAATAGGCACATTACATAACAATAAATAACGAATAATACCACAGTAACGGCGCTGTATAAAAATGCGTAAGTACCCGCAGTCCCGCACATTCCAATAAAGCCGCGGTTACACGACACAGATACGAGTGTTACTTGACGAATGGCTGAACGGGAGACTCGAGTCTCTTGTTAAACGACACATGGGGCTAGGGCGTCTATTTTACTGAAAATGGTGAATTACTGCAGCAAGTAGTTATAATGGTGTAGGTACTTAGGTATAGGTATTATTTGTGTACTCGTTATTTCAAAATGTTCGTGTTCTAACTTAATAACCATAAGAATGCCTCTGTGGCGCGGTGGGAGTGTGTCCGACTGCTACGCAAGAGGTCGTGGGTTCGATTCCCACACGGGACACCACTTTGTGTGATCCACAAATTGTTGTCCCGAGTTTGGGTGTACTTTGTGTCCGTGACTTGTATGTTTGTAAAGTCCCCCGCGAGACAGGGCTTGTACCCTAGAGCGGGAGTCGTCTTTAAAAAAAATGAATGGAGGAAAAACAGAAAGAAAGTGTTTATTTCGACTAAACATATCAACAATAGGATAAAAAAAGCACAAAATAAAATAAACAAAAAAAAAAAAAGCAAAAAAGTCCAAAATAGGATCTAGTTAGGAGATAAGCACTTATTTCGTGCCAATAATTTAGATTTATCCATTAAATATTATTATATTTTCATTCGCGACATTTCCAGTACCTCCCTTTCAACAATCAATACTGTAATACTTAATAAAAATATTGTAATAATATCTTGTAATACTTCCAACGGGTCGACAGATACGCGACATTACGATCGTTTGCAAATGAGCGAGCGAGACGCCTGGCCTGCACATGTCTTTACTATATTATGACAAGTTTTGATACTTTACTTGGTTAATTAAAAATACTGCCAGATAAGAGTACCTATACAGTTGCTTGACTGGCCTGTTGGTCGAATCCCACCCAAAATTAAACTTTGTGTAATGAGCACGATGGTTCATTCTGTGTCTGAGTGTTATTTATCTTTATTATGTATTTATTTAGAAATATATAAGTATGGTTATCAGTTGTCTGGTTTCTATAGTACAAGATCTGCTTAGTTTGGGATCAAATAGCATTGTGTGAGTTATCCCAAGATATTATTATTATATTATTCCAACATAATAAACCTGCAAAGAAGAGCAGCTCCTTCTAAAGCTCCAACCTCCAGGAGCTCAATAAGCAGTGGGCCGATTTCGATAAAATTTAGTACAGACATCATTTAAAGTAACGGAAGAACATTGGGTACTTTTTGTTACTTTTACATACAACGCGATATACAGTTAGTTTTTTATACCTACTAAAGTATCTATTGATAGTGAACAGACCAAATGCAATAGCTTCACATCAAAAAAATAAACTTAAATCGTCTATTAGCACTTTAATACAAGTAACTTACATATAAAAACAAAACACAAAATTACTTGATCAAGAATATTCAAACAAAAACTTAAATCACCAAAAAAAACGATAAGTAATCATCGTCTTAAAGTATCAAGACCATCGGCCCACACATAACACTTTTAATTTTCCCTCCTTAAAAAAGGGAGGGTAGCGGTGTTTTCGGCCCTCCCGTGTGTTAGGAAGGGGACCACCCACCGGCAGGGGGCAGTAATCAAGACACGCAATCTTCGGCGAACCCTTAAAAACTTTAAAACTCATCGCCGCTTTCCTAAAAACATATACGCGTAGATGAGTGTACATGTTTGGTTGCGTATTTTTTTGCGACTTTCATTGAAGGTAACTTAGAGGAAATTGGACTGCATTACTGAAATTTATACTTAAGTTATTATTTACAATTGGGTACACGACTGTCAAACAAAATCAATAGCTTTTTATGTACCTAACTACAAAAGGAACTTTGCATAAATTTGTATGAAATACACACTTATGACGTCATAACTACAGATACTTTAAATGTGTTAACGTAAATCAAACTTTATTTAGGGCTTCTTAAGACTTACTATTGATTAGTTTATAGTAATTTATTTTCATTGTAGTCATCTATCCAATTGCCTGCATTACCTAGGGTACTGTTATAGATGTGTCGATGGATCTAACATCTCATATGAAGTCTCAATGAGAATTGTAAACTATTTGCTTGAATTGTAAACTATGTTCTCTTAAAGACTAATTTAGTATTTGAATAAAGGATAATCCTTTATTCAAATTAAAAATTAGTCTCTATTAATAAAACACATAGAAGGGAGAACCGTCAGAGCCGATAGCCTGAAAAATCATTTCTAATTATATACCTAATTGTTTTATTTAAATGTATATAATTATTTTATTTAAGTTAGAAATCTGTATATGCAAGTACATCTAATAATAAGGATTAATGAATTTCAATGAACTTAGCAAAGTGCCTCCGACTGCATGAAATTAAATATGTAGGAGATCTTGTTTCCTTCTTTTTTGTGCAGCCGGGTTTTTTTATTTTTTTTATTTAACATTGTTGAGTAGTTTTAGGATGTAACAACTAACTTTTATCACAACTATTGAAAATTTTAAAAAAGAATGGTTACTAACTAACTTTTTTAGTATTACAAACATAATCATGTTATACTTTTTTGAAGTGCTAAGGATGAGCTCTTTAATTTAATACCCATATTGCCTTAATCGATATAACTTTTTTTTCACACCTCTTTATTTTGACATCTCACATTCATCATTCATCATCAGTCACTGTAATCTCATTTTGATTACAGTGACTGATGCAAAATGCGTGATATAACCCAGAAGAGTAAACAAATAATAATAAATTGTAATTCTACTTAAATGGGACCATTTTGTTTAAAAAATCCCAAATAATACGTGTTGGTAGAGTTTGACATGTTTACGTACTATTTATTATACGGGAATTAACGCGCATTGTTTACCATAAAATTGCTTGACGTTTCGACCAGGTTGCACCGGCCGTGGTCACAAGCGGACGCGTTAATTCCCGTATAATAAATAGTTATAATCATACAACGCGAAAGTTTAAATGAGTATGTTTACGTACGTACTCGTACCGTATTATCGTTCTTTTATGACTTTATTTTTATATCTACAGCCAAACTATCGAGGTATGTGTATACTATACCCCCAATAGTTTGAATGATCAGACGTGTGATTTATGACTTAATGTGGTATAACAAAAGCAACCCTCTAAATAAATGCAACTCCAAAAGTGATAAAATATTGTCGTATAACAAAAATCCCTGCATCGTAAAAGGTAAACTGCAGCTTAGTAGTTTATTTATATTGGAATAATTTTTTGTAAAATTTGAAAAGCGTTGGAATTTTTATCCGCCTTTCAAAAAGGGGTTATCTGTTTGACCCGTATGTATGTATGTTCACGTTTATCTCAAAAACTAATGATCCGATTTAGATGGCATTTTCAATATTCGACTGCTTATTTATCTGGGAAGGTTTTAGTGTATGAAACGTTACCCTAGCTTATAAATTAACAGAGAAAGAAAGAAAGAAATTATAGAAGAAATTTGCATTCGATGATGTGCTTGATATTTTTTTTTTCCTTGAATGTGGTTCATTTTTCTTTTGATGAATTTTAATATTTTCATCAAAAGAGCTAAGAAGAAATTCCGATTAATTTGGTTTACTAATAAGAAAACTGCATGCCATTCCCAATCAGTCATTCCATCTACAATGGCACAAAAACATATGCAGATCATATCTACATACGTCGGGGGTTAAAATCTACAACTCCGTCTGAATTAACAAAATCATTATACGTACATTAAACAGCAATAAATAGCATTTAAAAACCTTTTCCAAAACAAAATCTCTTGAATAAAACCAACCTTTTCAAGACGCTACTTGGTCTGTTAACAAATGGCTCGCGTGAAGTGTCATCTACCCTCATTTGTTTACCGGGTCACCGGCTCTGACCACGGCTTTAATCGTCCATATAATTCTTGTACAATCATTATCCTTTTTCTGACCAATTTTGAAATCTGTTTACAAAGGTTTGGCTGTATGGGAATGATTAAGGATTACATTTGTGTCATTGTTTCGTGATTTGTCGCAAATTACCTTGCTCCCCGTGTCATTTGAGAATTATTTAGGCTAGTCCTGTTTATCTATTAGGAGTAAATATTCGACTGCCTCGTTGGCGCGGTGGGAGTGTGTCCGACTCCTACGCAAGAGGTCGTGGGTTCGATTCCCACACCATTTTGTGTGATCCACAAATTGTTGTTCCGAGCCTGGGTGTTCTTTGTGTCTGTGACTTGTATGTTTGTAAAGTCCCCCGCGACACAGGGCTTGAACGTACTGTGGGAGTCGTCTTTAAAAAAAATATATATTATTAGTAAAACTTCAAATACAACCATATAAATCTGCTTAAAACAACGTTTTTTGCAAATAACTGTATATTTATTAACTTAGTAGTATATTACTTATTGTTTTCAATCTTTAAGTTTAAACTATCCTCCAAATCAGCTAGCAATATATGGCTTAGTACGGACGTTTAACTAGTGAACCCCTTATCGTAATCAAATAAATAATTCTTATTCTTATTCTAATCTAATGTAAGTGCTTAGCAATAATTTCAATATGTATTTATTAGACAATAAGGTACTCGTATAATGGGGCTGGCGTAACACGACACATGACACATGGACGGACACTGGAACGTATGAAAGCTACCGCATTTTGGCATACACTTCGCGCCGGGTACTCAGATGCCACTGCTGGACCATATTACAACCGGAACGTATGAAAAGGACCTACTCTACATTTGATTACAAAAGTCAAGAATATGTTTATTCATTAGGTTTATAAATATCCTGTGACAAGTCGCACACGGTCATCTGATCTAAAACTAGTCAGAGCCTGTACTATGGCACCCAAACAACTGATAAACATACTTATATATTTCTAAATACATACATATATAGACATCCCGACACAGAATAAACAATCGTAGTTATCACACAAAAACATATCCTTAGTGGCAATTGAGCCAACCTTTGACTTAACAGTCAGGGTCACTAACCAATTAAAACTAAAAAGATTGCATAAGATTCCAAATATCTAAAAGAAAGAACACCCCGCCAAAATGTACCAAAATACAACTTGAAGTAGCAAGCAACGATTCTAATAAAAAACTTAAACGCAGTACAAAATCGCACATCCTATCGTGAATAGTTCATTAACTTTTTATATGTGTGTGCATCTATTAGTCATATTAACATGCGCATGTGTGTGTAAACACAGGGGGTTTTAATTTTTCGGGGGTTCTTTAATGACACTTCTTCGCATCGATTTTAGCATTTTCCCGAGGGTTACTCTTTTGTTTTGTTTTATCGATTCGACGGTTTTTTTTTATATTCGAATAGTCTAGTGAGTGCATACATGCTTAGCTTGCACACACGAGGGATGTTCCTTTAGAAATTAATACTGACGTCATGGTTTTTATGTGTTTTCGAGTTTGTTCGGAGGGTTGAAAAATTCTGTATTTGTACTTTGTGTTTGTAAAATACGTGAACATGTTTTTAGTTAGTATTTTAAAGTTCAATAACACTAGGAAAGTCCGAAAATAAAAACACAGTGCGGTAATACGGTACTTATGGAACCATCTAACTCACTCTTGACCGGTTTTTAAAGGTTTCTAGTAGTCATCCAGCTATAGATTTTACCTTTTTGACAATGCTTAATTTTACAAAATGTTATTCAATCTTAATCGTGGGTCAATGTACTTATCAGTATACCTATAATTTAAAGAAATCTTTAATAACCTTATAATTCCTTTTCATTTTAGTTACGTAACCTGAAACTGAAACTAAACTAAACTACTTACAATAACAGCCATTCACTACACTTTAAAACGTATCTAGAAAAAGCGCAATACACATTAACAAAGAAAAAAATTAACACAAATTAAAGAAACGAATAACTGGATGAAGATGCGCCAATGAAAGGGGCAAAGTTGCCACCCTAAACACCCCCTAAAAATTTAATTCATCACCACCGTCCTGAGACATATCTCCTTCGTGTCCCTTCCCCTTTCTTCCGCCATTCTTTGCTTTCTTGCAAGCTTTTTCCGAGAGTAAGACAGAAATACACAGCCTGTATATCTTTTATACACCTGCGAGCGAAATCGAACTCTATTCCTATAATCTTAAATTTCAATTTTGATTGAAGTATAAACAGAGTTACGTCATTTATTGTAATTCAATACACAGGCCGTTTCATTCGTTCGCATTGAAAGCTTAAAACAAATAAACCTACAGCCGAGTGAGATAAGGTTTTCTTGATGTCGGTAGGTGATCAAAAGGCGATGTGTCTTATCGGCGGTTGGTACAGCTCGCATCATTAGGCTTTGTAAAGCCTACACTACAATGCTACGATAGACGAATAGCAATTACTGTGAAAAATGGAGTTCTACTTTTGAATGTAGAGGCTTTTGAAAGATTAATTTTATTTGAATTGGCTGTTTATGCAGGTTACTTTGAGCGTATGATAAACATTGCAAGTATAATTTTAACCCCTGACGCCAAATCAAACAAATGAGTGATATGAATTGGACGTATGTATCTGTGGTCTATTATATCAACTACGATGTTGAGAAGGATTGTCAGAGAGTGTTTGTTAAATTGGGAAAAAAAACTCACGAGAAGCCGGTGCGAGTCATTACTTTAAACAAAAATCAGTGTTGTATGTTTACTACTAAGTCTTAAGCCTGCACTTTGAAAGACCACCAAGCGGGCTTAGTAAAGATTGGTGACTTTGCCATACATGTAAATTTTTGATTCAAAGTTACACACGCGGGTTAAGCTGGAGCGAGTTGTTACTTTAACCAAAACAGCATCCCTTAAATGTTTTTACTGCAAGAACTTAAGCCTGCACTCTGAATGACCACCAATGGTTTAGTGAAGATTGGTGACTTTGCCATACATGTGATTTTTTTTTTCAAAGTTTCACGCGCCGATTTTTTCATTATATTTTCTTTTGGTATAGTGTCAATGTAACAAATTGTATTTATCCCAATAGCGCATTAATCCAAATGTGTCTAGCTCTGTGACAAGTAGCCCTAACTTCTACTTCATACAAAACCTATCTTTAAAACAAAAACATTGTCACAAAACATAAAATGCGTTTGATGGCAGTAATCATTATTAAATTTCATTACCGGATTTGTAGAACATTATTCCCTGCCTTCCCCTTTGTAATTGTGTCAGATCGAACTCACAGGTCTTATAAAAGCACTACGTAGGAATCAGTCTTAGTATTTTTTCCACTTAACCTAATTAGATGAGAATAGAAGGCTCGGCTAAGGAGATGTATTAGACGGTACATTCGGTTTCTGGGTTCACTACTAAAAGAATTGAGTCATGAAAATTTGAGCAGATGTTTTGTGAAGTGTTAGGTACGTGAATTTATATGAAGTTGAAAGTTTTAAGAGAAGATGTGACTTTATATTGTTTAACCAATGTGATTCGATCATTTTTGTCGTGATAACGTCTTATAAATCGATGACAAGGTGCACGTTAAAAAATGTCACGTTATCGTTTGGTTGCTAGGCAACGTAAAAGGCAATATGTCATCAATGTGTTCTTATGACGTTATCACGAAAAATTATCATCCTTAAACCGACGTAAAGTCGGTAGTCGGTAGACATATATTTTTAAGTTTTTTTTTTTAAAATAATTAAACTTTATAAAAAACATTTACCACACTAGGCAATAGATAATTCCTCGTCGTGAGAACTATTCAAAAATACAAACAAAGACACAAAGTACACCTAGATTAGGACAACAAGTTGGGGATTACATAAAATGGTGTCGTAGAGAATTGAACCGATATATCCCTCTGCGCCACCGTGGTCATTAACCTTTAATAACGATATGCGAACATGATTTGTTAAACAATACAATATTTTTTTTTTCTGAAATCTAGCTCTTTAATTTAGGTTTAATAAAAATACAATAACTTATTATTCACTAGGCTATATTGTAATATAAATAATGAACTTAATGTAATAAAGTACTTACTTTATTATTTTTAAATATATACATAACATTTTTAATAAAATTATTACAAGCTTCGTAGCCTATAAACAGTATAATAAAATAAAAATAAGCCATGTCTATTATAAAATAATTTAAGTCAGTCTACGCTCGGGGCTATTTTGGTCCACCCCTATGATTCTGTGCATCATTAAGCTCTCAGGCCCCCAAGTCTGCAAGTAGCCTCTTTTAACGGTAAGTACTGACCATGACCCTTTTTATTTTAAAAATAATATAATTCCTACTCGTAATAGATTTTTGACGAATGCTTTTTTCTAATTTTATGCTTCTGTAATCGGATTTGGACTTGTCATGTCGAATGTGCCTTCCAGTAGTGGCTACTAGTAGTTCAATTTATTTATTAAGTTTGCAAGAAATGAATATTTGTATTAGATAATGCACGATTAAATTTTTTAAGAGACTAAGGTGTTGATATTTATCTATATATCTCTATCTTATATCTCATAGCTACTCAAAAACTGAAAAAAACTAATACTTTTAATTTCTTACATTAAACATATTAGTATTTTTCAGTAATTTATGTACTCTCATAATCTTACTTTACCTTACCTAATGTAACTAGTAACACATTATGTACACATGTTTAGCAAATAAAAATTGAATTGAATTGAATTGAACCTTTCTGAAACACAACCACATGGTTTTTCAAAGTTACGTTGCAAAATAATAATAATTTTGGTCCTCGGTCTAACCAGTCCAGTGAATATTTTTCTATCTATTTTCAGAGGTTTCTACTTTTACTTATTAAATTAAGACATGTTAAAAATAGAACTTTTCTTAATTAATATAGGCTATTTTTATTCATGTTTTTGTCTCGCATAAAAATATATTATCCAACATAAATATTATTTAAACGCGACAGTTTGTGAGAATAGACCAACATTCGTTATTTTATCACGCAAAAACTAATGAACTAAATTTTGGCAAAACATTATAGTTCTGTAGCTTATACAACAAAATAAGACACAGATTACATTTAATCTCTATTAATCTTCATAGAAGGCAGAGCCGCAACAAGTAGTAAAAGTGCTATTAAAACAAATTAAACCTACAGGGCACAGTTTTCTATATAACTCTGTAATATATATACTTTCAATTACTATTTGCAAAACCAAAAATAAAATACCAATCTCGACCAAAGAATTACAACTCCAAAACTAAAAGTTCCACCAAACTTTACCCAACAAATTGTTTTTTACGTAACACCAAAAAGGACATATTAAAACCGAAATCAAATAGAAAAGACTCGATGCCGCTGTCTTTACCAGGCTCTTATCGAAGAAACCGCTTTCAATTAACCAGTAAATAACGGTTATGTACTTGCTAACTCTTCACATAATGAGTTAATAACACAACACCTACACACGCGCGTTACAAATGGAAAACGGTCGTACACACATATAAAATACACCACTACATCGACAATTTTCGCGGCTGTACATAAAACGCGTCTTTCTTCTTGTATTCTTAATTAGCGTGTCGTATGTTTCCGTCTCTTTCTAGCTAGCGGTGTTAATTAGAAGTGCGTCCCTTTCCCGCTTTCTTAATACATTCTTCCTCTCCGCGGTGTTTCTTTACGTTTTTATTTGTGTGCGTGTCTGTGTGCGGTGGTGTTTAATTTACATGTACTTGTATGTCAGTGTACAGTTGGCGGGAAAACTGGATTGGGAAGTGTAGAGGAAAAGGATGTCCTCTATGAACGTGTGCTTATTTTAGTTTTCAAATCTATCTGTCAGATAATTTAGATAGTTAACAGATAATACTAGCAAAAAGGGGTGCTTTAGGAGGGCTCGCGAAGTTTTCTACCAAGTAATAATTTTTCAAACAGTTGTTTAAAGTGAATTAGCTTTTAGCCGCATTTTTTTTTATTTGTGTATAATATACAGATATAAACATAAATTACTTTATCAAAGCCCAAACTTGAACTTGTACGTGTTTCTCAGTAAATTTTACCACAAAGATGCAGACGTTGTGGGCTAGTGTTAGGGCTTGTTTCGCTCACCTTGATTAAAAGTTGAAGAATCTGTAATCCAACGGTGATTAAACTGATCAATACAGTAACAGAGGTATACCTACTAATGAGCTCCCACTTGTGGCTTCTTAACATTACACTAAATAACTTTGTACACTATGTAATATAAATTTAAAAAATATTAAATAAATTAACTCTTAACCTGTATTTGGAGTTATGACCTTAACCACTTACAGACTATTTTATTAGGGTAAAATCATAGTTTTTTCTGACGTTTAGGCACCCTAAATCTAACACAAAAACCACAATTTTACTCCAGGATCACACAGACTTCTGGTAGCTGATTGTGTGACAAAAGCAGTTGGTAGGTGACTAAAGTTAAAAGGTTTTTTTAAAAACTTCGTATAAAATCATTATTTATTTATCAACGAAATTAATCTATGATGTCTTTAAGCTTCAAACTACTTTGCTATTAAATTCTAACAAAATCACCAGTCACCATTTTGGAAGTTTGGTCGTTTGACTGGCATTCAAAAACAAACATTACAGCTTTATTATAATATTAGTTAGTTCATACTCTACAATTTATAAACCATTCGGAAGAAATTATCTTATTGGTATTGAAATCCACATCGTAATCCGTTGCGTAGTTTAGAAGATCTAAGCCTACAATAGAGACAGACAAAAGGGAAGCAAAACATATGTCTACTGCTTTATAATAAACAAATGTTTCATGCCATATAACAGTAAACACATTTTCTCTGTAAAACATTGCCGTAGTCTGCCACCGCTGTCGACTGTACTCCGGGTGTTTTATACGAATGTGGGTATGCGCGAAAGGGTGTCAGCGAGGGGGTGCCCCGCTCCCTGCGACGCGAGGGGGGGGGAGGCACGTACACATAAACACTTATAAAAGTTTTTTGACAACAACCCCCCGCGTCTCAGCCCCTCGAATTCGCTAATTTATGTTGCTTTTTTAATCAATACGGGGTGTGTACTAGTTATAGGTACCATCGGCTCTTTGTTAGATTGTCTGAGACAGTTTGCTTTAGCTCTTAATACATTTTTGTTTGGTGCTTACGTCACTGGTGTTGAGATGAGACGACGGATCGACGGTTTTATTTTATTAATGTAATGAGTTCTTGGTTTTTGCGTAGGTAGTTTTTGGTTCTGTCACCATTATTAAAAGAAGAGGAGTTTCACAGGTCAGCCATGTTTGTCGGAATTTCTGTGTACGTGTAGACGTAGCTCAAAAACTAATTAACCGATTTGAATGCAATGTCTTTTGTTGTGATGCTTTTTATAAAATCATCTGTTTCACAAGGCGTTACTGTTTAGGGTCAGAGTTTTTTAAATATGTCAAATTGTCTTCCAGACTGTAAATTTAATTATTGTAATTAGTGAAAACTTATAATTAGTCATCACTATGTTGTCAATAAAACCACAATGTAGACTAAGACTTCAACATTTAAAAAGATTTTCCAACAGTATGTATAAAAATAATATAATTACGCTTTGCCCCGGTGAATAAATATTATCTGTATTTAATACTAATTATAAATACGTAAGTAACTTTGTGTGTCTCTCTGTTACACTTATAGGCGATTTTGATAAAATTTGGTTTAAAGATAGTGTGAAGGATAAGGAGAGGCGATAATCGAGATTCAAGCGGGCGAGGCCGGGGGCAACAGCTAGCTAGTTAGGTATTTAATAATTTTCCAACAGTATGTATAAAAATAATATAATTACGCTTTGCCCCGGTGAATAAATATTATCTGTATTTAATACTAATTATAAATACGTAAGTAACTTTGTGTGTCTCTCTGTTACACTTATAGGCGATTTTGATGAAATTTGGTTTAAAAATAGCGTAAAGGATAAGGAGGGGCGATAATCAACGTTCAAGCGGGCGAGGCCGGGAGCAACAGCTAGCTAGTTAGGTATTTAGTAACAGAGTGTTACAGTAAATTAAACGACTGACAAAACCTACGGACATAGTTACTATACAGGATGATTTATAATATACTAATAACCTCCCGCTCGTGGCTTCTTTACATAACACTAAATAACTTAGTTTTATACCAGTTTTGAAAAATATTTAATACTAGCTGTCACGCGCTACTTCATCTGCGTAATTTTTTTTTTATAATCCTATGTTACTTCTAATACACATTCGACCCGTGACCACGATCGGTGCAATTCGATCGAAACGTCGCGCGTCGGGTAAATAAAAGGTTCGTACCTTTAAATAATTCACGCGATTAAGTCCCGAAATATATCTAATATGTATAAAAATCGCGAAAGTTTAAAAACAATAAGTGACAAAAGTACCTAGTTATATTTTTCAAAACTCATATTCCAAAGTTATTTAGTACTAGCTTTCGCCCGCGACTCCGCCCGCGTGGATGTTGGTTATCGCGATAAAAACTATCCTATGTCCTTCCTCGGGACTCAAACTATCTCCATATAAAATTTCATCTAAATCGGTTTAGCTGTTTAAGCGTGAAAGCGTAACAGACAGACAGACAGACAGACAGACAGACAGACAGAGTTACTTTCACATTTATAATATTAGTATGGACAATGTAAGGAAGCCACGAGCGGAACGTTATTAGTAAGTATATTAATTATCAACTTATACAATTAATCAAAAGTTCTTACTATAAGATTGCTACTAACGATTTTTTATGAACTACATCAACTGCACTAGAAGAGGAATAGATATAGAGGAAGTAGATAAGCCCTATTCGGCACATAGCTACCTACTACAGATTTGTGTCGCAAAAAATTCACAACCTTTGGCGTAGATGATAATATCATCTACGCAAAATGTTGTGGCGTAAAGCTTGATTAAACCTTGGCATGACCTTCTTAGATGGCGTCACAGAAAGTCGAGGAAATTAATAATTATGTTACATAACGGGCCCACGTATCGATTTCCTTTTCTACTGCGTATTTCCAAGTATTGATATTTTATTTCATAATCTAACCTAACCGCTGCAAAAAATAAATCAGTATGTACTTACCTACGTAAAATTTCATTCCATTCGTTCATAAATATAACACGATAAGCTCATATCTCGAATACATCACGATTCGCCTACTTAAGTCGTCAATCTCATCCTAAAAAATAAAGTTACGCCGCAATTTTCCGACTCAGCAACCCCCTGTATAACGTGTGACGAAAACTCTCACCACAACAAACTTAACTTTACCGTTACCAAAATCAAATTTCGTAACAGTTTGTTTTGAAACTCGAATTTGCGAACTGCTTTTGTAAATTGGTAACATATTGTTGGACATGCTTCTTCAGTACCTCATTCAAGGGAGTTTAGACTTTATTTGACAGATATAAAGTTCAAATTGCAATTGAGGGTAGCTGAAGATGGTGTTGGCATGCAGCGTGATGGATGGCATGTCACACGCGTGACGTCACTGTCACGCTGAGGTTCACGTGCTAAGTGACGTAGGTATTAATACTTTATTTGCGAGATATTCGTGGTAATTCATTTTATTTAGATCCCCTTTCTTTTTCAGATGATGACGTGTGATTGATCGAAGGTGGATCGCGATTAAATATTTCATACTTTAAAGATTTTGGTCTTAGTTTTTTAGTTTTTATTTTGCATCTGAGCTATTAAATTGATTTAAAAAAATATTTGTGTGTAAACACCACAAAAACAATGATAGATGTTAATGTCTTCTGTAAAATCTGAATATTTTGATAACATAAGTCAAATAACATTTGTATAAATACTAAAAAAAAACACATTCATTTTGGAGTTTTGATGATTTCAGTTACTGCATCTATTATGCAAGTTATGTGGCTGACCGTACCTATATTATTTGTTGAACTAAATACAAAAAAAAAACATACAGGCGAATTGAGAACTTCCTCCTTTTTGAAGTCGGTTGAAAATATACGACGTCTCTATTTTACCCATCACGTCGACTACTATAAGCATCACGTCGAGTCACAAAGTGAATGTAAAGCCACTATTACAATTACCTTAAGCATACCCCTAGCCCAATCTTAGCTCGAGCCACTCACATTGTTTATGGACACAGTATTGTCCATTGACATATAGACCTGGACCGTGCCCTCCCTTTCAATTAAAAATTAAATATTGCAAAGCGTGAAAATAGAAAAAACTTGTGCGGCCTTTGACAAGTATTGTCCACAAAGTAGCGTTGTCCCTTTCTAGAAAGTGGTCAATTTTGTGAAGTTAAGGCGCAGTCCTGGTCTCCAAGTCAATGGTATTGCCACAAAGAAAGTATAATCTGTGGTATTGCCAAACCACTTTGTACCAAAGGCGTCCCGAAATTCCATGACAGTGAACGATGTCTATGTCTGCGTTGCTCGAACGCGCGTTGTGTGACGACTACCCTCTGCACTCTTGATATTTTGTGTTGGTACTGCACTTTTTACTAGTAATATAATATTTATTTGTTGACAATCCCAATAAGGAATAAATGACGCATCCAGTTAACCCATCAACGTATCATAAGCATCGTAAGCTCATGTCATACATCAAGTAATTACCAGTAAACACGTCGTAAGTCGCAAAGTGGATGTTAAGTCACTATTACAATTACCGTTAGGCACACCCCTAGCTCTACCCTTGTTAAGCTTGGTACTCACTGTACTTGTTACTAGAAATTTTCTATTTGTTATACAATGTTATTGTTTTCGATAGATGTCACATAACTGTGCCTTTGAGAGTACGTTAGGCCATCGATCCTTCGCCTAGTCTCTCGTCTCTCTAAACTCTAACTCAAATATGTTTATTTCTTAAAATCAAGTTAATGATTATTTGAAAATATCAAATTAATACATACTAAAAAAATTATAAAATTATGATTGTTTGAAAAAAAATGAGGTTAGGTGGCAGTTCCAAGTGTAAAGCTCATGAAGAAGCTGCCAAGAAACTCATGGGCCACTCTTTTAAAATCATCAAGTTTTCTTTACAAAAATAAATTTTACTGAATGAACCAGTGTGTTTGGTGAGTGACTCTACTTCTCCTTCTCTTGTTATTAGAATGAATAAAAGTATAACAGAAAGGTCTAATCATGATCGAATTTAAGCAGCGAATAGGCTTTTTTTATATCACTAAATGAGCAGGTCATGAACCAGACGATAAATGTCACACTAGCCCATAACAGTGTCAGATTTGGGTGTCCAAATTCTTGTTTGGCAAAGATTTCATTGTCACCAAACTGTGCTCGTCATTTATTTTTATTTATTTATTTAACTTCTTGCGCACTAAATTTGCACAAAGGCAGACTTAATGCCTTAGGCATTATCTACCAGTCAACCTTAGGGTGATGCAGAGAACTGTTTAAGGTAGGTGCTTAATCGACTTTTACTTCTAATATTAAAGTCATCATTTGAGACATTAGTTCGTTAGT
The DNA here is from genome assembly GCA_945859575.2 of Herminia tarsipennalis. Taxonomy (NCBI): domain Eukaryota; kingdom Metazoa; phylum Arthropoda; class Insecta; order Lepidoptera; family Erebidae; genus Herminia; species Herminia tarsipennalis. The sequence continues at coordinate 18,432,014 of OX243846.2, read as the reverse complement.
CTTATTTGCCCTTTAAATAAAACACAGTGATACGAGTGTATTAACATCACTATTTCACGGAAGAATAGCTAGCACTGTGGTGGTACCCGCTAAGACGGCCCATAGCTTAACCTACCACCGTCAAAATATATAATAATAAATAATAATAATAATAAATTTATTAAGTAAAAATCTTTTACAAATAAGATACAAAAATAAGGCAATAAATACATTATAATATCAAGTTATATGATAACATCTTAGGACATACCTACACGGTCATCTGATCCCAAACTAGGCAGAGCCTGTACTATGGCAACCAGACAACTGATACACATACTTATAAAATATTATATTTCTAGATATACATATTATTGAAATAAAATTATAAATAAAAGTAATTTTAAACAGATTTTACAAAAATATACACATATTGGGCAGTAGAGACAAAGAAAAGTCTTATTTCAAAAAAGGTATTACAAATAGTGATATGTATAATTAATTGAAATTGTTATTAGCTATACCCTGAACTAGGTTAAACATAAACCTGTATCTCAAGTGTTAACTATAAACGTACAGGAATTAATGTTTCTAAATTGCATAATAATATTTACATAACTACATATTTTCATAAAGAGTAAAAGTAAATGATTGTAAATAAAGTGTCATATTACGCTGTTCATAATCTATTACACCAAAATATTTGCATCGTTTGAACTGTAAATGAGGGCAAAAATTGTTATATTACGTATGTCAGTTTCAAGGTTTTAATGCAGCGCATACTATTATTTCTAGGTCAAGATGATTTTTATTAAATAGTAACAAAAGATATGGATAGTTTATAAGATACCAATAAATTAGCCAAAATAGATGATGTTTATATGCTTACTAAATAATTAATTAATTATAGGCGGTCTCGTAATCAATTGAATTGATGTATTTGTCTTCTGCATATTTTCTTGCCGGGCAACTTGTATCCCCAGTTTGATGGTCACATTTCTTTTTAAAACGTTTACACGTTGCACAATTTGGAGGAATATCTTTATTGCTACACTCCTTAGACGAATGGCCAAGATTTCCACAGTGGTTACAAGTGGGACTGGTTTCTCGGCAAAACTTAGCTGCGTGACCAAACTGCTGACAATTAAAGCACCTGGTGACTAACGTGAAGTCTCTCACAGGGCATGACGTCCAATTTATAAAAATGCGTCTTTGATTGATCAAAGTTTTTCTTATGATGGCCGGGACTTCCAATATATAATTACATGTTGGGAGGCTTTTGTTTCCAGATTTATGACTTAATTTGATAGTCTTTAGAAAGGACTCGCGAGTTTCTTTTGGAAATTTATCAGCAAGGTTTTGCTCAAATACACAGTCAAATACTTCTTTTTCACTGAGGGCTACAGGGACACCAATGACAGCAATCCTAGGGCGGCGTTTCGTAGGTTCTTCTACAGTAAGGCCAGAAGAGGCAAGTTTCTCAGACTTCTTCAATTTTTCAATGTCATTTTTAGACTCCGTACTGATAAGAACCCCTCCATTTCTTACTTTTTTCAGGGCACGGATGCGTAGTTTTAGTTCTTCAGGTGAAATTATTTTTTGCACTAAAGATTTCGTGTCATCACTTGTTTTGGTCTTATCGCTGGGATAGATGGCCACAGAACTCAAATTATTTGGACGGATAAAGTTATCGGCACCTTTTTTTACCATATCAGCAAAAGAGTTGTTCGGTGTTGGTATTAATTTGTTTTCAACGACTTCTTTGAATTGCTGAAGAGAGCTTTCTACTGCCAGCTGTTCCTGTAGATGTTGAATGATTGTATGAGCCTGTATTGTTTTCTGTTTCAATGATTGATATAAAACAGCCATCTGAGATGTCCCACTAGTGATCTTACGGCAAAGATTAGTGACACGCAGTTTCTGGTCCAAATTCATTTTTCCTTCTGAGACTATTGAACACACTTCATTCAAAAGGGTGTCAATGCTCCCCATCCATTTCTGGATCTCCGGAGTAGATACGACTTCAGTGGGCATTTTACATTCCGTGGGCAAAGATTGCTTTTCAACTTGCTGCGCTGGCGTTGGTAGAGGACTTCCATGTCCTGTCTGCTTACGGCCAAACGGGCTGAACTCTGGGTTAGACATCACTAACACAAAAACACAAATCGGGTTTAACAGCTGTAACAGTAATAATAGTTCATGCTTGCAGTCTATGTATATAATAGGTAGGTACTAATCACTCGCGACCGACTTAATTCTACTGACACCGCGGTATAGTTTGAATTATATTAATTAAATATTTAATCATATTGCATTGTTAATAAAAACACGTCTGTTGCGAATGAAGGCAAAATTAAAACCATATATATATATATATAATAACATATGATTGTTATTTAAAATAATCTAGACGATTCCAGTAAATTTATAACTGAGTGTGTTTCTGATCATACACAGTAACAATTTCATACAAAATACCCAACCTTCCGAACCGAATCCGAATTTTAAATTCGTAAAAACAAAATATTTCCACCTAGATTCCAAAGAAAAAAAATTACCAATATCGAAAAATCTATTTTGCAAGCAGTCTTTATATAGCTATCTACCTAGAGGCTATCGCTAAAAACTGACAAAATCAAGCAAAACATAAACAATATCATAACCAGAGTGGCACATAGTAGCGTTTAAAGCCACAATTAGAACTACCGTTATAACCGCACCCTGATCTGCTCTCATTAAGCATAGTGCACAACAACTGAATCGGCCACTAACTCAGAAATAGCCCGGGGGCCCGCGAACGTGTAATACTGGCACATAAATCTGTTGTATCGGTCGTTTTGAGCTGGTTTTTGTGCGAGTACAGTGTGCTCTCGGGCTTATAGTGATGTTTAGATAAATAGGATGTTCTTTTTACAAAAACCTGCGTTTATTTAAGTATGTTTAAAAATAGTATGTTTTAAAATAACTATTGGTAAGCCTTTGGAGTAAGTTAAGAGATTTTACTATAAACTTCTAATCGACAATGAGTTCGACATCAGTAATTATCAGTCTTAACACATTAAACAGTCAATGGTTTAGCGCACGAAGATAATATCTAAAGGGCGTCAACACATTTTATTAGATACCAACTTGAAGTCAAAATATTTTACTTTGATTTACTATGGAGGTCCATCTATCTCTTTCGGCGACAGCAACGACTACCGTCCAGAAGAGACAGATTAGATTAGTATCTACGTCAAATATTTAGACCAGCATTGTGTTTGGCTTCTAGAACTTGTCTTTGACCAAAACAACTGAATCAGTGTATAGCGTGTAGTGACGTAGGTTGTCAAATCAGTTGACATTTGACAACCCACACGCTCATTACTCAACTTTAATAATATTATATTTGGCTATTACGTCTACAAGGATACAAGTCAAAACCAATTTCAAAACGAAAATTCGGCATACAGTCGGATTCTAACTAAGAGTCGATAAAATTCCAGAATATTCCAGACCCGCGCAATTTCGCTGCTTCAATTTTCCCCGTTTTTGCAACATATTTGTATGTCCTAAGGTTTGTAGCCGGATTTTAAACCAGTAGTTTCTTAGATTATTGCGTTCAACTAACAAACAGACTCTTCAGCTTTTGACTGCCTCTGTGGCGCGGTGGGATTGTGTTCGACTGCTACGCAAGAGGTTGTGGGTTCGATTCCCACACGGGACACCATTTTGTACTCTACTGCGGGAGGAGTCTTTTTATAAAAATAAATATTATTAACACACATAACGATGGGTTGTGCTATGTGTTATGTTGTGGTTAAAAAACATAAGAGAGTTTACTAAAATTTTGAGCGCCGTGCAACTTTTCCTTTTCGTTAGGAAAAAGAAAAGCAGGCAGAGCTGACTACCAAACTTTAAACTGGGAGAGGCATTAGAAGAAGAAGAAGAAAATAACTGTCCAAAACACTGAGGTGTCTTTGGCGAGAAAACAACGATGAATAAAAGCGATTAGTTTAATTTTAGCCTGCATTTAGTTTCCATCTTTACAAAAATTGACCACCAAAAACAAACAATAGTCAAAACATTATTCTTTACAAATTGTAAGTCAACTTATAGTGACCCTAAATAAGGGAACCTTTTACAAATAATGACCATAGGTTTATTTACTATTACTGACTGATTCATCAACGTGCAACGTCCAGAAGAAATCGATAGGCCTAATAAGCGGTTATCGTAGCCTGTAGAGGTTATCAAAACGGCTAATGTTTATAACCGTTTCTAACCCTGTTTCAGAGAACTAACTATGTACCCCGCAACATTCCAAAGATTTTCCACTTATGACTTTTTTTAAGATGACTCCCGCAGTAGCGTACAAGCCCTGTGTCGTGGGGATGGTTTAGAAGAAGCCTGATCCCGCAGAAGATTTCAAGATTTCAGATTGGAAAGGCAGCAACGGGGTTAGTTGGGAGCAGTATCAAGGAAAATACAAACAGACGGGCAAATGCTAGTCTATACTAATTTAATCAAATCTATATTAATAAATATAGGCAAGAGGTCGTGGGTTCGATTCCCACACAGGACACCACATTGTGTGATCCACAAATTGTTGTTCCGAGTCTGGATGTACTTTATGTCCGTGACTTGTATGTTTGTAAAGCCCCCCGCAAGACAGGGCTTAAAAAATACAAAACTGGTACACTTTAACACTTGGTACACCACACCCAGTGAAGCCACAGGCAATATCTAATCTAGTTAATAAATAATACGAACTGCAACCTGAGTTGACGACCAGTCGATTGTTTACGCGATCTCTATCTAGTCAACGAAGGATATTTTGTTGATCATATCTCTGAACAAGTTCTAGATATAGGTACTCGTAATTCAGTTTATTGATCGTATTGTTGCATAGAGGTTGCATTATTTCGCTCATTAGTATAACCACAGATCATTAAATCTGAGAGCATAACCGCTAGCTTTTGTTTAGCAAGGTTTTAATAAAATATTGGGACATCTCACACAGACAAGCTAAGCAGAGCTTGTACTATAGCAACCAGACTCATAAACCTACTTATATTGTATTTTCAAGTACATACTTACAAACTAGACGCCTGCCCCAACTTCGCACGTAGTTTTTTATCCATTGTAATTTTCGTAGGGATCTCAAAATTTTTGACAATAAAGTATAGCATATGATACTCCCCGTTATTGTAGCTTTTAATGGTGAAAGAATTTTCGAAATCGGTTCAGTAGTTTTTAAGTTTATTCGTTACATACGAAAATACAAATATTTCCTCTTCATAATATTAGTACAGAAGTTTAGTTATAGATTAATGACACCCAGCTACAAAATTATCAATTGTGCTTATCGTGCAAAGATAAAAAATGGTATGCAATAGCCTTACCGCGGCTGTCCCCGAGTGCCACACTGAACATTTTTATTCTGAACATTTGTTTTTGTCGTACTTTAATACAGTAAACTTTATTGGTTGTGTAAATACTTCTTGAATACACGAAATTCAATCTGTCAAATCAACTGACACTGGTAGAATGCGTTGTACACGATGTAGTGTATTTAATGTTTATTTTAATTTATTCAATATATTTCTAATGCATGTTATTTAAAATATTAGCTTTCTGCAGTTCTTCTCCATTATCTCTATACTCCTCTGTCCGCGCAATTTTTGTAAAAACCTGTCTAGTGCTAGTCGGCCCCGCGATCAAAGGGTTCCGTACCATTATCTATACAACATTAGATACTATTATCAAAAAAATATATATTACGGGTCTTAATCGCGTGAATAATTTAAGGTAAAATATCTTGTTTATTGCCCGATGTTTCGACCGTATTGCACGGGTAATTTACCCGTGACCACGGCCGTTGCAGTACGGTAAAAATACCATTATTCACGCAATTAATATATATATATATATATATATATATATATATATATATATATATATATATATATATATACATATATGTATATATATATATTGTCATAGGTTAATCAACATTTATTAGACACTATATTATAATATTGAGCAAAAAACGGCAAAAAGAAATCACGTTTGTTATAAGGGAGCCCCACTTAAATATTTAATTTATTTTATTTTTAGTATTTGTTGTAATGATAACGGCAACAGAAATACATCATCAGTAAAAATTTCATCAGTCAGCTATCACAGTTCATGAAATATAGCCTGGTGACTGACAGACGCGACGGACAGCAAAGTCTTAGTAATCCCGAAATGGTCCAGTTTTTACCCTTTGGTTACGGAACCCTAAAATGGGGCATAAACCTTTTGCTTCACGTATTTATATCCAGATTATAATATAATATTATGTTTACTATTTCAACAAGATGGATTTTAATATTAGAAATCAATCATTACAAATTAATATAGATTAGCAAACTACGCAGAAGATTATACTACTTAATACGCTCAGTATGCCTGCCTACTCTCTCTCCTATAATAGTAACTTGGTCACAACCAGTACCTTAGTAATTTTAGTAGTACGTGATCTAATATAGATAGGAACAGGATATTGTGTATGTGTTATAAATTACTGTACATTAATAATAGTAATTGGGTTTATTAAAACTTTCACGATGAATCGAGATAAGTATTAAAACTATTTTTAGCTCAAGAAGAGAAAGAGAGATGAGGAACCAACATCAGTTGATATGTGTGTCTATTGACGTGATAGATAACGTCTTGTAAATCGATGACCGGCTGCACTCACGAAAAAGTTTAACGTCACAGCTCACGTCACAGGCATGATTGTTTATTACAATGTCATCAATATTTTGGCGATTGCAGCGCAATATGATATAATATTAAAATTAAAAAAACAACCTTTTTTACAAAAAAATATTACCGACTTCAAAAAAGGCAACTAAAAAGCAAAAAATAATATACCTAGAATAACAAAAACAAATAAAACATTTTGAAGTTGGTGCCATGAAATAGTAGTCTTTATGTTTTATTCGGCACCAACTTCAAAATGTTTTATTTGTTTTTGTTATTCTAGGTATATTCTTTTTTTGCTTTTTAGTTGCCTTTTTTGAAGTCGGTATTATTTTTTTGTAAAAAAAGTATTTTATTTCTCACTTTTTAGTAGGTTGGTTTGTAATTCACATAAGTTACAATAGACATATGTCAACTGCTCATATCCTTTTACAAAATATTGCTTGCCCCGATGCAGGGCCGTTAATTGTTGAGGAGTTCACTATCAGCACTGTCTAAAAATTTCAATTTTATCAGTCAGCTATCACAGTTCATGAAATATAGCCTGGTGACTGACAGACGCGACGGACAGCAAAGTCTTAGTAATCCCGAAATGGTCCAGTTTTTACCCTTTGGTTACGGAACCCTAAAATGGGGCATAAACCTTTTGCTTCACGTATTTATATCCAGATTATAATATAATATTATGTTTACTATTTCAACAAGATGGATTTTAATATTAGAAATCAATCATTACAAATTAATATAGATTAGCAAACTACGCAGAAGATTATACTACTTAATACGCTCAGTATGCCTGCCTACTCTCTCTCCTATAATAGTAACTTGGTCACAACCAGTACCTTAGTAATTTTAGTAGTACGTGATCTAATATAGATAGGAACAGGATATTGTGTATGTGTTATAAATTACTGTACATTAATAATAGTAATTGGGTTTATTAAAACTTTCACGATGAATCGAGATAAGTATTAAAACTATTTTTAGCTCAAGAAGAGAAAGAGAGATGAGGAACCAACATCAGTTGATATGTGTGTCTATTGACGTGATAGATAACGTCTTGTAAATCGATGACCGGCTGCACTCACGAAAAAGTTTAACGTCACAGCTCACGTCACAGGCATGATTGTTTATTACAATGTCATCAATATTTTGGCGATTGCAGCGCAATGTGATATAATATTAAAATTAAAAAAACAACCTTTTTTACAAAAAAATATTACCGACTTCAAAAAAGGCAACTAAAAAGCAAAAAATAATATACCTAGAATAACAAAAACAAATAAAACATTTTGAAGTTGGTGCCATGAAATAGTAGTCTTTATGTTTTATTCGGCACCAACTTCAAAATGTTTTATTTGTTTTTGTTATTCTAGGTATATTCTTTTTTTGCTTTTTAGTTGCCTTTTTTGAAGTCGGTATTATTTTTTTGTAAAAAAAGTATTTTATTTCTCACTTTTTAGTAGGTTGGTTTGTAATTCACATAAGTTACAATAGACATATGTCAACTGCTCATATCCTTTTACAAAATATTGCTTGCCCCGATGCAGGGCCGTTAATTGTTGAGGAGTTCACTATCAGCACTGTCTATTACATTGTGTAATAGTAGTATAACGAGAATAAAGTGCTATTCAAAACCATTTGAAAGTAACTGAATCGCAAACTGTGAAATATTGAATAGGTCTGCTTGTCATTTGTGGTCTTCATCATCAGTTCCACTTCACCAATTGGTGTTTTTTAAGAGTAAATGCACGAATTACTATGAAATATGCCTAAATCACTGTAGGTGTGCTTTTAATGTTTTAAGAGTTCCCTCGATTTCTCCAGGATCCCATCATCAGATCGTGATCTGATAACAATGAGACCAACTTGGAATTTTCAAACAAGAATATTTTAAAAATTGTTTTTGTGTTTGAAAGGGAAAAAATACCCCTTTCAAACACAAAAACAATTTTTCAAATCGGTCGCTGTCTTTGCGTAATCGGTGAACAAACATACAAAAAAAAAACATATAGACGAATTGAGAACCTCCTCCTTTTTGAAGTCGGTTGAAAAAGGTGTCACAGGCATTGTTGTTAATTTAATGTCATCAATGTTTTCTTAAGACGTTATCACGTAAGTAATCATTCGTAAACCGTTTTATTTCATAATAAATGGACTTGCTCTTGGCTTCGATCATGCTGATGGAAAGCATTAATGAAGCCTATGAAGGAACGAGCGCACCCAGAAGATGCATATGTACTCTAGTCTTAAAAGCGTCCGGGTTATAATTAATTGGAAACACTGACGTGAGCAGGGAGTTCCACACTTTAGCTGTTCGAATTACAAATGTAGAGACAGGTGAGTATAGCCACTACGTGTGGATGGCCTGCAGTGCGCCTAGATGTTCAATGATGGAAAGGAGGCGGCGGGAGCTGTGCATGGAGTTCTTGTAGGAATATCAAAAGTGTAGAAGACAACCACTGACCTGACTGATCAGTGGTTAGCCTGACCTGTGTACTAGTACTATAGATAGTACTAGTAATAATAATAATACATTTTATTTTGACACTAGCTGACGCACGCAACTTCGTCTGCGTCAGTTTTCCACGTTCTTACAACATTTTTCATGACTGCTGCCCTCCTGTTGCTCATAGTGTGATGTTATATAGGTAGCATATTGTCTTCCTCGATAAATGGGCAATCCAACAAAATTTAATTCGAACCATTAGTTCCTGAGACTATCGCGTTCAAACAAACAAATTCTTCAGCTTTGTTTTGATAGGTAGGGGCAATAGTATTTTCGTATTTTGAATGTATTGTTAGTAATTAAACCTTTTTGGTTGTACTGAATGTAACTGGCTGGTTTTAATACCATTAAATGTTGACATTCTGACGATGCAATAAATGAATAAAAACCTAGTTCCCGCCATTTTTCAATTGCTTTTCAAGCAAGTGAATTAACGTATGTGACGAAGAAGACTAGGAGTAAAAATGTGGTGCAAGCGTTTCAAGTCAGTGTACAAGAAAAAAGTTTACGAAGTCTGGGTACAAGAAAAAACTTGATATTTGGGTACCAAGTGATATGATTGAGAGAAACTTAATGCAACGTGTTTCCATTTGCGAAACGTAACAATTCCGACCCATTTCTTAAACGGTTGAATACGGGTGATGAAAAATGGATCACTTACGATAAGAATGTCCGAAAAAGATCATGGTCCAAGCATGGACAAGCCTCACAGACCGTGGCAAAGCCTGGCCTGACTCGGAACAAATTGATGCTGTGTGTGTGTTGGGATTGGAAAGGAATCGTCCACTATGAGCATTTGTCGCCAGATAAAACTATCGATTCTGACCTCTACTGTCAGAAACTGATGAGGTTAAAAAAAGCCATTGAGAAAAACCGGCCGGAGCTGGGGAACAGGAAGGGCGTGGTGTTCTGTCATGACAACGCCAGACCGCATTCATATATAGCCACTCAACAAAAATTGAGGGAGCTTGGCTGGGATGTGTTGATGCATCCTCCGTATAGCCTTGATCTTGCTCCATCAGATTTCCAGCTGTTTCGGTCACTTCAGAACTCTTTAAGAAGCATAAAGTTAGCCTCAAAAGAACACTGTGAAAACTACCTGTCAGATTATTTGGATCAAAAATCTCCAATTTTGAAAAACAGCCCACAATAACAAGCCATTGATCACAATGGCACATACTTATTATAAATAAATATAAATAAATGGAGAGCTGCGCTTAGAAATGTATCAACGCGCATGCGCGGCAGACATTATTGAGCGCGCCGCGCATGCGTGTTGATGCATTTGTGAGCACACCTCTCCATTTACCATTATGACAGAATTTTGACAGTTCGCAAGGGCTTGTAGTGAATAAGGAGACAGAGACAGGGCGAGTGTGTGACAGTAGGTATAAAAGAAGTAGTGCATACGTGACTTTGGCTTCTGTACTCTCTTTATTTTGTGGATAGGCTGAATAGAAACTAGACTGTCTCCTTGGTAGTGCGTGTACTATACGTAAGAAGACGTGGGTTCGATTTCCACGCGGTATTTTGTGTGACCCACAAGTTTTGTTCGAAGTCTGAGTGTCTATTGGTTGACAAAGTACCTATGGCTATGATCATCTAAATAATATATCAGTGTTGTACTAATCACTTTTACACCTTTAAATTGTAGGGAGAGATCATTGAAGACTTTCACTAGAGCGGTGTACCCACATTTTGTCATCGTAAAGGATGTCATCTTTAAGGACAACAATGTCACCTATCAACACTACACGGTTGCAATTAAATAGAATTATAATGATTAATAGTAAAGAAACAATGTTTTGTCATTATTCATTGGAATTACCCATGACGACATCAACACCGCGCTGATCAACCAATCTGAATGATTAATAAATAATGACAATAATTTCGCGGCCAGGTATTTCTGGTCTGTACAGGAATACACCATGAATTTGTAGTCGTTTTGGAGCCGAAAATTTTGAACTCCGTATCAATAACCTAGTCTATTAAAAAAATATCAGTTTAGGAAAATATTTTTGGAACGAAGTTCCTTATCGCGCGTTGCGAAAGGGGGCTAGACGGAAAAATTAAGGCCAAAAGTTGTAACGACACTTTTTGACACACACAAGCCATGCGGCGTGCGCGTAAGATATGAACATCTAATTTGACGAAGATATCACCTGTCGATTTGGTCTAGGGGCATAAATTCGGTACACAGTAATGGTGACAATTGTGTAGCTGTGGGTTCGAGCCTTCGGTATACAATCGTCTTTATGTAAGTTATTTCAAAAGACCAAAAGTTGTAACGACTTTCGTCTTTCTATTTCGCATTGAACAGTGTGGTGTCGCGACGTTTATAAAAAAAATAAAAAATAAAATAAGAACTTTGTTCGATCCAAGTTTTTTTTTTTATAAAAATAGAAATTAATGTCGTTTGCGCAAAATAAATGCGCACTTGTGGTAATAGTACACGATTTCCCACAATAACAATAGGTACTACGATCATAAGATAGACGTCATTCATAGATTTCCACCACACAAAAGTGCCCCATGCGCTATTTTAAGTAATTTAAGGTAATTTTTTATTAAAAAAAATGTTAATCTTTTATTAAAGTGATATTTTTTATGGACTAGGCTATTGATATGGAGTTCAAAATTTTCGGCTTCAAAACGACTAAACGTATATACGACTTATACGAGTATGAACATTTAATATGGACAGAGTGAGTGAGTGGACTGTGTACAGAGTGACTTAAAAAACCGGGACCTACCCAGGATAAAACTTTGTGTAATGAGCACGATGGTTTATTCAGTGTCTGGGTGTTATTATCTATCAGAGCTTGTACTATGGCAACGAGACAACTGATAAATATACTTAAATATTTCTAAATACATACATAAAATATGATAGATAAATAACACCCAGACACAGAATAAACCATTGTGCTCATCACACAAAGTTTTAACCTGGATAGGTATCGAACCCTTACCCTCCGGCTTAGCAGTCAGGGTCACTAACCACTAGACCAACAGGCCAGTCAGTACTATTTAAAAAGCAACTGATTTATAAATAGGACTGAAGTTGCAAATTATAAAGAAACTGGAATAGAGGTAATCGAGTAGTTTCCTGTATACAAACATATGAGACAGTGTCGAATTAAAGAAGAACAAAGAGAAATATTTAACATCGTCATGGACCCAACAGGAAATTAATGTTATGTGATTCACATAACCATTATTTTGTCATATACCAGAGTACGTTTGTATGGGAATTGACCAATGATGACAGACAGTACTGTAAACAGTTGCTCACAAACTGTACTTAGAAAATACTCTTTTTATTGCAGACTTTGTTTCATTCTGTTGCAGTCCTAAATACAAGATTGAAGACCATTACTTTAGACTGAAGTAAGGGGTTCTTCTATCGACATCCTCAGCTTTCTATCCTCATAGAAAATACTAGTAGCCTTTAATTAATAACCAACAACTAACATCTCCATACATCTATAATACAACCAAGTATCATAGCATCGCGTGGCAACTTAATTGCATATTAATCGTAGCGGAATCCGGCCCTGCTTAACTGTAATTATTGACCACAGTCATATTGTGGCACGCCCCAAGCCGGCCCTGTATGTGTGGGAAACAGTGATTAGTGACTACTATTTAAGAGATATATTGCTTATCGATATACTAGGATAGAAGTTTACTGTGAAAAATTGATCAAATCAGTTGCCTGTCAACTTGTACCAAGGGGCAGTGACCCCACATCTTGAAAGGCCTATGTACGGCCGTAGATGTAACTGGACTATGCATATCATAAAATTGATGTAATTATTTTCCCATCTCACTGAAATGGCACTGGTCATTTATGCTAACAGCTAAAATTAATAATTGATCAAATTCTAATTATTTAGATTGAAGGTATTATGTTTTACATACTTATAAAGTGATATCTATATTCAATTTATGTTTCCAATCATACGATAGACAAGAATCAGTATATAAGAAACTATAATTTTATAATACGTTCGATATAGAAATTGCAGATTGGACCAGTCTTAATCATTTCATCTTCGAGAAAGGTGTAATGGGTCGGATGGTTAGTAGGTACCTACTCAAGAAATATTAAATCAATGAAGCCGTTTCACTGGACTTAGAAGACAATTGACTAGGACAATAACATGATTTCCCTCTGTAGTCCCAACTATAGAGAGAAATCATCCAGAAAAACAATTCAACAAACGTTTTTGTAACAACAGCCCAATTGCTTTAGATCAATGAGCCAGTACTATTAGACATCCTTCATGCTAGAATGATTTTATTTTCAGTATCACTGGATTCAAGACCCTCGAGTCCCTAAAACTAAAACAGTGACCATCATCATCAGCCTATCGCAGTCCACTGCTGGATATAGGCCTCTCCAATTGCACGCCACTTTGTTCTATCTTCGGCTTCTCGCATCCAGCTCATGCCAGCCGTTTTCCGTAATTCATTAATCTACCTGGCCTGAGGGCGTCCTACACTTCGTTTGCCAAGACGCGGTCTTCACTCAAGAACTGGTTTACCCCAACGATTGTCGGTTCTTTGGCTAATATGGCCAGTCCACTGCCACTTCAGCTTGCTAACCCGATAGGCCATATCGATAACTTTGGTTCTCTGCCGAATCACCTCATCACACTGTGACCATAGTAAAGCTTTTTCACCAATAATGTATTTAAAACTGTGGCAACTATACCACTGGAGCATCTATCCGGGTTATACCCTTAAGGTCAAAATGCAAAGAGTATTGTGACCCAGTTCTATTAAAGCAATTCGTCACCTGACCACCAGTATAAAAAAACTTTCAATCGGGAAGAGGGCTTCAAACAATCCAGTGATTCCTAAAACACAACCTTGTATTACACAATCAGTGTAGTGTGTAGTGACGCTAACATTTCGAGAAACAAAAAAGTGAGGGTAGTGAAGTTTTATCGGCCTTACAGAGTTTTAACATCGCTGCGACAGTCCGCTTGTGACCACGGCCATATAATCGATAGGCGGTAGGCGGTATAATCAATAGTTATAACCACCAGTCGTAGACTATCTCAAGTTAATCTCACTGGACTAATAACATCTAGTTCGGCCAAAAGGTGAAATGATTTCACACACCTAAAAATCTACCATATCATCCCCACCCGTGTGTGACCATCTTTTAACTTTGAAACATTCGCTTTTCATGATACTCAATTCGACACGACTATAATCGCGATTATAAGAAGTGCTTGAGGTTTCACATGTCACAAGCTGGCAGAAACGTCAAGTATTCATAGTGTCTTTTTTTTAAACAACTACCGCAATCTGTTTGTGAGGTCTAAGTCCTGCATCGCAGAGTATTCACAAACGTACAAATGACGGATACAAAATACACAACTTGGGCATCACACAAAGTTGTCCCGTGATGGAATCAAATCCAGAACCCTTCACTACGCGAAACAACCATATATGTTGATCACACAATGCGATGTCCCGTTTGAATCAAACCCAGAGAGAGCATTCGTCGTACTCGCTCCTACCGCGCCACCGAGACATTGAAATACTTACCTAGCATAATTTCGTTTAGTGCCGTTTCAAATTGTTATTGATATTTCAAGGAGAAGAGGTCGTAGATCAGAACATCTGTTACCACTGTCGGTCCATAAATGGGGCATCGCGGTGGTCAGGCACAGGGATGACTCCCCCCCAGACTTAACTGAGAGGCCTTTTTTAGGGAATTTTGATACTAAACCGGTGTGTTTTGACTGGCAATTGCTTCCCCCGCCCCCCGGGGGAGGCAGCTAGTGTTGAATCAAATACTCCCCTCCACTACCATACAAGCGACTCAAACTTAACTGGTTGGGTCACATGTTGCCCCCTCTGAATAAATTTTAGAACCGCGCCTGATTGAAAAGCACATTAAGCCATCGATTCTGCGCCCAATCTTTCTCCGGTCGTGTCAGATTTTCGTCCCATCAAACTACGAGAGTGAGGTAATGGAGAGAGGACTTGTGTCTGCGCATACACTTGTGCACTATAATGTCTCCTGTGCATCTAGTAGAGACTAGATTAACCGATGTCGGTTGCAGCGACCAATCTTATCAGAGGATAAGCTTGGTCACTGCAACCGACATTAAAAAGAAAAAGAAGAAGAAATAAATTTATTTTGTCCTCAAAAAAAAATATAGTACATAATCAAATATTAGACAGTAAGCATAATATTGAGAGACAAAAATGGTCCTAGCTCAGCTAGATTGCAACTCCGCTTAATGAGGAGCTGCGCTGGTATTCTGCTAAAACCAAGGTGACAGTACCAATATTATATCTCAATTGTCACTGGAATTCACTATACTAACAAGGCAATCCCATTTCACTGATTACACCAATCATATATAGTTTCAGATAACAAAGGTATGCCGCAGCAAATCTACTTCACACCTTAAATTGGCTAAAATAAGCAATAAGCCGATATCCACCTGTTTCTTAATAACATGTTATACAACAAAACGTTTAACAACAAGCAATATATAACAATGTAAGGTATTGATAACATATAGTCTCGTAGTGGCAGCTATTTTAATGGGAGCTCTGGCTAGTCACGTTGGTACTTGCTTAAGTATCATAATCCAGGGTAATTATTATACTGGTTTTACTTATTTAACAAACAAATTGAAATCGATCAATTATGGTTTTCAATTTCGTGTGTAACAGAATTAGGGCTAATCTAAATTTTTGATTAATGCAAAATTGCCTTTAAATTTTGATAAACTTTCGCGATTTGTACACATTATAAAATGATATATACTACGGGTCTTACGTGAATAATTTAAGGTAAAATATCTTGTTTATTGATATAGATCGATACATCGGGCAATAAACAAGGTATTTTACTTTCAATTATTCACGCGATTAAGACCCGTAGTATAATTATGTAATTTTAAATTGCCTATTTATTTCCTCATGCTTTAAACTTCACTTGTCAAATCGATTCAGCTATTTCAAGAAAGAGTTAATTAACTCTTGGTATGTATTAGTACTCGTATGTTAATTTTGTTTTTTTTTTGTTTTCACTGATTAAATGGTATTAATACAATTTCTTTATATTAAATTACTTTATTGGGTACAAAATACAGCAGTCAGCAATAAACATACTTAATCTATATTTACCTACGAGTATATCATTAATGTTTAAATGATATGTCAAAATTTATTGTAACTGCAAATATGAATAAAATATTGTAACATCTTATTTATGTGGAGAAAGTAAGGCTCATTAATTACTTTTTAAATCAAATTATTAAAAAAATCACGCGATTAAGTCCCAAATTATATTTAACTAGCTGTCCCGCGCAACTTCGTGTGGGTAAATTTTCCCCGTTTTAGCAACATTTCTCGTCCCTGCTCCGCTCCTATTAGTCGTAGCGCGATGTTATATAGCCTATAGCCTTCCTCGATAAATGGGCTATCCAACAAAAAATAATTATTAAAATCGGTCCAGTACTTTTTGAGTTTATTCGTTACATACAAAAATACAAATCTTTCCTCTTTAAAATATTAGTGTAGAATAACTATAAAAATCGCGAAAGTTTAAAAACAATAAAGTCTACAATTATTTTCTTGATATATATTAGAACACCCAAGAATGCAATCTCAAGGATATTATTGCATGATTTTGTCATGTAACCCGGCAGCCATATTGCGCGCGCGCCGATCCGCACTGGTTATTGAACCTTGCGGTACTATTTATTAATTAAATTCGTGATTGTTTAATAGCTTCTTGTGAGGTAAACAAGTGATGTGGGACTTTTATTTAATGTACGTTTTAGTACGAAGTTAATGTAATTATCTAAGAATAGTAGAATAAATCTATGAGGAATATTTACTTATACAAATTTTCAATCGCCACGAGACAAGTACCTACCTAATCATTACCCGACGGCAGTAAGGAAGGGTTATATTTTTATCGCGCATATCTTAAATGTAGATATGTACATATCAACCCATATGATGGCCCACTGCTGGGCACGGGTCTCCCCAGTAGAACCTACTGGTATGTAGATCCTGGGGGTAATTGCCATAATCGCCACGCTTGGCGAGCGGGTTGGCGATCGCAGTAAGGCTTTAAGTACGCAGAGGACGCTGCTGCCCGTCCTCCGGAGTGAAATCCCTTAGTCGCCTTGACGACACCCACGGGAAGAGGTGGGGTGGTACTATTCTTAAGCCGGCACCACACGGCACTGTAGATATGTGTATATTTAATATTCTTTATTACCTGATAGCTTACAATCCACTGAACGGATTTATACAATTAAGACGTCGTTAGATTCGTTTTGATTACCCAAGTGTTCTTAAATATGTGACGTTTGTAAAAAAAAATGGCGGCTGTAGGATGTCAAAATAAAGAGGTTTAAAAAAAGAAATTTGAATTTGAATACTGCAATATATATATATATATATATATCAAATTAAAGGGCTCATCTTAAGCTTTTCAAATACAGGGATTATGCTCTTATTCTATGTGTGAAGGTACATTTTTGCGTAAATGTAACTATGACTGAACGGACCTTCCTTAAACATAACTTAATACTACACATAAAAAGACAAATAAATCTGACCATTTTTTTGGAAGCTTCGTCGTACTCAAAGTTACAACTCTTTTTCCTTTGAGGGTGTAAAAAACGGAGAAACTATGTAAACCTTTACGAGCAAACATTCTCCAAGGAGAAGGACATAAAAACAACTTCACTAATATCTCTGAAACGTACACTACGAGATAACACTTTATGCAACTGTAAAATGCACGTGCCACTAATGTACCTACGCAACTTTGTGTCCTGACAAGGCGAACTTACAACCTGATAAATCATAAGCTTTTTATACTGTGCTACTACTTCACTGGTGGGTTTGTTATTTTAATATAAAATATGTTTGTGTTTTGCTTTTTTCATTATTTTCATTATGTCAATCTATGTATAAACATAATCTATACAAATTTTATAAGGCTGAGGAGTTTGTTTGTTTGAACGCGGCAATTTCAGGAACTACTTGTCCGAATTGTTTTTTTTTTCTGTTGGGTAGCCCATTTATCGAGGAAGGCTATAGACTATATAACAACACGCTACGACCAATAGGAGCGGAGCAGTAATGAAAAATGTTGCAAAAACGGCGAAAATATACGCATACGAAGTTGCTCGGTACAGCTAGTGAACAATAAAATTAATTGATAAAAATCATTTTTTTTTCTCTTTATTTATTTCGGGGCTTTTATCTTAAAAAGTATGCCAACCCCATCATACCATATTCAATTATAGTACAGAAGGTACTTATTTAAAATATTACATAATTTAAACGACTATCGCTTGACCAATTTACAGAGCATCCAAATCAAATTTTAGAAATTATTTTTTATAAGTGGTAAGTGCCATTGAGCTTAGCTGGAGGGGTTAACAATATTGTTAGTAATGTAGAACCCACAATCCCAAATTGCTAGCAATCGTGTTAGGAGTGAGTTCACGTCGGTCCTTACTAACTAGTAATGTGGGATTCACAATCCTACATACTATTATAATGGGGAAAGCGTTGTAAGTTTGTCAGTTTGTAGGGGGTAATCTCTGGATCTACAGACCCGATTTTGAAAATTCTTGTACCAATAAATAGCCACGTTATTTGTGAGTGTCATAGGCTATTTAACATCACACTACGACCGATAGTAGCGAAACATCAACGAAACAATTTGCGCGGGTCAGCTAGATATTTATAAATGTACTTAACATAACGCACTGATATTACAAGACCGCATCAACTCAAAATTAACGTTTTTTGGGGAATGACAAAAAACTGATTTCTGACCTCCTTTAAAAATAAGGAAAAAGTGAATACTTACTTAAGATTCATTGGTCAGATTGAGGGATTTATGTATTAAAGAATTGTTTAAAAGATTATAGGTTATCAAGTTATAACCATTTTTTGAGTTAATACTGTATTATCGGAGCAATTTAAAAAATAAAATGAGTTATTTTTAGTTGTTACGTTGTAAGTGAAATATTTTGACTTAATACAACTATTAATGATTATTTTTAATAGGATTTTAGGTAGGTTTTTAGAGTTATTACAATTTCAAATTATAGTCCTACGAGTATTACTTTAGACAAATATTAGGAGGTAAATAAAAATAGAAATTTAAGAAAAATAATATATTTTACAAAATAATATAGCACAAACATAATGGCACTTATTTATGACTATTCAGAAGTAACAAAAACATAGAAAATCAACATTATTTAAGTTTTCTTTTTAATTTAAGTTTTATACTTATCTAATAAAATAATTTTAATCAGTCTTTTACATAATTATAAATCACATACAAATCTTTGTCACTTATGATAAAAACATAATAAAAAAGTTATATTGAACTTATTTAAAACAAAGGAATTAGGTACCATAAAAAAACACTTAACAATAATTAACTGAAAAGAAAAACGAAAAACACTTTGTGTACCCTTAAACTGTAATCAGTCTGAAAATCACAATCATTATACTTAAATGCTAACAAAATTTTAACTTTACTTTAAACTAGTCAATCAAATTTCGATAGTAAGACTCATAATAGGTCTTCGGAATTATATTTTTATCAATCAACTCTTTTATATCCCTTTTTTTGTTTTGCGTTAAAGGAATTTTATTTGTGTAAGCTGGTATTAAATCCATCGGAAATAAAACCGATTGATTTCCAGTACGTCGTGTGTTACGTACGTTTACTTTGAAATAATTTTCGTCCTCATAAGAATTCTTATAGAAGAAACTTGTTGGATGTTCTTTTTCTACACGAAGCACCTTAATTTCATGCCACTTTACTTGGATTCTGTCCTCATTCACATTAAAATTACTACCCCACTGTTCTTGAAGTAGTTTAAGATCAACAAATTTATCATGGGTCATGTTTGTAACTTTATAAGGTTGTCCGGTTTTTTTGGCTATCTGAATTAAGGTGGCATATTGATGTGGGACATAGATAGGGCCGGATTTAAGGAATCGTTTTATTTGTTTTTCAATAACGCTATGTACGTTGTCACCCTCGTTTTGTGAGTGTCCTCTAATAAGAAATTTGTGGGTAATACTTGCGATGTTGAATTTTTGTGTTGCATATGCATAGGCAGTTAAAAGATATTTATTTTTCTGCTGCCCACAACAATTATCAGAATAGAAAATCACGTTTACTGGTTCAGGTTTATCTTGTGTAATCTTTTCTAAATAATCTAAAATGCATGTTCCTATTTCAATCGCACCTCGTTTTCCCTCTACTTCATTCCAAAAATAACATTCAACATCTTTAGCATGTAAGTCGCTTACAGAAAAGTTAAAACAATTAATTCTACTTTTATAATAAAAAACTGAGACTTGACCCTTTGGTATCGGCATAACAGCCTGTAAATCGTAAACAGCAACAATTGTGTTATCATTCCTATTTTTATCGATTTCTTTCTCTTTTCTGGACAGTTCTATTTCTTTTAAATGAATTTCGTAATTTTGAATTATTTTCTGCTTCCCTTCTTCGTCAGCATTTTTAAAACTTTCGCACAAATCACATTGATCTTTCTTTGGTATGTGGAATGAAATATTAAAATCTCTATTAAAAATACGGTTAAAAGTAGATTGAGACGCAAATGGTAGTGTTTCATTTGTACGCTTTTCTTTATAGTCTCGGTATAAGTCGGCTAAAGATTTGTCACAGGCAATGTACTCTCTTGATGTCTGAGCTCTAAGGTAATGTGATTCGATTCGTGGTATGCTATTGATAAAACTTTTCACACTTTCATTGACCTCGGGATCCACAGTTCGATGATTATTATGTTTTCCGCGCAATTCTTCTTCTACAAATCCAGTGTCGGTTTTTTTTGATAACGCAGTAGCAATTGGCCTATCATTTATTGCGAGAGTATTCTTAAAAAAAGTTTTGCAAACTCTAATTTTAGTGTGGTTGAGCTCGAAGTAAAATGCGGTATTTAATTTTCGGAAATTTTGAGTAGATGAGTATCTGTATTTTGTTTAATTTGTGAAGTATGATTTATTAAAAATTGTCTTTGTTTTTGCAGGTCTCCTAATGACCAATATGAGTTAAAAAAATCTTGTCTCTGGGTTTCATTAATTTTAGCTTTACAATTTAGCCGACATGTATCTCCACACGAAGGACCCATTTTCTTTGCGGGTACAAGTTTTTTCCCACTTGACGTGTAGTCTTTGCCTAAATTCCGAAGTGTTTTTGCCATTTTATTTTTCCAATTTGCTTCATTTCTCACCCTTTTTTTGCCTCTCACGATTTCCTGCACTTCTGAAGTATTTGTCTGCGTAGTTATTTGACCTGTGGAGCCACTAGTAGAAGCAACAGGATTTAAATTATTTTGACCTGCTGATCCACTAGTAGAAGCAACAGGATTTAAATTATTTTCTGCTTCATCATCTGAGCTACTTGACGAAGATGAGCTAGAACTACTTGAAGAAGAACTGTTTGAAGCAGAACTACTTTGCCGTCTCGTAGAAGTACCCTGAAGTAAATTAGGAACTTCACCGTTTAATCCAGGAATGAAATGAGGGTCGCAGTCCGAATCGTCAAAATCACTCTGATCACTGTGCAGGGGTGAAATATAATAGTTTCTAGTATTTTCTTCGTTTATGTTTTCTTTGTCATCCTCACCTGTAGATCTAGATTTGGTCGCCATGTCCACTAAACGTCGCCCACGGTTCATGCTGTAAATAAAAAAGTAGGTTTAAAAATTACTAAAAATAATGATTTCTTTGTTTCACCTAGAGTGTAATAACTTAAAATCAGTTTTTAACTAATAGAAGAATATTTTTATTAAAAGTAGCCACCACTATTTGATTACGTGAACAGTAATCCTATAGGTACCTCTAACATAATTTTGAAAATTATGACAATTTACTACAAAAACCTACAAAATAAAAATCATTCATTAATAGTGTATTAAGTCTAAAATTATTTACTGAACCAATAAGAACGTCGTAAGTCAAAATATTACTCGACATCAGATTTATGTCATTTAATGATAGTGTAGCAACTCGAAATGCAAGAAGTTTATATTTTGATTTAAATCAACAATAATATAGTAATTCGAAATAACACTTGAATTTATACATACCTGATTCAGTAATATCGTTGTAATCCAAAATAATGCGGTTTTTACCGCACAGCGACACAACCTCACTTCACGAACTTCAACCGTAACTAAAGATGATGCAATATTGCGCGGGAGGGGAAGAACGCGCATTGAATCACTAAGAATGTCTCATAACGCCATCTCTCCGTGGTTTTTTGAACTATTTGAACGACGGTTTTATTGACGCGTCGAACATTGAATTTTACGTATTTAAAAAGTGTTATCTCAAATTTGATCTTTTTTGAGTTGATGCGGTCTTGTAATATCAGTGCGATAAGATAATTGCACTGTAACTTTCAAAAATAAATTATTATTATTATTTATCTACCTGGTTTACAATGATAGCTTTTATTCCCGTGTCGAATTTTGAATAAGAGTCTAGTTTATTCAAAGCTATCCTTCATTTCAAAATCAAAGTTTACAAAGATACACATGGTAGACCTAAAATATGACATGAAACTTATCTCCTTCTTAATTGATGTTACTGTAGATAGCTTATTTGTAAAAAGGCGTGTGTCAAGCCTTTTGATTCAAAATTAGTACAATTATATCTACGTCCTGAGTTCTTGGCCATTTCTTCTAAAAGATTCTTGGAACTATCACCTAACTTCTTTTTCAAAACTAAAGATTTCGGAAAGATTCATTTGTTAAAGTTACCCATTTAAGTTTGAGTTTCAGTGATGTCAGTAGATCTATCACTGTCGCCTTGTAGGAAAGTGAAAACATTATCATAACAGGTACATCTCAAACGTATTGTAACAGATCATCGCCCACCACCTCCAGACTCACTTGCTATCTTTAGATGCAACGCGTAGGACATTGGAACCAGTTATATGGCGCCCTCTACTCGATTTGATAGCATAATTCAAGATATAGACAGTAAGTAGAAAGTCATAATAAAAGGGAAATGTATATCAAGGTTTGAAGGGGTTAATAATAATAAACTCCTAAATGATTTTGTGCTATCTCATCCGAGACAATCAACTAAACAGGAGTTATATGTTGATAAACTTTCGCGGTTTGTACACATTATAAAATTATATACAGGTTGTAACAGAATGGTGTGGTCAAATTTCAGCAGCGGATAGGGTATGTTATCAGTGTTGCACCTACCATGGGGCCATAGCTGGTTGCATTATTATTACATAGTTATAGCATATTCTTTTTGTCAAAATTAAGTAGTGAAAGGCGTATGGCATAAGAATTATAACTCCCCTCGTACAAAATTCGATTGGATTATTACAGCATTAAACTTTTTAAGTCATAATTTTCTTAATTAATATCTTTTTCATATATAAATAAACGAATGAAAAAATAATAAATATATTTTTAGGTTACTCAGTATCATGGGCACATACCAACCCTTGAATATGACCACACCTTTCTGTTACATTCTGTATACTACGGGTCTTAACTTCGGGCAATAAACAAGGTATTTTACCTTAAATTATTCACGCGATTAAGACCCGTAGTATATATAATTTTATAATACGCAAGAGTTATTACAATGCACTTGTGTATGCGCTGACACAAGGTCACTTTCTTTTCACTCAGTTTCGTTGCTTTCATAGTCTGATGAGACGGAAATCCGACAAATCGGTAAGAACAAAAATTAAAAAAACTCGTCTCATTTTTTTTATTTCTTTCCTATTTAATACGTTTCAGTGCTTAGTTGTAAGACGTAACGTAATAACTATAACTACCGAAAATTTGAGTGAAAATAGTTGGTAACAAAGTTTAAATCGCTTTAAGTAAGTCCTAAACGGTTATTTTAAGTAGAAAATGATTAGATCCATGATATAGTTTGTTGACTTTAATTTTTTTTCACTATATGGCGCCTGGCTGTCACCATTTTTATTTTGATTGCTGTCATGTCTTTAGTGGCACTCTCAAGATGAATACGAATCGATTGACGTATGAATCATCGAAATCGGCCTACGCGTTTGGTCTATAAAGTTCCACAAAGGAACACACACACATACATACACGTCAAACAGATCCTCCGCAGTCGGGTAAAAAGACTCAGGACCGACGGCTCAATGTGCTCTTCAAAGCACAAGACAAATCCTCTCTTTCAAAAACGTTTTCTTGACCGAGCAGATGCTCGCTGCTTGCAGGCCGCTGAATCACAAACCCTTCGTAGGAGAAAATATGTACTATAATTTCAAAACTTGAGATAATCAAAAGTTTAAATAAATGTATCACTTTTCTATTTTCGTTGCATTGGAATATACCTATTACAAAAGTGTATTCGTTTTTTTTTTAAAGACGACTCACGCTGTATGGTACAAGCCCTGTATCGCGAGGGACTTTACAAGTCACAGACACAAAGTACACCCAGACTCGGAACAACAATTTGTGAATCCCACAAAGTGGTGTCTCGTGTGGGAATCGAACCCACGACCTCTTGCGTAGCTAAAAATAGCTAAAAATCATAGAAAGACGCACTATACCTCTATAGACAATAATAATAATGTAATAATATTTTGGGATAACTCACACATCGCTATTAGATCCCAAACTAAGCAGAGCTTGTACTATGGAAACCAGACGACTGATAAACATACTTATATATTTCTAAATACATACATATTATAGATAAATAACACCCAGACACAGAATAAACCATCGTGCTCATCACACAAAGTTTTATCCTGGGTGGGGATTGAACCCACGACCTCTTGCGTAGCAGTCGTATACACTCCTACCGTGCCATAAAGGCAATAGATATATACATTTTTTTTAAATAAGTATAAGTAAAAGCAACTCTCAATATCAAACAAACCTGTAAATGGTCAGCTGCGCCGTCGCCTCACGATCTTTAGATATATAGTCGGCACTCGCTCTAAATAAATCACTGCCTACTAGCTACACAATGCTAGAAGATTTCCTAGTAGCTAGTACAGTGTAGAAGAAACTGATTTCGATATTAGATGTCTTTAGATCTAAGACCGCCTTACTTATAATCTATACTAATATTATGAAGCGGAAGTTTGGCGTTGTTTGTTTAAACGCGCTAATCTCAGGATCTACTGGTCCGATTTGCAAAAATCTTTTTTTGTTGGATAGCCCATTTATCGAGGAAGGCTATAAGCTATATAACATCGCTACGACTAATAGAAGCGGAGAAGCGACGAGAAATGTTTAAAAAACGGGGAAAAATTACGCATACGAAGTTGCGCGGGACAACTAGTGTTTTATAATTCGATCATGACGGCGAATCTTGTTGGAGATTACCTAATCGGTCACAACGATGTCTCTGACTATAGGTCTCATAACTAATATCCGTTACTTTAGCCAATCTAAAGATTAGTCAATTACGATGTTATAGAGCACAAGTTTAAGCAGATACCACACCACTAGGTATATCCTCATTCTCATACTTCAGTGGGAGGGAAATTCAATATTACGGCTGCCTCTGTGGTGCGTTGGGAGTGTGTCCGACTGCTACGCAAGCGGTGTTGGGTTCGATTCCCACGTGGGACACCACTTTTTGTGATCCATAAATTGTTGTTTCGAGTCTGGGTGTACTTTGTATCCGTGACTTGTATGTATGTAAAGTACCCCGCGACACAGGGCTTGTACACTACTGCGGGAGTCGTCGTTTTTAAAAAAAAAAAAACAATACGATCAGAGACAGCCAGATCGGGGCTAGTCTGCTTGAGATTGGCCGCCATTATCATAATACTTTAGTAACAGCATTTTAACTCACGAATGTATTCTTCTATGCTATTTTTAAAATGTATTCAAAAACAAAGAAAAAACAATCACTACTTAAAATGCTGTTACTATTAGAAATACTTCTTGACTTAATCGCGTGAATGATTAAAGGTACGACCGTACATTTTATTTACCCGACGTTTCTATCGCACCGATTGTGATCACGGGTCGGCGAGTGTAATTCGATCGAAATGTCGGGCAAATAAAAGGTTCGTATCTTTAAATAAATTTGACTGCCTCTGTGGCGAGGTGGGAGTGTATCCGACTGTACGCAAAAGGTCGTGGGTTCGATCCCCACCCAGGATAAAACTTTGTGTGATGAGCACGATGGTTATTCTGTGTCTGGGTGTTATTTATCTATAATATGTATGTATTTAGAAATATTTAAGTATGTTTATCAGTTGTCTGGTTGCCATAGTACAAGCTCTGCTTAGTTTGGGATCAGATAGCGTTGTGTGAGTTGTCCAAAGTTATTATAAAAAAAAAACACGCGATTAAATCCCGAAATATATCTAATATGTATAAAAATCGCGAAAGTTTAAAAACAATAGCTGTTACTATTGTTATGAGGTGGTAAGTTTGTTAGCATCACATCGCATCTCCTAGAGGAAGTCAAGCTGACAGCAATAACCCAGCAACAAGACCAAAAAACCCTTCTTACCCATCAGACTTCATCTTCTTTTATTTTATGAAGTACAAAATTCCTCACAAGAAACAGCTCGTAGTACAAATCTAACACAGTGTATCCTATGGTATATTGCGTAGGTATGTGTGAGACGAGGTCCGTATGAGGGCGGGCGTGATATATCGCCCCTGTAACGTTAATAAGCGAACACGGGACTCGTGATCGCCAATAGCGAGTGTCCGGATCGTGTATGACGAATTTTAAAATGTTATTACGGGTCGTTCGATCAAGATGTTGATGAAAAATATTGTATTTTTTC
Organism: Herminia tarsipennalis; assembly: GCA_945859575.2. NCBI lineage: Eukaryota > Metazoa > Arthropoda > Insecta > Lepidoptera > Erebidae > Herminia > Herminia tarsipennalis. The sequence goes on along the minus strand of OX243846.2, from coordinate 18,404,958 downwards.
TTCTTCGTCTACTAAACACTCTTGGCAGTTTTGTCTTAGGCGTCTTGTCAGTATGCTTGCTTTTTTATTTATATAATGAAAATTAAGGGTTTAAGCATGTCACCGATGCCTAACCTTATTTGGCAACGACCGATATACAGGACACCAGCTCAACAATGTAAGATGGGCAGGCGCCTTGTCGGCTTCGTATGGGTTGGAGTGCGGGGTTAGGCAAGGGGGTTTAACCTCGCCAACGCTTTTCAACTTGTATGTGAACGAACTGATCGGTGAACTCAGCAGCGCTAAGGTCGGATGTCATATTGACGGAATTTGTGTTAATAATATAAGTTACGCAGATGACATGGCGCTACTGAGCGCATCGCCCTGCGGCCTGAAAAAACTTTTAGCCATTTGTGAGAAGTACGCTGAAAGTCATGGGCTTGTGTACAATTCAAAGAAAAGTCAAATCATGGTTTTTGAGACTGGGGGTAAGAGTCCTGACACAATACCACCTATTATTCTAGATTAGCTACTAACATAGTTTTAAGTAAAATGTAATTACTAACAAATTGAGTCAAAGTTACTTTAAATAAATGATAATCATAATAACTACATTTTATAGTCACTTTTGGGTAAACTACCTGCAGTAAACTAGACACATTTTTACAAAGTCGATATATTTTCTATTGTTTCTAGGTCTAGGGATCTCCAATTAGATTTAATTAATAAATATAATGAATTTTTCAATAAAAAAATGATTTCATGTCGGTTCACAAATGCTCAAAACGTGACCCATTCTGTAATACGCAAATTTGCTCACTTAAAATATCACTATTTGTTGATTTACTAATGTTTAAAACACGCTAAATATGTTTTGTAACTTAAAATAATCATAAATAGAAGCTGAAATACTGTAAAAATGCAATAGTTGGACACGACGCTAGTGATTAACTATACAAATCCAAATGTAAAATTTCACAGCCTTCCTCTTTGAGATATATGTTTTTTTAGAAAAAAAAAATCCCAATGACTGAACTTTTAAATTGGTGTCCTAAAAATACAGAATTGTGCTTTTTCACATTAGGGGGGTTCGATTCCCGGTTCAGACAGGCTTATTTTATTTTTATTATTATTATTATTTTATGATCAAAATTAAGCCTTCTTTCAGTAAAATGTTCTTTCTACAATATATAAGCTACTTTCCCTCCGTGTGGCATAGTTTTGGGACACCCTGTATAAGTGTAACATTGTAAAAAATGGCAATTTGAAAAAAGTGGCAGCGAGTCTTTTTAGTCTTATTCTTTGGCTATTGTTTGTGAACTTGGCGTTACATGTTCATGTAGAATCATGACATATTAAAGTTTTGTTTTGTTTTCTACAAGGTGTATATTTACATCATATTTTTAAATTTAACGACGACAAAAAAAGTAAAACATAGTAAGTAGGTATATCATAAGGTAAAACATGCGGAGGGGGAAAAGATTGTTTTGATTGCAAAGAAGCCTTATACAAACAATGTTGATAAAACATGTTGAAAATTTACACATTACGACGAAATTGGATTAAATCGTAAATTTTAAAATTCAATAAATACCTACATTATTTTGACTAATATATATATTTTTTACTTTTTTTTCGCAAAGAATACCTACACGCCTCTTTCGGGTCGGACAGAGATTTAATTTAGAAGTTGTATGAGAATAAAGCATTTTGAATTTAATTTTCTATCCTTTATGTAGATTCATCTTAGGTAGCCCGTACCTGTTACATCTAGGTCACATTCGCGCGAAGTGCCCGTGTTTGGACGCGCTGCGCCGGCGCCGATAAATATACACGTCACAGGAACGTGTACTACAATAACCAACTTAAACATACTCTTGCAAAACAATAACTATGCAAAATAGATCCTTAACACCCTATTTATAAAAGTTACAGTGGTATATATAAACTGAAAATCTAATTTTGGCTGCATGTGACAAGATGCCTATAAGGAAACATTTGCTATCTAATACTGAACTGTAATGGTTTATAATAAAGGCGATAATAGTGTTTTGCAAAGGTAAATTTGTTTTGGTAATGATATAAGATCCACACACGAGCGTTTCGTGATCGCCGTGACAAACATTCATTTAACTGATTAAATTTCTTACCTTTGCATAATCTACCTGTATGGTAGAAGATTTATACTGGCATTATCGACTTCATGGTTGAGGTAGAGAAGTTCTACTAAAATTTTGTTTGTTTAAATAGTACAAAAGTCATTCATACTACATTACAAACCTAATATACAATGTGAGAAGTAAATATATTTCGTAAATCTGATTATTTATGCATCAGGTCAATGTAGTCAATCAGTTAAATCAAGTCAACATTGCTAGACATTACCTCTTATTCTTAGTGCAGTCTTAAAGAAGCAAAGTTTTAAAAATAACGATAGACTTGTTTGACTGGAACAAAATACACTATATTCAAAATCATGTAATGTCATAATGGTCAGATACCATAATGACATTGTCATGTCACTTCTGAAGACTAATTTATACAGTCAATAAGATCACGTCACTTCAAAAGAATAATTTTATCACTTGTCACATTAGTGAAAAATTGATTCAGAATAAAAACTACTATTTCGAATTCGAATAAACATTACTTGTACATAAACATTACTATAAATCATAACCAGCCTATCGCAGTCCACTGCTGGACATAGGCCTCACCAATTGCACGCCACTTTGTTCTATCTTCGGCTTCTCACATCCAGCTCCTGCCAGCCGTTTTGCGTAAATCATCACTCCACCTGGCCTAAGGGCGTCCTACACTAAGTTTGCCGAGAAAAACTGGCAAACGTCACTATAAATGACACCCATAAACAATTTTGAAAATACTGCTTAATAATTTAATTATCATCATCATCATCATCATCATCAGCAACAAATAAAAATATATTTTTGTAGGTAGTAAAAAACAAGAAATTTTTATTTGTCACATAATATGTGAACAAAGTGCATACAAGTTTAAGATTATATCACACTTCCTACCTTCATAAACGGCAATCTCGAGTATTAAATCTCTAACATAAGTGAAAAAAGTTTCAAAATTACTTCCTTAAAGCTCCCTAACAGGCAGGTTTCAACACAACACAACCACCTTTTGACCTATATAATTTAATAACGCGGAGATCACCCACCAGTTGCCGTGTGTTCTAATGAAATCCACTTTCCAAGCAATCTGTAGCCCAGAGGTGTGTATTGTTATCAAACTAATACTATATTATATGTATTGTCTATTAAAGTCGTGATGTACTGGGAGCAAAGGTTTATTATAAAATTAATCTTTTTGTAGCTTCTTGAGCTTGGCTTAAATGTAGGCGTAGAGGCATCGGTCAATTCATAAAAGTGTTATAGGTATATGTTACCTCAGTAAACTTCGTAATTACTTATCAGTTCGTAAACTTTCGCGATTTGTACACATTATAGAATTTTATAAGCTACGGGTCTTAATCGCGTAAATATTTTATTTTAAGGTCTACCCATGACCACGGCCGTTGCAATACGGTCTTAACGTTGGGCAATGTGTCATCATCATTATCATCCTAAGGACTTTCACTGCTGAATTACAATGTGTACTGATATAATATTATGAAACTTTTTTGAAAAAATTGAAAACCTTTTAGACGTTTTGGCATATATTTGTAGAGTCATAGAGTTTATTTTGTGCAAACTAATTGCTAAAAAAATTCAAAAGGTGTAGTTTATGACCGTAGCTTACTTAAATGTTAACTCAGTATACCGTCAACCAGTTAAATTAAAGTTTAATCGTTCAGTCTTTTCAACGGAATTGCGTAACAAACACAAAACATTTACGTAACGTATTATCAGCAGGTCATTTACTTTTAACTTTTCGAAAAGAACAATAAAATTGTATTTGTTAAAACATAAGTTTCTTTTTCTATAGGCAAAATAATTCTAAAGTAAATTTCTTAGAAGGGCTACAAGAAAATTGGTCATATAAATTCAATTATGTTTCGAAATCATATTAAGTGGAGTACATATTGGACCAATTGCTTCGACAAATTGCTTCAATTTACCCAAATGCACATTTATATCAGTAATAATATCGGGTTTAAATCCATTACTAATATTATCAAAGTAAAATGAATAGGTACGTTGTTATTTTAGAAATCATTATTATTTTCTTTGCAATGTACGCGAAAATGAGATATAAAACCCGGATTTTACTGCGAAAGAGGAGTAGACAAGAATTAGGCAAAAGGCACTAAGTATGAATAGAAAAATGAAGTAGACTCTTTCATATCTATATTAATAAAAGAAGAAGCTGACTGGATAACATATCAACGTAGGGCCTAAACTTTATGGGTTAGAAACTTGAAATATTACACAGGGGTTCCTTTTATATAATAAATTTTTATATTACATTTTAATATTGTTTTCCTCTTCGTGCATCTTCATTGGGACCTATCATCGCTATTAATATTAAGTGCCTATCTCTATAAGCTAAATTAATATTGCTTGCTTGCTACTTTATGTTATTTGTTAGCATTAAACTATTTTTTACATACTGGACTAGTAGGTATGTGGGATTATTGTAACCATAACATTGTTATAAGTAAAAAAGCTGCTGAGTTTCAGAAATAATAAATAAATAAATATAACGTAGGGAAGCACAAAGAAACGGTTTTAAAAAAAATCATCCCTTAAGGAGGTGAAACGAGGGTGCAAAGTTAGTCTGAAACTTTGCCGTTAAAATATTTTGGTAACAATGTGGCATCCACGCGGGTGAAGCTGCGAGCATAAGCTAGTTAAGTATAAGATGATAACAAACACGGCGGTAGCCTAATGGCTAAGGCATCGGTCTCGCAATCATGAGGCTGCTGGTTCGAATCCTGCCCATTATACTACCGACGTGAACCCTCTCCTAACACAATCCATTGAGCTTAGCTGGATTGCTAGTAATCTCGGCCCAAAATCCCACATTGCTAGTTTATCTTTAAAAAAAAACCCACAAACGTAAAAGTTTTGACTTTACATCACAAGTGAAACGGACTCCTTCCGGCGCGGTGTCGGTTCCGCTGGCAATGGAAACACGGATGAATAATTAGGTGTCCACGTAAGTTATTCTTCTTTATTTCGTTTTGCTTTTGTAACTTATTTTTCAGTTACTGCTAAGTTGTGTTTATTTAAGTTGTTCTGATCTGTACTACACTTAATGTTTAACAGCACAAAAAAATCATTAGCAAACTGGCATTGTTGCCTAACTGATTCCCCAACTAGACCAGATGGAACGACTAAAGAATCAGTTAATAAATATGTTACGGTTACCAATCTTTCGTCAGTTTATCGGTATTTTCAATTTTATGATGATATACACAAAATATGTATAACTAAAGAATCTTTAAAATACACGAAAATAATGTCGTATGGAAACGTTAGACTTCATAACAGTTAGTTAGACTCTGGCTGAACACAAACGCCACGTCCAGAAAAAAATATAAAATCAAAATCAACCAAGCCAATGAACAATTTCGCAATAACTTTTTTTCTTAACAGTACAGTAAGTAGGTATTTAACTGGCTGGAACTACCGATGCGTTTAAACACTTTTTTGACATTTTTTTGTTCGACGTAACAAACTAAACTGTTTGGTGTTTTTCTCGATGTGCCACAAACCTTAATACAGGTTGCACGGCCCTCCATAGGATGATATAATATAGTTTCTAACACGGATATTGCGAGATAATTCTATGTTCCACTTATTTTACACTAGTTTAGAACTTGGCTTTACTCGGACGGAAGTCATGATCGCTAAACTGATGTAATAAAACTTTGAAGTGTAATTTGAGTTTAGATTCTATAGTCTAATGTTAATATTATAAGATTTAATGGATTATGTCGGATCTAACTGCAGGTGAAGTGTGGCCTTGTTCAAAAATAGAGTAATCCCATCACTGTGATGGTAATTTTAACATTTATAATGATAAGTGCGATTATTATGTATGTAGGTAAGGAGTACCTACTGCTACGTGTTTATTTCTGATTCCATAAATAAATTTTACGCTGGAGATTTACAAAGGAATAAAGATGGCGTATTTTACACAAGAAAATGTGGGACAACTCAAAATATAAAGTATTATCATTATTAGCCTGAAAACGTCCACTGCTGCACATAGGCCCTTCCAAAGCTTTCCACAATTACCGATTTTGAGCGGGCTTTAGGGCTCCCCGCTATCTTAATCAGTTCGTCAGTCCATCTTGTGAGGGGCCTTACCTGAGTCCTTATTAACGTTATTTTTTTCTGTTTTTGCGGTAAGCCCGTGCGAACTAGCGCATGCGCGGTGCGCCCAAAGATGTCTGCCACGCATGCGCGTTCATGCATTTCTAAGCGCAGCTCTCCATTATGACACAATTTTGAGAGCTCGCACAGGCTTGCCGCGAAAGCGGAAAAGGACCCTGCAATGCGTCTTCGAGCTCCTAATTAGCTTCGAGCTTGTAATTCAAGCATGGCAATGAGAGCTACTTTAATGTTTTCAATCAGATTTTTTGACAATAAACTTTTTATCTTTAAAAAAGTGGATATGAGTAAGGTCATTAACATTAACAGGCCCGTTCCCATTAAACATCACACCCATTAATAATCGGGTGCTCTAGTGAATGTTCTAATGGATGTGATATTTAACTGATGTTGTGTGTTGAACGATGTTTAAATTGTCACGTGTTGGTTCCGACACGGAGCAAGTGGGAACGGGCCCTAACAAAAAAATGCAATTATTCAAAAGTAGAGTCGGTAATTCGCTAATGATATCTGCTCCTGGTTATTAGTCAGTCCATTAGGTATCATACAATAATTTTATATCATCAAGCTGGCTGTAAGTATGTTTCCCTCCTATATTTAGAAGAAGTGAAGTGAAACTCTAACCCATATATAGACGATAATATATATTTAAATCATTTTAAACGAGCCTATTTAGTTGAATACGTCTATAAAATTAAAGTACCAGTTGGACTTGAATTATATTGATAAATAGCAGTTTAAATCTAAAAATAAATATGGTGTTCCTATACTCCTGACTAACTTTCGCGAGCAGCTCCGCCCGCGTAAATGACGGCTATCGCTATAAAAACTATCTTATTTCCTTTTCTGGAACTCAAACTATCTCTATACTACATTTTATTTAAATCGTTTCAGCGGTTTAAGCGTGAAAACGTATCAGATAGACGGTTACCTTCACATCTATACTAATATTATAAAGCTGAAAAATTTGTTTGTTTGTTTGTTTAAACGCAGTAATCTCAGGAACTACTGATCCAAATTGAAAAAGTCTTTCACTGTTGGATAGCCCATTTATCGAGGCTATAGGCTATATAACATCACGCTATGATCAATAGGAGCGGAGCAGTAATGAGAAATGTTGCAAAAACGGGAAAAATTTACACAGACGAAGTTGCGCGGGACAGCTAGTTTTATAATATGAGGCAATAATCGGGACTTGACCACATAATAGAAAACAGTATTCCAACGATTTTCTTTATAGAAATAAAATACGATAAATTTGATGTTATGTGTGTGTGTCAGCTAAAATAAATGATTCAAAGATATCATCTGTATCCTTATAGAGGCATAATCGCCTGTAACTTTTTTTTTAATTACTTAATTGAAAAGAAAGTGAAAGTTTCGTAAAGATTTCGTCATGTCCGTCCGTCTGTCGTTTCGTCTGTATGTCACAGGCATTTTGCTCAAAAACTACACGATAAATATTGATGAAATTAGTTTAATAGTATAAATAAATATTTTTAGGGGAGGGGCGGTAAAATCGATTTATGGAAGTCCTTATATCGATTTTTGACAAAATCGATACATACAGACACATGCACCCTTAAATCAATTGGATAATTCGATTCCACATTAACGATAAAGCAGTAAGCCTAAGCGTAGGCGTGATTGTTTATGAATTCGTACAACACTACAGCTCCAATTATTTTGCCTGAGCTAAAGTAATCGGTTTAATATAGTTAATATTCTGAAACCTGAGAGCTGTTTAAAATAATTGTTAGATCTTTTTAAAGATACACATAGACTGCTAGTATCTATAGAAAAGAAGGAAATTTCATCAAACATCAATGGATTATACACTGTATTTTTTTTTTAAATTGCTAGCATACATATTACCACCAATTGCTAAGGTACTGTATGAGACGATCACAGCATGAAGTGCCCTGTGAATGATCAAATTTATTTGTCAAACTACTTCACGTTTTCATCAAACAATAGTTGAAACGTTCAAACCACGAATTAAATAAACTTTATCAAGCAATGTACCAGACTCGGGTTTTTCTTGTCGTCGTTTGACAAACACCGCGGTTCACTTTCAAATATTTTGTTTTTTTTGTTTGTCAAACACGACATTAATCCAATTTTTCATCAAACACGTTCAACGTTTGACAAACCCTTCAAACAAAGCGGTATATTATCAAATTATTTATAAAATACAATAATTGCTTTTGAAAGAAAAAAAAATAGACTCAGGAATCGAACCCGAGATTTCCAATCGCTTTACCGGAGCGCGAGAGCCAAACCATCTAACCTGAACTATGTCACTAAACTTGATTTTTTCTTCCCTAAACTAAGAAAACATTCTTCCCTTAAGCTAAGGATACAAATTGACATCTTAGAATCATTTATTTTAGTTGACACACACACACACACGTAAAATTTGACAAACATTTTGTTTACATAAACTAAAGATTTTCCGATAATGTTTTTTTTTAAAAGTTGCAAGCTACTCGCAATTTGAGCTCGAAACGGGAACTTTAAGAAATGCCAAAACACAGATTTTATACGGAGATCTTATACAAATGTCGGACAATGCCGTCACTATTTTTTTTGGTCAAATCACTTCATTTCATGCTATGAATAATGATAAAAACAATTATTTTACACAAAACTTTATCAGAACTTGACTTACCTGTTGGTAGTTGTAATGCTAGTTTTATTTATTAATTAGTCTTTTGGATACGTTTACCTAGGAAAGTAGCCTACTGGGACAACCAGCAACAAGGAAAAGCTCAGAATAGTCACTCATCAATCATTGGTCAGTACGGAGTTTGTACTCTATCCGATATTTGTCGAGCCATATGTCTCTATGCTATATTTCTGGCATTAGTGCATTAGATGGTTTTGTTGTAGTTTTATTACTCATCAAGTTTTGTAGAAATGCAATTGTTGTGAAGCAATGTAGAAACAATAACGGCAAACACAAAAACAATACAAAATCCAACTTTAAACAACAACAGGCTATCAACAACAAATACTAACAACAAAATATAAGTGCACCGTCTAAAACCTATCTGATATCTGCCAGTAAAAGTCAATTTGAAGCCAATGGACGTCGTACGGTAGCACATTGTTCGGGAAGCGTCTGTGATGCTATCGTACAATGATATATGTGTAACGAACACCGCCTCGGTGGTCTGATACCCTGGTACTACTTTATGTGGAAACGGGAAAATGTGAAGGAAATATGGTGCTTTAGGTTCTTTTTCAGAAGTTTTTTTTTATATCGTGATGATGATGATGATTGAGAGATAAAAGAATGTGTCACTTATTTTATATTACAAAACTAAATCGTTTAGATATCGCAAAATACCTTATAAAAAGTAATAAAACTTTAATATCTGCTGTTTGAACAACTAAAAGCTGACCCCCAAAATTGTCACGTCCACCTAGTGCAAATTCGCCTCAAATATTAGTCACAATAATCTGTAAAAACAAAAAACTTTTTCTAAAATTAAACCATACCATAACCTTACAATTTACCATTGACTATTAGTACAATTGGTAACAGTTGGAAAGTAGCCTTACGTTTGCCTAGACTCTAAATCTGTGTCGAAATTTCTATAATAGGTTACAATATATTGTTTTCAATGAATTCCTTTTACCGATAACTTTTGCCCGACGGTTCTGCTTAATCTGACCTCAACGACAGGTCACAGTTATTTATTTCTAAATCCACTCCGTGATATAAAGCCTTTTCAGCTGTCTTGAACTAAATGATAAAATGTGGAAAGCTCTTTATCGCTTTTAGAACTATCATTCATCGTAAAGGAAGGAGATTATATTTAAAAATTGCAATTGGTTTCGCCTTTCAAGAGTACTTTGTGAATTTGAATCATTGCAAATCGTATAAAATCATTAAATTACCTCTGTCTTCATTTCTAATCAAATATTACGAGAAGGAAATGAAAGCAAAAGAATTCAGGGATTAACAAAAGAATCAAATGCCTTCGTCATGTCTACGAAAATGTATGTGAATTTAGGTTTTGTAAAGATAATCTTGGCTCTTTTTACTTTTCTTTGGATCATTCCAAACAATAAATAAGCCAAAAGAATTAAAAGCCTTAGCCAGGTCTTCTTAAATGAAAATGCAAGGAATGTGCTCAAAAAATAGTTTCCTTTGAATCTATCCCAATCAAATAGCCAAACACGTTTTAAAAATAATCTGATTCTAAAAACATTGATACCAAAAAAATTACTAAACTTAAAACTGCTTTAAATAACTTCGCACTTGAGTGTATCTTATACACAGCACATACTGTACGTGACGGCTGATACACGGTTTGGCAGGCTACTAGATCGGCACCGCTGTTCTACCTGATATATGGCCCGGTATATTAACATATCGTTCGATGCCTTCCATGTCTACCGCATTACAATATATGGCTGCCGTATGTGGCTCTTGGGAGATTTTACAAGTTAGACGTATTTAAATGTCTTACTATCATTTACATTTTCACTTTATGCCATCGGTGTTTGAATGTCTGGTATCTTTATCTATGTCTATTTTTTTTTCGATGTAATATAAATTGCAATATTGAGTTTTCGCAATATTTTTGAACGCAACGATTCAAATAAAATGGTAGGTACTCATTTTTAACAGACTTTCTGGTTCTAATTGTGTTGGATTACTTCGAGTAAATGTTATTGTCTTTAAAGTTTTCTCACCAAGAACTAAGAGCTGATAAGAATGTAATTGTTTCTTAAGGACTTGCATCGATCAAGCCTAATATTTTTTAATCTTCAAGTGTTAATAAAAGTTGCCAACTGAAAATCAGCGCTAGGTGTCAAGCCTAGCTTATGCTGAGGTGGTGACCTTTTCGGCACAGGCTTGCGGAGCAGCATAGGTACTGTGTCTACTATTACTATTATAATTTGATATGTGTGTTTTTTTTCTATTTTTTTGTTTAAGTATATTACTTTTTGTACACATGTAGTTGCATCTGTTGGCCCAGTCCGAAATAAATGTACTTTTCTTTTTTTTTCTTATGCAGGTACATTTCTTAATCAATCAAAAATATAGGCGCTAAGCCATTTTCCGACAATATCTAATTGACTATTTATGATATTTTTTTTTATCTATGGACCGTAAGCAACTTAGTAACCCATTGGCTTATTCTAATAGTATAACTCAAATCTCCTTATTGCAAATATTTTTTGATATCTGAACAACAAGTCTATATTGTATAACTTTTGAAGTGTGCCTAAAAATTAAGAAAACGTAAAAAAACTAAAACTTCACTCTCGCATTTGGATGAAATGTGCAGTACTGCATTTTGATCTACCATCTTGGCTTATTAGCATTACAGTACCACTAAGGCCAAATGCAGTATTTTTGTTGATTACTGCAAAATCACCTAGCACGTGTTCAATACTGCGTTTCTAGTTAGCAATAACGTTTAACACTGCAAATATCATTGCAGAATACTGCGTTTAGTCTTAGCAGCGCCAGAGTAGGTCTTTGTTAATCTCGCTATACTTAAACGCAGCACTGTATAATACTGCGTTTGGCTTTAGTTAGTATTCGTTGCAAAAAAGTTATAATGCCAAATGAATCTACAGTAAACGGGATAAGTACTGCACAACCTTCTAGCACATGCGGGCTGCTGCAGGATCTAGTTAGCAAAACAGAATTTTTGTGGCAAATCCTGTTTCTCATAAAAATAACATGTTTCCAGTAAGAAAAACATGAAAAAAAATTATGTATAGATTAGCGCCTTGAAATGTAATTTTTGCATAAAAGTGAAGATCCTAAAAATTACGATTACTGCGAGTACAATTAGCAGGGCAGGACTGTTATCAAAAAAATAACGTTAAATGCCATTAGCATATTGATAATCACATCAATTACGAACAATTTCGCAGTTGGTTGCCTTCCAGAACATATTGGCCCGCAGCTAAATGTTACTTAAAAGACACAAAGCTTGATTGCACCTGACGGAACCACCTCTAAGTATAACATGTTCACACAAGCCGTGTCTCCGAAGTAAGAGATTGCGGCGTGGAGCGGCGCTGTCACATAATTGTGATTAATTTCTAGCGAGCGTGTGCCTGCGGTCACTGTAGGAATGTTGTCCTAGCGAGCGATACTGACTGCCTGATGGCTTGGTCTTGAGAGAAGCGGGAAGCGGTGAATATGCTTCTTTTACAATATTTGCCTACAACACATTATCATCATCATAATCAAAGACATGAGACTCGATACTTCTGTTTCTATCTATGACTTGTCCCAGCGAGCGATGCTGATTTGAGAGAAGTGAGCAGCGGTGAATATGCTTCTTTTATAAAATTAGCCTTCTACACATTATCGTCATCATTATCAAAGACATGAGACTAAGTACTTTGGTTTCTAACTATGACTTGTCCCAGCGAGCGATGCTGATCTGAGAGAAGTGAGCAGCGGTGAATATGCTTCTTTTATAATATTAGCCTTCAACACATTATCATCATCATTATCAAAGACATGAGACTCGATACTTCTGTTTCTAACTATGACTTGTCCCAGCGAGCGAAGCTGATTTTAGATAAGTGAGCAGCGGTGAATATGCTTCTTTTATAAAATTAGCCTTCTACACATTATCGTCATATTTATCAAAGACATGAGACTGGGTACTTTTGTTTCTAACTATGACTTGGCCTAGCGAGCGATATCTACTGACTGGTGAGAAGTGGGCAGCAGTGAATTCTTTAATATTATTAACCTTCAACACATTATCATTATCACAGACATGAGGCTAGGTACTTTTGTTTCTAACTATGACTTGCCCTAGTGACCAACAGTGGCTGCCTGCTAGCTCGGTCTTGAGAGGAGCGGGCAGCTGTGAACTAGGTATGCTCCTTCACTTATTCATAACCAGCCTTATAATGTTCTCAATATTGGCGTCCTCTCTGAATGAGGGAATAGGCTGTTATACACCACACAAGCCCACTGCGGGTTGGTAGATGTCACATTTCCCATTTTTTGGGTTTTGATTCTAACATGTGCCAGTTTTTTCAAGTGATTTCCAGCAGTATCAATGAAATAACTAACATGCACTTTTAGTACCCACTCTTAATTAACGTTTTGTACTGCTAGCATGTGCTGTTGCTGTTGCTAGCAATTAGTAGCTACTTCAACATCTAAAAGAGACTTCTGGCCGACAAAAAGACGCGAATGCGCAACTAACGCTCTCTCACAATAATCTACTACTTTTCAAAAAAAATGAACAGCCTTTAGGAAAAAAAGATATCAAGCACATCACCGAATGTAAATTTCTCTGACTCACTTCTATGTTTTAGTGTATATCTCTGGTGTTTTATAAGCTAGCAATGTTTTATACACTAAACTTTCCCAGAAAAATAAGCAGTCGAATAGCGACAGCCCCATCTAAATCTCATCACCGCTTTCGAAAAAATCGTGAACAAACATAAATGCATATCTACGGGTCAAGAAGAGAACCAACTTTTTTTAAACTAACTACAATTAAACCTATTTAACCTCAGTTATGTTCCACAACGTTTCTCTGCCCACTTCAGAGCACACACCTTTCCCATTCATTTCTGCTAAAACTTAAATGACTAGCATTAAATTCTAACCAAACTATAATATATCACATACAGGCACCTGCCCACGCCTTGAACGTTTCTTGAGAATTAGGCAATAACAAAATGTATTGTAATATACTTCTGAAGTGACGTCACATATGGATTTCTAGTTTGATAGAGCGAGACCTCTTTATGTGCAGGTTTGAAAAGAGATATAGCAATCTATTGATGTCTTGTACCCCCAGAAGGTTCTGTCAGAAACAAAGTTGCACGATTACAAAGTACGAGTGAAGGCTTAAATATCACGACGAATCTAATATGTTACAGAAACGAGAATGTAAGGTTTGAACAGTCGCCAGAATATCTGATTGACTTTTTACATGACGTAGGTAGTACAACAATACATAAAAATAACTTGCTGAAAAATCCAAACTGTATTTCTTATACTGCCTATGGCGCGATGGGAGTGTATCCGACTGCTACGCAAGAGGTCGTGGGTTCGATCCCCACCCAAGATAAAACTTTGTGTGATGAGCACGATGGTTAATTCTGTGTCTGGGTGTTATTTATCAATAATATGTATGTATTTAGAAATATATAAGTATGTTTGTCAGTCGTCTGATTTCCATAATACAAGCTCTGCTTAGTTTAGGATCAGATAGCGTTGTGTGAGTTGTCCCGAGATATAATATACGCCGTACCTGTATCGCTTCATAAAACTCAGACCTTACGATACATAACTCTAAAAGGTAAGACTTAGTAGGTATTCCAATAGTCAACTTGGCTTACTCTAAAAAAAATGTTGGTCAAACATCGCGATTATCTATGGTTGGTGCAACTTAACAGGGATATTTAGCAATTATATCTACTTTGCTTATATTACTAGAGTAATATTGATGTATTGTTAGTTATGTAACTAATGAGGTAATTGAGTTAAAATAAATTGACAACGGGTCGAATGTTCATGCTATGTAGGACTATTTGCCGCAGTGTAGTGAAATAAAACTGTATAGAATAACAGAATAGACACACTAGGTATTATACGAATGTAGGCATAATAAATAGAAGAAAAAAAAAAATAGACTCGCCAATCATCTATCCTCGCACTGGTTCATCGTCACTAGTTTGTTCTGATTAGTAACTCTTTGATAAAGCCGTAATAGTAACTGATAAAAATCAAGCGAGGGTAGTTTCCGAAACCCGCGCTTCACGGAGGCGACGCTGAGCTGAACTAGTCTACCCGTGACCACGGCCGTTGCAATACGGTCGAAACGTCGGGCAATAAACAAGATGGTTTACCTTAAATTATTCACGCGATTAGGACCCTACGGGTCTAGCTAGCTAGCTACATAGTTATATAATTTCATAATCTTTGATATGCTTTGGAAATGAGGCTAGCAGTACAGAAACTACAAAAGTTCTTATTCTATACAACTTAAAGTCATTTTACTGCAGAATCAGATAATAAGATAATATCTTGGGACAACTCACATAACGCCATCTGATGCCAAACTAAGCAGAGCTTGTACTACGGCAACCAGACAACCGATAAACATACGAGTATATATATTTCAAAATACAAAACAAATCATAGATAAATTATACCCAGACACAGGACACAGAATAAACAATCGTGCTCATCACACAAAGTTTATTCCTGGGTGGGAATCGAACCCACGACCTTCGGCTTAACAGTCAGGGTCACTAACCACTAGGACAACAGGATAGTCGAAATTATTCAAGGTGTATTTCTCCAGCTGGACTGTGGTACCTTTTTTATTGTTCTGTAGTAAACAAGTATCCATTATAGTTTCGACATGTCCGTCCATTCGCTTGTCTCTCGTCCGACCGTTTGTCCGCAACATGTCCCACACAACAACACTTGACACTCAATTCTGAAAAATCTAAATGTTCTTTATAAACTTATACAAGGTTTTTTTTTTATTATTTTTTACCCCAACAAGTTAATCATTCTCACACTTCAAGAAATCACATGAAAAGAAATGAAAACTTGCAGAGATATACGCCATGCAAGTTGTCTTTTGTTGTTCCCGCTATCATGTTCATTACGTACCTAATTCATAGTCATTATTAAAAAATAAGTGATGATCACATTTCACTTCACATTGTGAACAGGGTTTGTACTGTTAGAATGATTAATGAAATAATCAATGATTGATTAAATAATTAATTGAAAAATATAACATGGTTCAAAAACTACCCGAATAGATTGCGTTACTGATTCTGAGCAAACTACTTTCAGGTTTGCCCTATACTAAGAATAACGCTATATTTTATCAACATTTTTTATAAAGTCTACCATTTTCTATCCAACATGCTCTAACCCTTAAACCGCATTTGCTAATAGAAAACTCCTGCGCACTGTATTTCTGTAGAATTAGGCACATTTCCACTACTACAGAGTAATTTGGCAACACTTACAAAATTACGACTTTTGTACATCTCGTCTCTGTGTTGAATCATATTATAATTTTGAAACTAATTTACGAACGGGGTCAAGTAACAAGTATACAGTTTAGTGTCGTAAACAGAATGATTTAAGTCCCACTTGTTAGTGTCAGGTATCTCGTGGTCAAAGTAATTGTAAGATTGATCGTCTTTTATCCCGTTTTCTTACTGACATGTTACCAGCGTCAGCGGAAACAGGGGAAGATATACATCTCGGACTAACTTTTCTTAAATCATGACACAGAACATAAATGACAATATATATATTACGGGTCTTAATCGCGTTTATAATTTAAGGTAAACCACCTTGTTTATTGCCCGACGTTTCGACCGTATTGCAACGGCCGTGGTTACGGGTAGACTGGTTTAGCTCAGCGTTGCCTCCGTGAAGCGTGGGTTTCGGAAACTACCCTCGCTTGATTTTTATCACTCACTATTACGGAACTTCGACACACAACACTAAGGACATCTGCACACTGGCCAGTAATGTTTGTTCGGCGATGTATACACTTGCTGATCATAGGATTCCACGATGTTGACAAACGGTATCTATATTCTCGGTTGAAATTGACATGTTTTTTTATTTCAACCGCTTCCGTCGCATTCTGGAGTGTGATGGTCAATGGAGAGGATCTGTGCTTTGTCTAGTTCAATCCAGTTATGGGATCACGCACCCAGCAAGTGTACAAATCGCTCAAGTTAAACATTTACAGAACATAAATTTTAAAGCCTGACCTGACTGTAGTTTAATTTTATGCAACGTCCAAAATGTAGATTATCAGCCCCTGTGTGTAACTAGCACTCCCATTTAAGGATATTCCATTAAAAATGCGAAAATAACGTCTGCATATTTGTTACCTTTTCATGACTAAACGACTGAACGGGTCATATTGAAAGGTAAGTAGAAATAGAGGGTATACCGAAAACGGACATTCTTTTTATAAGGATATCCACGCTTGTTTTTTTATAGATATAATAATAATAATAAAAATGATTTATTCACTTAGGAAGCAAAATACTATACTTGTGAATTACATGACATTATTTTATTTGTAATGCCTGTTCGCAAACAATAGGTAAAGCCCGAGAAAAGAACAAGCAATAAAACTCGTGGCCACTCTTTTCAAATTGCCAATGTTCACAATGTTTCTCTGTTTATAAACTGTATATGCAGGTAAGGTGCTGCCACCATTATATTATATACCATATTAGAGGACTGATGCAAAAAAAAAAGACGTCAATAGTACACGAGATCGGATACATCAGCCTCAATGGGCACAACATAGTAGGAGCATCCACTTACGATGTAAAAACTTTATGTGCTTAAATATTGGCCAATTTACTGCTACTTAATGAATAAGTATACATGTTTTGCAAAAGAAAGAAAACAATGGCCGTCATTTATCACGCAGAATCTTTACTTACAAAAGTAAATCGTTATCTTAACTAGTACCTAAGTAACATTATCAAACTGACAACAATATTTACCTAGTAAAATGCAATACACTATACAACAAAATAAATTAATAGGGAGCAACGAACTACATCCATTTATCGTATAATATACCTAATTTAAATACTACCACCATTATCATTTTCTGTGGATTAAATTATTTAAATTAATAAAAATAATCTCAATATACGAAAGTGAAAGTCTTTTGTCTCCCTCTCTTCCGTATTTTGAAATACGATATTATAGTTATAGACTTCTGTCTCCCTCACTTCCGTAATTTGAAATTCAGTATAATAATTATTATACATTATATTAATTACTCGCTTCTGCCACTAGGGCGATTTTAACAAAAATATTGACTGAGTTGACAGATTGACGGGCGTTCACTTTTTTCATTAGTAGGTACACCCACACTCTGGCAGTAGAGCGGGCAGAAATACCATCTAAATATTTAAATTTGCAATCTTTCCACAATAAATATGTATCCTACAAGGTCCATTACACACTAGCGTATTTGTTGCACCAGTTAACAATAAAATCAGTGGCCTAAATACTTACGCATTTTATGACCGAACTCGGATAATGTAGACGCAATATAACTACTGCACTTAACGTTGCATGTTTGTGTGAGAATTTAGAGTTATATGGCCGATTAGCGCAGGAATATATCGAAACAAATAGCTAACTTAATAAATCAGGTGGTGTGAAATTGTAAGTGAATACGACTTTATGTTTTTTTACAAACTTATTCATTAAATGTTACTTAAATGTGTTACAAAATTTACAAAACAAAACATTGTCAAGGACTTTTTATCACTGGAAGTATATGTTTGAAAACTCTGCTAAGAACTCTTGGCTTCAAAACTAGGCTATTATATATGTTCGTAAACTTTCTGGATTTGTACACATTATAGAATGTTATAAGCTACGGGTCTTTATCGCGTAAATATTTTATTTTAAGGAAATATTTTATTTTAACCTTTGTTTATTGCCCGACGTTTCAACCGTACTGGAACGGCCGTGGTCACGGCCATTGCAAGACGTAGCTTATAAAATTCTATAATAGGCTATTATGTAAGGATTAAGCCAATACAAGCACATAAAAAACCCTTCTAATAAGATGATTATTACCTTCAAATCGATTTAACGGATTCTCATACGACTAGGCACAATCCCAATTAAAAACAATCACTATTAAATAAGAACCACATATCAAATTGTTCAAGGGCTTAAGCACTATAACGCCGGGCACATACACACGTTAAAATGATATATGGGTAAAAACATTCACATACCTACTTCATAATATCAGACAAAACAATTTTCATCATACCTATCTTTCTATATTGGCATCAAAAGGAGCAATAATAAATACAAGCAGAAACAGAAAAGCTTTGAAATTATTAAACAACCCATAGTAAAGTAAACGAACATCGACTTGAAATCGATTCCTATTTTGTAAAAATGGCGGTGGTCGCCACAACACTCGTTCGGCATAGCTTAACACGACAGCAGACCATAATTCGCCTCTAATGGAGTCTGCAACACGCACTAGCTACACATCAACCTGGGATAGACAGACGGACAGTTGGCCCTTGTTTGGTTCCACAAATGAATGTAAACTTTATTGTTATGGGATAAGATTTGAATTTCAATGAGACGGTTTCGTTGGGTGTTCTTAAGGAGGTTGCAGATTGGATGAAGGATTTATTTGTATAACATTTTAATTAATTAACTTAATTGAAATTCAGGACTAGAGAGAGTATTAAAAAGCTAAGTTTTCTTATTTAAATCAAAATATTTTAAAGTTAAAATTATTTAAAACTAGAAAGTAATAAAAATGTTTTTTTTTTTTTTTTTTTTTTTTCTTTTAATAATAATATATTGGGACAACTCACACAACGCTATCTGATCCCAAACTAAGCAGAGCTTGTACTATGGAAACCAGACTACTGATAAACATACTTATATATTTCTAAATACATACATATTATAGATAAATAACACCCAGACACAGAATAAACCATCGTACTCATCACACAAAGTTTTATCCTGGGTGGGGATCGAACCCACTGCCTCTTGCGTAGCAGTCGGATACAATCCCACCGCGCCACAGAGGCAGTCATGTGTCATCATATAACGCCGTACGTGAATATATCCACAAGCCCAAGTTCCCACACTAGAATTTCTTATGTTGTGGGACCCAGTCTCGTCCATGCTGTAAAATCTATAAAAAATCGTATGACAAAGTTATTACATGAAGTACAATGCTTTATTAGAACTAGAACAATAAAAATTATTGTATTAATAAAACCCAACATATCTCACTCGAACAACGCATTGACATTGTTCACGTACACGAAATTCCGGAACACTTCAGACCACTTTGTTTGGAGGGCATTTCTAGTTTCCGAGATCGATGTCTATTGCGAGCGCGCATAGAATGTTACCTTCTTTTTGTACTCTTCATGTTTTGAAGCAGACACGGTTCTAACGTAACTACCAGATTTATTAGACTTAAAAAACAAATTAAATATGTTATAGAATTTTATAAGCTACGGGTCTTAATCGCGTAAATATTTTATTTTAAGGCTAAATACCTTTGTTTATTTCCCGATACGTTTCGACCGTATTGCAACGGCCGTGGTCACGGGTAGACTGTACAAAAATACCCCACACGGTATAAAATACGGTTTACGGTAAACAAGTGTACAAGCTCCACGATACACTTGAGCGTGTGCTCGCGTCACATCTCGACCGTCAAAGACGTCGCATAATTCTACCTCAAGATGAAGTCACAAATCTTCGACAGAGTATATCTATCTCACGGCCGATTCCATACATACCTGTCCAACTGAATAATGTACCGATTTTAAAACTAGGTTAATACGGCCATTTATTTTAATATTAGAATGTTTAGAATCTAGTCAGTTGGAATATAAATTGTGGACAAAAACAGTAGGTAGGTGATTGTGGATGTAAACTGTGAACAAAAACATATTGTATGCAAATATTTATATATTAGTTGGGTATGTAAATATTGTTAGGAGTTACTATTTATTAGAATTAGAAGTTACATGTGTACAATTATAAACTATTGTTTTTAAACTTTCGCTAGGTTTATACATATTAGATACTAGCTGACCCGCGCAATTCGTATGCGTCAATATATCTCTAGTTTTGGTCGTAGCATGATGTTATATAGCCTATAGCCTTCCTCGATAGATAGGCTATCCAACAGTGAAAGATTTTTTTAATTCGAACAAGTAGTTTGAGATTACCGCGTTCAAAGAAACAAAGAAACAAACTCTTCAGCTTTATAATATTAGTATAGATATTTTGGGACTTAATCGCGTGAATTATTGAGTCGGCCCGTGACCACCATCGGTGCAATTCGATCGAAACGTCGGGTAAACTAAACATGTGAAGAAGCTGCCAAGAAACTGAGGTCAATTAAAAGGTTCGTACCTTAAAGGTACGAACCCTATAATATTGTAATAATTCACGCGATTAAGTCCCGAAATATATGTAATAACATTTGACATTTGTTGGAAATCCAACATTATTTTGTATTCAATGGTATCTCACTTTGTTTCATAGACAACATGTATTTTATTTAATATCATGCAGTCGGAGGCACAATTTTTAAATCCAACAGAATTAATTAATGTCTCCGACTGCATGATATTAAATGTGAAGGGTATATTGTTTTAGTCTTTTTGCCGGCGGATTTTTTTATTTTTTTATTTAATTACTATCGTTTTACAATACACTACTCCTGAATACTAATCTAGGTATTTTTCTTTAGCTTCTAGATCTAAAATGAAAGTAAGTAATTTATATTGCGCGTAGGACGGAGCGCATAGAATATTTAATATGGAATATGTTAGCCTCTTTAGATGTCGATATTCTAATGTGTACGTATTTTGTGCTGCTTTTAATAATGGCGTTCACTGAAAGCTACTTAATATTAATAGATACTTAATCGATTATCAATCTTACTTACTTATTTATGACATTAACATTATTAAGTACTACAATGCCATAACCATAAATTGATAAACTGACTCTTTTAGGGCTTAGTCTCAATCTTTTTACTCTCGCAGCCTTTGGCTTCAGCATACGCAAACGCACTGTCTGTTCAGTAACATATTGTGCTTAGAATATTATTGTGACAACCACGGCGTAAATATTATTTTATTGCAATATATGTTAGTAAACTTTCGCGATTTGTACACATTATAGAATTTTATAAACTACGGGTCTTAATCGCGTAAATATTTAAGGCTAAATACCTTTGTTTATTGCCCGACGTTTCGACCGTATTGCAACGGCCGTGGTCAGGGTAATACGGTTGTAAGACCCGTAGTTTATAAAATCCAATAATTATTTTATTGGTTTGATAACTGCAAGAATTCCAGGCTCAATACCTAAACGGGCAGTAGGTCGTCGTCATAGTATCACTGTAGCGCTTCGACCATCAGATTATCAGAAGCAAGATTTAAAGACTTTTATGTCATACGCAAGCTCTCTGCATCTATGTTACATTACTACCGCCATAGTATCACGATTTACTGACCGACTAACATCTGCCGTATAAGATTAGTCAATCGGACTTCAACAATTCCTACCCTTTAAAATACAGGTTGATTTTTAATATACTATTGCCTCCCGCTATTGGCTTCTTTATATTACACCAAATAACTTCGTAATATATATATTTTTTAAAAACAAAGAACTCCTCACTACCTACTACCTACTTTTGTCTCACAACCATTTACCACACATCTGGTATACCCCGGAGTAAAATCAATATTCCTTTGTCAGGTTGAGGACCTAAACCTCACAATAAACAAAGATTTTACTCCAATATAATAGTCTGTAGGTGGTAAAGGTCATAACTCCATAAACAAGTGGTAGGTGATTAAAGGTTAATATTTTCCAAAACTGATATTACAAAGCTATTTAGTGTTATGTAAAGAAGTCACGAGCGGGAGGTTATATTAAAAATCATCCTGTATATTCAATTATCTGACCCGCGCAACTTCGTATGCGTCAATTTTTCCTGTTTTTGCAACATTTTTCATTGTTGATCTGCTCTTATTGGTCGTAGCGTTATATAGCATAAAGCCTTTCTTGATAAATGAACTATCCAACACAAAAAGTTTTTTTTAATCGAACCAGTAATTCCTGAGACCATCGCACGCGCAACGCATTCAAACAAACAAACAAAATCTTCAGCTTTATAATATACTAGCGGACGCCTCGCGGTTTCACCCGCGTTTATCCCGTTCCCATGGGAATACAGGGATAAAAAATATAGTGTAGCTTCACAACGATCAAAGAATTTTTCAAATCCTTCCAGTAGATTCGAAAGCCTATTCAATATAAACAAACAATCAAATCTTTCCTCTTTATAATATTACTAGCTGACCCGCGCAACTTCGTCTGCGTAAATTTTCCCCGTTTTTGCAACATTTCTTATTGCTGCTCCGCTCCTTATTTCTCCACTACTTAATGGATGTTATTATACATATAAACCTTCCTCTTCAATTGCTCTATCTATTAAAAAAAACGCATTAAAATCCGTTGTGTAGTTTTAAAGATTTAAGCATACATAGGGATATAGGGACAGAGAAAGCGACTTTGTTTTATACTATGTAGTGATAAGTATATTAGTATTAGTATCAGTAGGGTAAAACCCGGATAGATGCCCCAGTGGGATTGTTGCCCCAGTTTTGAATACACTATGTTAGGGATATTGGTGGTGAAAGACCTTTACTATGGTTAGAAGTATCCTTCTTGTAGACCTTATTGCCATGTAAACCATCAGAGAAGGCGCCAGTGTTTTGTCGGTGTGAGCAAAAATCTTCCGCGGCGCTACTTTGACGGGTGTCGAAATTATATTGATGAGTAATTTCTATTGAATTTTTTTACCACTGAGTGCGGTTTCAGTATTTTTTTTTATTTCATTGTGTATTACAGTTTAAATTACACTGTTTATTACGTTTTATTGTTAACAAGTTTTTATTTATTTCGGGAATAAATAAGGCAAGTATTCGTATCAAAAAGGATAGTCGCCCTGTTTACTTAGGCGGATAGTCGCCATAAGGTTTTATGCTCTTTGCTCTAGGACAAACATAACTTTTTTGACGAGCAAAGACAGAATAATTCTTTAGGTGTTTTCCCGACCTATTGTGAACTATAACGTGTTACCCACTGATCCAAAGGTATGGGTAATGTTTTTCATGCGTATGTTTAAGTTTAAGTTAATAAGTCACCAAAACGTATCTAACTTAAACTTTGGAAGGCTGTTTTTGATGTATTTTATTGTTTAAATTTTTAAACCGTTATACTATTTAAAAAAGTCTCTGTGAAGAGTCTATCCTTGCATGCGGCAAGTATCCCCGCAACTGATTTCATCGTTAGGCTTCTATCCGCCACAGTAGGCAACTATCCCTTTTTTGAGAGGTCTATTAAAACTGAATTTACTCAAAACTAATAATAATTATGTTTACAAAAATAGGCTGATAGTAAAGACAAAAGATCAATGTTGTGATATACATCTAGTATTATTCTTAATGTGTTCATATTTTTTATTTGTAGAGCTTTTTTGAAAAGCGGGGCATCTATCCCGCTTTTACCCTATCAGTATCCGTATCAGTATTAGTATTAGTATAGAAGTATAGATATGAATCTTTATCTTGGTCTTATAATACTACAAATTATCAATCCCATCGAGTGTTAACGTCAGAAAAGCTGCAAGTCTATAGAAAGATAACGAAAACAGAAAGTAATGTAGGTACATATAAGTACTATAAGGCACCAGATAGAGACACAGCACAGGCAGCACCCAGTTTTTGCGACAAATGGTCAAAGGTAAGGCGGCGTAAGGCACTGTCCCACCGCCGGCGATAAGCGACAACGTCTGACAAGAAAGTATGGAATGATAAAACCAATTGTGCCGTCTCTAAAAATGTTAGAATAAGTACAGGAAGATGATATTAATCTTTTGCCTAGTTCTCCGATAACCAAGCCTCTATAAACTCAAGCATAATAACTACAGATACCTACACTGTAATTAAATCAGGTAATGAAGGCACACCACATGCGGGCGTATAATTGCGTATCACAAACACCTCGCGTCAGACGCTTGCTAGTAAATATAGATCCTTTGACGTGGTTTATAAACTTAATGATAGGATGTTTCGTTATGTGGGACACTGTTACTTGTTCATTAATTTATTTGTCACAGCTATTAGCAATCGGTTCAATTTACTACAAGATTGGGAATAAAATAGGTACAGTTGGATCAATGAAATTGGCGACAAGTGGTTGCGCAGATGCATTTTTTGGAAGTAAATAGTGACAGGAAGCGGTGGCAGGGGCGGTTAGCCAAGAGAATTAGAGATGCGATTACGCATGACATTGTCATAATTAGTATTACTTTAGTATACACTACACTGAATCAGGGACCCTAAATCCTTAAAAAGAGCGGCGTTATAAGAGTTAGGGCCCTAATTCTCTAACAAATTTTCAAGGCCACCTCGATTAAGGGCCCTGATTCAGGGTGTAATAGTGTAATAGCCGTTTAACTCATGTTTTTCGTTTAATTTACCATTGTTTAAGCCGTTTAACATTGCTTTTCAAACTTTCTTTAGTATTTACTGTAACTGTTCTAAATTTAAACTTTTATGAATAAATTGCATTTTTATATTGTTGAATTAAAATTTTGTTAGTATTTTTAATCGATTAAACATAATTAATCGTTTTCGTAAGTAATTTTAAGGGTCGCATCTCTATGACATGGGCGAAAGTCATATGACCTAACTACAATCCGGCTGAGTTACATCGATCCAACTGTACTTAAATGATTCTTATGTCAAATCAGTATCACCATCAGTAATCTTTTTATGAAAAGTCAAGATAATTAGCGCGTTTATTAGACGCATTTACAAGTTTCCTAGAAATACGTATAGTTTTAATTATAACGTAAAATTTTCCTCGTTCATTCGTTTTTATAAATTCTTAATGATGCCAAATTGTTGACGAATATGTTTATCAGAACATTTTATGAAGTGCTTTCGGCCGCGGCTCTGCTCACGCGAATGTCAGATTTCACGAACTAAACTACAACTATGTTTATAGCTCGACCAGAGTCTAGCGGAGTGCACGCGATTTACGCGCGTATTTTTAATTCGCTGCTCGTAAACGCGATGTATTGGCACTCAGTACCTCAATAATGCGAAAATGAGTTTACCTTTCTGGACAAGCACTAAGTCGCTTTAGCGTGATACTCATTGTGATACCTACCTTTAATAGTTTAATAAAATAGTATTTATTTTTTCATGTTTTAGTATTAATAAATTGTTATTATTTAATAAAATATTAATAAAAAAAATATTACTAAAATAATATTACTATCATATGTCAGTTCTCTGGCTAAAACTATCTCTAATAATAAATAGAAGTCGTTTGGATGAACACATATGAACAGAACCAAAGTTCAGAACTTCACAGAACTTCTTTGATTCTGTTACGTAGTACTAATAATTAGCAAGTTAAAGTGGCAATGAGCAAGCCATCATGTCGTCGCTAAGGAAAAAGTTGTCAACTGGCGACCACGACATCTCACATCAAAAGGAACGATGATCTATTGGAACTGAATAAGTTATTGACTGCCTCTGTGGCGCGGTGGGATTGGACTGTAAGAAGCTCGCAAGGATCGAGACTAGCTGCTCCGAAATGTAATGAAAAGTAAATTTATATAAGTTAAGCTGTCCCGGCGAACTTCGTCTCGACTCTTTTTTTTTTTGTAAATCAGGTTCAATTGTGAATCTAAACCATCCTCGAATCCCCTTGAACTCAGACAAAAAATTTCATCAAAATCGGTCCAGCCGTCTAGGAGGAGTTCAGTGACATACACACGCACACAAGAAATATATATATATATAAAGATTATTTAACTTATGCAATAAAATTTTATTTTTTAAATATATTTTTTTGTTGTTTTTTAGTTCATAAAAAATGCTATGTAATAAATAGCTTCACAGCGGCAGTCCCCGAGTGCCACACATTTTTTATATTATTATTATTGTGGTGCAGGCTGTCGACACAGTATAGGTCTCTAAAGAGATTAGCAAGAAATCGGCTAAGAGCTGACCTTACAAAACCTTAAAAAAGAGAACACTCTTTTTTAAGGTTTTGTAAGGTTAGGAAACCTTACAAAACCTTGCTACCTATGCTGCGAGTGTGAAAGCACTATTCAAGACAGGAGTCTTGAATAGTGCTTTCACACTCGCAGCATGTAGCTCGGGAAGCAGTCCGGAAGCAGCACAGCAAGGAGTGTTACGCGGACGGCGGGCCATACAAGTTGTTTAAACAGCCGAGCAGCACATTCAAATGCTTATGCTCGTGTTCATGTCCAATAACTGTCGCTTTAAACACGAGCGTGTGAATGCAGCATAACATAATGGTGCGTTCAGACGAGTCGTAAGCAGCCCGACAAACAGCTCGGTAAACAATCAAACACGGGCGGGCGCGGTACAAAAAAATAAAATAAACTGCCGTTATACTTAGTAAGTATGTACTAATTTATTTATTACATAAATTGCTAGTTTCGCTTGGCATCCATACGTATGTAGTATACGTATGTAGGTAAATGGTCTTATTAAAAATCAGCGTTGCATGTTTGTCGAAAAACTCGCAACATATATGCTGAATGGGACCATTTATTGTCATAGTTATGACGTGCAAACTCGAACTCATTGTTTATGTTAAGGTTCACGACTGATAATGTTCAGTATAAGATTTTTTTTTGGAACGAAATTCCTTATCGCGCGTTGTGAAAGGGGGCTAGACGGAAAAAATTCTCACGAAAAGTTGTAACGACACTTTTTGACACACACAAGCCGTGCGGCGTGCGCTTAAGATATGACGAAGAAGTCACCTGTCGATTTGGTCTAGAGGCATAAATTCGGTACAGTATTGGTGACAATTGCGTAGTTGTGGGTTCGAGCCTTCGGTATACAATCGTCTTTTTGTAAGTTATTTTCGTTTCGTCTTTCTATTTCGCATTGAACAGTGTGGTGTTGCGAAGATTATAAAAAAAAAATAAGATAAGAACTTCGTTCCATCCGGGTGTCCCTTGACACCTCTCAAGTTTTTTTTTTAGGTACGTCATTTACCTACATGGCAATAAAGAAACTTTTCTTTCTTTCTTCTAGTACACGCTTGCGCTCGTGTTCGTGCCCGTTGAATGTCGATTTGAACGCGAGCGTCTAAACCCACCATTATACATTGTATTTATCATAGTAGAATTAAAGACAGGAAACCTATTTCTAATTCACAGTTTTAGTATCAATAATTACTAGTAACAGATTTAACCAGTCCGATACACATTCGCTTTACACAACTATAACATTTTCCGTCGTTTACGCTTAATTAAGGATTTGTACGAGCGGCGCCGGGGCGCGGCGCGATGTTAGATACAAAGTTGCTCTCTTGCGCTTGATTAAGGGGCTTTCACATTTAAGGAGCAGTTTAGAGGAAAATAAATCCCGTATTTAGAAAAAAAATATTTGATTTGTGTCACTATAAGTTTTAAGGCACTAATTAGTTCAGTCTGCTGTTGCTTTTCAGGAAGGCAACCTCGGAATTAAAGAAAATAAACTAAAAGTTTGTACTTGGACTTTTTAAATATAACCTAAGAAAAGACAAGCAAATGCTGTGTGCTTTTTGAAATATTCGAGATCAAAGTTCGTAAAATCAGTTTTTCGTAAGTACCTAAATCACTTCAAATGCAAAGATTTGAAGCACAAGATATATTATTAGATGTACTAATTACAAAAAACCGGACAAGTGCGAGTCAGACTCGCCCACCGAGGGTTCCGTACCAATTTGTAAATACATATTATAAACTATCTGTCCCGCGCTACTTCGTATGCGTAAATTTTCCCCGTTTTTGCAACATTTCTCGTCGCTGCTCCGCTCCTATTAGTCGTAGCGCGATGTTATATAGCCTATAGCCTTCCTCGATAAATGGGCTATCCAACAAAAAAAGAATTTTTCAAATCGGACCAGTAGATCCTGAGATTAGCGCGTTTAAACAAACAAACAAACAAACAAACAATCAAACAAACAAACTCTTCTGCTTTATAATATTAGTATAGATACTCGTAGATATGGGGACACCCTTTAATTTTCAACTTTTTTTATTTTTTGGAATTTTTCCTTTACTGTACGATCTTACTTTTTGCCAAATTTCGTGAGTCTTGGTCAACGGGAACAACATATAAGATTTCGACCCAAAACCTATAGGTATACCCTATAGGGTACTTCCGACTGACCTAGAATTATCAATTTTGGTTGACAACAAGATCTTACAGCACAAGTAAAGAGAAAATTCCGATAAATAAAGTTGAAAAATAAGAAAACTTGAAAATTAAGGTAAATTTTTTGTACTTACAAGTTTTCTCGAATCTAAAGTAGCCCATATCTTTTTATTGTGTTGACTCAGGACCTTGATTTTGAAAATAAGGTGAGAATGGATATTTGCATTAAATCCATATTAGAATAGAGCTAGAGCATAGAGAACGATTCCGTTTAGTATTAAAAATATACAGTACTTACATTATTTTGTAATGTTGCAATGCTTTACATTTTTAGGATTCCGTGCCTCAAAAGGTAAAAAAAGGAACCCTTATAAGACACTCACACCCACACTCTTGTCCGTGTGTCACCACCGATTTTCTCAGGAACGGGTGGACTTAGTAAGTCGAAATTTATACCTTATACTGAGGTCTATACTCCCTATTATGTGTCCAATCACAAAGTTTAAACCAGCTCTATTCTATTAAGGAATCAATGCAAATATCCATTCACCTTATTTTCAAAGCGTTAAACTTTAACTGAGAAAATGTGTCGGCACCTTTAATATGTAAGATTTCATAACAGATCTTATCTCATTGTTGTATTCGCCGCGCCTAAAGCCTTCCTAGTTTTAATTGAAATTGCTACTATAATAATGAAAATATATGAATATTGTGAATATTCATACATTGATATGCTTTTTACGGGTGTTTGAAAAGCTTTCTTTAATGAACTATGATATTTGCATAAAGAACTTGTATGTGAATATACAATACAATAAGAGAACAGAAGGTAAGTTTATACCTGCTTTGCTCGAGCAACGAACGCATACTCGTTACCCTGTCGTGCACGAACTAAAAAATATGGTGTACACAAACATTGATCACAGAAAACTTCGTTTATACATGTGGACATAAATTAGCGAACACGAACGCTTTTTACAGTTCTAATAGTCGTGGAAGTGGTCGACAGTGAAGTAGCCAGTAATCAAAAACAATGTTTCATCAAATTTCTTCGACACCGTCCGCAGAACAACCAAATTGGATCGCCACCAACTTGATAAACACGGTGTTTGATGTTCGTTAGTAGTGCGCCCGTGCGAACAAAGTGTTTAATGTTAGTGTTTACTATATTTTTGCTCGTTCGGCTTGCACGGACACGGAAATTCAGAAAACCTTCAGAATAAAGGAGTTCAAAGAGGTTCGAAATGCCACATTCATAAACGATGTAAATATGTACGTTTCTTTTTGTGATTGCTGCGTATTTTTATGCAATTCATACAATTTCGATATGGAATCATTTGGAAAGTGAATATGAAATTGAACAATATACTTTTAGTTTTAAAAAAAACAATGAATTCGTCGTCGTCTTCCCTCCGCCGTCCTTCACTTTTTTTTATTGTCTGACTCTTCTTCTCCCTCATACCTCGTACCACTTTCTCACACACTTACGTTTCGTTTCATGCATCAAAGTTACCATTCCAACGTTAATATGTTGAAGGGAAATTTCGACTCGACTTCGATTTGAATATTGATTTATGATTAAGCAGATTTTTACAATTGGGGCGTAGGGGGAGGCTACGCCCCAATTGTAAAAATCAAATTTGGCCAATGTTGAGTCAATTGCACCACTTAAAACTCGTCCTAAAATTCCACACAATATCTACCTACATTAGTAAATTCAATTTCCCTCCGAAAAATAATCGTGGGTACGCCCATGCTTCAAACTCTTGGCTGCCTCTGTGGCGCGGTGGGAGTGTGTCCGACTGCTACGCAAGAGGTCGTGGGTTCGATTCCCACACGGGACACCACTTTGTGTGATCCACAAATTGTTGTTCCGGGTCTGGGTGTAATTTGTGTCCGTGACTTGTATGTTTGTAAAGTCCCCCGTAACACAGGGCTTGTACCCTATTGCGGGAGTTGTCTTTTTTACAAAGAAGAAAAAAAAAAAAAAAAAAAAAAACGTATATACCTGTACGTTGCTCGAACGCCTTTGTAAGACGCGTACCTTTTGTACTCTTAGTGTTTTGTGGCAAATATCTTGTACTGTAAGTATCTACCTATAAGTACGACTTTGTGCGCATGCGTCGAGATTAGAAAAGACTATATAATAGCAACTCTATGACGTTCATCGTAAAACCATATTAATTATGTGATGAAACTAGTTATGTGTATTAATATCAAGAATTAAATTATCATAATTGTTACATATCAGTACTTTTTACGAGGTCATAATTTACACTTGGAAGTGGTAAGTGGACTGATACAGGGACTAAAAATAACAGTCAGTATCTATTATAGGGTTGCAAAATCTACCTCATCAAATATCTTTATAATTATGTTTCATGTTTTGTCTCCACATGTCACGTATATATAGATCTTAAAAGCAATGTACTAGTATATTAAATTTGGCATTTTAAACGTTATTGATAACCCTAATCCAGCCAGAACAAAGTAAAACAAGGTCAGACATTTATTGGAAAATTAAAAAAAAACTGAAAATAAAATATATACACTTGTGTATTGTGGAAATAATCAAACAAAGCTACTTATAAAAAAATGTAAATTTAGTAGAAGTAGTAAATAATTTAATTAAAAAGATTTTTAACTTGAAAAAACTCTTTTAAAGCATTTAATAAGTATCCATTCTCAAATAAATCTGTTTTTAAATGTACTTCTGCCGTAACACGATTCTGCCTAATCCAGTTTCTGTTTAATCATGTTTCTGCCGAACACCGCGTAAGGGGTATTTGAAATCAATGTGGCCTTTATTTTAATAGGTATGCATATTGACCAGATCTCAAAAAAAAATAATCAAATATAACAATAATCCCATCCGTATTTTTTTTTCCATCTGAGAAAGTAATCCATGATAGCCGATCTCCAGAAATCCTAAACTATCCAAATATACTGACATGTAAGAACCTTTCAAAACAGCCCATCAACAATTCCACCGCGCACTCTAAACAAAATTTTCCACCACGAAACTCCAACCATATTTCCCAACCTACACATAAACCTCTTATAACTGTAAGCCGACAATATTATAACAGTACCAGCACACAAGGCACGTTAATGCTTAGAGGCGTGTGTCCAATTTAACATATCGCTCGGCGGGCTATATCTCTCAGAAGACAGGCGACAGAGGCGAGGTGCGTAGGACGGCGTAACGGACGCGGTAGTAGTGGCTAAATCAACCATTGTCTGATTGGGTGTAGCCGCATTCTACGGAATAGGTGTGTAGAGGAGACGCTAATGCGAAAATTAAAGCCTAGATGCCAAGCATTCATATTTCTGTTACGGCAGCCAATCACATCAGAGACTAACATCAGAGACAAATGATTTCACTCTCTATTTCATAGTCCGATGGGACTGAAATTAGACATGACCGGAGTGAGTTTAGGCGCAGGATGGGCATTTATGTATTTTCAAAAAGGGTGACCCTTTTTGAAAATACATAAATGCCCATCCTGCGCCATCGTGCGTGTTTCGTAACGTCGCTAGACTTCACAGATCTTCCAATCTGCTCGGTCACGGAGCCTACACATTAGTTTAGATAGTTTTATTTAGATCTTTCTGAAGCGTAGATATGTATGGCTTGCTACAGGGCGAAATAACAGAAAGATGTGAAGTGTGAAAGAAGAGTGAAACGCTTGCGCCATCTTCTTAGCATTACACCATTTCCTGTCATAATTTTGGAGAATTGAAATTTAAATATCAAATATTTTTATTTCGTATAACCAATTTAAGGATTGTTTGTAAACGTCAAATTAA
Organism: Herminia tarsipennalis; assembly: GCA_945859575.2. Taxonomy (NCBI): domain Eukaryota; kingdom Metazoa; phylum Arthropoda; class Insecta; order Lepidoptera; family Erebidae; genus Herminia; species Herminia tarsipennalis. The sequence goes on along the minus strand of OX243846.2, from coordinate 18,372,043 downwards.
TACATACTTTAACCATATTATAATTATGACTTGTTTGAAAAAAAAACAACATAAGAACATAAGAAAAGAGAAGAAGTTCATCACCAACTCACTGAACAAATCCATTGAGGGATTGGTTTCAACTTTTTGTTCCACTCTAATCCATCGATGGATCTGTTTTCACTTTTTGTTCCACTCTAATCCATCGATGGATCTGTTTTCACTTTTTGTTTCACTCTAATCCATCGATGGATCTGTTTTCACTTTTTGTTCCACTCTAATCCATCGATGAATTTATTTCCACTTCAATCCATTGATGGTTTTTTTTTGCATCCAGTTGTGTATTACGGCAACCCTTGTTAGTACTTACTGGTTCAATAGCTCCAATGTTTTGGTTCTCATCAAAGTCACGTTCAGCATAAATCAAAAATCACCAACGTCTCGGTGAGGCCCTATGTACGACCATACCAACTGTACATAAAAAAAAGTGTACAAGTAACCAAAACCTGTAATTGATCTGACATTATAGTCAAAAGGGAAATTCAGAATCACTTTTCACAATATGTAATGATTGTCGTATCATTTCATACCCGACAAAAGATAGGAAAGGCCACGAGTCCAGAGAACCAGTCAAATAAACACGAATGCATTCTTACCTTACGCTACGCATAAATAATTTAATCTTTTCCGCCAATTAAATCTATCAGTAAACACAGCATCCAACTCCACGGCTCCCGTCGTCTTGTAGAGCATACGTCGGCTGACCACGCAGTCGCGTGTTCGCTCCCGCTGCTATATATACGCCATAACTCGCAGCACCGTTGCGCGGGAGTCCCGCCGCGTCGATTATACTCGTACGTTCGTACACACAATTAAACCTCATAAAACCTATGATCCCCTAGTACTTTGTTACTGTTTATTACTTGCATTTTGTAAGACATGTTCGACTGTTTATGGGGTTCTGCGTATGGGATGTATGTTTGCTTTATATTGCTGTTTCGCTAGGATATTACAAGTACTTTTTAATTCTTGTTTATTATGTAAATAATTATTAACAGGTTTTTAATTTTAACTTTTTTAACAAATTGCTGGTAAACGGTGCAATGCCAAAATTTGCGTCAGTGTCACTTACGGTGGGTATCAATAATCTATCTATCGATGGATTTGGCTACTAGAGATATAATTTTGACTAGGCGAGGTCTAGTTTGAAATAATAAAACGGAATCGTCTCGATTTAGTAATAATGCAAAAATATAATAAAATAATTTAATAAAGTCTAACCGCAGTCTCAATTTGTAGTTTCTCTTTCAATCTTATACAAGACTTTCCATTTCAGACCTAGATTATATCTATATCTAAATATGTTTGTTTATTTGCGATCTTATTAATCTTTGGACTACGTGAACCGTTCTTCTACCAAATGCACTATACTGTCTTTCTATCTATCTATATTGAGATAAGCCGCAATGAGTGAAAACCGGTCGGAGGAATATGTTAAACTACCTACTTTTTTTTTACTTTACTCGTCTATTTTTTCATGTCATTCGTTCACCGATTTTGTAAAAATCTATCCTTATCTGATACAAAATTTTAAAAACGATTGAATTAAAGAAGCTTGAAAGGACTTGCCAGTTGTCTCGGTGTCGCGGTGTGAGTCTGTACGACTGCGCAAGAGGGTTATGGGTTCGATTCTCAAACGGATTACCACTTTGGATCCACAAATTGTTTCCTAGACTGAGGGTACTTGTGAATATTTTGTGTCCATGAATTGAATGTTTGTAAAGTCCCCCGCGACACAGGGCTTACGGCGGGAATTGTCTTTTGTTTTTTTTAAAAGTTTGCCTACCTACTCAATTTTATGTTTCTTTTTTAAAACGGAATCGATCTCTCATAAATCATCCTTATAAGGATCAAAAGGTTGTTGAAATTTTTTATTCAGTTTTGCATTTAATTATTCGATTTCTTTGCTAAAAAATTGAAGGCCTTTTAAGCAGATCTTCTATTAAAGTTCTAAGTTATTATAGTACAGATCAACTGGTCATTCACAGACATGCGGTAAACCACTTTATACTACATCTTCCACAAAACAAACACACACAGTTATTGTCCAATCAAAACCTCTGGATACTCAACAATACTTTATTTCCAATCGTACTCATTAAAGTATATATTTCGCTTCTATTCACATTAAAGAGGCAGTGACAACGTAAGACTTAATGGCATCTTATCTTTGTCACCCGATATTCCCACATTACCTAGAAATGTCGCCATCCCGCTTTTAAACACTATATCAACGTTGTAATGTCAATAAACTATGCAAATAACATGTATGTAGTACGCACTAAAGTAAATGAATACCACATTAAGTCCTGTGAGATGTGGTTTCGACTATAAAACTTAAAGTTACTTTGTAGCTTTTAACTGTATAACTGTTCTAAATATAGTTTAATAATAACTAGTCTTTTATTACGAATGCTGAGGATGTAGAAGAAGGCAGTTGACCTTCGATAGGTAATACTTAAAGTAGGAGTGAGAGTGAGGATTTACTTAAGTAAATCCTCTATAGTACCTACTAGTATACTGCCGACAAAACCGAGGCTTCCATCTGGTAATTGGGTAGATGACTACAATAACAATAAATTATTTTATAGTATACAGGAAAAAGCATTTTCAAAAATATTCCGGAAAACAATGTTTCTGTACAATTTTACATTGTCAAGAATTTATAAACATCAAAACAAACATTGAAACTACATGATTTGATCATGCAAAATAATGACGTCATTGTTTTGTATTTCATATGAATTAGTACGAGGCGCATCGTTGTGACGTTTCTTAAAAAGATACTGATTTGACTTAACAGTCATCTATCCTATTTGACAAAATCAAATAGAAGTATATTCTTCTGTAACAAGAAAAACAACAACGGTCATTTGTCATAAGTGTCAAAAAAGTTGACAGGGCGGTCATTCGATTCGGCATTTGAAAAAGCTGTTACTTTGTACGGGGTAGCCGGTCCAGTGAATACTGAATACTAAAGATTTTAGTGGCGATGACGCATCATCATCAGACTTGTGACCTGTTCGTCTCTTCATTCAGCTGTATTTTAAAAAACCCATCCATCGAATCATTCTTTAATGCGAAATTAGATAAATATACCTCGTATAGCTATGGGCAAGTGCATGTCGGGCCACGCACAATGTTGGGTTCCGTAGTCCCCCTCCCTCAGCCAATTTGTTTCATACTTACAAGATTATACTAACTTAATAATAATTTTCAATGGAATTTGTACGAAAATGCTGTTACTTAGCATTTGATTAGCTGTTACTCGTAAAGTTGACTTGTTTTGTAGCCTACTTAGCTGTGATAGTTTTCCTTTTAATTTCACTATATATATTACTACCGTAAATTTTTTCACATACCCAACATCAAAAATTTAGCTGGCAGGAGGGCGGGACACTTGACTCCAACAAAAATTTACATTTTAAAGCTTAATATTTCACAAACGGTTTCCTAAATCTAAATATGGTCTTCACAATTCCTAAACCATGGGAAAAGTGAGAAAAAAATCACATACCCACTTTACATAAAGGGGTACATATAGGTACCGTAAAAAATATTTCCAGAGTGACATTTTGGCTACGGAACCCTAAAAAACCCACAAAGTAAGAAATAAAACACGAAACAGATCAATATACTACAACCAACATCTACTTCATTACACTATCAAATAAATTACGTTACTATGATGCACATACTTAAGTCTTTTACTCACTTAATGTAAGCATGAGCTCTCACAGCCAACATTTACGAGTTCTATATTACAAATGCATAAGAATTGCACTCTCTGGAACTAGTATGAAGAGAAAATTGGTCTTATTTTGCTTTGAATGACAGCTATAGCTTTTCCCGTAAACTTAATAAATAGTAAAATAAATTAAAAAGTAATGACTGCATGTTTGTGGTATCTATAATTAAAATAGTAGTAGAATTAAAAGCTTTAAGATTGAGAAAAGAAGGTTAATTTTGTCTTTTATCGCATTTTTTCTACATTGTAAATATTTTTCTTTTTCTTTTTCACAAATAGATAAACGTACCAGACTTATAAGTCACATTTTATTTTGTCACTTACTTTTGACAAATATTAATTGTATACAGAATGATGTTTAATAAACGAATAACGCTCTTGGCTTCTTTACATTACATCAAATAATTTCGTAAAATTAAAAAAAAATACAAATGAACCCTTCACCGACCACCTACTTTTGTCACAAAACCATTTATCACACATCTGAGAGACCCCAGACTATCATCGATGCAAAAGGGCTAAACCTGACAAAAAAACCTTAAAAAAAAAACATTCATTCATAAGCCAAAAATTTTAGGATTCACCCACCTTAAAAAACCATTCTTTCTTAATCCGAAAAATTTAATCCAACATACGATTCAACCTCATCTTAAAAACTAAAACAAATTTTCCAAAGAACACAGATTATACTTACGCTAATTTCACCAATGAATATACAAGTACGACCATAAATATGTATATAACATAAAGTACAAGAGTGGAATTCAGACCATGAAGCAATATATGACGTTGCGGGCGCCGGCCACACCATGAATAATGTTTTAAACCCTGTGTTGCCTTATTTATAACTATAACTGTAACATACGCAGATAAATGCATTTGCTGCCGGCCAAATTAACTTATACATTTAAATATACTACCTGTTTAAGGTAATGAAGTTGTTTCTATGATGATTTATATGGAGAAATGTGTTGGTAGGAACCTATTAGTCGATTGGTAGTGTAATGACTATAGAGGTGAGATGGGGTTAATTTTGCAGAAAGGTTGTGATGATCGAATAGTGACTTGATTACACCTGCAAGTTCGCTCCGGGTATCGATAAATTATTTAGAAAAAACCGGGCAAGTAGATGTCGGGCCACGCACAATGTAGGGTTCCGTAGTCCCCCCCCCCCTCCATCCAAATAATGTGGTTTAAGAAGTGGGTTTTCTGTAGTTTTTTGTTTCATACTTACAACGTTATATCTACATAATAATATTTTCAATGGAATTAGTACGAAAATTTTGTTACTTCTTATTTAATCAGTTTTCCTTTTAATTTCACTATATATGCTACTATCGTGAATTTTTTTCACATACCCAACATCAACCATGTTGCTGGCAGGAGGGGACACATGACTCTAACAAAAATTTGAATTTTAAAGCTTAATATTTTACAAACGGATCGCTAAAACTAAAAATTGTTTACCCAACCCTGAACCTTTTTTAAAAGACCTATCGAATGATAGCCCACACGATGGGGGTAAGTAAGAAAAAAAATCACACCCCCCACTTTAATATACCTAAAAAAATACATATTTTTTAAGATTTTATTCTTTCACTTTGTCGACGTAAGTAATATGTGTATTCAACAAAATTACAGCCTCCGAGCACTAACAGTCTCTGAACAAAAGTGCGGACGGATCAAGGGACGGACGGACGGACATGGCAAAACTATAAGGGTTCCGTTTTCTCATTTTGGCTACGGAACCCTAAAAATGCTATGAAAGCTACGAGGCTACTTATATACTTTGCAATTATTAAAAGCAAGTGAATAAAGAGTAAAAACACCAAAGTCTCTAGACAATTGATATAATCTCTAATCGAATAGAATGACGTCAGAAAGAAGTCGAATGAAGCAACTGTGTTCCTCGGTCTTCGGGAATGATTTTCCATAGGCGTAACCAAGGGAGAGATTAGGAAGTTCAATCCCCCTCCCCCCACTCTTTGCCCCAAACGAGTTTTTGGGTCGGTCTTCTTTTATAAAGTTCAGAGCTGGAATGAACGTTCCCGCTCAACCCTAAAAAAACCCTACGTACGTCTATGAGTATCTCGTTACCCTTTTTGGCTACTATAAACCCAATTAACTCCCCAAAATGGGTCAAGTGTACTCACACTTGACCCATTTTGGGGAGTTAATTATGATACACCGACGGGAGGTAGGGAGGGTTTACATCACCTTCATAACCACAAAGAAAGGATATTTAACCCCGCGGGGATAAATAGGTACTATATCAATAGGACAGTAGGTACACGTTATTTGGGCCAGTAGTGTACAGGATCTGTTCAGTGCACGATAGCTCCTGTATCACGATATACGACGGCAGGCGATTAGCGGCACGGGCAGAGCACGCGCATATCTGACTGTACATTGTTATGTACGAGTACTGGTTACCGCATGTTGCGAATATGAACATCGGAATGTATCAGAAATGGGATACTGAAGGCCAAAGGATGGGAGAAATACGAGTATATCAAACAAATCTACAGCCATATCAATTTGGTCAACGACTTATTATAAATGCCGCATATGACTTGCTACAAGTGTTTGATTTATTTTATTAAAAGGCTCGTCAACAACACAAACACAAAGATTTCAAACTTTTTAACACATTTAAATATTCTAGGGTGTTTCATGCAGGTCTTGGTGCTAGGTCAGCTAGCTATTAAAATAAAATCTATGCTTATATTATAAAGCTGAAGAGTTGGTTTGTTTGTTTGAACGCAGTAAACTCAGGAACTACAAGTTCGAATTAAACAATTCTATATAATATAAAATATAACACTGTTGGATCGCCCATTTATCGAGGAAGCCTATAGGCTATATAACAGCTCGCTACGACTAATAGAAGCGGAGCAGCAATGAAAAATGTTGCAAAAACGGGAAAATTTACGCAGACGAAGTTGCGCGGGACAGCTAGTTATGATATAAAAACATATTTACTTACTTCAAAATATTGAAATCATTCATCTTAAAGTTTATATTTAATTGTGCTAGTTGGTCGTGGAAGATGTTGAAGTCTAATCCTTTCCACCAGCTGTTGTCTGTAATTGCTTATCTTGCAACTGGGGAATGCATTCCTAGATTGGTTCTGAACCTGGGGATATCAAAAAAGTAAGTATAATATTTCTTTTGAGCATTAATTTTAGGGACAATTATTTTTATACCCTCGAGAAGTTCCTGGCAGGAAGAAAAATCAGTCGTCGAAGAAGAACAACATTTGTGGCAGAACATTAAAAAAAAAATGCCAGTCGTTGTATGAGAATCTGCTACAGATACGTATGGAACGCAAGATGCCTTGTAAAAAAAATATTACTAGCAATGTTAGCGCATATTACTAGCAATCTTCTTGACCACTCCAGTTATGCTAAGTTGCTTGTGTTATGAGTGAATTCACGTCGAACAATGAAAGACATTCGGACCCATAAATTCTCGATTACGAATTCGATGTTCTAATTATAGTTAGAATTGCCCGACGTATGACTCCCGCCTACGTTGGGCAATTCTAAAGGTAACAAAATGATATCATATTTTGTATGTTTTATAGCGTCACTAATCAGTAGAATGGTGATGTTATAAAATAGGAAAGACTATGCGCTATGATTACAGAAAACCAGAAAATAAAACGCCTTGCCTAAAACAAAAAACTACTCCATATTAAAGCTGTTTTCTCCATACCAAAAAAAACTTAACCATCCACATAGTAGGAACACAAAACTCCAATATTCTAAACACCATCTATGCAGATGCGCAGAAAGACGTATCTTGAACCACAATCGTTAAGATCAGTCGCTCGATGGCGCGGACTGTGCGCAATTATTCAAATCAGCCGCATTGTCGCTTGCGCAGGTGATGCAGATAAAGCTAACGTTAGTTACGAACTGTCTGTGATGATGTTCGAAAAGATACTGGGGTTATTATTAACGCTGACCAATGTCACCGATATGACTTACGGCCGGTCTCAATAATCCATTGGCAGTAGATTTTTGACATATTTTGTATGAAGCTTATGTCAAATAGGTATATACCTCTAGTAGACAAATCCATCGATAGTTAGATTATTGAGACCGGCCGTTAGAGACGTTCAAAAAGTGCATACCCTTTTCTGAAAGGCTGGCAACACACCTGGTCCAATGCAGGATTTTGATTTGCGATCGGTGTCAATAATTTATCTATCATTAACTATTTATTTAAAAAAAAACAGAATTAAACATTTTGAAAAACCACGTTAGGCATGGTATATCATTACGTGTACATGTAGAATCCCGATGTATCACAAGTGTTGTTTTGCATCCTAAGTGAATAAAGACAAATGTTTTTTTTTAATTTTAAGAAAATCCGATTCTATTACCATTACTGGCCCGAATTAAACTCAAATTTATGTATGAGACAGGTCAGAGAACGGCAGAAACTTACGGATTTTCTTAGGTTACTTACTTTGGATTTTTTTTGGCCGTCGTAATTTTTTTTTAATTTTGTTTTTTATTTTACAAACTTTTTAGAGATTTTTCTAAGAAAAAAAAAGAAAAGAAAGATTTGTTTGTATGTGTGTCTGACACACATACATACAAATCTTACCCCAAACGCATATACCGTCTCCGTGGCCGCCGCGGGTAAACTCTAGGTCGCCTGACATTGCGTTTCGATTACCGTCGATAGATAGAAAACGGTAAGAAGGGTGTCTGTCTATCTACTAAACAATCATTAGTTTCGGTACTAGAGTTAGCTATTTAAACAGACCTATTTAGACTATTTTTGGACCCCTTCTCCTTAATGTTAAAAAATAGGGTTTTTCGAAGCTGCTTATATATTTAATAATAATAATTATAATCAACTAACAACATCATCTGATCCCAACCCAAGCAGAGCTAGTATAACGGCAATCATACAACTGATAAACATACTTATATATTTCTAAATATATACATATTAGATAAAGAATAAACCATCGTGCTCATCACACAAAGTTTTATCCTGGATGGGGATCGAACCCATGACCTCCGGCTTAGCAGTCATATCCATATATAGCATGTATGCTGTGCTATTTTTACGTTTTATTTCAAACGTTTCGTTTATAATGGTAGAGAAATAAGATGGAGTGTTCTATGATGCCACAGAGAGACGGACGCAGGCATCTAAATTTTAAACATCAGGGTCAAATTCACATCCCCACATCATTAATGGTGCATCCAAAACTTTTTCATTAAAGTTTGAGAAGAATTCGACCCCATTGAACACTCTGAATAATAATAATAATAATAATAATCCCCTCGGGGCTAGTCGTTGTCTCCCTATATGAGATTAACGCAACACTCTGAGGGCATAGTAGCAGCTCTTGAAATCCTTATGACACCAATAAAAAATGTATCATGAGGGTGAAATAAGAGTACACAAACCGCAGGGCAGCTTTGTGGCGAGCTGAATGTGCGTGGCGACACTGCGGTCCCGACGCCTCAGAGAGTCGGTCAGGGCCTCGTCTCCTGCTCGCCTTCACTAGCCGGCGGGAGTGGAACACCAAGAGCGCCCGCAGGACTCTCAACTCTGTCTTGCCTTAACCGGCCGGCCAGAGGGAGGTCGCCAGAGCTTGTATGCTCGGGGGTGGAAGTGTCATTTTCAAGGGCATAACTACAGGGAAACCCGCTCACGGGCCTTCTTCGTGATGGTGAAACCGGCGCCGCACCGCTCGACACCCATGTTGCTCCCTGTCGCCTGTTTGGCTGTATGCCTGTGGCGGCCAGAAGGGGGCCCATCTAGTGAGTGGCGAGTCACCGCCTGCCCATTTGTCCGTGTGTTTTTACCATGTGTTTGCAGGGCAGGCGCAATAGTCCTTCAATAGTACCAGCTAACCATTCCACTAACACATCACCTCCATAACCCAGTTTCTTAGGTACCACTTTTTGACAATAGTTTTTACACTAGCCGGGGAATGTCGTTGGGTACATTTATATAGTGTATACAACGATATTCGCCGGTTTGCGTCACATAGCCTTTAGATTAAAGTGTCTAACGGGCCTCTACGTGTTGGCTTCGGCCCCACGCACGCCTCCCAAATGACCGGGACTCCATAGTCCCGTGATATGGAAACGACATACATAATAATAATATTTGTTGACAAAGTTGTTTATACAAAAGTTGTGAATTCTCTGGGCCCTGAACTAGTGTGAACTGTATTTCAGAGTTCAGTGTCTTCGCCTTATAGTGTAGGTACAATGTTATGTCATTATTTTAATTAGGTTATACAAACAAAGGATATAATATCTGACGGCGCCTTACAGAAATGTCAGTGTCAAGAGTGACATGAGCTGTCAATGTCACTCTAGCGGAGCGTCGTGTCTATGGTAGCGGGGCGGCCATCTTAAAGACTTCACTTTTGTACGAACGGCCGCGAGCGCACCACGTCTGCGACGAATCTCTATCTATCGGGTTAATCCATATAGATTTTAACTTAGTTAGTGTTTATTGTAAAGCCTGCAATTACCGTGTGATTATCTGCGACATTATTTCATGTAAAATTATAATCATTTGAAAAAGTGTAACGGTTTTATTTAAAAGTAACTGTATCCGAAATAGTTTAAATTGTGAAGCAAGTTAAAAAGACGTTGTAGCTGAAGTGAATAGTTGTGTCTGTTACTCGACCACGTGCCCACGATTAATCCTGACGAAGGCCCTCCTGCGCTTATATCAGAAGTGAGATATCCGATCCACTTGAGCGAACGTAGTGTAAACCGAACGAAGGCGCGTGTGGTATTCGTGTGTCGGGTGTGTGGATTTGCTGGACGTTGTCCTACGTCCATTTTGGCCGTTTTCCGGTTTCGTCGCGGATCTCTGGTATGTGAGTTGTCCTAAGGGACGGTTCATGGACACAGGTGAGTCGTTTTTGTTTTGTTGTGATTTTGAGGCATAGTACTGTGTCGTTCGAGAAATAGAAGTCATTAAACTATGCAGTAAACGTTTAAATGGGTGTCACTAGTAAGCGAAGCAATTTTATCCCTCGTGTGTAGTCCCGTTGCCTTGGGTGGCTGTGAGGCGCGAGACGGGATTGTTCCATTTCGCGATTGAGGCGAGTTAAAACGATGTTCGTGAAACCGTTAAGTTTAATTAATTTTCGATTTTCTTCACATGTGGTGTATAATCTCTTATCTGCCACGTGGCTGGTTGAATATTGTGTTCGTTTAAATTAAGTGGTGGGCATTTTTGTAGAGTATTTTTACTGTGTATTTATTGGCCGAGTCATTATCATTTGATGAAGTAAGTTATTTTTATCACCGCGATATAACATGCGATATATCACTGACAGTAAATTTTCCATCGCAATGTTCTTGCGTCACTTGACGCCATACTTACACACTATAACGCTAATGTGATTTTATAACGGATGCTATACAAGACATGTGCGATGTGACATTTGCGTTAAAAACTCTTGCAGTTGTACGAAATAGTACGGTGAGGTGGGAAATGGTGACTTTTATAAAAGAAGAAGGTGTGCCAATGGATGGTATTCGGTGTGGTGGTGGGTTTCTTAATGGGGCCCCAAGTTTTCATTATTTTTTTGATATAACGCGCCGTTTTCGAGATAAAAACGAATTTAGAATAAAAAGGACATTTATGTAAAATCGAAAAATTACTTACACTGATACGTGATGGTTGCTTACGTATTATATGGGAGAAAGCATAAAATGGCGATTTTTATTAAAAAAAAAAAAAAAAAAAAAAAATTGTGTCAATGAGTGGTGTTAGGTGCAGTGTAGCGTGACGGATATGGGCACAATTTCTGTTATTTTTTTGTGGTAGTATTTATAGTGTCGTTATGACTGGTATGGAACCGATCAACCTTTAATAGTAATGTGAACATTTTAACGTGTGTGGATTTTAATAGCGTGAAATCGTAAAATCGTCAGCACGACGACAGTGATTAAACGTAACATTTTAGTTAATACATGGCTGTTGAACCGTTACTAACGTCCCAAGCCAGTCCATGAGAATTCCATCTAGAGGTTCAGTGTGGGGTTCACAGAGGAGTCTAATGTGGGGCCAATGTAGGGTCCATCGAGGGGTCCACTGTGCGGGTCAATTGTGGGATCAGCAGTGGGTCAACTGCAAGGTCAACTGTGGGGGTCTACAATGGGGTCTGGGACGGTATCCCTGGTTAAGTGATAATGATACCACTGGTTGAGCGGTGATGTTTTAGTATCTTTGATTGAACAGTACGGATCTATCACTACTTATGTGATGGGTTGAGAAGCGGTGAGTAATGGCTGATGTAACTTTGTGTTAGTAGTAGTTGAGTACTTCCTGTATAGTTTATTTGCTGATAAAACCACACTGTTGAACCTGGTAAAACAGTATAGAACAATGTAGATCACGGTAGATCATGGTAGAACGTGGTAGAATACTACAAAACACTATAGAACACTGTAAAACACGGTGGAACACGGTAGAACACAGTAGAACACTGTTAAGTGCTATAATTGTGATAGTTGCAATGCTTCATATGATTTTCTGTAATAGTTCTGATTGGGTGAAGTATTAGAGGGTCGGTTGCAGACGACGGGATGGTCTTTGTTAGTAGTTTGAAGGGTTTCATTTAACCTGATATAGTGGGCTCCGGTCAATCACCCGGTGTTTGGCGTGAGTGGGGTTGGAGAATGGGAGACAGTCGTTTGTGATTTAGGGTGTATAGTGGAAGGTGGTAAAGTGCTGCTCAGTCCTACCAGGATTTGAGCTCTGGACTAACTTACATGATATTGACTTGACGAGTGTGATTTTGACTTGACCTGTGTGATGTTGACTAGCCTGTGTGGCAATGACTGGCCTGTGTGGCAATGACTGGCCTGTGTGGCACTTACTAGCCTGTGTGGCACTGACTAGCCTGTGTGGCGCTGACTAGCCTGTGTGATAATGACTAGCCTGTGTGGCAATGACTATATTTATGTGTTAGTCACGGGGATGACTGTTTGGGTTATGGTCACAGGAATTACTATGACTGTAGTTGCAATAGTACCAGTATTTGGTGTCTAGTTCTATTTGGGTCAGGATAACTGAGCGGACTTGTATTTTGTTAACGTGAATAGGATACCTAAGGAGATAGAAAGAAAAAAAAAACCGCTTGTGGTAAAGGTCAAAGCCTTTAATTGAAATGTGCCTAGTGATCAGAGTGTCATTGATGAAATTGTGGATAGTCAAACTGAGAGTCTAGCTATAGACGAGTGAGTTGAAGTTCGTATTGTGATGGGCATTGCATTGCATTTAAAGTGCCGGTAGTGGGGCAAAGAGTCTAAGTCGGCAGTCTTAATCGAGCGGTCGTGGCCGAGGCACGTCTTCCGATAGACGTCGCTATTTTTATAGTCGTGTGTGCAAAAGTGTTAGTGTGGTTATTTGTGTAATTGAAATGATTAGAACAGTCGGCGGACTTAATACTCATCTAACGAAATACTCACCTACAGAACTTTATGTTAGGGATTCGCGTTCAGTTGTTAGGTATATCTAGATTAAACTCAAAAGTTCACGGTAAGAAGGAACGTTTAGATCTCGACCCTATACGGCAACAGGCATCGGATAATATTGAAAAGGCTGCAATATCTGAAGTAAGTCGTTTTAATAAAGGTCGCACATCGATTAAAAGGTTTTCAAGTGGTGATTCGTGTTTCTAAAAAAAATTGTGGACGATGATATCAAACTAAATTGGATAGGAAGTTTAGGGTCTATTCGTTATAACGACCGTATTAGATAACGATAGGTACGAACTACAGAGTTTAAGTGGTTCTCATCGAGTATATAAGTACGTGCACGAGAATTTACGCTCAGTACCTTAGGGACACGATGGGTTGTTAGAAATTACGAGCAATCTTTTGGGTTATGAGCAGGCCGAGACGGCGCCTGATGATGTAGTAAATGTACCTGACCCGACTGACATATCAATTTCCCATGATTATGACACCTTGACCGTGTGTTTGGATTCAATATCTGCTGATTCTAACACTGTACTCTCAGACCCGGAGACATGGGACGAACAAAATTATACAAACAATAGTCAAGCGAACCCGTCGTCGCAGGTGTGTTCTACGTCATTGTTCATTATATTAGTCGATCCTGTATGGTATACACTTTTTATGAAAGTTCATAAAGGTGATGTCATCCAGATGGTTTAAGTTAGTCGAGCCTGGTCAAGTAGTGTCGTCCGGGCCACACCTGAAAAGGTTGGTTGAAGGGATGCACTAGCTTGGTCCAGATGAAAATTGTGAGTTTGTCGAGCCTGGTCAAGTAGTGTCGTCCGGGCCACACCTGAAAAGGTTGGTTGAAGGGATGCACTAACTTGGTCCAGATGGAAAGCCTGTTCAAGTAGTGTCGTCCGGGCCACACCTGAAAAGGTTGGTTGAAGGGATGCACTAGCTTGGTTCAGATGGAAAGCCTGTTCAAGTAGTGTCGTCCGGGCCACACCTGAAAAGGTTGGTTGAAGGGATGCACTAGCTTGGTTCAGATGGAAATTATGAGTTTGTCGAGCCTGGTCAAGTAGTGTCGTCCGGGCCACACCTGAAAAGGTTGGTTGAAGGGATGCACTAGCTTGGTCCAGATGGAATATGTGTGGTTGACTGACTGGTCGGAAGGACAGAGTCGTCCGGGCCATTACTTGGTGGATTGGTTGAATGGATGCTATCGTCCGGTCCAAGTCATTGCGAGTGCGAAAATGTGAGCTATGGTTTCCTTGAGTTGGTTACCTAGAAAATTCATGGTAAGTCGTTAGGACAGTGTTGTCCTGGTCAGACCCAAGATGGGTTGGTTGAAGGAAAACACTAGTCCAGTCCAGGTCATCTGCCGTAAGATTAAATTCCTAGATTTAGAAGTTTCTGCATTAGTGATATTGATGATGACAAAGTTTAATAGGATGGACGAGCGGATGAGTGAGTGATCGATTTCGTTTTGATTCCAAAAACTTATAGACGCCCGAGGACGGTCGTATGTCAGTCCGGCCGTGACGGCGCCTTACAGAAATGTCAGTGTCAAGAGTGACATGAGCTGTCAATGTCACTCTAGCGGAGCGTCGTGTCTATGGTAGCGGGGCGGCCATCTTAAAGACTTCACTTTTGTACGAACGGCCGCGAGCGCACCACGTCTGCGACGAATCGCTATCTATCGGGTTAATCCATATAGATTTTAACTTAGTTAGTGTTTATTGTAAAGCCTGCAATTACCGTGTGATTATCTGCGACATTATTTCATGTAAAATTATAATCATTTGAAAAAGTGTAACGGTTTTATTTAAAAGTAACTGTATCCGAAATAGTTTAAATTGTGAAGCAAGTTAAAAAGACGTTGTAGCCGAAGTGAATAGTTGTGTCTGTTACTCGACCACGTGCCCACGATTAATCCTGACGAAGGCCCTCCTGCGCTTATATATCTATCTTAGTGTTACTAGACATTTGTGTGTTGTGTGTATGGGTGCGCGCGCGCGCGCGCGCGCGCGTGTGTGTGTGTGTGTGTGTGTGTGTGTGTGTGTGTATGTGTGTGTGTGTGTGTATGTGTGTGTGTGTGGGTGTGTGTGTGTGGGTGTGTGTGTGTGGGTGTGGGTGTGTGTGTGTATGTTTGGATTACATTAGTAGGCCTTTTTAAGTATCATATTCTATAATAAACATGATATTCTATCTAGAATAAACATGATCCCACTTAGATTACTCTTGATCGAGGCTTACACAAAAATCCGTATACAGGAGAACTCAGTATATATAGAAGATAATTTTTGACGAGGTTTGAGACACTCTCCTAAATTCACCACACTGACAACATTCTTGCGTAAAACTTGGTCGTTGACAAAACAACAATCCAAAACAAAGATCACTAAGTAATGTACCCACATTGCTGTCAAGCGATCAAGCTATATGTATGTAACATGCAGTTAGTGGCGACGCGTGCGCAGTATCTGATCATACGTCGCACTACCATTGCGCACCACCGTCGAGATTCCACACAGGATTGTTCTAAATGGATTCTATTGACTTTTAAATGGTTGTTCCTTTTTATTTAAGCATTTAAATAAAGCGTCAGTAGCCTAATGTATTATATATGTGGACCCCGAAAGTTTTGTGTACCGAATTTCTTGTATTTGTATTGAATTTCTTTGCCAATTTGCCTCTTGTGGCCAAGGGATTTTTGGGGCACCCATTCCCGTATCTATTCCCCCCGTGCCCCCTGTGGTAAAACATGTTAGATCCAGTAATTCAATTTGCCTCTCGTGTCGCCCCCCCCCCTCCAGAATGAAATCCCGGATTCACCCACGGTGTATCATATTCACTATCGAAAGACCTTTTGCTCAATGATACAGACCCACCTCTATCACAGGCAATTTAGTTTAGCTGCAGAGATTAACAATATTGCTAGCTGAGTGACCCCCATTACTAGTAAGCTCCTAGATAATACGCCAGTGCTGACCGCAAACACGGGGTGCGTGATGTACGCACTCGTGTAGAGTAACGCAACGCGAGTGCAAAAAACCACGCAGTTTAAGATAAAAAAAGGCTTGCACTCCGGGAGTGCCAGCAGAAGTGAAAACTTGAACATAACATTACATACTGATGAAATTAGAAAAATGTTTGTCGATCATATTGTCATAATAATAAATAAAATCACAAATCAAAAAACTAAAATCAAAAATTTTAAAAATGTGTAAAAAATAATCGCTACTAGGACTCAAACTGGAGTCTTCTGGTGTCTGGACCGCCCGATTTCCCACCTGAGCTATAATAACATTGTTGATGGTGGCGAAATTTACCTTCGTATTCCAATGGTATTGCAGCAGTTTTTTATTGCTCTTCCTCCGTCCTAAGAATTTTCGATCAGGTCATGTGTCCTGATGTGAGTTTAACATTTTTTACCCATCCCAAAAAGTGCACAACGCCGATAAAGATGACGCTCCATGGGCCGGCCTCTCAGAACAGAGTAAGCCTCTCAGAATTCTGTACCATTTTCTTCCGAAAGTTCAGAGATACAGTGTCTGTAAGCAATAGACAGCTCGATTAGAAATATAATCATATCGTGGGACAACTCACATAACGTCATCTAAATCCAAACTGAGCAGAGCTTGTACTAAAGCAACCAGACAACTGATAAACATATTTATATATTTCTAAATACATACAATATCATAGATAAATTACACCCAGACACAGAATAAACCATCGTGGAATTTTGTCCTGGGTGGAGATCGAACCCACGACCTCCGGCTTAGCAATCAAATCACTAACCACTAGACCAAAAAGCCAGTCGTAGCCGTCGTTTAAAAGAAGTTTACCCTCTGTACTCTCGCTATTTTATGCTTCATAGAACGCGCGATCAAGCAACTCATAGACATCGCTCCTGAACATGGAATCCAGAACAACTTTCTTCTAAAGGTGTTTAGAGATGAGTAAAACGAAGTAGGTATGCACAAAACTTTCCTTCTGTACTTTCAATGTTTAGGGGTTTACTACTGTAATAATAAGGTCTCAAAGTCATATTCAGCTCAAAGGACAAGCATTTGGTGTCTATAACACGATCCGGGCATTTTTGGCCGAGTTCTATTGTTTTCAAAAAATAGCCCATCTCCCAAATATGTGGCATGATTTATTTGAATTTTGACTGTATGAGATAGGTATAGGTATCTACTAGTAGATAGGGATATCCTAAAATCTGAATTAACATTCATTTTCTTTCCTTTCATGTTTGAACGTCAACAGTTCTAGTTATTTTGCTTAATGAACTTATTTTGAAAGATGTAGAGGTTGCGCTGGGAAAGAACATAAGATACGTGGGCACAGTCTTGAAGAAAATCAAGTTCTTAATCCATTACCAAAGCTAAACAAAGTTCAATAAATTGCAACTAAGTACAATGAAAACGAGGCCATTATTCTAAACACGGCACCAAAATTCTCCAATAATATATTCGCCATTACCGCCCACACAGAACATGTATGAGAATAATAATGCTGCTGGCATACGTTACATTGCTAGGTAGAATTACCACAAAACAACGAGTTTACAGAAAGATCATCATACACAACATAGAGTGCAAAAGGTAAGAAGTCGTCCATTAATCGCGTGATGATTTTTAGACTAAGCTCCTCCCCCTACGCAACATCATTTGTATTTTTTGGTACATTAAATTCCTACCAACTTTCACTCGAGTGTGAGTCTTGAACGACTTAGGGGTGCAATTGGTCCTACACCGGTCAAGTGTGAAAAATACACGAAGTTAAAAAAAAAATAATCACAACACTTGTGATACGTCGGTATTCTATATATACATGTAATGCCAAGTTTGCAAACAAAAAAGAACCTGGCAATAAAAACTCGCGGCCACTCTTTTCAAATTGCCAATTTTACAATGTTTGAATGCTTATAAACTTGATATGGGGTTAAGGTGCTGCCACCAATACACCATACACCATATTAAAGGACTGGGACAAATTAAAAAAAAATGGAACATGAGATAAATTAAAATCAGCCTAAGTGGGTACAACATAGTATGAGCATCTATTTACAACAAAGGTAAAAATGATATTTGCTTAAATATTGGCCAAAGTACTTGTAACGCACAAAGCACTTGCCGTGTGGTGCCGGCTTAAGAATAGTACCACCCCATCTCTTCCCGTGGGTGTCGTCAAGGCGACTGAGGGATTTCGCTCCGGAGGACGGGCAGCAGCGTCCTCTGCGTACTTAAAGCCTTACTGCGATCGCCAACCCGCTCGCCAAGCGTGGCGATTATGGCAATTACCCCCAGGATCTGCTGGGGAGACCCGTGCCCAGCAGTGGGCCATCATATGGGTTGATATGATACTTGTAACGAATGATTTAATATAAAATATTAACTTCTGACATCCAAAGAAAGAAATTCACTTGATATTACGCCTCACTCTCTCCTACAGAGACTTATAGATCATTTCAGACCACTTTGTTTGGAAGGCGTCCCAAGATTCTGTGTCCTTGAGGCATAAAAGTTACCCTGTACTCCCTGCATTTTGTGTTTTATAAGACGCAACCCGGGATCAAGCAACGCACATGTAGACATCACTCAAGGACATAGAATTCTGTACCATTTTCTTCCGAAAGTTCAGAGATACAGTGTCTGTAAGCAATAGACAATGCGCTTTGAAATATAATCATATCGTGGGACAACTCACACAACGTCATCTAATTCCAAACTGAGCAGAGCTTGTACTAAAGCAACCAGACAATTGATAAACATATATATATATTTCTAAATACATACAATATCATAGATAAATTACACCCAGACACAGAATAAACCATCGTGGAATTTTGTCCTGGGTGGAGATCGAACCCACGACCTCCGGCTTAGCAATCAAATCACTAACCACTAGACCAAAAAGCCAGTCGTAGCCGTCGTTTAAAAGAAGTTTACCCTCTGTACTCTCGGTATTTTATGCTTCATAGAACGCGCGATCAAGCAACTCATAGACATCGCTCCTGAACATGGAACCCAGAACCACTTTCTTAGAGTTGTTTAGAGATTTCATGTCCTTGAAACGAAGTAGATATGCACAAAACTTTCCTTCTGTACATTCAATGTTTAGGGGTTTACTACTGTATTAATAAGTGTTATGCCTATGTAGATTAAATTACATTGTATTGAGCAAGGAATGTAATGATAGAGATTCATTAATTGGACATTCTCACTCGGTAATAATTCAGTTCCAATTTTAACATTGACAGATTATAAATTAGCGGAAAATCATTCGTGAAATTGTTGCTGGTTGCTTTGGTTTATTTTATGGTTTTGGTGCTTAATTTTATGATAGTTTATTATTAAAATAACACGTGACAGTTTATAAACTGTCGATGTTCACAATTACACTGTTGTTATAAGCTTACCAACATTTTTTTCATGGTATATTGGTTACAGGTTACTTGCTGATAAGATTTAACAAGTTATTTAGCAACTAGCTGTCCCGCGCAACTTTGTATGCGTAAATTTTCACCGATTTCTGAGATTAGCGCGTTTAAACAAACAAACAAACAAACTCTTCTGCTTTATAATATTAGTATAGATTGAAGAGTATTGCTACTAGTTTTTAAGCCCGCTAATAAAAGTGGTTCTTTGTTTGACCTGTACGTATGTATGTTATGTATGTATGTTCGCGGTTTTTTCATAAACGAATACATCTTATTTTGGAAAGATTTTAAAACACAGGAGTGACTCAGCGAAATTTGCATTTGGTAATGTGCTAGACATTTTTTTTTCCTTAAAGGGATTTTTTCTTTAAAAAGTTATACTTAACTTTAAATAATAATCAACTTGGCTAAGAATCATCTTGTAATATATTTTTTTAGAATAAAAAACCTATTTTATTTTTGAAATCAGTGTTTTTTATTGCCAAATTATTTTCTCTTTGGAGGTACTGGTAGCATTTTATTGTATACCTATTGCCGGCAGTCATTTGTAAGATGAAATTATTCGAAATTTCAGTCAAACACAAGCCAAATACTAAAAAACTTACTTCTACATAGTCTTTAGTGGTTGGGAGATAAAAACATGGCGTACTCGTATATTATTGAGTCCATTGCATAACGGTGAAGGCTAAACATATCGAACGTATCGATATATCATCATTACCGATCCTAAACTATCATTACTCGCCGTATCGTTAAACCGCAATACCACACAACTCGTGTTTCTTATAAAAAATAGATACCCAATTACATATAAAGTACTTGTGTAGGCAGATACTAAATGATCATACAAAATTGTAACTGTAGGTGTAACTTGCAAAATTAAGAAAAAGTATAATCAACGCATTCTTAGATTCATGTTTTTATAGCAAACTAGGTGACCGGGGTCCTTATTCACTATGTTTTTTTTTCGTTTTCGCGTCAAGCCCGCGCTTCTAACTGTCAAAACCTTGTCATAATGGTAAATTAAATAAAAAATAAAAAAAAAAACATTATTTAAAAAGCTAAACATTTTGCCTTTGCCATGTCTATATATACATGAGATATGCGTCTTTGTAAAGAAACACCCAGAACTGTTTGAGAGAATGAGTGATAGAGAAAATAGCCGAACCCGACATAAAGACAGGTTACACTTACCACAAATTAAGCTTGAAACATTTAAGAGAAATGCTTATTGTATGTCAATTCAAATATTCAATCGACTACCAATTAACCTTGTGCACCTACCATTTAAAGTGTTCAAAAAAACTCTGTATATGTTGTTATTAAATAAGAATTATTATAACTTAAAGGATTATTTAGAGGATAAGACATTTATGAATGAAAAATGATATGGATATAAATTGTAATTTAAATATAATTGTTATGTAAATATATTAATATACATTTTCAAAAATTGTAAAATTGTAATTGTTTAATAATGTTAAATTTTAATTGTGTAATGTTAAAATTTTTGTATGTATAATGTTTAAATTTGAAAATTAGCTCTACTCGCAGTGTACACGTAGATTTGCACGCTATAACCATGGCAGAATATGTGAACTACTTAAATAATTGTAACAACTAATGTACCATATTTTGGCAAATAAATACTATCTATCTATCTAAATACAGAGCTGTGAGCTTTTGAGAGAAACGTGCTCACATTCGCTCAAAAAATATTACACTCTTTCTGACGCTGTAGGATAAAAACAATAAGAAAAAAACCAACAGTAAAGTTCCTTTATTTCATCTTGCGTCCTAACAATGGTGCTTGCGTATCAACATGCACTACTGTCGTTCTAAATGATGCAGCGATGTCAGACGAAGATAGATCCATCTGCAGCTCCTACCTTGTATTGCGCATGCGTGATCTTGTTGGTGATTTAATATTCCTATATTTTATACTGGCAGCTTCACTATCTACCGGTGAAGAAATCTTAGATAAGTTTAGTTGAAATTGTACACGTTATCTGATTGTATGGTTGTTGCAAATAGGATTGGTTGTTCGTGTATTAATTTTGTATGATGCAGTTCTGGTTTTATAGATGTGTAGTGTTAATATGAAATTGCGTTTGTTACCCATCTACTTTTATTACACTAGCGGGGTTGTAGTCTCGCTTCGTTATATAATGCAAGTACCTGTAATACATACGAGATGGCGTTGTAATCAAAAACGTAGAAAAATGAAATTGAGTCAAAGCGTTAGTCATGAAAATATATATATTACGGGTCTTAATCGCGTGAATAATTTAACTCTTAGGGGTATGAAAAATAGATGTTGGCCGATTCTCATAGAACCGATCTATGAGAATCGGCCAACATCTATTTTTCATACCCCTAAGAGTTTGTTTGTTTGTTTGAACGCGATAATCTCAGTAACTACTGGGCCGCATTGAAAAAATATTTTATTGTTGGATAGCCCATTTATAGAGGCAAAATATAAGGCTATAGGTTATAACATCACGCTACGACCAATAGGAGCGAAGCAGCAATGAAAAATGTTATAAAAAAAAGGAAGGAAAAAGGGAAAATTACTATCTGTTATTCATGCCCCTAAGTGATAAGGGTTGTCCACTCCTAACATTTGTAACTATACTATGTTTGTTTGTTTGTTTGAACGCGATAATCTCAGAAACTACGGGTCCAAATTGAAAAAAAATATTTTACTTTTAGATAGCCCATTTATCGAGGAATGCTATAGGCTATAAAACATCGCGCTACATCTAATGGGAGCGGAGCAGCAAGGAAAAATGTTGCAAAAAGGGGGAAAATTTACGCAGACGAAGTTGCGCGGGTCAGCTAGTCTCCATATAAAATTTGTGTTTTGACATTTCTTAAAGAATTGTTGTTTTGACTAGTTGGAAACTAGTAGACTTAGTGACGTGAATTATTTAACCTTTTGACCGCCAGGGACGTGTATGGACGTCAAATGAAAACGAGCTGAGGACGCCACCGACTGTATGACACGTCAAAAGCCCTAGCTAGGGAACACGGATTTTCGTTATTGACGTGGCGGTCAAAAGGTTAAAGGTACGAATCTTATATTTACCCGACGTTTCGATCGAACTGCACCGATCGTGGTCACGGGTCGACGAGGTAGCCGGTCCATTCGTACTAGCACTTTATAGTGTGATAGTGCCTGCAACAAAATAAAGAAATCAGTGACCTACTCTACTCTCACCAAGTCAGCATGAAGGTAGGCACCTCCGAAGCCTTGACTAGCAATATTCCGTTTCAATATTTTAGACCTAGAAAAGTAGTTTAAATAGAATAAGTTCATTTAACAAATTTGTCCGTGTGTTACCAGCTTTAGAACAGCACCAACCCATTTCTTCTCGTGGGTGTCGTCAAGGCGATTAGGGGTTTCACACCGGAGGACGGGCAGCAGCGTTCTCTAGAAGCCTTACTGCGATCGCCAACGCGCTCGCCAAGCGTGGGTATTGCAAACACCCCCAGGATCTATAATCAGGGCTAGCAAAGCGAGTCCTAACACTATCCCACAACGTATGTACTTTTGTGGTACCATTTACTGAGAAACTATCACCCTTTCAGGTTTGGGCTTTAATATAGTAATTTAAATTTATGTCTGGATGTGTTTTCTATTAAAGTTTTTTTTTAATGTGTCAAATCAGTCGACCTTTGACCACGATCGGTGCAATTCGATCGAAACGTCGGGTAAATAAAAAGGTTCGTACTTTTAAATAATTCACGCGATTAAGACCCGAAATTAAAAAAAAACACATTTAAAAAAAATTGGTCTAAAAGCTAATTCTCTTTAAACAACTGTCTGATTTTTGCTAGTAAATAAGTTCTACTGGGGAGACCCATGCCCCGCAATGAGTTGATGTGATATGAAGAGTTCATTTAATAACATTATTAAATATATCTGCACCATGGCTTAGGACGGGTTTTTCACTTTCTATGAATATAATTAAAGAAGGAATTATGTAAATTATAATGAAAAGCATATCAATATCCGGTGGGTCGTTTAAAAGAAATAAGCTTATAAATGCGGAAATTGGATAAAGGCTAGATAACTGGTAACCATTCCCCGTTGCTTCACTCGCATATTTACCATACCAACAATGACCTGAGCACCTAGACCAATGACATAAACGCTAATCGATTAATATAACAATCGAATAGAATGACATCGTTGCACGTGCTTTTTTAATATGATATTCTCAGTTTTGGCGAGCTCAACGGCAACAATTCGACGTCATTCTTTTCGATTAGAGTTTATGCCACTTGTCTAGCCGTTGTAATCGATATTGGTTGCGACGGCCAATCAATAGTGCACATGTGTATGCGCAGACACAATTGTGCACTTTCTGTTCGTAATCTATCTGAGTCAATTATTGTTTTTAAGCTTTCGCGATTTTTATACATATTAGATATATTTCGTACAGTAAAAGGTTCGTACCTTTAAATAATTCTCGCGATTGAGTCCCGAAATATATCTAATATGTCTGAGTCAAGTAATAATAATATTATTAAGAATATATTAAGAATAATATAATTAAAAATAATACTAATAATATTATTAGAAATAGGTAAATTTGTCAGATATATTAGGAACAAGTCAGTATCTACGAGTAAGAGGAGCAAAAAGGCTATGCACATGCGAATATAATTCTCTGTATATTTAAAAAAACTGCTTTATCTGTGAAATTGAATTTGAGGTACACCCATATATCTATACCTATATATCAAAGGAGAAGCCGACTAACTGACATATCAACGCAGGGCCTAAACTATAAGGATTAGAAACTAAAAACTAAAAAAAAATATATTGGGTAAGAATCTGGCATCCACGCGGACGACGCCGCGGGCCTAAGCTAGTATAATAAAGAATTTAGTATGCACTGGGTTTTGGGGGTGATAAATTGATCTACTTGTAGCTAGGTTTCATTTTAAGAAAATATCGTTTAAAAAATATACCGGGCAAAGCTTGGTCATCGATGTACTGGTAGTTTATGCGAGACATTAGCTTGGAGAAGTTTTTTTTTAATTCTAGCCATAAAGGTATTAAGTATTGATGTAAACGTTAACCACACCTACACAACTTTTAGGCTTGTAAGTTTATGCTAACATCCATACCATAGGAATCTACTTCATTTAAAATTTAATTACCTAAATCCACTTACGTATGGTTACTGCTTGCGTAAGTTTCGTGGTGTTATAGTTGCAGCACCTTACTGGCATATACAAATATATTGTCATAATTATCATTTTAAAAAAAATGCCTATGAGTTTTTATTGCCAAGTTCTTTTCTCACGGGTTTACTCTTGCGAACTTGGCATTAAATGTAGAATCATTCTATTCCAAATTTTGTCTGACGTTCTTAAGCGTTGCATTATGTAACAGTGAATAAAGTACTTTGACTTTTGTTATTAGTAATAATAATAAATCGATTAGAGCGCCGAGCTATAATTGTTGACGTCACTGTCCCGACTGACGATAATCTCGTGAAGGCAGAAAAAGATAAAGAAATAAAATATTTGAACTTAACCCACGACCCTTAACCTCGCGTTGGGTAGCTGGGTTAAGGGGCTGATGCAGAAGGCAGCACTCCTCGGCAGGGCACGCATTGTGAGGAGGTTCCTCTCTTTAGAGTCCTAACCACCGGTACCTTGGTCCTTGTACCCGGTACCGAGGGGTTTTAAATTTTAAATTTATATGTCTTTTTATATGTATTTAAAAATATAAAAAATGAGAAAAAAAATAAAGAGGAATAATAATACTAATAATAACCATTTATTTCAGGCTACTAAGGCCCATATAATACAAATACACCCATAAAAATATATCTTATTAAACTAATACATAGGTTAAATAATATTTCAAATTAAATTATCACTATACACGACACTGAGACTGAGACGACGCGACGCAGGCGTCGTGTTTCGCTGTATGGTGTCACGTAAGCCACGTAACTTTCCACGAAAACTTCGGTGACTTTGGCAGGCAGAGCTAGGGACAGTAGCTTTTTAATCATATTTTAAAGGAAGCCACATGACCAGGAAAAGGACTAGTTATACACTTAATGAATGCAATCACGCCAATTTCCACAAACATATTCTGAACGGAAGCGAGTGAGCGCGCGAGCTAAGTGAATCGATTGTATGTAATGGTAATCGTAGGCCCCAGGGAAAGACTTTCCAATCCTGTATTCTATCATGTAACCATTACAATGCATGCACCTACAATTCATATAGAAAGTGTTCTGCAACCGCTGGCGGGTACTGCGACTTGAGACTTGGACTAACTTGTGGAAAGTTGGGAATATATTCATAAATATTAAAAGCTGAGACTAATCCATCGATTAGATTTTTGGAAAAGTCCATTTATGGGGCCTTTATAACGATAATAGAAGCTAAACTAGTAATAATAGACATCCAAGCGGGTGGAGCCGCAGGCAGCGGAATCTAGTTCGGAATGAATATATTGCCGCCTTGACCAAAATTGGTTAGTAAACCATTATTATTTTATAAATGCAATATAAAAATTGTACGGAATGTGGGCTATAAAATGATAAAGTATATTTTATTTTAAAAAATACGACATCTCAAATTCTATAAGTGAAAGTGCTTAATTAGGCATTATGTTTTTATTTGAACCAAGAAATTTACCTAGTGTAGTATTTATTTAATCAAATACAATAAATGTAGTTATAGTACCGGCCGGGCAACAATACAATCGTGCTCATCACACAAAGATTTTCCTGAGTGAGAATAAAACACACTGACAGAGTCATTAACCATTAAACCAACAGGCCAGTAGAATATATTATAATACAACTCGTATTTACATACTACGATTTAACCGGAATATTATCGGGTAATGTCAAAAAAAAAAAAATCTTTTCACAACTCTATGGTTGAAAAAATGTTGTAGTATAAGTAGTCGCCCATAGAAAGCTGGGTGCGGTGTGTGTATCAGATCTAGGGAGTTGGCCCCAAGACATCCTGCACAATGTGCGGCACATCTAATGACCGCTCTATAACTTGTCTACAGCTTGCATATTGAACCAGAAGCTATGAAAAAGGAAATTGTACGGTGATAATTACGTTTAGTTTATTTATAATCTGTGTGTTAATTCGGTTATACTTTGTAAGTGTAATTATGGACGTCTGATCGACCAATCTGAAAACATCGAGAATATCAAACATCTTATCATAATTTGCAAATAGCGTTTGTAGTAAAATCGCATACAAAATCGGCTATAAAAAAGGCTATGTAAATATATAAATAGGACAACAAATGGATCCCATTTAGAGTTCATGTTGCAAGTTCTGTGATATTATTTTTTTTTTAAAGACGACTCCCGCAGTAGGGTACAAGCCCTGTGTCACGGGGGACTTTACAAACATACAAGTCACGGACACAAATTACACCCAGACCCGGAACAACAATTTGTGGTTCACACAAAGTGGTGTCCCGTGTGGGAATCGAACCCACGACCTCTTGCGTAGCAGTCGGACACACTCCCACCGCGCCACAGAGGCAGTCAATGACATACATCAATCATCCATCAATGCTTTACCCAAACCCTTGGATCTTTAAAAGGTCGTAAGAGGAGGTAGAGAAGCTGGTAGGTCTAAACCATAGGCCGTCTTGGTCGGTACCACACTGTGTCAGTTATTCTTCCGCGAAATAGTAATGTTAACGCATCACTGTGTTTCGATTGAAGGCCAATGTAGCAAGTGTAATTACTGGGAAAAGTAGATTTACGAACTAATGAAGAGTGCGGTGCGGTGACATTCAGATCTATGCCAAATAATGATTTGAGTGGCACTGACTCTGTTATGAGCTAGCTTGGCCCTTACCATCAGACGCGCGACCTGCTTGTCTCTTTATCCATTGCATAAAAAAACTATAATTTTGCAAATAGATTTCTTTGGGGTTACAGAAGTAATTTAGGAAACTCGAAATGTAAAGGTGCCACTGGAGCAGGTACAAGGTTACAAGGTTAGATTTATTGAAATTCCAAAAAACCGAATGATGTCAAATATTCCACGAACATCAAACAAACATTTCATCCAGACCCAAGAATACAACCCGAGACTTCCGTACGGCATGAAGAGATAAAAAAAAATTGAGGTCTATTAACATAGTCCAGATAGGTAGTTCGATTCCGGCCCCGGTTTGGCATAAGGAAGTCTCGAATTCGATACCTGGGCCTGGACTTCATTTTTTTCTATCTTTTAATTATTTTTTTTTATTAATAAAGTAATTGGCAAGAAATGCCTATAAACAATTCGTATTTAATACTTAATTAAGGCAACAACACACGGAACAATTTTCTATGGAACGCTAGTTAGTATGTCGGTATGTTAATAAGATCAGATTCGTGCGGCGTTATCTTAAGATCGGAACACGACAGCGGAATTAAATCAATATTATCTGGAATAGCGGTTAGTTCTTCCTCCTTCACCCATGCGTGTTTATGAAAATGTGTGGAGAGGACTTTACGTATCTAAAAGCCCCTTCATGACTTTTACCTGTACATGTATTGTTCATTGTCACAGTCAATGAATACAACCAATACAGTGAAAATAAGAAACTTTTTATTACTTTGACTAGATAATGGATAGATAAAGTTGTAAATTTATCACATTTAGTCGTTATTCATAATAACTAGATGTTATGCATAATCGCTAATTAATCACATTGGCTGTGATATAACGACTAGAGTGCACTTTACATCTCTGTTTGAACAGGATCAATGTTTAAAAAAAACTGAAGGATTTTAAATGTAGCGCAAAACTACAGATTCGCGCACATAATTTAATAGATCACTTTTGAAAAAATCCAATCAGTCCAATAGGTAGGTACACCGGTTATTTATGACTGTATGCATATGTAACAAAAAACATACTGTAGAAAAAAAATGATGCACTATTTACCCGACTGTAAAGATGGGTTATGTTTTTCGCGCGTATCTTGTATGTATATATGTATGTATGTATGTATGTATGTATGTATGTAATATTCTTTATTACCTGATATCTCACAATCCACTGAACGGATTTATACAATTCACACGTCGTTAGATTCGTCTTAATCGCCCAAGTGTTCTTAGATAGGTGACGTTTTTAAAAAACAAACATGGTGGCTATGAGATGTCAAAATAAAGAGGTGTGAAAAAAAAAGTTGTTTCGAATACTGCAATCTGGGTATCAAATTAAAGAGCTCATCTTAAGCATTTCAAAAAGGTATAATATGAATATGACTGTTTTACTAAAAAAGTTAGTTAGCAACCATTGTTTTTTTCAATTTTTAATACTTAACAATAGCTGTGATAAAAGTAAGTTGCTACATCGGTTACATCCTACAACTGCTAAAAAGTATTAAATAAAAAAAATATATAAAAATAAAAAAAACCCGCCTGCACAAAAAAGATGGAAACAAGATCCCCTACATAATTATTCAATTTCATGCAGTTGGAGGTACTTTAATAAAACACTGCATGAAATTGTATAATTATGTAGGGGATCTTGTTTCCATCTTTTTTGTGCAGGCGGTTTTATTTATTTTTATATATTTTTTTTTTCGAACGTTATATAACTTAAAATGTGTTCGTCTGCTACATTTTCACAGCTAAAGTATATCGATATCGTTATATCGATATACTTTAGCTGCGAAAATGTCGCCTAGTTTGTAGGTATATTATAAAACATAAGCAAGCATGTTTTATGCAGTAATGTGCTCATTACACACTGAATTTAGACAGGCTAAATCAATATACATTGCTGGCTTTGTGTTACTTTCATCCAATACCCTTACTCCAACTACCAATGTATATCGAAATAGTAGAGTTAGACTGTCTTAATTGAGTGTAATGTAATAAGCGCTTATGATAGCTTTTGTACACGTAAGTAGCCTTATGGTTAGGATATCGTACTAGCAATCGTGACGCGGGTTCAAATCCTATACACTACCGACGTGAACCCACTCCTAACACAAACAATTTAGCTTAGCTAGAAGCGTTAACAAGATTACTAGTAATGTACGACTCACTTAAAAAAAAAGATAACATGTCTAAACTAATTATCAACTTTGATTCCTCTTCCAAGATTACCCGTCATGCTAAAAACATTGGACCGATTTTGATTAAATTTTACATGCAGATAGGTTAAAGTCTGGAGAAGAAACTTACAAGTGCACACGATACCTATCACCTAGCAAGTCCTCAGTATTGTTATGGTATTGTACAATCCATTTAGTTCTCATGGAACCTGTATTTATTTTACCCTAGCTGTCCCGCGCAACTTCGTCTGCATATATTTCCCCGTTTTTGCAACATTTCTAATTCTTCTCGCTCCTATTGCTTGTAGCGTGATATTATATAGCCTATAGCCTTCCTCGATAAATGGACTATCCAACAGTGAAAGAAGTTTTCAATTCAGACCAGTAGTTCCTGAGATTACTGCATTCAAACAAACAAACTTTTCAACTTTATAATATTAAGTATAGACACAGATAATATAATACTCTACTAGCTGTCCCGCGCAACTTCGTATGCGTAATTTTTTCCCGTTTTTGCAACATTTCTCGTCGCAGCTCCGCTTCTATTAGTCGTAGCGCAATGTTATATAGCCTATAGCCTTCCTCGATAAATGAGCTATCCAACAAAAAAATATTTTTTCAAATCGGACCAGTAGTTCCTGAGATTAGTGCGTTTAAACAAACAAACAAACAAACTCTTCCGCTTTATAATATTAGTATAGATACTAGTAGTATAGATTATAAAATGAAGAGACGAGCAGGTCGTGCGCCTGACGGTAAGCGTCACGCGTCGCCCATAACAGTATCAGCGCCACACAAATCCTTGTTCGGCAAAGATCTGAATGTCACCGCACTGTACTCCTCATTTGAGACATTAGTTCGTTAGTCTCATTTGCCCAGTAATTACAATTGCTACCGTGCTGTTGTTAAAAGTATTTAGTTTTTGTATTAAACTAACATAATACCACAATGGTTTTTTATTATTTTTTCCACTCAATGAAAACCTTAAGTACCTATGTACAAAAGTTTCGTGGTTAAACAACAGAATCCCTACTGTCTAGACCGAATTGTGTAAACAATAATAATTGTTGATCCACAGTTTATTGTTTCCTTAGAAATTATTAGAGTCCTTGTGTTTTTATTTCATTTGTGTTGTAAGAAGGCATATTATAATTAGGTTTTAGTCAAACAATAAATTTTTACCAAAAAGAAAAATAAGTAGGTATACCGCATGGCACCTAAGCCCTGCAATTGCCATACCCTATGTAATAGACATCTTATTAAAATGTTTAAGTCTAGTAATACAAAACTTTGTATATATTATTTTATTTATTTATTTCATAAACAAACTTCATTGTGTTTGAAATTATTACATTACATACACAATTACATACATTATACAATATTACATTAAAAATAATAATAATCAAAATATATAAGAATAATAATTTAAAATTTAACTAAACACAAGAATTCAATGACAAATAACACAATGAACACCAAAAATACGTCATATGACCCCCAAGACAGCCACAGACTAAAGACATTGGTCCAACAGGCCTACCTGTTACTGTACTTTAGTGGCGATATTCTATTAGTGGTCATCACCAGTATTTGGGAGGCTGGTCACAATTACCTGACGCCGATGTATCTATACAACACTTCATCTTTCCATATGTGTTCGTAAACAACCAAAAAAAAAAATACTAATTTTAACAAAAAAAATAAAAAACGTGTTCAGTTTATTCAAATTATTACGAAAAATATTTTTTTTTTCTAGCAGAAGTCTAAAACGTTTACTAAATTAAAAGTTGCTAGGAAGTCCAATAAATACCTCCTAATAAACTCACGTATAGTTACCACAGAATAAGTAATAATACTAAGTATTTAACTAATATCGAAATATCTTCTTTTCTTAATAACACATAACACAAAAATTTTGAATAGGTAGATCTGTTATTTTCATTTAAACAACCTTCATTTTCCTTTTAAAATAAACACTTAAACGAACAACTTCTTTCCCGACACAACGATCAAACTAACCGTACGGTCATACAACTAAAATAGCCACTCCATGGCTCTCTGCTTATCAAGCTAATATGCAAATGGCGTATTGAGTAAAGTGGAACATTTTACTCCTGCCTCCGATACAAGGGAGCTACAGGTTGGCGCCTTATTCTGCACTAGTATAGCTAATTACTAATCAGAATTTTATTCAGAACGACAGTTGACTTGAGTCGTAGACCCAAAAATTCGATAGCTCTCTTCGAGTTAAGTACGAGCCGAAATCACACGTCTTCGAATTTTTGGTTGAAATCCTAGTACACAGTGACACGATCGCCGGCCTCGCTCTTCCGCACACAACCATTACTTCACAGTGCGCAGGAGCGCAGGTCAAAATAAAGTAGAATATTCGTTCGTATATATGTTAGATTACGAACGCCACGAATATGACAATACGAAAATGCTCGTTTTAGCATTTTTCCGAAACTTCAAGATTTATTTGCGGGACCATATTAAGACATCCTTAAATTTCTTTATTTCATCTACTAGAAAAACTCTTTGACTAGTGACACAATTTTTTTCGTGTCCTAATATTTAGGTTTTCTATATCAATTTTTGAGAGAGCCGAACCCTGTTTTGCGTAATCTACCCTTAATGTGACATATATGTACTACTATCTATTTTAAAAATTAATTAAAATAAAACTAAAACCAACGGATTATTTACAACTTATCTAGTAGAAGTACAAAAAAGGCTTAAATAAAAAGGAAGGCACCAGTTTAGGCGCCAAAAAATTCCTCCCCATCGACTATATAACATATCTATTAGGTGTAGGTGTTTCAAAGCCCCTTTTGATCCCTAAGATTCTTTGTTGTATTACGAATTTTAGACTTTGTTTTACGAATATTTTCTTAAAATAGACATGTCATGTCAAATATCTACATCCGTCTCAGAATAAGGCTTTCTCACATTAGATTTTATTAGAATATGTCGTCCGCATACATTATTGTAATGGCTCGCATTCCGATATCTGTTTACCTTCGTAATTAAATGATTATTGGTAAGCACATAATGTGCACTTACGGACTCCGCTACGTGACTTTTTATGATAATCTTGACTTTAATTGGATTAAAATGATAGTTCTTACAAATGGCTCCGAGCATTATACTTGTGGGTCAGCGAATGACTTCGTTCGCAAAAACTTAGAGTATAAAGTTGTGAATAGTTCTGGCCAAAAGTTTGTGGCTTACTAATTGTGTATTTGCGACAATTGAAAACATGCTTTGAACTTTAGTAAAGCCTAGTTCTACGTCTTGTATTTAGTCAATTGGAGAGTATTTAAGTAACTACTGCCAAAAATATTCCAAGTTTTTTGTGTTAAGACACGATAGTTACTAAATCAAACGACTAAAACATCATTGCCTGAAAACAGCTGATAGTAGTGTTTATTGCACTGACTCTGTGCCATAATGGATTTTATTATTAATACATGACGTGACTATGGTACAGAGACACTCCAATCAATGCAGGCCGGTCTGGCCGGAGACGACGGAAACCACTTTATTTAGATCAGCATATGACAGCAAGGCTGCTTCTAATGAAGAATATAGAACAGAGATTTCTGAAGTACAAGATTTATAGAACTGAATTTTAACATTGTGTACTAACACTAAATGACCGTCAGTAATGTCTATTTTGCTCGAGCATTGCGCGACCGTAAATAGACGGTACCTTCGTCGGTACATTGACGGTAACCTTTTGTACTTTCGGTATTTGGTTTAACACATTTTTCTTTTCGCCACATGTCTTGTGGTTTTCATCTATATAACTCTCACCGACATGGAAACAAAATTAGAGCCATACTTAAAAACGATATTCATTAGTTCTTATAAATAGGGTGGCGCCAGCGTCGCCCAGGTACAGGGCGTTAACCCTGGAGAAGGCATCAAGACAAATAACAAAGAAGCAGTTATGTCAGCTCACACCGGGCACATAAAAGGCTGGTCATGGCACTGTAATAATCATCTACAAACTATACGCCAAATACAATTACTACGAAAATAGCTTTAGGCTATGACGACGCTTTAATTTCGCTTAGCAATTTTTTCTACATCTGTTGACATTGCTAATTATCCTATTATAATAGTCAATTTTGATAAACATGTTTGTAGTGCTTGTAATTGGATATAACGGCTCGTTGTCTATAAACGGCTCTAGTTATTGGATTATTAATTTAATTTAACATCATGCGGCTATACAAAGAAGCGGACTAGTAACCAAAAATGTTAAAGTATTTTTTATAGGCATTTCTTGCCAATTACTTTACAAATACAATAATTGCAATTTTTGAAAGATAGAAAAATTTGAAATCCAGACTCAGGAATCGAACCCGAGACTTCCGTAGCCAACCGTAGCGAGGGTGCATCAAGGGATAGAAAAAATTGAGATCTAGTAACATAGTCCAGATAGGTGGTTCGCTTCTGGCCCCGGTTTGGCTACGGAAGTCTCGGGTTCGATTCCTGAGTCTGGATTTCAAATTTTTCTATCTTTCAAAAATGCAATTATTGTATTCAAAAATGTTAAGTTTTAGGTATGTATTCGTCTGACACACATTAAATATTAGGAGACATATTTGGGATATATAAGGGACGGTAACCGAAAAACAAAAATGCAATTTGACTGCCTCTCTGGCGCCGTAGGTCGCAAGAGGTCGGCTCGGGGTTCGATCCCCACCCAGGATAAAACTTTGTGTGATGAACACGATGCTTTATTCTCTATAATATGTCTGTGTGTTATTTATCTATGATATGTATGTATTTAGAAATATATAAGTATGTTTATCAGTTGTCTGGTTGCCATAATACAAGATGAGTTAGGGATCAGATAGCGTTGTGTGAATTGTTCCAAGATATTATTAGTATTATTATTAAATAAAAAAAAATATCCTAATTCTCTTTTAAGGAAGACTTCTTCCACAGTAAAGTATGTACGAGACCTGTATAGCGGGGGCAATGGGCAACTGAGAACATTCCTCTGCTGTACCCATTTTCATACCCACTAGCATTTAATACTGGTACAAAAAATGACGTAGACAAAAATGGAGCGAGGTATTAGTAAAAATTAGGCGAAGTAATAGTAAAAATCACGCAAAGTAGAAGAAAAATTATGCAGAGTATTACTAAAAATGACGCCAAGTAGTAGTAAAAATGACGCGAAGTAGTAGTAAAAATGACGCGAAGTAGTAGTAAAAATTACGCAAAGTAGTAATAAAAATGACGAAAAGTATTAGTTAAAAAACCGGGCAAGTGCATATCGGACGACGCACAATGTAGGGTTCCTTATAATGTGCCTTAAAAGGGGATTTTCTGTTTAGTTTCACACTTACAATAATATTTTTCAATGGAATTCGTGCTAATTTTGTTACTTAAAATTTTGTTACGTAAACTTGTAAAGCCTACTTAGTTGTGATAGTTTTATACTACTACCGTGATTTTATTCACATACCCAATATCAACCATTTATCTGGCAGGGGGGGGGACACTTGACTCTAATAAAAATTTGCACTTTATCGTCTGCCCAATCCCTAAATGTTTTAAAAGACCTATCTAATGATACCTCTCACGATGGGGTAGGTGAGAAAAAAAAACACATCCTTACTTTTTGAAAACATTTTTTTTGGGGTACCTCACTTATATATGATAAGTGAGGTACCCCAAAAAAAATGTTTTTTTTTTTTCAAAAAACTGACATTGACACAAAATCTTCGAATGCAAAAACTTTGCAATAATTTATGAATGCATCTTTCTACTACGCTACCAAATTTGGTTGGAAGTCAAATTGGATTACAGGCTCCCTACACTACAACTATCATTATCCTTATTCACGTTATTTTTTCCGTTTTGGCAAGCCCTTGGGAACTGTCAAAATCTTGTCATAATGGAAAATAGAGAGCTGCGCTTAGAAATTAATCAACGCGTATGCGCGGCGGACATCTGTGATAGCACCAATTGCGCCAGTTCGCCCGGGCTTGCCGCGAAAACGGAAAAAAGTAACGTAATTATGGACCCTGTACTGGTTTGAAAAGGTTATGACTTAGGTATAAAAGTAGGTACCTATCTATTTTCACATTACCAACATATATTGAAAATTATTTCAATTAATGTGTATTGACAAAGTTATTAATTTATCTAATCTAAATGGTGACGCAACACTGCATAAAAGAGTATTTATTAATTATCTCGCCAAATGCCTTCCAGTAAATAATTTATATGCAGTGCTGACTTTTCTATGACTAGTGTAATATCTAGTGCAATAAATCAATTAACTGGTATTCTCATTAAGAGTGCTGTTATCGGGAATCGAACCAGGGACCGGTCGTGGTCGCGTGCGCGGGCGCAAGAGAAAGTGTTTGTTTGCACACATTGCTGTTTTGCTATAGTTGTAGCGATATATCAAAATCTTAGAAAATTCATGATTTAATGAAAGGGCTAAAACGGCGTAGACAAGCAGCTCGTTTAAATTAAATGACGTTACATAATATGAATACTTAAATATTTAAATTATGGATCCCACACCATTTTAAATCTAAAAACCTCTAAAGACATCATCATGTAAGCAAAGGGATTCCAATCTTCTGTACACTTACAACGATGGAGATAGCCAAGAACTCATATGATGTCCCAATGCTGACCATGGGTCTCCCCAGTAGAACCTATTTATTTTAGATCCTGGGGTAATTGCCATAATCGCCACGCTTGGCGAGCCGATTTAAAGTTAAAGGTTTAGTTAAAGTACGTTTTCCGGTGTGAAATCCTTTAATCCCCTTGACGACACCTACGGGAAGAGATGGGGTGGTGCTAATCTTATGCCAGTACCACAAGGCAAATAGAAATATCTGAAAATTGAAATAAAAATATTTTTCCACAAGAGCCCTAGTTCAAATGTTGTACCAGCAATCTCGACTAAAAAATCGACGTCAACACCGACTACAGGTTTTTTTAATTAACCACAAGAAACAGTCAGATGTAACTAATATTTCCAGGAAAATTCCAGAAATACTTCTATTCTTAAAAAAACAACTAAATAATTTTCAAACCCGTTGAAGTCAGTTGTTTAGAACTTAGAACTGAAGGTAATTTAAGACTGATCAACACTTAATTGCGAGAAGTTTCGATGAGACAACACAATGGAATATTACGTTACAGGATATTTATTTACAGATGGGCAGATTAGTACGATGTTTTGCTAAAAAGTATTGTATTCAGGAAATATTTTCGTTCATGAGATTGTTTTCTTATCGAGGATTATAGAGTTTTTGGAGAAAAACAAACCCTTTTTAGTGACTTTGCGATGGGATTATTTTAATCCGCTTGAAATAAATAGGTACCTTTTTCGGTTTCTGTAGCTAAAATGGCAAAAACGGAACCCTTATAGTTTCGTCATGTCCGTCTGTCTGTCCGTCCGTATGTCATAGGCATTTTACTCAAAGACTACTTGATGAATATTTACGGAATTTGGTGAAAAGGTGTCTTGTAGTAGCCGCTACTTAGTTTGATACCCATACATGTAAGAGAAGCTGTTTGTTTTTTCAGCAAACATTTACGAGTGTCATATCATTCGACAGGTCTTTAAAAAACATTTAAGGTTTCTAATAAGTTTTGTTGATTAAGTGAATATTTTTGGAAATAATCGCTCCGAAAATTGCATAAATTGTTCCTCTTAACTTAAGAATTGGGATGTTGACTGTCAAGTCAAATCAGTCTCTTTTTATGAAATGTCAAAACGACAAGCTCTATAGATATGTGTATGGAATAGAAACCTATGATGTCATAAGTTCCTATCGTCAAATCGTTACTTTTAGTATTCATTTTCATGCTTTTAAATTCAAAAACATGTTAAAATGCAAAAGAACAGTTATTTTCAAAGCATTTTAAGATCTACTTTTACATGATTAGTATAAAATAATTTACTTTTATTGTACTACCCAATTGTGTGACCAAGAAATATGAAAATAATTACAAAGGTAGCGCTTAATAAATACTTTAAACTAAAATTATTTCGGACATGATCGGATATACTGTCATTAAGTTATTGCCGAAAAACTGCGTTTCTCAACAAAAGGGCGCAAGTACCATGAAAATACGCTCTTCTGCTGATGCAATTATTCAAATCTGCGGAACCCTACATTGATCGTGGAGCGATATCTCTTGCCCGGTTTTTTGTAGGTATAAGCGTATTCCTAGTTCATAAATAGGTAATGAGAAAACGTTTTTCATCATAACAATTTAATAATAACTTTTGTAACCACTTGTTGCTATTTGTTGATATAACTTCTGGCGTCCATTCAGCAAATTGTTAAGTTTTGTTAATCATTTTAAAACATGGACAACGTTATTACAAATACGACACCATTATGTATCTGTTTGTTTTTCTTTGTATCTTTCACTTGAAACTGTCGCTTCTGTTGAAATTGACCGTTGTAACTGAGGACGGTTTAGGTAACATTAGGTAATTGCAACCATCGTGGACTTAGTACCACAAGAAATATGCAATCCGAAGTGACAATACCCATAAAAAACAACAATTATGAATAATTAATTTGTTCTTTTGGGTTTTTGCTATTTTTTTAGTAGAGTAAACAAAACAAAAATATAATTAATATAAATCCGTTGGTTATGGCGTTTTTAAGTTTTAACGAAAGTAACAAACAGCACTATGTAGGGTTCCGTAGTGCCCCCCCCCCTTCCCCTCATCCGAATAATGCGGCTTAAAAAATGAGTTTTTTGTTGTTTTTGTTTCATACTTACAACGCTATACCTACATAGTAAAATTTTCAATGTAATTTGTACCAAAATTTTGTCACTTCTCATTTGATCAGCTGTTACTCGTAAACTTATAAAGCCTACTCAGCTGTGATAGTATTCCTTTTAATTTCACTATATATACTACTACCGCGATTTTTTTCACATACGCAACATCAACAGTATAGCTGGAAGGAGCTGGAGGACACTTGATTCTAACAAAAAAATGCACTTTAAAGCTTAATATTTCACAAAAGGATCCCTAATTCTAAAAACTATCTTCCCAACCCTGAAACATTTTTAAAAGACCTATCTAATGATACCTCATACGGTGGGGTATCTCTCCACTTTACATGTAGGGGGACCCTAAAAAAAGGTTTTTATGAATTAATTCTTTTACTTTGTCGGCGTAAGTAATATGTTTATACATGCTAAATCACAGCCGTCTAGCACTAAGAGTCTCTGAGCTAAGCTGCGGACGGACAGACATGGCGAAACTGTAAGCTTTGCCATTTCAGACGCGATGTTGTTGCATTCCGGGTACTGCCACCAGGCCAACTGCCATCCGCATACCAGATGATCCCTATCCCGATTTTTTTAAAGGGGCCCCAAGACAGACCCCTGCGGAACACCTCACGAAACGTGGAATGAAAAACAAAGACAATATATTCGCAGTTACCAATAGCTCTCTGAGGTGCCTCTGAGGTGGACGACGCAATATTAGATTATTAATATTGTAAAATGGCACACAAACCTTTGATAAAATAAATAACCAAGGAATCTTCCATCCACACAGTATCATATTACATTCGCCCACACTATAGCAAAATAGATAGTCTATCAAACGCTATCAAACAAATAATTATTCAAAGCAAAATAATTAAATTAACAATAGCAATAAATAAGCTACCAGTTTTAAGCGAAGATCTTTGTCACCATACATTTGATCCCCGTCTTTTACAAACTTAACTTTACCAACACTAACAATTTTAACTTTAAATAAAACGAGCTTATGTCAAAGGAATAAAGACTATTTATGTAGAAGTTAAAGGTTTTTAAGTGTAATAATAAGTTGGTAAAGAAATAAATCGAGTGTTGGCATATGAATACGGCAGCACAATGCAATGTCCAGTCGGTAATCGAATCGACACTCACGTAAATAAAACTAACCTATCAACCCTGAATCTTTTATGCAGTTTAGCTAAACAGAGTTTAGCTTAAAAGGAATGGAGTCGTTTTACTTTTTAATAACTTTTTTACAAACAATAATAATAACTAGTTTAAAGGCATTGTTACTGCTGTATTTCTTTTCCATATTTGCTTAGAACAATGTTTTGGACATCTACTTATCTAAATATAGCTACTTCTAGAGTGACCAATGTCAAAAATAAATATTTATGAATACTAAACATATAACAAATAAGTTAAAAATAGAACAAAAAAGAAAAACCGTTATTTATAGTCATGGTCAAAAGTTATAGTCACAATCGCGTCTCATCAGTTTTCCGTGTTCCTCTTAAAGACCAAAAGAGAAAACAATTAGTGGGTGTTCTCAAAACTGCTATAAATTAGCTCTATCTGCGTCTACACTGTCCCATAAAACTCTATTACTGAGGTCTTTTACTGCACACGAGGTAAATTTCACTGTCTCTGCTATGAACACTGTTACTTTAAATGTGTGGATATTTTTACTTACTGTTTTTTTTTTTTACTGCCTTAAAGTATCTGGGAATTATCTGTTTACTAAACTTCAGGGTTCCTACCTCCTTAAGGTGTCCGTTTCGCACTTAAGATCTTTGAAATAAACCATGTCATTATCACTATTAGATATACCTACCATATTTAATTACCGACGTGAACCCACTCTTAAAATGAGTTATTTAGTTTAAACGTTAACGTTAATAGGATTGCTAATCATTTACATTGCTAGTAATGCTAACCTCGGTCCCAATGTCACCCGTCCAACGTGTGGATCTAGAAAATGACATTGGTGCCAACGTTTGGACGAACGACGTCTAGATCCACTCCTTGGACGAGTGGCGTTAGGTCCGATGTTAGAGTCAACGCGTGGCTAAACAAAAAAAAAATGGCAAAATAATGACTCCGAAACTGTCCTTTTCCACTGTAAATTCCATACAATATTGTATGTTTTTCCGCTAAAAAGTTACAAACCTAATTCTTGGCTGCTAAATCAATCAATTATTTTTTTCAATATGCCTGTCTAAACCCGTATTGAATGTGACTTCTTGTGGATTCAACAATACGGATATCCCATTTTTTATAATTCATTATAAAAAATGGGAGACATGCCGCAAATCCATTTTTCTTGCAATAAATAGGTATATTTATTTAAAATTATAAAGATATTTTAATGAATAATAATAATTAAACAATATAATAAAACAGATAAATCGATACAAACAATCAACGCTTTGATTTGCGATTAGTAATCGCAAATCGAAGCGAAATGAAGTTATAGTCCAGTTTCACCTAACAGGAGAAACTCCGTTATTAGTTGTTAGATATTAATTAACACATGCCGCAGCCGTCGCATAAATCTGCCGCGTCGATACGTCGATACGTCCACGTCGATAATACTCGTACTTGACGAGAACTAGCTCGAGAACTGAGTGGTACATTTGAATGTTTTGAAACTAGTTCCAAACAGGTCCTAGGTGTCTGGTTTTTTAGAATTTTGTGTGATTTTTTTACAAAGATTTTATACCGTACCAGTAGAAATCTGCTAAGCTGGTATATTTGAAGTATTTGAAAGCAGGTTCTAAGAATTCGTTTTTTTAGAAAAGTTGCGGTGCCGGTATTGTTTAATGGCGTAGGAGCGGAACCCCTAGGAACACCTTCGAATCCCGCCCGAGCCAACTTTTAGGGTTCCGTAACCAAAATGGTCAAACGGAACCCTTATAGCTTTGCCATGTCCGTCCGTCTGTCTGTTCCCAAATTAGCTCAGAGACCCTTTGTACTATAAAGTTGTAATTTTGCATGGATATACAAATTAGTTACGCCGACAAAGTGGTAGAACTTTTTTTTTTCGGGATCCTCCCTTACATGTAAAGTGGGGGTGTATTTTTTCTCAACTACCCCATGGTGTATGGGGTGTCGTTGTGGTATGTATAGGGTGTCGTTGGATAGGTATTTAAAAAAAATT
This sequence comes from Herminia tarsipennalis, assembly GCA_945859575.2. NCBI lineage: Eukaryota > Metazoa > Arthropoda > Insecta > Lepidoptera > Erebidae > Herminia > Herminia tarsipennalis. The sequence goes on along the minus strand of OX243846.2, from coordinate 18,330,316 downwards.
GGGTCATCCATATCACATTTCGATTTTGGGAACCGTTTGTGAAATATTAAGCCTTAGAGTGCAAATTTTTGCTAGAGGAAAGTATCCCCCCACCTTGCCAGCTAAGTGGTTGTTTTTGGAGATGTGGAAAATTCAGGGTAGTAGTTTATATAATGAAATTAAAAGGGAAGCTATCACAGCTAAGTAGGCTTTAGCTATTTTTAGCTTACATAGTAGCTTGGTCGATTAAGGCTCTCAAGCTGTCAAGTCAAGCTTTATTTTCTATTTACCATTCAGAAGTGAATTTAGGCTTTCAAAAGAAACTATACTAAATAGCAATTTTAGCCTGTTCCAATCCGATACAAACTTTAGATAAACGAAACTCGGTTGTACCTTTGAAAGGTGAAAGGTGGGTCGAAGATAATCCACCTCTCTCACGTTAGACCTCATTGTAGTAGATGAAACGCATTAACAGAATAAAAAGAAAGATGTCATTCTAGAGAATTGCGAGTTTCATGGCCGACCGATTCGGGTCGTTTAAATTTGATTAGATTTATATAAGTAAAATAGTAATACCAAGTAGTTAAGAAATGTGTTTTATAGAATATGTGAATTGATGTTGATAATGTGATAAATGATGATTTAACTAATAAATTGTATTAGCTTTGGGGAAATCCAGAAGTTTCATTTAAAAGCCCGATTAAAGTTCTGAAGAACACCCCCGGTACCTGCTCAAGAGCTGGCCTGGTGGCTACAATACTTAATAGCAATTTTAGCCCGTTCCAATGCGATACATACTTTAGATAAACAAAACTCGGTTGTACCTTTAATCATTCTCTCCTGTCGACACATTTGCAGTTGCGTCGTCGATAATAGTTGACAACGCTACCGCCACTGAACACATAGGTACCGATGACCGGCTCTCCACAACGAGGGTAAACAAGCCTACGGACACAAAGACAGCACATACAGAGATCTCGGTCGAATGACAGCTGAGACTCGGCACGTTGACTGTGCGCGTACGAGCGCATAAATGTGCGTGGATTTGTTGTGTACTTGTGAGCCGGTCTTCTGTACCTATGTGTTTTGTGCTACCGCTATCCGGAACACAGTGCGCGCGCAGTCAATGTGCGCAAACGCACGCCGCCTTACGCATAGTACGTTCAACTGATCTATCGATAATAATGTACTTGTCATAGTTAGATCAGGTTAGATGCAAATACAAACGTGTCAACATACACACATCAAAAGTGTCTAGGGATCAACATATATTTTTGCAATAACTTTTCTCCTGATTGATTTTTTTTTTTTTATTTCTTTAAGGATTCATCAAATAAAGTGTTTTCGTTTGTCACAGTAACGATAAACCAAGTCACCTTTGCATTAATAAAGAAATTTGCCATTTTCCTAATAAAGGGATTTTTGACATTTGAACCACTAACATTAAAGTTCGAAAAAAAGACTGAAATAACAGTTTTCTTTAAAATTTTATTGGGTAACTTAAACAATTAATAATCCGTGTTTCTACCGCGAACACTAACAACACAAGAACATCGGTTTGGCATACTCAAAATGAGTTCATCCAAATCACGCTGTGGAATGGCCGCCCATGTTCGTTGCAACAACAAAAAAAGGTCTTCTTGCGACTGGATACCCTCCATATTCGGCAGAGCTCTTCTCTGTAGCATATCCCATGCATGCTCAATCGGGTTCAAGTCTGGCGACTGAGCAGGCCAGGGCAGGACATTGATGTTAGCTGCGGCGAGAGTCTGTCTTACAACTCTTGCGGTGTGCGGTCGTGCATTATCATGCATTAACTGAAATAAGGGACCGATTTGCACTTGTAGAGGAACGATGACGTCTGATACAATCGTCTCAGCATAAATTTGAGCGTTGAGGTTGCCTCTGATCCAAATCAACTCAGTTCTTCCGCCGATCCAAATACCCGCCCATACCATGATGGTTCCACCACTATAAGGATGGACTTCCTGGCAGGATTTTAATCGCTGTTGGCGTCCAGGGGTTCTCCAGTGTCGTATACGTCTTGTATCCGGTCTCATACCAAAACGAGACTCATCAGAAAAGCACACGAAACGCCATTGTTCTTCTGCCCAATTTCTGTGTTCAAGAGCCCATTGATATCGAATCCTACGATTGTGCATTGCTATAGGTGGTACCCGTAGCGGTCTTCGGGAATGAAAGTTTACTTCATGCAAGCGGTTTCTGACTGTTTGGTCGCTAATTAAGTTCCCTGAAGAGTGATGAAGCCTCACGGCTAACATCATGGCGGTTATTGTTGGACCTCTTCGAGTTAAGATTTGAATGTATCGGTCTTGTCTCCGTGTGGTGCAGCGATACCGTCCTCCATGGCGCTCAGCCACGGTACCAGTGCTTCGGTAACGTGTCCAAAGTCGACTGATAACACTCTGACTTGTATTCAGAGCTAAAGCCACAGTACGTTGCCGGGAACCAGCTTCTATCATTCCCATAATATAAATTTATAAAATCATAAATTTATTACAAAGCCACATCTCAATCTCAAGAAATCCGCATAAAAATGCTTGATCCCTAGACACTTTTGATGTGTGTACTATCGGGTGCTAACATAGTTCGGTTCGATAACAAATATGAAAGTTATTAATCATGCCAAGCGTACCCAGTGAGAAAAAAACAAAAAAATGTAAACATTTGGTCGGTGTTTGGTCAATTGCAACCTGCCATTCCCTGCCCTCCTCTGAAAAATAATCCTGGGTACGCTTATCATGGAAAATAATCAGTTTCCGTTGGTTGTCTCGTGTAATATTCCAAAAAAAAACACATGTAAAAAAGAAGCCACGCCAAATGACTCTGTATATCAATGAATAATATTTTAGTCCATAACTTCACGGATGGACTAAAGAACGATATGAATCAGAAATGATCAGATGAGAAATGTTTCTGAGTATATTCAACAATATACTCAAAAAGATTTCTCATCCTTTCGCCAACCATTTTAGCATTTTACGATCCTCACTGAAAGTGCTGAGATAACCCAATTTTTAACCGAAGCTACGCATTTAAAGGTTAACGGTTGACATTAAGATTAAAACGTACGTGTGAGCCTGAGAATTGAAGTATAAAAAGTCATATAACAGACTGTTAGAGTTTGGCCACTAATCCGAAGATACAAACAGAGTAGCGCTCTCGTTAGAAAGATACTCTATAACACGGCGTGTAGATCCAGTGGTACATAAATGTGGATAGGAATTAGATGGAGACGAAGAATTAGATTCGTATAAAACAACACAACTTCATTACAAAAGCTGCGCCCAATAGCGGACAAGGTTTGTGATTCCACAAGCATAAGAAAATGAAAATGCTTGTGTTTCTAAAAGTGCTGAAAGACGATCTAACTATTTGGGTAGGTATTATATAATCAAAGTAATTGACCAATAAGCATAGGTCATCGACAACGAATTACAACTATCATTACAGGAAACCCAAGGCAATAACGTATTTAAAATCAAGTAGCTTGATCTGTTAGTACGGCGTTCCAAACATCGGCCCCTACGTTGACTTCAACGCTACTTCTTCAATTAGTGGATCTAGAAAATTGCTGTCGCCAATATTGATTCCAATGCAATTTTTTAGATCCCACATTGGACAAGTGGTTGGAACCAATGCATGGATCTGGTATTAACAGGATAAAACTTTGTGTGATGAGCACGATGATTTAATCTGTGTCTGGGTGTTATTTATCTATAATATGTATGTATTTAGAAATATATAAGTATGTTTATCAGTTGTCTGGTTTTCATAGTACAAGCTCTGCTTAGTTTGGGATCAGATAGCGTTGTGTGAGTTGTCCCAAGATATTATTAAATTATTATTATTATTAGTTCTTATCGCTTGTAAACCCTCACATCGCTTTAACAAGTTTGATGGCCATACCGTTACATTTGACAATCACCTTCCGTCAGCACAAATTATTTTCAAGAAAGTACATCGTAAAATAACAAATGACTACAGGAAAGTGCATTCAATTGTATTCCGATGTTACATTTATGACAGGACGCGATTAATGACTTCATAAAGATTAATTTCTTAACAATGCAGAGATTATTTTTAATGTCGCGTAAAACATATGAAACCGTTTAATTATGTTCGTAAAATGTTAAAGAAATTTCACTTGAGAGGATGAGAACTAAGATACATCGAGTGGCTTCACCCAAATTGAGCAACCCGATTGAGGAAACCCCACGGGTGTGAAAAAATGTTTCGTTTTTGCAAGCGAGTCAATACAGCCAAGGAGGCATAGGAATCATGACATATATAGTTAGGTTAGTACCTAGCTATCCTAGCTATATTTTCTGATATTCTGCGAGCAAAAACTAGGGCTTTTGCTCGCAACTTCGCCTGCGTAGTGGTCGCAAATCCACCTAAGGCAGAATATCAAAAAATCCTTTAATAATGTGTGGCTATGTCATAAGAGTTGTTGCTAAAGTCTACCTGTTGCTATACTATCTGAATACAAAAAAACTTCCCTAAAGCTATAATTGAAGACCAGAATTTTGGTTTGTAAGAGACTTGACGCAGCTGAACAAACAGAGTAGTTTTTAACAAGATTAACATTAAAAACCACTCACTTAAAGGTCGGCTATTCTTTCGTGAGATAATATTAATGCATCACCGTGTTTTGGTTGAAAGGCACTGTAAGTGTAATTACTGGGCAAATGAGACTAACGAACTAATGTCTCAAATGAGGAGTGCAGTGCGGTGACATTCAGATCTTTGCCAAACAAGGATTTGGGTGGCACTGATACTGTTATGAGCTAGCGTGACGCTTACCGTCAGGCGCACGACCTGCTAGTCTCTTTATCAACCGACTTCAAAAAGGAGGAGGTTCTCGATTCGATTGTATTTTTTTTTTTGTATAATTGTTCACCGATTACGCAAAGACGGCTGGACCGATTTGAAAAATTATTTACATAATTTTGTGTCTGAAAGGGTATAACTTCCAAGTTGGTCCCATTGTCATCAGATCACGACCTGATGATGGGATCCTGGAGAAATCGAGGAAACTCTTAAAATATTAAAGGCAAAACTTCAGTGAGGTATATTTCTTTGTGATTCGTGCATTTACTCTTAAAAAGCACCAATTGGTGAAGTGGAACTGATGATGAAGACCACAAATGATGAGCAGACCTATTGAGTTGCACTTTATTCTTGTCATACTACCTACTATTACACAATGTAAGCTGATAGTGAACACCTCAACAATTAACGGCCCTGCGTCGGGGCAAGCAATATTTTGTAAAAGCATTTAAGCAGTTGACATAAGCCTATTGTAACTTAAGTAAATTACAAACCAAACCACTAAAAAGTGAGATATAAAAACTTTTTAACAAAAAATATTACCGACTTCAAAAATAAATACCTACAAGGCAACTAAAAAGCAAAAAATAATACACCTGGAATGACAAAAACAAATTAAACATTTTGAAGTCGGTGCCGAATAAAACTTAAAGACTACTATTCATGGCACCAACTTCAAAATGTTTAATTTGTTTTTGTTATTCTAGGTGTATTATTTTTTGCTTTTTAGTGGCCTTGTAGTTTCATTGTATAATAAGGTAGGTATTTTAAGGGGAGGTCTTGAGCCACTTCCCACCCTTTATAAAGTTTCATTGCTGCTACTTTGTTGCTCTGGAATTCTACAATTAATTACGACACAGCCCAGATATGAACCAACTTTACAACGCTATCATTAAAATGATGCACTATTTCCTTACTCACATCAATAATACATGTTTCTCGGCATACATCAGATACATAATTAATGTACGTATGAATATACATGGTATTTTAAAGGGTTTTCTAATCAAAACTTTGTTATTTATAGTGGTCGTGTCGATTTGCATATGCGAAGTAAGGATAAGTAATGGTTACGCTTCAAGCTTTTACCGTATCGGTTGATTGGTGAGTTCGTGTTATTGTTGGACTTAATAGTTCCTTTGGAAAGAAATATGAATAAAATTAAAATTATATTATTCTAAAGTTTCATCAAAATCTGTACTGTAGTTTTTGCGTCAAAGAGAAACAAACATCCATCCGCTGATTCATCCTCGCAAACTTTAGGTTTTATAATATTAGTAGGATATACAGATTTCAGCGTATAGAAGTAAGTACGTAAGAGTTCCTATTCGAGCATTACGAGAGTATTGAGTAACCAATTTTATTTTTGTTAAAAATATGAAATAAACTGTAATTTGCGTTTTAGTGACCAAAGTCTTTTATAGCATAAAACAGGTTTTTGACGTGATAACGTCTTATAAATTGATGACTAGGTGCACGCATAAAAAAGTGTCACAGTCATGGTTCGTCACGTTCCGCCTGCTGATAGGCTGAAGTATTGTAGCCGTCGAGCGTGGTACGCTAAAGCTGTCACAGGCATGGTTGCTAAGCCACAGAGAATTGCTAATTAGAATGTCATCAAAGTTTTCATAAGACGTAAAATTATCATCTTCATCCGACTTTACAGACAGCTTTTTTTATATCAAGACATTACTTCAAGACATTCATATTAAGACGTTTATAATACTTTGGCATTGTAAATTTTATAATAGCAATGTACCCACCTAACATGTAATTATTATTATACTAAATTTATAACTACTTACATTTAATTAAGACCTTACATTAGTCAACTAGCCTTTAGGCTTAATACGACATGACAACCGCATTCAACTGGCGAATGACGTGTCAATCCGTACAATATATCATGCTGTAAGCTCGCACTCGTCATGTTATTACAACGTATTTCGACGTCTATTGACGTAATTATTATTGTTAACCGTCATTGTTTGAGGTCATATTCAAACGTTCCGGTTTTTATCCGGTCCGGCGTCGGGTACCCGGCGCGAATGTATAACGCCCGGATCGGACGGACGCCGGAACGTGTGAAAGCTACCGTACATGGTCTTTCTTATACTTCGCACCAGGTACCCGGCGCCGGATTGAAACCGGAACGTGTAAAAAGGGTCTGACTGTGTCACCATACCTATTACTTCGTAAAATAATTAAAAAAAAATACAAAAATTCCTTTTGTGATCTGTGATAGCATAAAAAAAGGAAAGCCCTGAAATATTTTTCTAAAATTTATTTACTACTAGCTGTCCCGCGCAACTTCGTATGCGTAAATTTTCCCCGTTTTTGTAACATTTCTCGTCGCTGCTCCGCTCCTATTAGAGCGCGATGTTATATAGCCTATAGCCTTCCTCGATAAATGGGCTATCCAACAAAAAAGATTTTTTCAAATCGGACCAGTAGTTCCTGAACTTTAAACAAACAAACAAACAAACTCTTCCGCTTTATAATATTAGTATAGATTAAGCGCACATCTTATGCGTTTAAAAGTATCAATCAAGTTGGAACAAAGGGGATTATATCTAGTAACTTGCTTTTAATTTAGATTTTACATTAGTCAAATGAGATGACAACCTCATTCGACTCGCAAATGACGTATCAATCCACGCATATCATGCGCTAAATTTGCACTCGTCATGTTATTGCAACGTGCTTCGACGTCTGTTGACGTTATTTTATTATTGTTAACAGTCACTGTTTACTGTACCTCCTACTTGTTATTAGATAACCACGTTGGTCACCTACGCGAAATGCTAGGTTGTTAGTACAGTAACTCCTGTGTATTCTTTAGTTTTCTTATTAACTCTCAGTAACTGCAAGTCTACCAACTGTAAAGTATCATCCAGAAAGAAAGTACCTAGATAATAAAAAATAAATTATAAAAATAAAAAAACCCGCCTGCACAAAAAAGATGGAAACAAGATCCCCTACGGAATTATACAATTTCATTCAGTCGGAGGCATTAATGAATCTCGATGAACTTAGTAAAATGAATGATAATTAAGACGAATCTAACGACGTGTGAATTGTATAAATCCGTTCAGTGGATTGTGAGATATCAGGTAATAAAGAATATTACATACATACATACATACAAGATACGCGCGAAAAACATAACCCTTCTTCACAGTCGAGTAAAAAGAAAACATTTATTTCAATTCACATAAATACAATCAAGTTCAGTTCAAAGTAATTTACAAGTTATTTAAAAAAAATAACTTATACATGCCTAACGCTGGTTTTCAATTAGACCACTAACGGCCGGTCTCAATAATCTATCTATCGATGAATTTGTTTACTAGAGGAAGGTTTATTTTTGACGTAAGCTCCACACAAAATATGACAAAATTCTACCTCTAGTAGCCAAATCCATCGATAGATTGATTATTGAGACCGGCCGTTAGAGTCTAGTAACTAGGATTAGGATTTCGAGTCAAAACAACGGGTTCATAATCAAGTCAATTCAAAATACGTCATATTAGTTATATTTCGGGACTTAATCGCGTGAATTATTTAAAGGTACGAACCTTTTATTTACCCGACGTATCGATCGAATTGCACCTATCGTGGTCACGGGTCGACTCAATGTTAAAAACGTCGGGTAAATAAAAGGTTCGTACCTTTAAATAATTCACGCGATTAAGTCCCGAAATATAACTAATATGTATAAAAATCGCGAAAGTTTAAAAACAATAAAATACGTCATGTTTCAAATTTCATCAGATTTATTTATAAAACTTTACATTTCAGACTACAGAACATAACTCCAACACAAAACTTGTAAATGAACAAAAAAACACTGCAAATCTAAGTCAGCTTTCACTCCACGTACACATGGCACATATAAATTGAAAAACAACATAGAAACTAACTTGAATACATTAAGTTAAAAACATCAATCAATTGTGAGTCCGCACTAACGAGTGCCTTTCCTCCCAGACACATATGCATACAGAAACCATAATTTAGACATTGGCCCACTCAGTAACTCATAGGCGACTGGCGACAGGTTGATTTCACGTGTACACAAATGATACTAACCTACATGCATATCTATGTCTAAGGCTGTATTCATACTCGTAATATACGCTTCCTGGCTTTGAAAAAAGGTTTCATGTGTGCGGTATAAGATAGTACAAATAATGGAAATTCACGTTGGCACGACTGCTCTGCAAAATGTTGTATGTGTTCAAAGCCTACATATGAGAGAGCTTTGTAAGATCCATAATATGTTGATCCCAAGTAACGTGTCCTGTAAAGTCCCCTGCGACCGGCGGCGCGATGTAAAGAAATACAGATTGTACTCAACTGCTGAGTTGTCTTTTAAAAGAATGTATTACCTCCCTTCTTTTTCAATTTATTAGGGTAAAAAGCAGTGTAGAACTACATAATATTATATAACTATAGTTCTAATTTTAACGCCAACAACATTTGCGTCGTATTAATGAAAGAAATAATCGTACATAAGTATTGAGGTTTACAAAGCATAGTTCAACCATTTTATAGAATGCCCAAAGGTTTTGCATAAATGCCCCTATGATTTTATGACAAATAGGTATACTCGTATAATCCATACTAATATTATAAATGTGAAAGTAACTCTGTCTGTCTGTCTGTTACGCTTTCACGCTCAAACAGCTGAACCGATTTAGATGAAATTTTGTATGGAGATAGTTTGAGTCCCGAGGAAGGACATAGGATAGTTTTTATCGCGATAACCGACATCTATGCGGGCGGAGCCGCGGGCGAAAGCTAGTGCTTAATAATGAGCTGAACCATACCTAGTTCAATTGTTTGTAACCTATAGCAACTGATCGTCTATATTATACATGAAAATAAACAATAGTAGGTAATGACGTTCAGATGCGGCGGACATCAAGGCATTGAACTGGCAATCGTGAGGTTGCGAGTTCGCATCCTACGAGCTTAACTGGAGGGGTTAAGTGAGTGACTTTAGGTCCCTGCTAATCCTTGCTAAACAGGGACCTAAACTCCCACATTGCTGGTTATGTTTCAAAAAAAACCCTTTAAAAGCCAATCCGGTATGTATCGCTAGCTGTAAATATGACGAAATACACTTCTAGATCCTTAATAGAAATATACATGAAGCTATAATATGTTTTAAAACAACCACAACGATTTATGATATCTCCAGTTCATTGGTATTCGGTCCCCACATGTATTATTTGAAGTAATTTCCCCATTACTTTATCCTCACACCATTTGAGGCGGTTTCCTTAAGAAGGAATCAAGGCCGGACCACTATCTGCGCACGCTTCACGCTGAACCATATATGGAACAAACGTGGACCGATTCCGTTAAATACTCGTACATGCACATTACGTTTGCGTTAGAGCAATGAAAATTTATGATCTTTAGAATACAGATGGAAATTAATGACAAAGTTTCAAATTCATTAGTTACTTTTTTCTAAAAAGATGGGTTCCGATTTTATTATAAACTAGCTGTCCCACGCAACTTCGTCTGCGTACATTTTCCCCGTTTTTGCAACATTTCTCATTGCTGCTCCGCTCCTATTGGTCGTAGCGTGATGTTATATGGTAGTAGCGTAGCCTATAGCCTTCCTCGATAAATGGGTTATCCAACGGTGAAAAAAGTTTTCAATTTGGATCAGTACTTCCTGAGATTACCGCGTTCAAACAAACAAACTCTTCAACTTTATAATATTAGTATAGATAAAAAAAAAACTAGTTGACCCTCGCAACTTCGTCTGCCTAAATTTTCCTCATTTTTGCTATTCATCTTTAGGATTAGAACCTATTCTCATACCTACCAAATATACAAAAAAACAACAAAATCGGTCGAACCGTTTCGGGGGAGTTCGACCACAAATACCGTGACACGATACTTTCATACGAGTTACGAGTAAATGTCATTCAATTCATTCAATCGTCATCGCCTAACTCAAACTAAAAGCTGTATTTTGCAGAGAGTTTCCTTTTGTGATGTAGACCAAGAATTAGAAAGGATTTCAGGACATCGAACTCTAACAATACCTACCTGTGGTACCGGCTTAAGAATAGTACCACCCCATCTCTTCCATCTCTTCCCGTGGGTGTCGTCAAGGCGACAAAGAGAGGTCACCGGAGAACGGGCACCGTCCTCTGCGTACCCACTTTAAAGCCTTACTGCGATCGCCAACCTGCTCGCCAAGAGTGGCGATTATGGCAATTACCCCCCGGATCTATCATTAGTAAGTTCTACTGGGGAGACCCGTGCCCAGCAGTGGGACATCATATGGGTTGATGTGATGAACTCTAACGATGTGATACATCTAAGGCGAGCAAAAGCGCAGGCATAAGCTAAATAAGCATAAGTTACTAGTAACTTAATACACACCAATAAATTCATTTGAACACATTTCTCTACCTTTACTTCACGAGTAGGTATCACGATAAGCTAATGAAGACACAGATCTTAATTGTCTTAAGCATATCTAAGAACCACGGAAAGGAAATCAGTTTTCAATTTAAAAAAACGAATTCAAATATCGTTCACCCGTTTAAGAGATACGATGCTAAAAACACTTTTTATTTCGGAGCAGCTCGTCTCGATCCGTGCGAGCTTCGTACAGTCGTACCATATACATATAAGCGAAGGGTAGGCGGAGTGGAGGATGTTAGGGTTTATTTATGTTACGAAATTTCTTGATTTGGTCGCCGCGCTCAAAGCCCGAGCCCGCGATATAAGCTATGCAATAGCTTATTATTTATTAACATTATTTTTAATTGATGTCAGTGTATACAAAGCCTTAGAGCTCGGTAAATAACAATCTGCACAAACGCAAACGAGCTGTTTTGATGTTGATAGTGCTTACACAAATCACGCGCGCGCGCAGCGCCCGACACACGGTATGTGCGATTGTGTTGAGAACTCGAAACTTGAGTGTCGCGACACTTGGCGAAATGTTTGTTCAATGTGGATTGTCTATGTCATACCTATTATATATTACAATGTGGTGTGGACAGTGATGTATTGGGCTAGTTAGAGAATGGTTAATGTTTGCATGGGATAATGAAAATACGTTGTTACAAAATTGAAAGTTTTACAAAGAATTCTAGTTAAATGGTGTTAAGAACCGTATTTACTTTCGTTATTACTCGATAGTTTTAATCTCAAGCACATATCAAGCGACTAAAAATTGTCGTATGTATTCTTTCTTTTCTTTTAAAAAGACGACTCTCGCAGTAGGGTACTAGCCCTGTGTCGCGGGGGACTTTACAAACATACAAGTCACGGACACAAAGTACAGCCAGACTCGGAACAACAATTTGTGGATCACACAAAGTGGTGTCCCGTGTGGGAATCGAACCCACGACCTCTTGCGTAGCAGTCGGACACACTCCCACCGCGCCACAAAGGCAGTCAAGAAGTTGAAGTCAAGATTGTAAGATTCATAACTCATATGGAGTTGACAATCTGATTTTTAGTAGATTTCCAGTAACACTATTATCTAATGTAGCTTTATAAACGGAATTGGTAAATCAGACTCCACGCAGACTACGCTAATCAATCAGCCTGTATCGGTCCACTGCGGGACATAGGTCTCTCCCAACCTACGTCACACCACCCGGTCCTCCGCCTTCCGCGTCCAATTCATTCAGCGACCTTCTCTAGGTCGTTGGTTCATCTGGCTGGAGGTCGTCCTACCTTACGTTTAGCAAGTCACGGTCTCCACTCTAGGACTACAGGACTACACGAATACACAAAAAAACACTTAAATTTCATATACCTTTTACCAAAACCCAATAAACGAATTCCACAAAATAATAAACTATCTAATGTACAGGCATAATAAGCCGTGTAGCCTTACTGAAGTTGCTTTGCAAGCCCAAGTGCTCCCTCAATACTGAATAACTACCTTCCTTTAAACACCTTCTCTAGTGCCTACCTACTCCCTACAATGGAATCTATATTTATAACAGTACAAACAAGACAGCGTATTAACAATATCACGACACAAAACAAGATTTAGGAATAACAAACCTACATACAGCTCTTATCTCTAGAGCATCTAGCCTTACCATAATTTCTTTCCTAACTTCGTTTAAACCGCTACTAAAGTACTAAAGCACAAGTCAGACTTAGGACCACACGATGGCGAGACATAGACAGAATGACATGCAAATGAACAAACGAACACTCAGATCTATTCAGGTAAATATTATTTTTTAATAAAAGCTTTGGCTTTTAATAAAAGGTTATATTTATTATTTACATGTTGAAGAGATTGTTTTAAGTCCGAGTTTTCAATCGTTAAATTAATAATCTCTTCATGTGCAGAGGCTAATTCTGATTTTAATTTTTCAACTTCCTGTTTTAGATTGTTGGTTTCATCATCGGATTCATCTGACGAAAGGTCAGTTAAGTACTTTGTGGCGCCATCTATTGTGGTGCTGTTAGAGCTGCAATCATCTTCGGTAATGTCCGTCATAGATCGAGTCTGTATTCTTCGATGTGTAACATTTTCAAAGTCCATTGTGATTGTGTTCTCATTTTCAGATATTCTTGAAGTCCGGGGAAGGTTCTTATGAAGAAAACACATTGAAAAAGTGTCCGGAGAGACGAACTAATCGCACTTTTATTTTTCTCATCCAAATTGCTCCAGCTCAATCTGCGTTTTAATAGCCGCACCATATATTAGAGACCTAAAGTAAAGTAATTGCTATATAGAGGTCTCTGACTCAGTGGCCACCGATCAGGGGGTCAATTCACGTATTTAAAGCAGTTCAGTTGCAGTTAAGTTTCGATTAAAACGGCCATTTTTGTATTCTTGCAACTTTGGGATCGAACTCAAATACGCTTGCGTGAAGTATGCGTCTCGAGAGCGCAGTAATGACATTCTAGTACGGTGCGCAAGCGTTTTTGAGATCGATCCCAAAGTTACAAGAATACGAAAATGGCCGTTTTAATCGAAACTTAACTGCAACTGCACCGCTTTAACGTGAATCGACCCGCAGGTCGTCTTTGATGAGATTGACCGCCTTAACCGAAGTCGGTTAGGCGACCAATAAATCGGGTCAGTAAGGACGAAGCACAGACACGTCGTCTTTGTTCTATTGCAAAATAAACAGTGGTAACGTCGCGTGGACGAAACCTTAGGACACCAATGCAGTACGGGTGTGCAAAGAATGCCTTCGAAATGCCACAGTCGCGCCATACTCACATATTGTCTCTCTTTATGTTCTTTATTACTTAGTTTAGAATAAAGCCGATTTTCGTTATCAGTACGCTTCAGTCTTCTAAACTGTGCAAATGATTTTGATGCGGATTTCACCATCATTCAGATAATTTAATATAACTATAATAAATTGTTGAAAAAAAGCCTATGCGAAGCCCAAGCGGGTCGCTGGATATGAAAAGATGCGTCCACAAAATGTCCGTGACGTGTATTTTCCTATCTTTTACGTGTGGCTTGTCCCTAAGACTAAAGCGAGTTCTTTATCTGCGGAAATTTATTCGCACTCTCCAATCAGTTTTGCATACGACACGTCGTGTTCCCGTTGGGAGTCCGCATCGTAAACCAGTGGTAGGGCCGTTACTCATAATGTTATGATAATCCATCGAGTGGCGCGTGTACAAGTGACTTGCCCCACTCACTTGCCTTGTGTAAACGAGGCATGGGTAAACTTTACGTAGCTATTGTCAGCCGAACTGCAAATAAAGTTGGCATTGGTATGATTTATAGTCAAAAATGTCGCGTTCATTTTAGATTGACCAGGTGTGTTGGGTAAAAACTGACATGCATAATTTTGAGATATATTGTTGTTTAGGCTTTTGTTTTGTCTTGACATAGTTTATGGACAAAATGGACTATAAATTAAATGCAAATCTCGATTTTGTCAACGGAAATTAAAAAAGATGTTTTTTTAACCGCTATCAAAAAAGGTTCTTCTCTGTTTGACTCGTATACATAAAAGTATGTATGTTCGCGATTTTCTTAAATTTAACCGATTCTTATGCGATTTTCACTATTCGATTGCATATTTTTCTGGGAAGGTTTTAGTGTATAAAACGTTGTCCGAGATTATAAAACACCAGAGATATTAAAACATAGGAGTGAGTTAGCGAAATTTACATTCAGTGATGTGCTTGATTTTTTCCCTTGAAGACGGTTAATATTTCTTAAAAAAGTTATTATAAAAACTAAATTAGGAGTCAGTATTCAAAAGTCGCCTTTATTAAACCACATTAAGTTAGCTACCTGCCAGTAAAACCCCATACAAAATCAGTGTAACCTATACTAACATTTAAACTTTCGCGTTGCATGATTATAACTATTTATTATACGGGAATGAACGCGCATTGTTTACCTTAAAATTGCTTGACGTTTCGACCAGGTTGCACCGGCCGTGGTCACAAGCGTGTAAACAGATTAAAAATTGTCGTAATTTTTGGATGTCCGGTCACTTTACCCTACGTGACCGCGTCTATATTCTCCTTTTCACAAAATTCAGTGTCACTTAAGTCCCTTAACGTTGGCAAAATACAAAATCTTACTTTACCATATGCTTAGCCACCATATATCATCGCAAAGTCCCGCAATCACCATTTCAAAAAGCATTGATCCTCATAAATAAAACGAATTGGTACTAAACATACAGACACGAGAGCACGCATGGCTTGCGTACCGACTCGACGGTAAGCCATATTTACTATTCACAAATCCTATCATACAAATAGAAAATGTTAAGTAAGAGCGGTTCGATCCGAATTCGAGAAATTGATCGTGCACATAGTACTATTTCAATAGGAGATTACGCATTAGACCCGAGTTTCGACATACGTGAATATACAATTGAAAGCAAACGAACAGCGAGTCAATTCGCGTATTTAAAGCAGTGCAGTTGCAGTTCAGTTGCAGTTAAGTTTCGATTAAAACGGCCATTTTCGTATTCTTGTAACTTTGGGATCGATCTTAAAAACGCTTGCGCACCGTACTAAAATGTCGTTATTGCGCTCTCGAGATGCATACTTGACGCAAGCGTATTTGAGATCGATTTAAATTTACAAACAAAAATGTCCGTTTTAATCGATACTTAACTGCAACTGACTGCAACTGCAGTGCTTTAAATACGTGAATTGACCCCCTGAAGTCACCATATTATTACTTGCACTAACACTCCATACGAATACCATCATACATTGAACTAGTGATTAGTGACCCTGACTGCTAAGCCGGAGGTCGTGGGTTCGATCCGCACCCAGAATAAAACTTTGTGTTTTGAGCACCATGGTTTCTTTTTCTATAATAAGTATGTATTTAGAAATATATAAGTTTATCAGTTGTCTGGTATCCATAGTACAAGCTCTGCTTTGTTTGGGATCGGATGGCGATGAGTGAGTTGTCCCAAGATAATATTATAATTGTTATTATAATGACCTGGACGCGCGACGGATTTGGGGCAGCAGTGAGGAATTGAACAAATACTTCCGTGAATGCCGTCCATATTTTTTGTATTTGAAGCGCACTAATTTTTCAAATGTAAACTACATCGGTTAGAAGAAAATAGTAATGCAATTCGATATTTTTCTCGACATTGCACCGCTATGCAGGTTTCTAAGAATGATAGCAAGAAAATTAACAAAGATGGAGTTCATAGTAGGTAGAGCGGGGCCCTTATTCGCGTTCTTTTTTTCCGTGTCCGTGACAAGCCCGTGCGAACTGTCAAAATCTAGTCATAATGATAAATAGAGAGCTGCGCTTCGAAATGCATCAACGCGCATGCGCTGCGGATATCTTTGAGCGCACCGCGCATGCCCCAGTTCCCACGGGCTTGTCACGGACACGGATTGAAGATCGTAAATAAGGACTCAAAACCACCAATCTATTCAAAACAATTGCTGATGTACATAGTACGTATACCTAATTAAATTATACGTACTTAACTGACTAAGTGTATGCTTTTTTCACTTTAGTAGGATAAATATGTGACGTATCGACACAACATACATCAATTATTATATATAGAAAACCATATAAATTGTGTAACCGCGATAATAAAATAATACTTCTTTGAATGCACATTCATTATCCCATGTTATTTAACCAATGGTTTTTTTTTTCAATAAGGGAAAACAAATTATATGTATATTAATTTATTTTTGCGGTTACAGGAACCATACGTCACGCAACAAATATGATAATTGAAATTATGCTTAACGTGAATATACCTACTATGAATTAATCGCAATATTATTGTATGAATAAAGTACCAATTACTTACTAGCATTTTTAGGGTTCCGTAGCCAAAATGGCAAAACAGAACCTTAATAGTTTCCCATGTCCCTCATATTACTTTTGCCGACAAAGTGAAAAAATAAAATCTTGAAAAACTCTTTTTTTTAGGGTGCCTCCCTATTATCTTTGGTGCCTCCGATATACCTATGTAAAGTGGGATGTTTTTTTTTCTCACCTACCCCATCGTGTGGGGTATCGTTAGAAAGGTGTTTTAAAAATGTTTAGGGTTTGGGAAGACCCGTTTGTGAAATATTAAGATTTAAAGGGCAAATTTTTGTTAGTTTGTGTGTCCTCCCCCCCCCCCCCCCCCGCGCCAGCTAAATGGTTGATGTTGAGTAAGTATTTGAAAATAAACATTTTGAGGCCGACTAAAAACAATCATCGATTTAAAAAATTACGAAACCAACGAAGGAATTACCTAAACAAGATTTCGACAATCTTCAAAGCATTTAATCCTTGTAAGGCGATGCGCCTAACCCTAGGACCATACTGGACCAGAGTTGCAGAAGATCGAAGCCAGGGGAGGGCTGGAGGAGGCCTATGCCAGGAGGCACATCGAACTGCGAGATATATTATAAGATAAGAAATGTTAAACCTGTGAATTGTTCGAAATAAAAGGGCTTATTATTATTATTATTATAAGGCGATGCACAAGAGAAGAAAAAGCCAAAATGTATTATTTATATCCAAAGATAGTCTACCAAACGCAAACATCACTGATCACATAATACTATGGTATAAAATACTCCCATCAAACTTGGAGTCCTTTATAAACATCGAACTACAGAAAGTAAATGACTTGTCGAAAAAGAACTGTAGCATATGGCGAAGAATTACAAGAAGAGAAAGGCCCTTGGTTGAATGAGATAGGGTTAAAGAAAGAGAGGGAAAGTAGACATATAGTGCCTTAAAAAGTATTTTCTAAAGGCAACCTTATACAACTTTAATAACGTCTACTACAATATACATGATTTTATTTAAGTACTAACAGCATCGTTTGTTTTTATCACTTTCTCTAACGATAATTGTTATTTTAACTCCCATCAGATATGAACTAAAATCTAACAGATAGTAGGTACTAGTACTAATTAGGAACAGGGGATTAAAATTCTATATCTAGAAAATGAAATAAAGCGGTTATGGGCTGAGTCCGAAACTAATTCGAAAAACTACGGATTCAAATTTATATTAAATTCGGACTGCTATGCCAGGGTTTGATGAGCACAAGGGTATAATTATACCCAGGCACAGAATAACTGTGCCTGGGTACAATTCATCTATAATATGTACGAGTATATATCTATAAATATAAGCTGAAAAGTTTACGCGGTAATCTCAGGAACTACTGGTCAGAAATTAGAAAAAAAAAACTGTTGGGTAGCCCATTTATCGAGGAAGGCTATAGGCTATATAATATCACGCTAAGACCAATAGGAGCGGAGCAGCAAAGAAAAATGTTGCAAAAACGGGGAAAATTAACGCATACGAAGTTGCGCGGGACAGCTAGTTTAGAAATATATGAGTATGTTTATCAAACCAGACTTGGATGGCATTGTGAGTTGTCACAAAAAGAAAAGATGAAAGATTAGGCTCGGGACTGTCGTACTCTGCGAAGCTCGGAGGGATGTGACATTTTTTTGAACAGTGGTAACAGCGATTGTACGATATTGTAAACGCGTTTACAATACATTTCAGATGTTATCTACTAATACCACAGTATCGGTATCGGCATATTGATGATACTATCAATCACGCTATCCTATCTATCCAACCTAGTATTTGTGAAGATCTCAATTTATTAACTCTATTATGGATGTCCTAAATCATAATACTAACTGCGCCTTCAAGAAATATCGGGACAAAATCGAGAATACAGATGGTAAGCTTAGAAAGCGCGTTCGATGCACGTGTTAGATATGGAGCTATATGGCTATGCAAATAGTTATCAATCCATGTGTTTGATATTATATATGGCTATGTACATAGCCATATAGTCCCATATCAAACACACGCACACGTCGATATGGTTCACCGACAGGGAATTTCAAGACCAAGCCTACCAAACAAAATGGTCTGAAGTGGTCTGTCCAACCAAAATTTATTTGGTAACAAACAAAGTTTTGTTTCATTTCAAAGGTCTTTTTCGAAACATAAAGAAAAGAACTTAGCGTAGTTTTGTGATGTTATGAAAGAACTATTTGTCGGACTTGGACTGACGGGAATAAATAGTAATAAAAAATAAGACATGGTTGACACCCCCTCCCTCCTTAATCGTCTTACGTTTTTAAAAGGCGCCATTTATTTATAAATGAAAGGCGCCTAATTCTGTATCGATGAACAATATCGTATGTATGAAGTTACCCTCTGTACTCCAGTTAATTTGAACTGCAAGTCCGCTTCAAAGGCAAGCAAACAAAAACGTTGCAACCTTATACGTAAAATTGAATAATAATCGAAAGCACAAACCGTTATGAAGCATAAAGTTTGTTTAATATCATTATAATATTAAAATGATAAAGCTCAGGCACCTTCTAACTGTAACACATTAGGGTTGTCGTATATCAGATTTTGCAAAGTAAGATAACGGAAATTATGGCTGAAGCTTGGTCTTTAGAATATAATATTTTGTTTTTTTTTTGACGTGATAACGTCTTATAAATCGATGACCGGCTGCACGCATGGAAAAGTGTCACGTTACGCTTTCGCTATTGCGTAGCAAATGGCGATTACAGCGACATGCGATACAGTTAGAACTAAAGTTATCAGCCTATATGACGTTAGTACGTAAAATTATCGTCAGTAAACCGCCTTTACAGACAACTATTTTGTTAGTGTGTTTCTTTTAGTTAAGTTAGTGTCCTGACGAAGAAATGGCGTCATTAATGCGTCAACATTACTTACGAATATAAGAGAACTGACGTAGGTTTATATGCGGAAAAATGCGCAGTTTCTATTTATTTCAAACTGGAATAGATTTTTAACCAAATAACCACGCTCTACGAAATTCTAAACAACGTTTCACTCTTTTCAAAATATTGATTTTATAAAAACCTTTAAAAATAAAATCCGTAGCCTACAAAATTTTGTGAAATTTATAAATACTATAGAATACTAATCATGTTACAGAATTTATCGCAATAATAACCACCAATTTATAGCTATAACAGTAATTTGAAAACTGAAAGGGCACAATATTTGTTATAAATTCATATTCATAATGAGCATAACATGTACCCAAGATATAAACCTGTTTTTAATGACGTAAATATAAAGAAACCAGACGTTGACAACCCTGAGGTATGTATGTGTTGCGCTCGCGCCGCACCGCGTCCGCGCCCGTGGGCGAGCAGTAGCACCCACGATACCGAAGGACAATGTACCGTAAGAGAAACATTACATACAGCCTGCTATTATTTCTATAACGTTCGCTTCATTCTTCTTCTTTATTGAGATTGGTACCGAAGTTGAGCCCTTATCACATCTGTCTTTGTGCATTTTTTACACCTTGAGTTTAATTTATTTAGTTCAAACTACATGGTGGTTTTAGTACGATTTCACCTTGAAGATCTAAATGGAATCCGCACTATTAAATACTAAATAAACATATGACAAACATATGACATAGAAGTGTATATTAAAATTAATTTATGTATTATTACTTAGACATAATTATCTACACTAATATTATAAAGAGGAAAGATTTGTATTTTTGTATGTAACGAATAAACTCCGTACTGTACCGATTACTGTTCCGATTTTAATAATTCTTTTTTGTTGGATAGCCCATTTATCGAGGAAGGCTATAGGCTATATAACATCGCGCTACGACTAATAGGAGCGGAGCAGCGACGAGAAATGTTGCCAAAACGGGGAAAATTTACGCATACGAAGTTGCGCGGGACAGCTAGTTTCATTATATTTGGCAATTAAAAGGTTTTTATTGCCAAGTTATTTTCTTATTAGCTAAACTTACTTTATTGAAAAATTGGCAATGAGTCGTACAAATGTCAAACGTTAAAAATTTGCATTTTATAATTTAAATAAAACTATTATCAGGTCAAAACAACCACATCATGTGCAAGTATAGTCCCGTGGCGTTTCCATTTCGCGTTTTATAGGGTACCGGGTAACACCTGATTATCTGTTCGCATTGTGGCGAACCTGCGCCTGCGCTGTTTCGCTACATCGTACTTGAACGCGCACTCATTTATCTACACCTATTATAACTACAGATCGTTTTGTTTGAATAGATATTAATATTATAGCTTTAAGGTCCTAACTTTAGTTGTGCAGATAATCTATACTTAATATTATAAATCTGAAGAGTTTGTTTGAACGTGATAATCTTAGGTACTACAAGTCCGAATTAGCCCATTAATCGAGGAAGGCAATAAGCTATTTAACATCTCGCTGCGACCAATAGGAGCGGAGCAGCAATTAAAAATGTTGAAAAAACGGGAAAAAAATACTTAGACGACGTTGCGCGGGTCAGCTACTATATGAACGAACTATGTGCCGGATGTGGCGTAAATTAGGAGAGACATATGTCCAGCAGTGGACCAATACATGTCAATGATGATATGAGCGAAGCCTGTGGCATAAGCTATATGTCTCCGACTTCATTTACGTTCAGTTGGTTTACTACTAAGCAGTGCCGTAACTTGAACGGTGACAGCGGTGCCCAGGCACTGGGGAGAACCTTGGAGGGGCCCTGAAGCTCTCACCGGTCGCATAAAAGGCTAGTTACGGCACTGCCCCTAAGAGCTCGAGTTTCTTAAAATCCTTTCATACTTATTCCTTAATCTAGTTCCTTAGTCTATATATATATATATATATATGAGAAACCTCTATGCAAAGTCTCAGTCTAAGTCCAAGGGTTTATGGTGGACGTTGATGAGTGAATGGATGAGTCAGGACCTTCATTTTGTATAGAAGAATATCTTAGCACTTGCCAAAGATATTTTTTTTGTTAAGTTTTTGGCTCAGCATTAATGTGGTTATATTTGCACACTGATTTGATTATGAGGAAGAGACAGCGCATCAGGTTCAAATAAAGATGACAAGACGAACTAGCTAAATAGGCGCAATTCAATAACTGGGCTCGTAGTGGACAATATGAGCTCATATTGTAGTAGTAGTAGTATATGTTATAAACAAAATCCACAGCACGTTGTATTAACCGCTGCAGCTACCAACAAACCAACAATCTTCTTCTAATAATTTTCTGTCTAGGCGTCCAACCTCCTCAAAAACTTGCCAACCTCTCAGGAGATATTATAGTGTACAAGTCAAAAGTATAGTCAAACGAAGTGCACTCTCAATTCCCAGTCCAATAAAGGTTCATTTCCGTGCATCGCGATCGATCGTGAGCCGCTCGCGGCTTACGACAAGCGGCTGAGGTAAGTGACAGACGCGCGCGGCCGACGACTGTCGTAGGCCTGCGCGCGCACTGTGAATATTGTCGCAGTGGCCGCGAGCGTCAGCCGCTTGTCGTAAGCCGCGAGCGGCTCGCGATAGGCCGCGATGCTCGGAAATGAACCTTTAGGTAGTAATCCGACACGACTGGAGAAAAAATAGGCTCAAATCCGAAAGCTTACTTCCCTTCTTGGCTTCCGAGACAAGAAGAATATGACATTTTTCTATAAAACAAACCCATCAATTTCAACCATGACTGACAAAGGTAACATAGCTTAACCTGGTTGATCTCTCCACTGAACTCAAACTCAAACTCAAATATCTTTATTTCGTAAAATCAGGTTAATGATTATTTGAAAATGTCAAATTAATAGGGGAAGGTGGTACAAAATGATCCCCCTAATCGAGAATAGTTGTAAAACGAGTGTTTGCAACGTTTTCTTAAACTTTAAACAAATTAAAACATAGCTATTTAATCAAACTACGAATTGAGTGAGCGTTTAATTTCAATTAGCCATTAGAAATAATTTTTTAAATTATATTTGTAAACATCTACTAAAAGATCGTTCTGGACACCTCTTTGTCCAAAATGTTCCCCAGGTGCGGGTAAAATGATCCTGGGATCAATTTACCCCAATATTGAAAATTGAAGTAAGAAATGAAACATTAAATCACATACTAAAAAAAATATAAAATTATGATTGTTTAAAAAAAAACAAAATGAGATAAGGCGGCAGTTCCAAGTGTAAAACTCATGAGAAGAAGCTACCAAGAAACTCAGGGATCCCTCACCGTAACTAATACCAAGGAACTAAACATAAGGTTTAAATCAGATTTATCTAATTTATGTCCTACAACAAACCACGCCTGCACAATAAGGAACCGACGATAACTTCCTCACAATTAGCAATGATCAGTACAATACCGTCTAGAGTACGGGTACAAAGGCAATTACAATAAACTCGGTATTAGTACTGGCCTGGGTACGCAACAATAGTTTAATGCTACTAGGGACAGTTTTGTGTAATGGCCGCCGAACATAAACGTGTAACCTGCATGTCGCGGTAACGATGTGAGTTAGGATGTGGTCACATGAGATATATATGTTCGTAAACTTTCACGATTTGTACACGTTATAGAATGTTATACTACGGGTCTTTATTGCGTATATATTTTATTTTAAGGCTAAATACCTTTGTTTATTGCCCGACGTTTCGAACGTATTGCAACGGCCGTGGTCACGAATAGACATGGGTAGACGTCGGGCAATAAACAAAGGTATTTAGCCTTAAAATAAAATATTTACGCGATTAAGCCCCGAAGCTTATAAAATTCTACCTAGTCGGGTCGTAAGTTCTGTCACATCCATATTTTTTTTATCTTCGAATACTGGCCACATATGCTTCGACTAATTTTAAAAATAGAACATTCGCCCTTTTCAAATATAAAGAAAGTAATCATTTTTATTCATTTTCAAATATGGAGTGGTCGCAAAAGGAAGATAGAGTCGCGGTTATCGCGTTGCACCGCTGTGGTTACACGCCAACAGAGATTTTCAACATTCTGAAAAATTTGAAAATAACACTACGGTTTGTTTATCGCACTATCAAACGGTACACTGAAGATTCAAGCTTCGAAGATCGTAAGAGGAGCGGCCGACCTCGCACAGTTAGGACACCAGCGGTCATCAAAGCCGTGAAGGCGCGAATTCAACGAAATCCCGTCCGGAAGCAAAAAATCTTAGCTCTTCAGATGGGCCTAAGCAGAACCACGATTAAAAGAGTGTTAAATGAAGACCTAGGACTACGAGCTTATCGTAAAAAGACCGGACATTTTTTGAATGAGCGTTTGAAAAAAATTAGGCTGGAAAGATCCCGAGCTTTGTTAAGGCGGTACGCGGGAAAAAAATACCGCGAAATTTTGTTTTCCGACGAAAAAATTTTTAACATCGAGGAAAGCTACAACAAACAAAATGACAAAGTGTATGCCCATAGCAGTGAAGAAGCAAGCGCGCGTATTCCAAGGGTGCAGCGTGGGCATTATCCTTCGTCAATCATGGTTTGGCTTGGAGTCTCATATTCAGGATTAACTGAGGTGTTTTTTTGTGAAAAAGGTGTAAAAACCAGTGCCGTTGTATACCAAAATACCGTCCTAACGAACATAGTGGAACCTCTTTCCCAAACAATGTTCGAAAACAGACACTGGATATTCCAGCAGGATTCTGCGCCAGCTCATAGGGCACGAAGCACGCAAGACTGGCTGACCGCCCGAGGAATTAACTTCATTGGTCATGAAGACTGGCCCTCTTCTAGTCCAGATCTAAACCCACTGGACTACAAGATATGGCAACATTTGGAGGAGATTGTCTGTGCTAAACCTCATCAGAATTTGGAGTCTCTCCGAGCATCTCTGGTTAAAGCAGCGGCAGAAATAGACATGAATGTGGTGCGTGCTGCGATCGACGACTGGCCGCGTCGATTACGGGCATGTATTCAAAATGGGGGAGGGCATTTTGAATAATGTAAATAAATTTGGATTGTGCATTTAATTACCTTTCATTTCATATATAATTTTTAAACAATTATAAAAAACTGTATCATTAATCACATTAAAAGTTTTTGACAGAACTTACGACCCGACTAGGTATAATATCACATGAGATATGTTTTGTAAAATACCAGATTAAAAAAACAGGAATGACAAAATAGGCTAATATAAACCAAAGTACTTTTGATACATAAATCATACAGATACTGCAATATAAAGCTATCTGCTTCGATAAACCTAACATTGGGCAATTCATTACTATCTTCTGGTTGGGTACGTGTAATTTGTATTCATATCGGTAACTAGCTGACCCGCGCATCTTCGTCTGCATCATTTTACTCTGCTCCTATTGGTCGTAGCTTGATTTTATGTAGCCTTCGATAAATGGGCTATCCAACAATAATAATTCGTCAATTTGAACCAGTAGTTCCTGAGATTATCGCGTTCAACCAAACAAATTCTTCAGCTTTATAATATTAGTATAGATCTGTAATGGTAACATGAAAGGCTAACTGAAGCCTAAGCTGTGGTTTTAACTTCGCAAGACAGTTAAAATAATAGATTAGATTCAATGTGTCGAACGGAACGCATTTCTCTGTATGACGTGTTTAACGAGCATTTTCCATAATATCTGCTCACATGATTGTCCCCGCAATTCTAAGACCCTTTTAATATACCCCTAACATTTGTTTTCACCAATTACATAGATAAAACAGTACATATATGTTCTTAAACTTTCGCGATTTATAAAACCCTTAGCCTATAAAATTGTATAAAAATAGTACCTTCTTGGTAAATGTATAAAACAGTATTCTGAACTTCTTCTTCTTTGAGTTTATGGCAATCTAGCCGTTTTAACGGCTAATTTCTGCCAGTGTCAAGTATGTATGCGCTTATTACATGCACAAAGTCTCGTTTTTAGTTATTTATCACGTATTCAAATATTTTTTTACAAGTTAAACTCGGAGCTGTAAAAATAATGGCCGGTTAGTTTGCCGCCATTTTTACAACTCCCGTATTCTGAACTTATTGTTCCAAATTCAAAAGCCAACCTGTCAGCGCCAATGTGTCACATGCCGTATACCCTTATGCAACTCCACATGTCCACTTATCTATAACGGTCACGACGAGATCACCTGATTGTTACTTTCGCGTTAAACTTTTATTATTGTGGCATTAAAACAATCTTATGCAACTGTCGCTCACGACTCGCGTACGTGTTGTAGACCTGCCCTAATCTTGATTTTCATTTGACGTAATTACATATGTATAGGCATGTTTTTAGTGGATTATGTTAGATGTATGATACCACTAAGTTATATTGTACTAGCGGACGCCTCGCGGTTTCACCCGCGTAGTTCACACACACACACACGTTCCTGGAGGCCTACTCTAATTCAATGAAAACGAAGTTTCGATCATAAATGAGGTGGTGATATACAAAGCCATGAACATCTATTTAATTCAGTCGTTCCAGAAAATAGTCCATGATTTCGAACTTCTTGTGCTTATTCAAAAATTAATTAGAACAGTACCCGTAAACTCAAGAAATTTAAGTAAACGAAAATTCACGAATTTCGTTTTAAAGAAAGAGAAGTACTGTATTCAGTATACTGTACTACTGTATGTATATAAATAAAAAAATAAATTAAAAAAATAAAACAACTCGGCTGCACAAAAAAGATGGAAACAAGATCCCCTACAGAATTATATAATTTCATGCAGTCGGAGGCATTTGAAAGATATGAGGTAATAAAGTATATTAGGTACATACATACATTCATACAAGATACGCGCGAAAATGCAGTCGGGTATAAAGAACGGTCATTTGTCATAAGTGGCGTGCAATTGGAGAGTCCAGCAGTGGACTGCGATAGGATGATGATGTTGATGATGATGATGATGATTCGTCATAAGTGTCAAAAAAATTAACAGGAAATCCTTCGATTCGGTATTATTCGGTATAGAGGTCAGTCAGAGATACAAAATGCCGAGAGTACAGCAGGCAACCTCCTAATACGACTGCGACGATGGCGTGGTGGGAGTGTCTGTGACTGTAGCTGAAGAGGTGGTGGGTTCGATTCTCACACGGGCACCACTTTGTGTGATCCACAAATTATTGTTCTGAGTGTACTTTGCGTCCATGCATTAAATTAATGATAAGTCCCCCGCGACACAGGTTTAGTACCTACCCTGATAACGGAAGATATCTTTTTTTTTAAAAAAAGACCAAAGAACTCACACATAGACATCGCTCATGAATACGAGATCTCTTGAAGCCTTCTGAGCGAGCGACGATGAGCTGAACCAGTCTACCCATGACCACGGCCCTTGCAATACGGTCGAAACGTCGGGCAATAAACAAGGTATTTTACCTTCAATTATTCACGCGATTAAGACCCGTAATATATATTTTCATAATGATAGATATTATCTAGATTGATAAACCACAAATGGGTTGCCTATCTAAATCACGTGCCAATAAGGTGAATCAAAATGTAAAGGATACTTCCTGTTGACCTAGAATCATAAAAAAAATCCAAAAAGCAATGACATCAAACACAAAAAAAAATTAAAAATCAATTAATTGTAGTTACATTTAAAAAAAAAACAAGTTTGTACGGTACTCTCAAGTGGTTCGAGATTTCGTGTCCGTGATCGATGTTTATTTAGTTACGCATTTGATTCAAGCTTTCCTTTTGTACTCTCGATGTTTTGTGTTGTGATGTTAATGTGTATTAAAATATGGAATGTGGGTGTGTAGTCGTCGATGTATTACTAGAAAATAGCATTGGCCAATAGATAGTAATAGACGTTGGACAAATATCGTTGGGCCAGACGTTGGAGACAATGTGTGGAGCCGTCGTAAGAGATATTTAGAAGATGATCTTCTGTTTAACACGAACGTTATAAATATAAATGGACAGATTGAGAAGTCCGACTTATGGGCCACTGAGCCGGTCAAGAGTTCAACAGCCAACGCCAACATCAGTCCAATTATAAATTTCTGTAAATTTATATAAAAGGTCTACTAGATCATCATATGTATCATATAGCAATTCCAATAAAATTGCATACTAACAACGAATAGATAACAAACTTTTTTTAAGCTTTGATTCGACTTCTACAACAAGTGCCTGCAACAAAGAGTTTGTAGGGTACAAGTTCTATTAACAAAAACAAGCAAACTCTTTGATAACAAAATTGCACAGCAAGGGACAAGCATGCCCAAGCTAAAAAACCAGGATGAACCACACCTAGAATATCAAGGTGCTGTTATACAGATCAATACCTGTGGCGCGGTGGGAGTGTATCCGACTGCTACGCAAGAGGTCGTGGGTTCGATCCCCACCCAGGATAAAACTTTGTGTGATGAGCACTCTATTCACTATCACTATTATCTTCTCTCGTCTCTTTAAAACAACATTACAAGTTCTAAATTAGAGTTAGGAAACAAACATTCCTAACGCACACATATTATAATTGCAGTGGCAACATTACAAAACAAATTGTCCTAAGAGCGGCGCCAGCGCTTAATTGCTAACAGATTACAAAACTCAACACAAATGTACGAATTATTTGTGCTTTATGTTTGTATGTAATGGGTTACTGTGGTTTTGTATCATTCATATAAAAATATAAATTTATTTATATAAAGGTAGGTATAATAACAAAATTACTATTACACAGGAATTTTGGGCCTATGCTGAAGAGCAAGACAATCAATAACAAAATTATCGGTGTCAAATACGTAGCATTAAGTACTTATTATAAATAGTTTAATTAGTAAAAATAGTTTATAGGATGCCATGTATTTTAAATAATAACAAAATTGTAGCGAAAATCCACAGAACACAATCTATTATCTTTGCGAAAACGAAAATCATTTAACCGATATTGAAATTAAGTACCTTCATAATACGGTTTGAGAGACAGCCCTATGACAGAAAAAAGTACGAACGGACAGACTGCAAAGTCTGTATTAAGCTTACGTTAGCAGAAGTTATTTATTTATTTATTTAAAAGCTTCCTGCATATACACTGCAAAAGGCGGACTTAATGCCATATAATAGGCATACTACGACTACCTCTGTGGCGCGGTGGGAGTATGTCCGACTGCTACGCAAGAGGTGTTCGATCGCCACCAAGGATAAAACTTTGTGTAATGAGCACGATGGTTTATTCTGTGTCTGGGTGTTATTTATCTATAATATGTATGTATTTAGAAATATATAAGTATGTTTATCAGTTGTCTGGTGTCCATAGTACAAGCCATGCTTAGTTTGGGATCAGATAGCGTTGTGTGAGTTGTCCCAAGATATTATTATTATTATTATATACTCTACCAGTCAACCATTAAGTGGTTGAAAGATAAATGTGGCGGAAGACCCTTTATATCGGAAACACGTGGAGGTATCCAGTCGAAACTAAAAGTATGTACCCAAATCTCCAGTCCCTTAAAGCTGTAAAAAATCTTCTAACTTAAAGTAAAATTGAGCAGCTACGGAATCCAACATTGTGAGTGACCCTATATGCACTTGCCCAGTTTATTTAAAAGAAGATGTAGATCATTAAAATACAAAAAAAAAAGCATAATCTTGTACCTGACCGCACATCAATAGGACAGTTACTGGTAAATGCAACTACGGCCATCACACCTGATCACAAAGACCAGTTTCGGAACAAGTGGTCCGAAAAATCCTGCGTTTGTGTCGGATGTCTGCGTGAGCGTTGATCGAAAAGCACGCAGCTCTCTCGCTATTTAGAGCTGATATTTACGTCAACTAGCTTTCGCCTGCGGCTCCGCCCGCGTGGATATCATAAACTATCCTATGTCCTGTTCCAGAACTCAAACTATCATCATCATCACCAGCCTGAAAACGTCCACTGCTGAACATAGGCCTCTCCTAAGGACTTCCACAGCGACCGATTTTGAGCAGTCTGCATCCAACACCTCCCTGCTACCTTAATCAGGTCGTCAGTCCATCTAATGGGGAGCCGTCCTGCACTGCGTTTTCCAGCTAGTGGTCGCCCCTCAAGAACCTTCCGTACCTACCCATCTATAGTCGGTTCTGCGAGCGATGTGGCCTGCCCATGGCTACTTCAACTTATGAGCTATGTCGTTAATTTTAGTGTTTTTTCTTTTAAAGAAGACTCCCGCAGTTGGGTAAAGGCCCTGTGTTGCGGGGCACTTTACAAACATACAAGTCACGGACACAAAGAACACCCAGACTCGGAACAACAATTTGTAGATCACACAAAGTGGTGTCCCGTGTAGGAATCGAACCCACGACCTCTTGCGTAGCAGTCGGACACACTCCCACTGCGCCACAGAGGCTGTGTTACTGCGAATATCCTCATAATGGATTCTGTCGCGCAAAGAAATTCCAAACATAGCTCTTTTCATAGCACGTTGAGCGACTTTGAGTTCAAACTATATCCATACCAGCTCTCATATAAATCGGTTTAGCCGTTTAAACATGTAAACGTAACAGACAGATAAGTCAGAGGTACTTTGATATTTATAACATTGCATAGTTTAGGTAAGCTGACTCAGTGGCGACCAAGCAGATCAAGATATCAGTGAGGCTAAGCAACCATACCACTGTCGCTCCATGATGGGTAACCGATTTCAAAAAAATGGCAAATCGCTCCGTGCCTGGGAGAGATGATGTTAAGCAGTCGGTCCTGCGCCCAATCTCTCCAATCGTTTCGGATTTACGTCTCATCGGGCTACGAGTTTGTGAGAATACAGAGTACACTTGTGTTTGTCTCTCACCTTAGTAGTTGGCTAGTCTCTTATAAGATTGGCCGCCGTAACCGACATCGAGTAGGAGACCATGCGGCGACCGAATCAAGAAATTCCGTAACGAAAATAAAACCTAACACTCCGCCTACCATGTAGCTCGGCCGAGCGTTCGCTTAACATATATATATATGGTACGACTGTACGAAGCTCGCACGGATCGAGACGAGCTGCTCCGAAATGTATAGGAAAGAAAAAAATCTGCATAAATAAAAAATAAATAAATAATTATAATTGCATAAGTTGATAAAAAATGCTATGCAATAGCTTTACCGCGGCAGACCCCGAGTGCCACACATTTTTTTCTAGACTATGGTGGTTTACAGGTGTTATCAATTATTCAGTTACAGCATATTCTGCCAATACAAAATAATAATTTAAATCAGTTATTAATTATTTAAATTATTAGTTTATATAATTAATAACGCGCCTCTGTGGCGCGGTGGGAGTGTATCCGACTGCTAGGCAAGAGGTCGTGGGTTCGATCCCCACCCAGGATAAAACTTTTTGTGATGAGCACGATGGTTTACTCTGTGCCTGGGTGTTATTTATCTATAACATGTATGTATTTAGAAATATAAATATGTTTATCAGGTGTCTGGTTTCCATAGTACTCTGCTTAGTTTCATAACGGATATCAACGGATCAGATAGCGTTGTGTGAGTTGTCCCAAGATATTATTATTATTATACCGTACATTATATAGTAGGAACATATAAACCGTTACTCTTATAAACATTCTAATTAAGAGCAACTCGACCGCTTCATTAGTCGTACGAAGCTGATTACACGTCCTTATCATGCACATGTATGTAGGAAGCCGACAGCGGACAGATCCTATCACTTAATTGTTCCATCATTTATTGATGCAATCTGTGACAACTTATTGGCGTAGAGCAATCTGCTGATAGTTAGTTGAGTTTTACATAATTTACCGATAGGAAGCTGGGTTTTATCTACGTGAAGCGAGTGTGAGGAATCTAGGATGAGGTTCAGCAATATTATTACTGACTGGTGTATAGATGGTTTACCATTTTCATTAAAGACAAAATAAGCAGGAGCGACATGTGCATCTGATTGCCTCTACAACGGGTCAATTTACGTATCTAAAGCAGTGCAGTTGTAGTTCAGTTGCAATTAAGTTTCGATTAAAACGGCCCTTTTCGTATTCTTGTAACTTTGGGATCGATCTTAAAAACGCTCGCGCACCGTACTATAATGTCGTTTTTGCGATCTCGAGATGCATACTTGTCACAAGCGTATTTGAGATCGATCCCAAAGTTACAAGAATACAAAAATGGCCGTTTTAATCGAAACTTAACTGCAACTGAACTGTAATTGCACTGCTTTAAATACGTGAATTGACCCCCAGTTGTGTCGTATTGAGTGCTCTTGTGTTTGCGTATATAGTTGTTTAAAGTTGCGCTATTGTATCTTCTGTGATCAAGAAGGAGGGTTATTAGGATTCTTTAAACGTACGTAAATACATGTATAGTGCATCAATGTATCTCAGTATTGAAACATTGAAATCCTATGGATGGGGCACTGGACTTCCTCAATACAGGCTACCTTAAGCAGCCTATCAGTATATAATTATAATTATATTATAATTATATTGTGTAATTGAGTACTATGAAATGGAAATAAAAATTATTATTATTTGCCTGCCTCTGTGGCGCGGTGGGAGTGTGTCGGGCTGCTACGCAAGAGGTTCCGATGAGAGAAGATGGTTTATTCTGTGTCTGGGTGTTACATAGTACAAGCTAAGCTTAGTTTGGGATCAGATAGCGTTGTGTGAATTGTCCAAAGATATTATTATTATTTAAATGCAAAGTACGGTGAAACAGAATTTCTGCAGTAAGTCCTTTTAACAATTCGCTGGTTATTTTTAATTAAAAAATCTGTATCACCTGTTTTTATATATCTAAATCTATGACCGTTTTAAATACCTGCCCACCCAAAGCCGTTAAAACACGAACTAGTAACTCTCCTCATACAGTTATTAGCGATTCTAAGGCCAGATACATACGAATCAACTCCCGAGGGCTATCGCATATTCTTAAATCTCGCTGTATCTCAATCATTAATCTATAACTGGATGCATGCGAGATGCGCCTAGAACGCTACTATCCTACAAGGCGGTGTTGCTACCGTGTGTCCGTAACCTATATAGTGACAGCGATTTCCTAGAAGGGGTATAAAACATTTTTCTTTAATGAGTTTTGAATTGGTTTATTTTATTAACGGTATGTAATTTTATTGTATTGTTACACATTGGTTTCCCGCGGCAAGTCTTTTGATTGTTGATTTATGAAGTTCAAATAAACATTCCTTACATAATGTGACGATTGAAAAAAGTGCGACAGGTTGATTGATATATTGTTCAATCACATTTCAAAACAATTTCTTTACGTTTCTCTTGGCTTTTTAGAATGGGCAAGTAAGGTCTGTGTCTCCCCCAAGTATTTCAAATACTGCACACTCAGAGCTTTTAAGACTGGGCTGTTTGTCTAGTGGTTAGTGACCCTGACCGCTAAGCTGGAGGTCGTGGGTGTGATCCCCACCCAGGATACAACTTTGTGTGATGAGCACGATGGTTTATATAATGTTTGGGTGTAATTTATCTATAATTTGTATTGTGAGACATATATATATATATACAGGGTGTAACAGAAAGGTGTGGTCATATTCAAGGATTGGTATGTGCTCATGATACTGAGTGCACATACCTAATTTTATCAAAATCGGAGTACCCTAAAAAAATATTTATTATTTTTTCATTCGTTTATTTATGAATGAAAAAGTTATTAATTAAAAAGAGTATAACTTAAAAAGTTCTATGCCGTAATAATCCAATCGAATTTTGTACCAGGGGAGGTATAATTCTTATGCTATACACATTTCACTACTGAATTTTGAGAAAAACAATATGCTATGACTATGTAATAATCGTGCAACCAGCTATGGCGCCATGATAGGTGCAATACTGATAACATACCCTATCCGCTGCTGAAATTTGACCACACCTTTCTGTTACACCCTGTATATTTTTTTTAAAGATAACTAGCAATGTGGGATTGCAGGTCCTACATTACTAGCAATCCTGTTAACCCCTGTAGCTAAAGCTCATTGGCTTGTGTTAGGAAATGGGTTCTTGTCGGTAGTATAATGGGTAGGATTCGATTAGTATGCGTATCAGTTGTCTGGTTGCGATAATACAAGCTCTGCTTAGTTTGGGATCAGATGACATTGTGGGAGATATCCCAAAATATTATTATTATTAAGGTTTGTATTTCCCACACCAAAGTATTTCACACTCAGAAACAGAAGTCGCTATAATAACAATATAAAACTATACATATTTCAATTCAACAAAGCATCACGGTGAATATCTTGTTCTTTAATGATAATCACAAATAATCAAATTGGAACAATTTTGCTAATTCGGTTTCAATATTGACTGTACGGACACTGACTGTGAAGCCGTGTGGTACCCGCTTAAGAATAGTACCACCCCATTTCTTTCCGTGGGTATCGTCAAGGCGACTAAGGTATTTCCAACCAGAGGACGGGTAGCAGTGTCCTCGGAGTACTTCGAAGCCTTACGCCAATCCGCTCGCCAAGCGTGGCGATTATGGCAATTACCCCAGGATTTATATAAGAAGGTTCTACTGGGGAGACCCATGCGCAATAGTGGGACACCATATGGGTTGATATGAGTTGACTGTACTTCAACAGTTAGCGTGTATTTATGTTTCACCTTGCATCCCTAATCTGAAAATGGTGTCATCATAAATAAAACTCAACATTCCAAAATTCAAAGTTGTAAAATACAGAGATCGTCAACCGTTAATTTGAATACGGAACCTATCAGCGATTGTCCGGAGGGCGCCACAGTCGGTACTCTAATAAGCGTCGGCGGCGCCCGCGCACAGCCTGGCATACATTCCCTCCCTTTATTAGCAATTCTGATATGCGAAAGCGATATTGTGGTCTCATAAGAGGAACTTAGTATCGAGCGCGCCATTTCATTTTATCACATAGA
Organism: Herminia tarsipennalis; assembly: GCA_945859575.2. Classification (NCBI taxonomy): domain Eukaryota; kingdom Metazoa; phylum Arthropoda; class Insecta; order Lepidoptera; family Erebidae; genus Herminia; species Herminia tarsipennalis. Next base: position 18,295,357 of record OX243846.2, on the reverse strand, counting down.
TATTATACAGATACTGCATTTAATAGAATGTTGGAATTACCAACCGATACAACCTTATTGGCCACATAAACTCGTTTGACGTAATAAGCCGCGAGTTTCATATATTTGTCGGACAAATCGATCGTTTCGGAAGGATTATTACGTATATAGCCCGTTCTGTTATAACATATTTTGTTTTTAGTGTTAAATTATCATTTTACTTATTACAAAGTGTGTTTGAATAAAGTATGTATGGAAATTTTGTTCTCGCGTAGAATGCTTATTATCTTAGCAATTGCTATATGAATGGGACAGTCGAGTTTATACCAATGTACTACTGAGTTTATTTTGTATGGTCGCAAAATAAATTCTATCGTACGAAGAATTTCTACTAGTCGTTTAGATAAAACGTTTATGTTGAATAAAGTAATTTATATATTTTATTTGCTATTTATGTATTTGTGTTTGAATGTGTGAGATGGCTTCCTTTGATAATATCGGTATTGATCATAAACTTGTAGTGTAAGAATAGGTAGTCGGTCAAAAGTTGTTTACCAATACATGTTTTGGTACTACAACATAACTCTAACAAAAAATAAAAATGCCAATTAAATTTCCCTAAGATGAGCGGTGATGAGCAAATGTTCTGGTCATATTTAAATTTATTGTTTTTAAACTTTCGCGATATCTATACATATTATATATATTTCGAGACTTAATCGCGTGAATTATTTAAAGGTACGAACCTTTTATTTACCCGACGTTTCGATCGAATTGCACCGGTCGTGGTCACGGGTCGACTGATGGCAGCAAGCGCCGGGTAGCCTAATGGCTAACGCATCGGTCTCGCAATCGTGAGGTCGCGGGTTCGAATCCTACCCATTATACTACTGACGTGAACCCACTTCTAACACAAGCCTTTGAGCTTAGCCGGAGAGGTTAACAAGATTGCTAGTAATGTGGGACTCAATTCTCACATTGCTAGTTATCTTTAACACAAATATATATATATATAAATATATGTATTATGTTTCAAAATTTCAAAAAAAAAAAGTGGAGCTTCAGTAATTTTTCTACCCCTGGGTTCCGTGGAATCCCCTTTCGGAAAGGCTGATCTAGGGATCTTTAATTATTCATGATCAGTATTACGGTATTACGGTACAAATAAGAAAGAAGGTATAGATTTGTACAAAATATAAATATTGACTATAACTTATGCTTAGGCTCACGTTAAGTTTGTAGAGCTTCCCACTTCCATAGAGTTTCCTGAAATGAATTCCTATCTTGGCCTACACCACAAAAGAATCTCTGCAAAATTTCAAGTCTCCATGTCCAAGAGTTTCGGTTGAACGTCGTGTGGACGTGACTCCTTATTTGAATGACATGATTCCTTATTTTAATAAATTAAAGCAAAGAAAATTCTCTTTAAAAGACATTACTTTTGTAGTAATGTCTTTTAAAGAGAATTTTCTTTGACTAATCTTTTAAAACACATTAATTTTCACATTAAAACAATTTTCTTTAACAAATAATCACAAAAGTTTTTAATATCCGACCACGAGTTTGCCACCCCATCATGCGAATATTCATTAAGATTGGAAACTCAAATGATTAGAGCATGCCGTTAAGCGATTGATCAATAAAGAGATATGGCATATGCAGATGTGTACTCGCCCCTACCGAATACGGAGTGTGCACAGTTAGACTCATGTTGTGATATGATATAAGATGTTGAAGACTTGGAACTGCCGCCTAGCTTTATTTGTTTTTTTTTTCAAACAACTCAGGATTTAATTAGACAATCATTGACTTGGTTTTACGAAATAAAGATCAGATATTTGAGCTTGAGTTTGTATTATTGCCATAACTGGTCGTCAATCTAGCTTTACATAATAGGTATTTCCAGCTATTGGTAGCCTATGTACCTACACTTGGTTCTCCTAAACTACGCAATGGATTTTGACGCAGTTTTCACTATCAGATAATTTCTTCTGAAAGGTTTATACCTTTTTATAAGGTGTATAGATAGTAGAAAAATTTAGATACGAAACCATATATTATATTAATAACCATAATTCTTAATTATTAGTAACTTCAAAATAATATGTAGGGGCAAAAGTATTTTCATATTTTGAATGTATTGTTAGTAATCAAACCTCTTTGGTTGTACTGATTGTAACTGGCTGATCTTAATACGAAGTATAAAACCATGCAGGAACTAGTTATTTTTTATAATAAATAAAAAAAAACTAGTTCCCGCCATTTTTCAATTATTTTTGAAGCAAGCAAAATGAACGTATGTGACGAAGAAATTCGGTACGTTTAAAAGTTTTATTACAAAATAGGTAATAATGCGACTGTGGTGCCGGCTTAAGAATAGTACCACCCCATCTCTACCCGTGGGTGTCGTCAAGGCGACTAAGGGATTTCACCCCTGAGGACGGGCAGCAGCGTCCTCTGCGTACTTAAAGCCTTACTGCGATCGCCAACCCGCTCGCCAAGCGTGGCGATTATGGCAATTACCCCCAGGATCTACATACTAGTAGGTTCTACTGGGGAGACCCGTGCCCAGCAGTGGGCCATCTTATGGGTTGATATGTAATAATGCGACAAACGCCGCTAAAAAAATTTGTGCGTGTATAAATATGAGTAGCACAAAAGTGGTTCAAGCGTTTCAAGTTTAGCAATTTTAGTGTGAAGGATGAGGCTCGCTCTGGACGCCCTCTTACGGGTAAAATCAGTGCCATCTTTGAAAAAGTGGAGCAGTATCGACATATTAGTAGAAGAAGTGGATATTGATCACAAAACAGTTCTACGTCATTCACAAAGGTCTGGATACAAGAAAAAACTTGATATTTGGTACACTGAGAGAAACTAAATGCAAAGTGTGTCAATGCAAAGAACACTGTGAAAACTACCTGTCAGATTTTTTTGATCAAAAATCTCAACATTTCTACAGCAATGAGATCATAGCACTACTTACAAGATGGCAACAAATCTTCAATCAAAACGGCACATACATACTATAAATAAATAAAAAAAATACCTTTAAAATATATTTTTCTTTGTATGAAAAATACGAAAATACTTTTGCCCCGACCATATATAAATTCTTGGGAGTTTGAGATAGCAAATATATATTTATTTATTTTTGAAGGACCGGCAATCTTTCTAACAGCGAAATAGAGGGCCATGAAATGAAGAATCGTTTTGATTCTTTTTATTGGAAAAAAAATATCAGTAGTATTTTATTGACCTGCGTGGCCTTGAATTACTCACATACAAGATCTTACTGTATAGAATGTGTGTCCGTTGGTTTAACCGAACATTTATTACATGGTCCGGTTAATGAGGGGTATTAATCAGACACTCGACTTAATTACACTCCTTTATTTTAAATACAGGTAGGTAAATCAATACACGCACCATTCTCGTTAATTCCATTTTAGGAATCAACGGGACAAGTTAGAGCTATGTATGGAATTGATTAAACACTTCTAGATATACTTAACAGTGTTTTCAAGATATCTCGTATTGAGTAACACATACCTACCTGTTTGTAATCAGGTATTGATCGCAAATTGAGATGAGCCTGTGGAAGTATCTGCAGCGTATTATATACTTGCAGTGAAAGTTTTGTATTTCTTTGACTATGCAAGGCATTTTTTTTTTTTAAAAGACGACTCTAGCATTAGGGTACGAGCCCCGTGTTACGGGGGACTTTACAAACATATAAGTTTTACGGACACAAAGTACACCCAGACCCGGAACAACAATTTGTAGATCACACAAAGTTGTGTCCCGTGTGAGAATCGAACCTTGTGTTGCAGTCGGACACACTCCCACCGCGCCACAGAGGCAGTCATTAAAATGATAACTGGGTAAGAACTTATTCACGATTTTTTTTCCGTGTTCACGGTAAGCCCTGTCAAACTCTTGTCATAAAGGTAAATGGAGAGCTGCGCTTAGAAATGCATCAAATGTGCGGCGGACATTTTCGGGCGCGCTGCGTATGCGCCTTGATGCATTTGTGAGCACCTCGCTATTTTTTTTTTTAATTTATTTAATAAACAATTTTATAATAATTAACACATAGTAAACTCGCTAAACTTAACGTTTAATGGCGAGATACGCTCTATTTTAACTTACTACTATCATGCATTATACCTACTATCTAGTTACAATTTGTACTTATTTACCTATATTTTATACATATAACAAGGCTGAGATCTAGTTTCTCAATGGCAAGAAGAAGATGTCTATCCGGCATTGAGGAACCAGTCCTTCAGTCTTGTCTTTATAACACCTTTGCTATACTTAGGATTTACCAATAAGACAAGATTTTAACAGAATAAAGACAGTGAATAACGACCTGGGACTTATTGTAACCACAGCTAACTTTTCACCGTGGCTTTGCGTTATTGAGTCGATCCCAAAGTTACAAGAATACAAAAATGGTCGTTTTAATTGAAACTTAACTGCAACTGCACTGCTTTAAATACGTGAATTGATACCCAGATTACCATCTGCATATTGTCATGGATAAAGACATTTGGCCTCGGTATTTTCAGAGGTATCTGCCATAAAAATGCACCACCAAAGGAATTGAAGCGTACCTATATAATGAATAAGTACCGACGTTTTTTTTTAAATGAAACCTAGCTTGACTGCCTCTGTGGCGCGGTGGGAGTGTATCCGACTGCTACGCAAAAGTCGTGGGTTCGATCCCCACCCAGGATAAAACTTTGTGTGATGAGCACGATGGTTTATTCTGTGTCTGGGTCTTATTTATCTATAATATGTATGTATTTAGAAATATATAAGTATGTTTATCAGTTGTCTGTTTTCCATAGTACAAGCTCTGCTTAATTTGGGATCAGATACCGTTGTGTGAGTTGTCCCAATATATTATTAAGATATTATTAGCTAAATCGATTTATCGCCCCTAAAATCCCTGCATACGAAATTTCATGAAAATCGTTGGAGCCGTTGCCGAGATTCAGATTATATATATAGGTTTATACCAAAGCTATCGACATAGCCTACTGGATTAGCAAGCTGAAGTGGCAGTGGGTTGGCCATAGTAGCCGAAGAACCGACAACTGTTTTGGTAAACGAGTTCTTGAGTAGAGACCGCGTCTCGGCAAACATAGTGTAAGGCGCCCTCAGGCCAGGTGGGGTGATGATTTTCGCAAAACGGCTGGCAGGAGCTGGATGCGAGAAGTCGAAAATAGAACAAAGTGGCGTGCATTGGACTGCGATAGGCTGGTGATGATGATGATATAATCTATCTTTATATGTTTGTTTAAAAATATAAAATTGACGCCATTACTATAATCACAACATAAAAAAATACAGCCTATAGGTACCTACCTCCTTTTTGCTATACTTATACCTAACATTATGTGGCAAAAAGACTTGTTACCTTTTTGCATATCCTTGGTCTCAGATGATTGATCGGTTTGATAACTTCTCATTACCGTCGCCATTTGTAATGAGGCACAAATGACAGGAAGGCTGCATTGTTACAACAAGCTTTAATTTTGATAATAGTGCAAAAAGTGAGGTAAGTGGAGTAGGAAAAAGTGATAAGCAGTGTTAAACTGCCAGTTAGTAATCTCAGACATACAAATATTACTTCTTTTTAGGGTTCCGTAACCTAAATGGCAAAAACGGAACATTTGTAGTTTCGTCATGTCCGTCTGTGTGTCTGTGTGTCCGTATGTCACAGGCATTTAACTCAAAGACTAATCAGTGAATATTGATGAAATTTGGTGAAAAGGTGTCTTGTAGTAGCCGCTACTTACTTTGATAGCTAAATAATAAAAATAAATATTTTTAGGGGGGGGGACCCCATACGTGTAACAGAAGCTGTTTTTTTTTTAGCAAACATCATCTAGTGGCACTCGGATGTACCGTCATTGAGTTATTGTAGAAAAACTGTGTTTCTCAACTAAAGGGTGTAAGTGCCATGAACATATGCTTTTCTGCTGATGCAATTATTCAAGGCTGCGGAACCCTACACTGAGCATGGTCCGACATGCTCTTGCCCGGTTTTTTATTTATATATGTAGGTACTAGAAATTACTATAATGACCAACTAAGGGCAGCTACAATGTAGCAAAACTACAAGTAGGTATAATGCCACATGAAAAAATAATGTAAAAATTACTTGATTGTCTATGCCAACTAAAAAAAGTAACAAAAAGAAAACCAAAATGCTTATCGAAACCGCACACTCCCTCGTATGCAAAAAAAATGGTTACAATTACATAAAAACCACATTTATCAAGATTACATTTGTGGTGTTACCATATTATTTTCCGAAGGTGTATTATTTCTGTTCAAAAGACAATAATTCACGCATTCAAATTGCGCGCCGCCATTTTTTATATCGCGTGTGTTTCGCGCCTTTTTCGGGTGCGGGCGCGTTCCTAATAAAATTAGGCTCGGGAATGTAGACATATGAATTTTGTAGATGTTATGTTAATATTTACACAATCAAATATTTTTTTTAGAGTGAAACAACGGTTTTGTATGATGTTAAAATTACTCAAGCAAATAGTAAACAGATCACAAACCTCAACCATGTAATTTATACTTACAATAGGTGAAGCGTGAATGAAATTAAGTAGTCAAAAGTTGTCATATGGTTGTCATACATTGACAACCAAATAAGGAAAATAAATACTTGAAACAGAAATGGGCAAATCCAAATAATTGTAGTAAGAGACAATTAGAAAAAAAAATCTATACTAATATTATAAAGGGTTTGTTTGTTAGTTTGGACGTAGTAATCTCAAGAACTACTGATCCAAATTGAAAAAATATTTTACTGTTGGATAGATCATTTATCGAGGAAGGCTACATGCTTTATAATATCACGCTACCACTAATAGGAGCGGAGCAACAATGATAAATGTTGCAAAAAAGGGGAAAATTGAGGCAAACGAAGTTGCCCGAGACAGCTAGTAAATAATAATTACAGGATGCTCAGACAGTTTTTTCTGCCACCGGCCTGTGGGTGAAAAATGAAATACTCTTTGAAAGCTCTTTTAATAGAGACCTTATTAGAGTATTTCATCCTTCTTTCATAGAACAAGTAGACGGCACCGGTAAATTTAAAGTTACTTACTTATTATATAGTTTTACACCGACCTCTGAAATTTTAACACCAAAACAGCACGCCACAATGTTTATAAACACCCTGAAAATTTCAAAAAAGCAACTCAAACAAAATGACAATCCCACCATTTCTTATAACACTATCTACCGAACCATTTACACAGCGAGGGTACACTGACAAAGAAAAATCCCAGTCATTTGCCTGTTCTATCCGTTGCTCGCTCTACGCGAACACAGACCATAAATTGTTGGATTCGTTTCTTGTCTTTGCTTCGCCCAATGTTGATTTAACATGGTTTTAGTCTTATTGATTCTTTATTACGTAAATACTCCCGTATTGTCTATGCGCACGCAACTTTTGTATGTCTTTTAATTAATATAAGGGTGCAATTATTTGTTGTTCTATTATTATGTGTTGGCACGCTAGGTATAGATTGATATCAAATTGTATCAATTTATCAGTCATGATTGTCGTTTTAATAATTAAGTTTTATTCAATATTCGTGCAATATCAATAAACAATATATACAACTCAACAACGGATAGAGATAAGGTATGGTGTAATCCGTGTAATACTGGGTGGCGCAAAAGTAAAGACCCTATTTGGTTCAGCTATAACATTTTTTCTAAATTAGAAAACTAGATTTAGATTTTTTTAAATGTATATTTGTGCCATTAAATTTCGTACCATTAGGATTTAAAGATGATGTCTTTTAAATGGTGACCTCCAGAGTTGATACACATTTGAGCCCTATTTATGACATTTTGCATAACTTGCCGTAACACTTCCTGCGATATGTTCGTTATTTCTTGACGAATGTTTTCTTTTAGAGCTGCGAGAGTCTGTGGCTTGTTCACAAACACCCGAGATTTCAAAAAACCCCAAAGAAAGAAGTCTGCACTGGTCAGATCGGGTGATCTTGCAGGCCAAGGCAAATCGCCAAAACGAGAGATAACTCGGCCTGGAAAAGCGTCCCTCACTAAGTCCATAGTGTCGCGCGCTGTGTGTGCCGTAGCGCCGTCTTGTTGAAACCAGATGTGCTCCAGCCCCAATTCGTCCAAACTGGGTATCAAAAACTCACGTAACATGGTTCTGTAGCGTTCTCCAGTGACAGTTATCGCATTGCCTCCAGCGTCTTCGAAAAAATAGGGTCCGATCACTCTGTCAACACAGATGCCACACCATACAGTAACTTTTAGTGGGTGTAGAGGTGTTTCTTGAATAATGCGCGGATTATCAGTGCCCCAGAACCGAGTATTCTGCTTATTGACATGCCCTGAGAGATGGAAATGCGCTTCGTCACTCATAACCAATTTTGAAGGAAAATCATCCTCTTCAAGGTTGAGGTTTATGACGCGTTGGCAGTAATCTAGACGAGCTCGGTGGTCAGCAGGCAGCAGCTGATGAGTCATTTGAGTTTTATACGGGAACATCTTTAAGTCTTTCACCAAAATACGCTGCAGGGTCCGTCTGGAAATGCCCAATTGCGTGGCACGTCGCCTCGTTGATGTTTCTGGACACTCTTCCACATCTTCGCGCACAGCATCGATATTTTCAGCTGAACGGCCTGTTCTTGGTCTCCCAGACTTAGGTCTATCCAATGTTGAGCCAGTTGCTTCAAGGCGTGTGGCAAAGCGTCGAATTGTGCGACCAATCGGTGCCGGACGGTGGGGAAATCGTCGACGAAATTCACGTTGTGTTCTTATCACTGATGAATTATTCCGTAAGAACATTGACACAATTATTCCACGTTCTTGGGGAGTAAAACGGTCCATGTTTATTTTCAGTGTATTTTACATTTGTTCACTACACAATTTTCAACAACAGAATGACAGAAAATGTCATATAAAAAAAAAAAAAGTATTTTCTTTAGTGCCCGTACTTTTGCGCCACCCAGTATAATAATATATTTATTTCAGATAATATCTATATTTTTACCCGACTGTAAGGAAGGGTTATGCGCGCGTATCATGTAATATGTATGTAATATTCTTTATTACCTCATATCTCACAAACCACTGGACGGATTTATACAATTAATGACATTATACATAAACATTATAAATTCTATATTTTTTTAAATTAAACATACATTTTTATTTAAAACTAGAATTACAGTAGATACTAATTGCCCATTATAATATACATCCACTTTTGCTAGACTGGACAATCAAAACGATCAGCAATCATATTTAGCATACAAGGCCGTAATTAGAAAAGAGACATTGCATTTTTTGCCATACCAATAGCTTAAGGATTTTGTTTATGTTGTATGTTGTTGTATTGGGTTCGCCTGTAATACAATGTATGTTCTATTGCTAAATAAAAAAATAAAAATCTGATTCGTTGCCAATTAGACGCAACTTTCTTGAGCATGATGGCATGAAAGTCGTCTGTGTGTGCCGTCCGTGTGTGCCTCTATGAGTCGCACTAACATTCTAAAGATGTTGTTGTACTGGACACGTAAAATCTGCCGCCCAACGAGTATGCCTTACTCATAGTCCGCCCGAATAAAACGATTGGCAAAATGCCTTACACAGAATTATTTTAACTTCTTCAGTACAATGCGTGAACCTGATGCCGGTAACTAAATTGTCATTTTTAATATTGTTTCAAGAGTGAACCAAATATATGATGTAAAATACACATGTGAAATAGTAATTGAGCGCATACATTGTATGTTAACAATGGTACGCGTAAAATTAATAGATAAAATTTGTGCATTTAAAATTTGAATAATTTCGAATCATTCGATTTTATCGACATTTTTAGGAACCCGTAGCCAAAATGGCAAAAACGGAACCCTTATGGTTTCGTCATGTCCGTCTGTCTGTCTGTCAACAATAGTGTCTGAGCATCATGGTAATCTCACGATTAGAACGATGTTCAAACGCTATTGTTTGATTTCTTAAGTCGTGTCGTCTATGATCACTCTTACAGTAGAATACTTTAGTATGTAAATATTTTGAATATATCTATCAGATACAAAATTCTATCAACATTCGTCATTTATTGACACTAGACTAAACGGTGTCCAAATATGGTAATGATAATTTAAGTTCGTAAACTTTCGCTTTAATTTGTACACATTATAGAATTTTATAAGTGACGGGTCTTAATCGCGTAATTATTTTATGACTTATTACCTTTATTTTATTGCCCGACGTTTCGACCGTATTGCAATGGCCGTGGTCAGGGGTAAACGTAATAGTCACGTGATTAGGACCCGTAGCTTATAAAATTCTATGATACTATAATACCTTTATTAAAATATATATATTACGGGTCTTAATCGCGTGAACAATTTAAGGTAAAATACCTTGTTTATTGCCCGACGTTTCGACCGTATTGCAACGACCGTGGTCACGGGAAGACCAGTCTTCCCGTCAACAAGGTATTTTACCTTAAATTATTCACGCGATTAAGACCCGTAATATATATATTTTAATAATGTGTAAAAATCGCAAAAGTTTATCAACATTTACTATAATACCTTCCATAAATGGCTAGGCAATTTTTTTTTAGCAGGATGTTACTGTCCATTTAGACGTTTTTCTAAAATATTCATAGTTAATAATGAATGACTGCTACTCAATAGGACTCTTGTCATTTTATCTTATAAGATAACATGCCTAAACTCCTAAACAGATCTTGGTGAACTTCGGCGTGTTTGTGGTGTGGGGATTACGAATAGGTACCTAGATTCAACTTTTTTTTATGTTATCCTCGCCGCTTAATCACCATAATTTAACGTACCCTTCATAACACATATGACATATTAAAGTTAAAAGCCTATATTAACTACTAACAAAAATATAAGTTATCTCCGTATCAGTAAAGGCTTTAATTAACACAACCTAGGTGTGATATAGGAGACAAGTTAATGCTAGATACTACCATTCTACCACAAATAAACAAAAACATAGAAGGTAAGTTTCAAACAAACGAGTTAGACCACCACACACATCGACCCCGTTCACCGACACGGAATCCCGGAACATCTTCGGAACAAAGACGTATCACATTCCTGATAATGGTGACACAGCATGTGACATGCAATTAAGATTACGACCTTAAATCTTGTGTGTCAAAGTAAATTTCAAAATGACATGATAAAACTTTGAATGATCTTCAAAGTTTTATCATGTCATTTTGAAATAATTATAATACTAGATCGACCGACTACCTAAAGTAGGAGGGATGAACTGTATGCAGAAGGGAAAATCTGGATGTTGTTGCGTAAATTGGGAGAGGCCTAGATTTGTCCAGCAGTGGACCGATAAAGTCTGATCTTGTTGATAAAATTTAGTATAGATGCAACGATCTGTTAAAATGATAAGATAAAAATCTTATCATTTTAAAATTTACTTTATGACGCATGTTTTAAAGTCGTAATTTTAATAGCAAGCTTTGTGGTGTGTTGCAGCGGTGATGCTACAATAAAAATGACCATAATTATACAGTGTCTAGTCTATGCATGCGAAATGAAGGATGCGTGCATTGCTCAAACGCGCATTGAAGCTTGACTTCTGTTTTCTCAGTGTTTTGTGGAAATATGTTCTTAATGTTCAACATCCGCTAGCAATCGAAAGTGTCATTCGGAGGAAACCTGACAACTTGACTTATCTAGAAGGCTAAACGCTACTTTAATTTTGAATTGCGTCGGTTGCGCTGTGGAAGGGCAAACGACTGCTGTGCAAGAGGTAGTGGATTCGTTTCCAATGCGGAACAAAATTTTACGTGATCTGTAAATATTTGTTGCAAACTTTGCGAGTAATTTTTGTCTATTAATTGTGAAAATGTTAGTAATTAATTGACTGTAAGTGTTTGTAGATAAAGTTTATAAATAGCATCAATTTTAGTAGTCTCTCGCAGCATATTGCTTCTACTCTAGTATATCTTAACGAAAGGAGACACAAAACGGTATTCTGTTCTTTTGCTTGTATCCTACGTTTGCTGTTCGGAACATGTTTTGGAACGAAGTTCCTTATCGCGCGTTGCGAAAGGAGGCTAGACGGAAAAAAATAAGACTAAAAGTTGTAACGACACTTTTTGCTATAGTAGTAAGCCGTGCAGCGTGCGCGTCTCTGTCTCTCTCTCTCTCTCCCTCTCTCATAGAAAGCAAGCCAGTTATTTTCGTTTCGTCTTTCTATTTCGTATTGAACAGTGTGGTGTCGCAACGATTATATAAAAATAGTCTTCACTAATTAATCGAAAGGAACTTCGTTCCATCCGGTTGTACCTTGACACCTCTCAAGTTTTTTATCTGAAAAACACATAAAATGGTGTTCAGAACAGTAATGGAATTGATAACACTACGAAAAACCGAAATACAGTTTACAGTCTGGAGCTAGGTTTATCATTTACCATGTTCATAATTATCGTCTTTAAGGATTAAAACTAAATGATTTCATAGTTCATAAGTGACATTACCAGAGTAATCCTAACTTATCTGATAATATTGGCACTATTTAACATACGTCTGTACTGTAGGCGATTACAGTCAAACAGATGTAGCCTGTACAAAGAAATAGAAGTGTTATTATACAAAATTAACCTGGTTCTAAGCAACGTTAAAAAAAATATAATTTAAACAGCTAAAAATTGAGAGAATCCTCTTTTTTTAAATATATATATATATATGTATATATTTTTAATGATTTGTAACGCATCCTATAATACCTAATACCTACCATGAGTTTTCAATAAATTATAAAACAATCTCTCTAAATATCTGGCTGCCTATATGTATACAACATTTCTCTGTATTGGTGCAGCGGTTTAGCTATAAATAAGCCGCAAACAGACAATCTGCCAAAAAAATAACTTTACCTTTACCTTAAACGTCTACGTAATCATGCAAATTGGAATTTTTGATATGTGAATTTCTGAATAGTCACTATGCCCATAACCCTCACATTTTTTTTATTTTTTTTTATTTTACAATTTTAGGGAAACTTACCGCTAGTTAAAATACAGTACAAAATTTGAGTATCATGATGAAGGCCAATTATGAGTTTCCACTGTTATATTTACCAAATCTAGCCTCCATATGTTACAAATTAGGGCTTTTATTCATTCAAACGTTTAAATGAATTTCCGAAATCTCGTTAAAAATTTCACTATAATAAATTTAATAAAATAATGTCAATCTTCATAGAATACTAACTCTATGCGAGTCTACGTCGCGACATGTCACTTGAATGGACGCCCGTATTCCAACTATTTACATATTTAATGACACGGAACGTCCGTCGCGAGCGTTCCCTTAATGAGATACACTATCAAGTTAGTAGTGAAAGCACTGTGTCTCTTAACTATTGAGTTCAAAAAGGGTTAAAAATCTTTCAAAGTTGCTAGCATTTTGTTAACAGATTTCAATTAAAATCTCATTTTTGAACAACTCAGGTAATCTTCAAGTTTTAAACGATTCAGGTAAATTTTAAATTTCAACTAAAATGTTAAAAATAGTGTGTGACATTTGTAATACTAGGCTACTCCCACCACGGCACCACCCGCGTAATGTTGTTTAATGCGGTTATGATCAAAATCGACTCAGTAATTGAATACATAGATTAACTCTTACATGCAAACTTTTTAACTTCATAATAAAAATATACCTAATATTTTTTATATTATTTGAGTGTATTAAGAGAAAGGTAAATTATAGAAATTACCCGTGGGTATAACTGTTTCAAAATTATGTCATAATTTCTTTTTACCACTGTCAATTACATTGCCATTTAGATATCATTTTAACGCTATTATGATATCATTGAATGGTAAGCTAAGCTTGCAGGGCACAAATTAACCACAATCGATTAGGATGTTTAGGTTCCAAATGATTCATCTTATTTGGTCGCGATTCATCAAAAAGGATTCAAACTAGATTAGGCCATGATGTAATTTGGATCCCTTTGATAAACTACTACTTTAGTGCTTCCATTAAAGAGCACATTAATAGCGAAACCGATTATAACATCATAACAATACTCCCTAAGCGCATTATTTACCACCATATAAGCAAACAAAACCATTATATCCAACTAATTCAAAACTTAACAATTCAATTTTCATTTTGTAAAATAAAATTTATTATCCCGGCTATTCACTATTGAAAACGGAGTATTCATATCCTAATATCAAAGGCAAGTCAAGTCACACATGGTTCCATAATGAGGCCACAGCGATTGTCATTGGTACCCTATTGTTTACTTTATATGGTGGCGCTACTGTGCGCTTTCGGACTTGTCTAAATAGGCATAGATCTATGCTAGCGGCATCGCTTTAAGAAACATCCAATATTTATTGACCCATCCTTATCTTATGAAGCAAATGTAACAGTTTGATACGAAAAGGTCTTGTGTAGTTGGTTACCTTTTTGAACTGTTACGTATGTTGAACATTGTCAAAGTTAGGGCTTTCTTCTTGTTTGTTGACTTAATTAGTAAGTTGGATATGTGAATGGCAGTGCAATGGCATGCTCCTAGAACATCGTTATATTGGAAATATGGGTGGCGTCGGCATTAACTCTAGTAAGATTTGTTCGGGTCGGGTTTCTTTATTTGTTTGTTTTATTTATGTCTTTAAAGGAGATGAATATTCATTTGGATATTGTGTTTTTATTTAAAAGTAAAAATTAATGCGTGAAATAATGATGTCGATTTTATACTATTACAATGTATTACAAACAGAACAAGGCGGTGATGTAAAACCCTCAAGAAAACCAACATATTCCTATATCAATCTGCAGTGGTGGTAAACTTGGAATGGGAATCGATGACTTAGATACCGTAACTAGACCTTCATTGGGAGTATATACAGCTGTTACGCAAGAGCAGCGGCGGTAACTTAAGGGCGCTTATCAACCATGAATTAACCAATGACAGTTCTCGAAATGGTCGCGGGTTCGATCACTGACGTGAACCCACTTCTAACTTAAGCTATTTAGCTAACTGGAGGGTAACCTGTCCAGTTACTAGTAATGTGGTACCAATTCTCACATTGCTAGTTAGTATTTAATAATAAACAACCGGGCAAGAGCATGTCGGGTCATGCTCAGTGTAGGGTTCCGTAGCTGTTGCCGTATGAAAAATTGAATAATTGCACCAGCAGAAGAGCGTATGTTCATGGCACTTATACCCTTTTGTTGAGAAACACAGTTTTTTGGCAATAACTCAATGACGGTACCTATATCCGATCTTGTCCGAAATGATTTTAGTTTAAAGTATTTATTAAGCGCTACCTTTGTGATTTTTTTCATATTTTGTATCTTATCTTTTGAACCGGACATAATTTATGCAACATTCAGAGCGATTAGGATTATTACCAAAAATACTCACTTAAAAACCTTAAAATGTTTTTAAAAGACCTGTCGAATGATTTGCCACACGTTGATGTTTGCTAAATTATTTTTTTCAGCTCCTATTTCACGTATAAAGTGCGCCCCCCTCCCCCCCCCCCCCCACAAGTATTAAGTAGCACCTTAGGCTTAATCAGCTGCTTAATATTCCTTGTGTAGTCTTTGAGTAAAATGCCTGTGACATGCGGACAGACAGACGGGCGAATGACGAAACTATAAGTGTTCCGTTTTTGCAATTTTGGCAACGGAACCCTAAAGAGAGTCGTGAGTTTGATTCCAATAGGGGACGTATGGAATTCGAACTCACGACTGAGGACAATGTATAATCCATAAATTTTTGTTCCAAGGCCGTGGTTCTTATATTTCTTACTTTAAGAGTATGTCTGGTAATATGACGTCACTTTCTGTGTTAAGTGAATCCATAATACGACGCTATTTTATGAAAGCGTCCATAAAGTGGGTTCCTAGTAAATACATCAAAGAGTACATAGCCAGCAAGTAGGTATGTACATCTATAGCAGTTACCGCACGCAGCTTCGTCACTTTGCCACGCAAATTGCTTTACTGAACGTTCACGACGAAGCGCCGAGACAGTTCTAGGGTACCGCATAAATTGGAACAAAACGTTTTCATCCACCTTTTTAAAAAATAAGAAATGCTCTCAAGGTCATCGACCGTGATTACTAGATGGTTCAACTTGTGAACAAAATGCTCCCCAGTGGAAAAGTCAAGCAATCCATACGATAAACTCTTACTTGGCATCATAACAGTTTTAACGGAAAATGAACCTTATATAACACTAGTTGGCTCAACCAACTGGTAGCATAAAGCCAACTAGTCGGTTAATCTGGCTAATCGACCTTTTTGAAACTGACTAGCCTCTAAATGTTGATAAACTTTTGCGATTTGTACGCATTATGAAAATATATATATTACGGGTCCTGGTCGTGAATAATTTAAGATAAAATACCTTGTTTATTGCCCGACGTTTCGACCGTATTGCAACGGCCGTGGTGAGTCTACCCGTGACCTTAGTAAGAAGATGTAGATGCAAGACACGGAACCACAACACAAGGTGTACAACTCGAGCTCTACATTTTTTCCATTCGCCGCTAAAATTAGCCGACGGATTGTTATTGGTTAAATTATTCAGAAGGCGTTCGATGCCTTTAAGTGAATTTCGCGATCGGACCACCGCGGTTTTTCTACCGTACACAGTTGCAAGTGAAATGATGGCGCTGGCGAGTTCGCTCGGTTAAAATAACTTTATTAGTTCTAGTTTACTCTGTGAAGCGCAGACACTAATCATTGAAATATTGAGCGGGTTTCAGCTCTATTTGTATGACTTCTACTGCATTTTAGACAGAAAGATAAAGTATAATAATAATAATAATAATAATATCTTGGGACAGCTCACACAACACTATCTGATCCCAAACTAAGCAGAGCTTGTACTATGGAAACCAGACAACTGATAAACATACTTATATATTTCTAAATATATACATATTATAGACAATACGTAGAGAAAACATAAATCTAGGGAAAGATGTGTAGGTACTGCAGCGTAATTAATTAAATAAAATGAAATTGAGAAAGCTGAAGAGTTTGTTTGTTTAAATGTGATAATCTCAGGAACTACTGATCCGAATTGAAAAATTATTTTACTGTTGGGTAGCCCATTTATCGAAATTTATGCTATTAGTCGCAGCGTGATGTTGTATAGCCTATAACTTTCCTCGATAAATGGGCTATTCAATAGTAAAATAATTTTTACTGTTGAATAGTCCAGTCCAGAATTCGGACTAATAGTTCCTGAGATTATCGTGTTCAAACTAATAAAGAAACTCTTCAACTTTATAATATTAGTATAGGTAGGTTAAGCAGTTGGACTTTTTGTTTTTACTAGAAGGAGGGTAATCTTTGTATGTATGTATGTTTGCTTAAATGAGAGTAGTTGAAAGGTCTTGTTAAATACTTCTCAGTTGTGGGAGTGCCTCTGGGTTATACATTAAAATTAGAAAAAACCGTACCGACCACACACAGTGTAGGGTTCCGTAGCCCTATGGCTTGAAGTGAGTTTTCTGCTGTTTTTGTTTCGTAATTACAACGTTATATCTACTTAATAATATTTTTCAATGGAATTTGTATGACAATTTTGTTACTTCTCATTTGATCAGCTGTTCGTAAACTTATAAAGCCTACTTAGCTGTGACAGTTTCCCTCTTCATTTCACTATGTGTACTACTACCGGGATTTTTTTCACATACCCAACATTTACCATTTAGCTGGCAAGGGGGGGGGGGGGACTTACTCTAACAAAAATTTGCAGTATAAAGCTTAATGTTTTACAAATGAATCCCTAAATCTATAAATTGTTTTCCCAACTCCTAAACGTTTTTAAAATACCTACCAAATGATGGGTCTGTCTCTATCACAATGGGTTAGGTAAGAAAAAAACATCACATCCCCACTTTAACATATGGGGGAGATACTCTAAAAAGAAGATTTTCAAGATTTTATTCATTCACTTTGACGGCGTAAGTAATATGTGTAACCATGCAAAATTACAGCCTCCTAACACTAACAGCCCCTGAGCAAAGGTTTAACCTTTGCTCAGAGATATGGCGATACTATAAGAGTTCCGTTTTGCCATTTTGGCTACGGAACCCTAAAAAATGACGGATTTAAGCGTTCAAGTTCTTAATTTTAAGCAGTCGGGTTTTGTTTTGTAACAATTTAGCTTTTTAAAATATTCTTTTACCCACTTTTGATAAAGTAACACAGGTAACAGAGACAGAAAAAATGTCAACCTTATTATTTTCTAACGTTTACAATTTATGCGAAAGGCTTCACAGTCTAGAACATTGTAAATCACAATGTCAAAATATTTACGTTTAAAATAAAAGAGAACAGACAGACAAACTAATTTATCAGCGTCGTCTAACGTCTGACAGTTTAACTGGTTTTGTTCTAAGTCAATGTTATTTAGGCTAGGTATTATGGACTTTTTTTGCCGCGTATTGAAAAAACCAGTGGCATTTTTTTTTTACTTTAGCTTACGGCAGAAACGATAAACTGTGGCGATTGACATATGAAAACTCTATGTAAAGCCATTTTTTTACGGCAATTTGTGGCGGCATTATTGGCAATTGCTCGGCCAATAAAGGCAATATGTCTGCAATTGTATGTCACATGATTCAGTCTGCTAAACGGGCTACACAACCCGGCAACAATAAAATAGAGAGTGACTGAAACCACAACAAAATTGGCCGGGCAACATTGCGGAAAACCAATCGCTCAGCGATCGTCCGGCAACCATCAAATCAATATGACTGCCTCTGTGGCGCGGTGGGAGTGTATCCGACTGCGAATGCAAGAGGTCGTGGGTTCGATACCCACCCAGGATAAAACTTTGTGTGATGAGCACGATGGTTTATTCTGTGTCTCGGTGTTATTTCTATAATTTGTATGTATTTAGAAATATATAAGTATGTTTATCAGTTGTCTGGTTTCTATAGTACAAGCTCTGCTTAGTTTGGGATCAGATAGCGTTGTGTGAGTTGTCCCAAGATATTATTATTATTATTATAATACTAGCTGTCCCGCGCAACTTCGTATGCGTAAATTTTGCCCGTTTTTGCAACATTTCTCGTCGCTACTCCGCTCCTATTAGTCGTAGCGTGATGTTATATAGCCTATAGCCT
Source organism: Herminia tarsipennalis (assembly GCA_945859575.2). Lineage (NCBI taxonomy): Eukaryota > Metazoa > Arthropoda > Insecta > Lepidoptera > Erebidae > Herminia > Herminia tarsipennalis. Next base: position 18,276,183 of record OX243846.2, on the reverse strand, counting down.
TCCTCGATAAATGGGATATCCAACAAAAAAAGATTTTTTTTAATCAGACCAGTAGTTCCTGAGATTAGCGCGTTTAAACAAACAAACAAACTCTTCCGCTTTATAATATTAGTATAGATTGGAGAGTCAATGTCATTAACTCGTAGTGCATACCTGACTTAATGTTCATTGTCTCATTCTTGTTTATGCCATAATGTGTAACAAGTTTAATGTCAATATGGTAAATGACTGTCAAATTTAAGAAACGTTAAAACGGGGGACTGGTTGTCCCTACAAGTTTGTTTGAAATGATAATCAGTGACGTCATAATTTTCAAAAGTCAAAATATTCATTTTTAGGGTTCCGGAGCCAAAATGGCAAAAACGGAACCCTTATAGTTTCATCATGTCCGTTTATCTGTCGATATGTCACAGGCATTTTACTTAAATACTACACAACGAATATTGATTAAATTAGGTGTAAAGGTGTCTTGTAGTAGCCGCTACTTAGTTTGATAGCTAAATAATAAATGTAAATATTTTTGACCATTCCATTCATTTAACAGCAGCAAAAAAAACAATTTTAACTAACATCAACGTGTGGCACATCATTCGACAGGTCTTTTAAAAACATTCTAAGGATTTTATTTAAAAAAAATTAATAAAGTGAATGATTTTGGAAATAATCGCTCTGAAAGATGCATAAATTGTGCCCTCTTATCTTTTGAACCGTGTTACTAACCGTGTTATAAAATATGAAAATAGTCCAAACGGTAGCGCTTAACAAATACTTTAGACTAAAAATATTTCAGACATGATCGGATATACCGTCATTGAGTTATTGTCGAAAAACTGCGTCTCTCAACAAAAGGGCATAAGAGCCATAAACGAAGGCTCTTCTCCTGGTGCAATTATTAAAATCAGATTTTTTCATACGGCAACGGCTCTGGAACCTTACACTGAGCATGGTACGACATGCTCTTGCCCTGTTTTTTATTTATATTTGTTTTAAAATATTATAACCTCATGAGTAATTTAAATCTTATTTTTTCAGAACATGTTTAATAGCATTGCTCGGTATTATTTAGAACGACGTTTTCTAAAACTTAAACCTAGCTAGATCGATTTATCACCTTCGAAACCCCCAGCACACAATTCATGAAAACCGCTGAAGCCGTTGTCGAGATTCAGTTTATATATATACAAGAATTGATCGTTTAAAGGTATAAAATTCTTGTCATCTACGCCGTCACATGTCTGTAAAGTTCTTATCGCAGCGGCCTCATAAATTAACAGATTTGAATAATAACGGATCTATCAATTCAATCTATAATCTTTATCTCTTTCGTCTATATTAGCTCACCAGGGGGCTTAGACAAATGCCACACACTTCTTTTTCCGCACACGCTACTGTTGGTTTTTGTTTACAAATTTAGCCAAAGTCGCGTGACGTTTTGTCAACCTTATGTCAAATGCATACATTTTTTCGCGTTAGCGTGTGTGGAAAGAGAAGCGTGTGTCATTTGTCTAAGCCCCCTGATAGACATACTTACGCAATCACACCTGGTCCACACAAAGCAATTTTAAACCAATCTTTGCGTAAATTATGAGTTTTGTATGACACATAGCGTGATTTATTTCAAGTACTTTCACTAGAGTGCCCATATTTTATCAATAGCCACCGCTGCAACCCGTTTGACGTTTGACGTGGATTTGATAAGACTGTTTAGGGATACCAGACTAGGTACCTATTTACATACTTGTCTATGATAAGTGTTATTGCGACAATGTAATATGGTAAGATTTGGACGGACGGTGAAGCGAAAAAAAATAGTGATCATCACAAAATTTAAGAGGCATTTTTAGACTTGTATCTCTTTATATTATAACATATTCAAAATAAGCTAAAGTTAAGATAAAATTACCTTCTATTATTTAAAGTACCTGGGTGACCGAGCTTTGCTCATAATTATTTTTTTGGTGAATCGTGCTTTTGTAAATTATATTTAGATACAAATTTACATACCTACTGATCTTACTGACACACTCACATATAAAAAGGTTATTAATATAAAAAATCACAAATCAAAAAAGCTTTCTGGACTCGGTCTTCTGTTTTCGGTACTGCCCGCCTGATTTTCCACCTGAGCTATTATTACTTTAGCTTCATATTCTAATGATATTGTAGCAGTTTTTCATTGCCTGAAAACACGGATAAAACGACGTTTTCTAAAAATGAAACCTAGTTAGATCGATTTATCGAATAAAATATAATCTATACTAATATTATAAAGCTGAAGAGTTTGTTTGTTTGTTTGTTTGAACGCGGAATCTCAGGAACTACTGATCCGAATTGAAAAAATCTTTTACTGTTGGATAGCCCATTTAAGCATGTTCCAGACGATTGGAAATAAGCGTACAAACCAAGGTGACCTTGGCGTGACCTTTGTGTGTTTGTGTTGCCCACCGTTTTTACTTGGTATTTGGTTTGCAACACTGTTGGTCAACCAGCATGGTCACCTTTGTTTGTACGTTTGTTTCCAACCGTCTGGAAGACGCTTTATCGAGGAAGGCTACAGGCTATATAACATCACGCTATGACCAATAGGAGCGGAGCAGCAATGAGAAATGTTACAAAAACGGGGAAAATTTACGCAAACGAAGTTGCGCGGGACAGCTAGCAGAATATATACACAAGAATTGCTCGTTTAAAGGTATTAGATTATGAACAGGCAGATACTTACGAATACAATTTAGAACACAAATTAAGTATACAGCGTTAAACCTTCCCTCTATAATTCTCACAAAACACATTTTGTCGCACCTTAAAATAGTTTCAAAATGGTAATTTGAACAAATTAGGATCAGTTTAAATCGCATACTCGTACCACAATCACGTAGTAACCGTTGACAAACTTTTAGTTTAGTTTTAAGCAATTTGTGAAACAAATATCAATTTATTTTGGACGCGTGCGTGACAAAATCATTATAGTAATTAATATTTGAAGGTAGTATTTGTTAACATTTTTGATAACAAAACTTCTCAGAACACAAAAAAAGAAGGAAGGTAGGTACTAACTTTATCAGATAGTCCATTGAAATGTTACATTTTCGCTTATAACTTTTTTATTTATAGTTCTACAACAAAAGTTACTGGACCAAAGTTGTAGAGAATTTAATTTTCAACAAAAAATGTTACAACTTTTTTTTATCAGATAAATAGTTTAAGAGATATATCGTAAAAACCATTTCAACCCCTATTTTCAAGATGGCGGCCGTGGGACAAGGGTGGTGACCCCACAAACTTGGTTTTAGCTTTACACTGACCCATCAAAAAAATAAAATTGCGTCCTCTAAAAAACGCAACCCCAAATATAACTTTTCAATGGACTAAGAAGAGTGCAGCCCGATTAGCTGTTACCATAACTAGTCATACCTTCACAAAGATATGTCGTCCAATAGTAGATATTAAATAGAACATAATTCAAACCATCACTATTCCGCACTTGGCCATGGACCAATATGACGTCTCATCGTGTGATTATTTTAGACTATTCGAGCCCGACATACAACTTTCTAAAATTAAATTAAATATTATTCTTATTTAAACATATTATTTTGACTTTTAGGAAATACGGCACCACAGATAGATATAGAACACCCCTATTTTTCGTTTACGATCAAAGATAAAATACACCGAATATTATTAAGAACCGAACCTCTTTGGCCAATTAACGAAATTTCGTTTCGTCGTATTTTACCCGACGGTATTGTTTTTAATTGAACTCTAATAACCAAGTAATCAGAGCATTTCATTTGATACAACAATGTTAAGATAATTACTAGAATATAGGCTTTTGTGTAAGTATTACAGTGGTTATGGGTAGTACTTGCAATCTTCTAACCGATCACAGCAGCCGATCTCATCAGGAACTATCCATCAACGTAGGAGATACGAGTATTATAATGCACAAGTGTATACGAAGACACAAGTCTTTCTACTTTATCACTCTCATAGTCTTATAGGATGGAATTCTGACCCGATCGGAGAAAGATGAGGCGTAGGGCAGACGTCATAACATGCTCATCGAGGCACGAAAAGTTGTGGTTTTTTTTCAAAAACGACACCTGACGATCATCGACATTTAGCTTCATTTTCGATAAGCACCAACGGTGACCGAACGACCGATCTAAGCATGTTTTTAGCGGACCTAAATCCGAAGTCTATTTAAAGACTTCCAGCCATAGTAATTTATGCCCAGGAGGACGATCCTCAGTCAGGTTGCCACTAAGTCACGTACCATTCAAACCGTTCGTTTCTAAAACATATTAGAAGAATGACAACAAACATTCACAAAACTTTTCTACTTCAACAAAAAAGCACATCTCTACTATCTTCAACAAACCGTATAAACACCCCATACACAAAAGAAAGCGCTTTAAATCTTCGTCGAAGCTTACGTAAAGTTCGCGTGCTCCACATCGTAAAATGGTCGGCGGGCATTACCGAAATACGTATCTGCACGTATCGTATGCGTGTGGACTATAAATTATACTAGTTAATACGAAAAACCCTTCCACTCGCGTTATTCGACTGTAATTAATAACGAAACCATACGATACCATCTTTGAGTTAAGTCTTAAGGCTGACACGCACGGTTTTTTTCTTTGTAGCGTACATATTATGCGTGCTTTGACAAGAAAAGTAAAAGGATAAATAGTTGAATTAACCTTATAAAATTATATATACTACGGGTCTTAATCGTGTGAATAATTTAAGGTAAAATACCTTGGCTATGGTCACGGGCATTATGAATTACATCCTCAATTTAGGATCTAGCAGATTATGTCGCAGATTTAAAAAGATAGCAGTTTTTAGCATAATTATATAAAATCCTTGCAGAAAATTAGCAGAATTAAACATTTCCACTTAGGTAGGCAAAAACTGTTTATAAATTTTCAAATTTGGTTTCCGAATCTGACGTACTTACAAGTCCATGTTATTGAGTCTAAGTATAAAAATATGGACACCACAGAAAATTGCAGACTTAAGCAGAATTGAGGGGAGCAGCTGGCGTAATATTCAATTTAAATCTGGTGACGCTGGTCGCGGGTTGACTGTCTACCCGTGACCACGGCCGTTTCAATACGGTCGAAACGTCGGGCAATAAACAAGGTATTTAACCTTAACTTACTCACGCGATTAAGACCCATAGTATATATATAGTATAATTTTATAATGTGTAGAAATCGTGAAAGTTTATTAACCTTTTCCCATCTAAGTAAGGAAAGTAATATTTTCTTTATTTACGGCCGGTCTTTATAACTTATTTACCGTTAACTGTCTGAAAATCCTTTCAACTACAATATAATAATCACACAACGCCATCTGATACCAAGCTAAGCAGAGCTTGTACTATGGAAACCAGAAAACTAATAAACATACTTAAATATTATTATAGATAAATAACACGCAGACACAGAATAAATCATCGTGCTCATCACACAAAGTTTTATCCTGGGTGGGGATCGAACCCACGACCTCCGGCTTAGCAGTCAGGGTCACTAACCGCTAGACCAACAGGCTAGTCAAGCAACAATGTAACATCTTGTTGTTAGCTCTTGCTGACCAGACATTTTAATGAAGTAGGACCCAGGAAAGCAATGGTATTTGTCCCTTTTTGTATGATTCAAAAGATGCCTTATCACAATTCATAAAAGCTGCAAGAACTTGTTGAAATAAATCTAAAAAAAAAGTGTTGTATCAGTAGCTTTCGTACGTCTTGTATCTGTTATTCCGAAAATCTACTCGTTCTGGCATACTATCGACAAAAAAACGATAGCAAAGAATACATTTCATAAAAACACAATGCCTGTCTGGTGCCTAGGTAAGAATATGTTCGTAAACTTTCGCGATTTGTACACATTATAGAATTTTATAGCGATTAAGAACCGTAGCTTATACAATTCTATAAATGAAATGTGGTATTTGTTTAGATGGCTAATGCGAAGTTTCACGTAAAAAGTCAATAATCTAATAAAAATAATAATAATATTTTTTTATTTGTGAAACATGAGTATACATGTATATGTATACTCATGTTTTACAAATAAAAATTTATTGAGGTTTGTAAAGTAAGGTGTTAAATATTATAAAAGCTCCTGCATGTTTCGCCATGTCATTGGCATGCAAATTTACAAGTTATAAGTAATTATGAAATTAAATTTAATATTATACAACAATAGGTTTATCTACTATTAGTCTAATGTGTCTAATGTGTGTATAATGACAGCTCAAGGGCCCATTAAAGTGTAATTAGTGGAATGTCAAAATTAATCCCCCATTAGGATGTTTTACAGTTTCTTGCAACTCCTTATCGCGATAATGAGTAGCTAATGAGGTCCAAAAATTAGTTTTAATGGATTCATTATATTTATGTTACTTGCAACAGAAAAAGAATTTTAATCAGGCATTACATTTTTAATGACAGCATTATTATTTAATAAACTTTCTTGCAAGTGATCTATCTATCGATGGTATCTACTAGAAGTAGAATTTTGGATGGAGTTTATGTTATATATATAGATAGACTAGCTGGCAACAATAGCTGACGTAGGTCCTATTTGTCCGGCGCCGAATCCCACAAATGTTATGTATTAAGTTTTAAGATTTCATTTTTTTCTGTGCTGTAAGAAATAAAAATTATTTTCTTTCTTTTCTGTCCCGCGCGACTTAGTCTACGTACTTTTTCTCGTTTTTGCAACATTTATCATTGCTGCTCCGCTCCTATTAGTCGTAGCGTGATGTTATATTGCCTATAGCCTTCCTCGATAAATGGGCTATCCAACAGTAAAATATTTTTTCAATTCGGTTCAGTAGTTCCTGAGTTCAAACAAACAAACAAACTCTTCAGCTTAATAATATTAATATAGATTATTGAGACCGGCCGTTAGATATATTAACAAACAAATAACGGTAGATATCTTAAACCTACTTTCCCACGCTCCGCGCTATCAGTAATGTGACGTATGATTGCAATTGGCGCGATATGACAGCAAACTGAGCTGTTATCATTTGTAAAAATAAAACAAGCTTCGACCCACGGATCTCGATAAAAACTTCCTATTCTATGTCCTTCCCCGGGACTCAAACTATCTCCATATCAAATTTTATCTAAATCGGTTCAACGGTTTAAGCCTGTAAAGGTAACAGAGAGACAGACAGAGTTACTTTCACATTTATAATGTTAGCATAGGTAGTGAAAACCTGTAATTAATAGCGTTTTTTCAAGTAAACCAAAAATGTAAAGTAGAATGTAGTAAGACTTGTTTCTAAATTTTTCAGGATAAAGAATAGAAACAATGCAATATTTACATTGTTTTGTACCTATATTCACTACTGTTTTGTCCCTATATCCGCTCCTATAGGTCGTAGCGTGATATTATATACCCTATAGCCTTCCTCGATAAATGAACTACCTAACAGTAAAATATTTTTTCAATTGGGACCAGTAGTTTCTGAGATTACCGCGTTCAAACTAACAAACTCTTCAGCTTCATAATACTAGTATAGATTTCCTTGGTCTCATACTATGTACGTACACCGAAGTTTTCAGACTAAGTTAATAGGTTACACCGAACAGTGGCCGCCGTGTTCACACGTCCTGAAATTAAAGATTAATAGTCGCGATAACGTGACGCGTTCCGTTCTCAACACAGTTGACAAAACGCCATCTTTAAGAAATATAGTTTTCGTGTTTACTTTCTTCGCGATTGGACTTACAACTTTATATTTTTATCTTAGCAGGCAATCGAGACTTTTATCGTTCTATTTTGTAACTAGATCATAATTTAGTATGATTATATTTAGTGCCTACATTTTTTTGACTGATAAATTAAGTTAACATTAATACACTAAATAAAACTTAAACTTGTTGTAAAAATCGTCAAAAGCAAAGTTTTGTTGATTTTATTTTTAGTTTTGATATAAACTTGCAACCCCAATTTTACCCCCTTAGGGGTTGATTTTAAAAAAACACGTTTTATTTTATTTTGTACAAAAAATCTAAGTGTTTAATCTAACTTTCTAACTGACAGAGTTGATACTATCCTTCGTTGATTTTACCCCTTTAGGGCACGAACTTCTAAAAAACCTCTCTTAGTATACACATACATATTTTAAAAAAAAAAAAAGTTTAGGCTCTACGTTGATAAATCAGTCAGTCATTCAGTCAGTCAGGACAAATGATTAACTATATATGTATAGATGACACGTATAACGTTGTTAGTTTATTCAAAACAAACTAAAAACTTCTTTGTAAAACTGCCACAGAACATAAAAATATTAACCAACCCAATAATAAGAAACCAAACACATTTTTTTCCACATTTACAAAAAGCCAGCTGTTTCCATCTCATGTCGTTGTACGATTTGCGGTCACAATATACTTAGCGATTGGCGCAAGAGTGGTATAGTTTCACATCAGGGTTGCCAACTCTTAATTTTTATTCCCCTAAATCAAAAAGAGAAGCCCCTAAAATGATCACAAGAAATTTGTAAAACACCTTCCTTAAAATAAAACCAGCGAAGCGCGAGTCGCTCGTTCGACGACGGGAGATGCTATTGACTAACCTAACACTGTGTCTCACTAACACGAGAGAAATGCGGAGGGGTTGACTTTACTCTAGCTTTAGGTACTTCTATTATCCCCAAAAAAAACCCTAAAGATGTAAGCCCCATTCCACAAATTACTCCCAAAATGTTGGGGGCGAAACTTCTAGATTGGCAACCTTGTTCACACGTACGCCAGTATAAGACCGCAGGGAATATGATTGTTTCTTTGAAATTTTACTTAGACCTGCTTCTGTTTCAACCGTGTCTGGTTTTTAACGATGGTGGTAAAAAACATGGGTAAAGTGGTAAAATTATTGATGTGGAGTGCGGTTTCCGGTTGAGTGTAATGGATCTAACCCTTTCGATGAGATTACTTTGTTCTAGTGTATGACTAAGACCTAACTTTTCAATTATCTGATATACAAATAACTAATTTAATAAGTAACTATGATTCCATTATAGGCCTAGAATAGATAAATTAGTATGTCATCTCGTCTGATTGATGAGTGACGGCGGCACAGGGACTGTGCTTTCTGTTACTGTCTAAAAGCTTATGGGTTGGATGCTGGTCTGAGGCTACGTGTTTAGGTTAATATCTCAGAAAGTCAGACTGAAGAAACATTAATTCGTGAGAGCACTAGGAGGAAAGATATGGTGCCGTAGATATCACCACCCCTTGGTGCCTATAGTTCAACACAGTGCGCATTATAGGTTAATTAAAGTTTACAATAAACTTCCTCTGGATATTAAAATCACTATTTATGAATCTAAACTAAGTTTTTTTCCTGTCAGTAGGTGTTTCTATTGCGTTGATGAATTATAAACTGCATGATCATGAATATTGTACTTTGGACTTACATATACATACATATCAACCCATATGATGGCCCACTGCTGGGCACGGGTCTCCCCAGTAGAACCTTCTATGTAGATCCTGGGGGTAATTGCCATAATCGCCACGCTTGGCGAGCGGGTTGGCGATCGCAGTAAGGCTTTAAATACGCAGAGGACGCTGCTGCCCGTCCTCCGGGGTGAAATCCCTTAGTCGCCTTGACGACACCCACGGGTAGAGATGGTGTACTTTGGACTTATTTTTATATATTTGTATTACTGTTATTTTAATTATTATTTAATTTTATACAATTTTATATAAATTGTATAAAATATATAAATTCTGATGATGGTTAATAATTTAATAGTGAAACTGTACCTAATAATATTGTTCTGACATAAATGTATGTGATGTTTAGTGATTAAGGTATCTTAGATTGCATCAATTTAAGAATTAACATGTTTCAATCCTATTGTTTAAGAAATAAATAAATGAGAAAAATAAAAAATAAATGTAAATCTCCTGCAAAGCATGGCTTCTATCCTAGAACAGGCGACAGCCTTTGCAGTAACTGACATTTTCATGGAGAAGTCAAATTAATCGAACTTGTAATGTGAAATACCGAAAGTACAGAAAGAAAGTTTGAAACAACGCGCGGTCTGGCAATGCACATTTAAAGGTTCATTTCCGTGCATCACGGCCAATCGTGGTCGCGCGCGTCATTCGCGCTGACGGCATGCAGCTGACGACATGCAGCTGACGCGCGCGGCTGATGCAACAGCACAGGGCGCGTAGCCATCATCAGTCGTAAGCAAAACAACACTTGTGATTCCAAATATACATGTAACACCAAAGTTCGCAAACAATAGGTGAGGTAAGTGGCTGAGGTTGAGACTCTTTTAGGACAACTAGTTATACGACTGCCTCGGTGGCGTGATGATGTGTGCGACGGCTGCGCAAGAAATCGTAGATTTGATTCCATCATCAGCCTATCGCAGTCCACTGCTGGACATAGGCCTCTCCAATTGCACGCCACTTTGTTCTATCTTCGTCTTCTCGCATCCAGCTCCTACCATCCGTTTTGCGTAAATCATCACTCCACCTGGCCTGAGGGCGTCCTACACTTCGTTTGCCGAGCCGCGGTCTCCACTCAAGAACTCATTAACCCCAACGGTTGTCGGCTCTTCGGCTAATATGGCCAGCCTACTGCCACTTCAGTTTCCTAATCCGGTGGGCTATATTACATTACGATAGATTCGATTCGGGACACCATTTGTGTGATCCACAAATTATTGTTCCGGGTCTGAGTGTACTATGTGTCCGTGACTTGTATGTTTGTAAAGTCTCTCGGAACACAGGGCTTGTACCCTTCTGCTACTGCGAGAGAGAGATAGAGAGAAAATGTGGGTCGCACAGCTAAGTTAAATTGCTTGTTAGGAATAGGATAGGTTCATGTCTGACTGGCCTGTTGGCCTAGTAATTAGTGACCCTGACTGCTAAGCCGGAGGTCGTGGGTTCGATCCCCACCCAGGATAAAACATTGTATTATGAGCACGATGGTTTATTCTGTGTCTGGGTGTAATTTATCTATAATATGTATATATTTAGTAATATATAAGTATGTTTGTCAGTTGTCTGGTTGCCTTAGTACAAGCTCTGCTTAGTTTGGGATCAGATGGCTAAGTTGTCCCAAGATATTATAATTATTATTTTTAAAATTATATATCACTTCTATAATAATTATATGCATTGAACAAACAGGCGTTGTATGAAAGTGCATTTCTTCTGCAGTCTTGGTGTTGTGTACAGAGCCACTCTAACAAATCATAATGTACAAACATTGATACAAACTCACAAACAGAGGCATATTCCCGTTTCGACCGCAAATTTCCTGCCTTCCGACTGATTGCAGGAATCACGCTTCAATCCACACACCTGCCTGTTGTGGCTTAGAAAGAAATGTACCTTCTTGTCCAGTTATATGTATGGGGTTTGTTTTTTTATTGATCTATTGATGATGATTTGAATAAAAGTATTTGAAACACAGACAAAGCATACAGCCTTATCAAGCATACCTACATAACAGAGTCGAAGGGTTAAAAAAAAATCTGAGGTAACCCAAACCAAAATATACCTTGCTAAACGTGGTTGTTAGTTCCTATAATACTAAGTAAATACAATCCAAAGGGAAACCGAAAGTAATGTTGTTCTAAGGACCCTCCGCCACTGCTACATAATGTTATGTTGGTAGGTCTAAAGTAATGTTGACTGCCTCTGTGGCGCGGTGGGAGTGTGTCCGACTGCTACGCAAGAGGTCGTGGGTTCGATTCCCACACGGGACACCACTTTGTGTGATCCACAAATTGCTGTTCCGGGTCTGGGTGTAATTTGTGTCCGTGACTTGTATGTTTGTAAAGTCCCCCGTGACACAGGGCTTGCACCCTACTGCGGGAGTTGTCTTTTAAAAAAAAAAAAAAAAAAAAAAAAAAAATGTAAATGGTCCATGGTGTTATATGCATAGGTATTAATTCTGTTATTGACATTGATTGATTTTATATAATTTGATTATTGTTAAACTAATTTTATATTTAATCTTGTAACTAATTTTAAACTTATACTGGGTGGCGCAAAAGTAGTGGCACTAAAGAAAATACTTTTTTTTTTTTATATGACATTTTCTGTCATTCTGTTGTTGAAAATTGTGTAGTGAACAAATGTAAAATACACTGAAAATAAACATGGACCGTTTTACTCCCCAAGAACGTGGAATAATTGTGTCAATGTTCTTACGGAATAATTCATCCGTGATAAGAACACAACGTGAATTTCGTCGACGATTTCCCCACCGTCCGGCACCGATTGGTCGCACAATTCGACGCTTTGCCACACGCCTTGAAGCAACTGGCTCAACATTGGATAGACCTAAGTCTGGGAGACCAAGAACAGGCCGTTCAGCTGAAAATATCGATGCTGTGCGCGAAGATGTGGAAGAGTGTCCAGAAACATCAACGAGGCGACGTGCCACGCAATTGGGCATTTCCAGACGGACCCTGCAGCGTATTTTGGTGAAAGACTTAAAGATGTTCCCGTATAAAACTCAAATGACTCATCAGCTGCTGCCTGCTGACCACCGAGCTCGTCTAGATTACTGCCAGCGCGTCATAAACCTCAACCTTGAAGAGGATGATTTTCCTTCAAAATTGGTTATGAGTGACGAAGCGCATTTCCATCTCTCAGGGCATGTCAATAAGCAGAATACTCGGTTCTGGGGCACTGATAATCCGCGCATTATTCAAGAAACACCTCTACACCCACTAAAAGTTACTGTATGGTGTGGCATCTGTGTTGACAGAGTGATCGGACCCTATTTTTTCGAAGACGCTGGAGGCAATGCGATAACTGTCACTGGAGAACGCTACAGAACCATGTTACGTGAGTTTTTGATACCCAGTTTGGACGAATTGGGGCTGGAGCACATCTGGTTTCAACAAGACGGCGCTACGGCACACACAGCGCGCGACACTATGGACTTAGTGAGGGACGCTTTTCCAGGCCGAGTTATCTCTCGTTTTGGCGATTTGCCTTGGCCTGCAAGATCACCCGATCTGACCAGTCCAGACTTCTTTCTTTGGGGTTTTTTGAAATCTCGGGTGTATGTGAACAAGCCACAGACTCTCGCAGCTCTAAAAGAAAACATTAGTCAAGAAATAACGAACATATCGCAGGAAGTGTTACGGCAAGTTATGCAAAATGTCATAAATAGGGCTCAAATGTGTATCAACTCTGGAGGTCACCATTTAAAAGACATCATCTTTAAATCCTAATGGTACGAAATTTAATGGCACAAATATACATTTAAAAAAATCTAAATCTAGTTTTCTAATTTAGAAAAAATGTTATAGCTGAACCAAATAGGGTCTTTACTTTTGCGCCACCCAGTATAATCTACCCTATGGCATTGATTAATATTATATGATATCAGTAAAAATAAATATTCACTTTCTAGTTAACTTTTGTCACGTCAAATTATGACAAAGTGTTTACAGTTCTGGAAATTCATTAAAATTATCTTGTAGGTATGTTACCACACTTTATGACAAATAAAGATTCCATTCTATTCTATATTCTCTACGGTAACTGCTTAAGTTTATAACACTAAGCTTGGTCGCTGGTTCAAAATCCAAACAGTGAGTGCACACCTTTCTTGAAGCTGAGAGAATGACTTAAAAATATTTGTTTCTCTGTTTGACCTTTAGAGCATTTATTATCAACATAAGACAAGTTACTTTTTTTTAAATATAACTAGCAATATGGAATTGTGTCCTTCATTACTAGCAATCATGTTAACCCCTCCAGCTAAGCTCAATTACTTGTGTTAGGAGTGGGTTCGCATCGGTAGTATGATGGTTAGGATTCCAAACTGCGACCCACACGCGATTGCAAGTCTCAATGCCTTAGCCATTAGGCTACCACCGCTTCATTTGTTGGCGATTTTCTTAAAAAATATAAATCCGATTTTTACGATTCGACTGCATCTTTTTTTACGATTGTTTTATTGGTTACTAGATTATAAGACAATAGAACAAATAAATAAATAATTGAAATTTCCATTAATTGGTGTTGTGTTTGGTCCAATATTAGACTTCAAGAATACTTCCCTTGATTTTCATTCGATAGTTATTAGTGACATATATATAGACTCATAGATATAGACTCATATATGTTAATTGGAAGATCACGGCAACAGCCTGTACCTAAACGTACTTAAAAACGCATGTTGTCCTCGTATGTAGTTCCTGTAATGGAAATGTTAATAACAATTTTCAAATTCAAAACACATTGTTTAATTAGGAAGCAAATCATTTGTAATATTGATAAGTCATGATTTTGCTAATGTTTACCCTGTTTATTAATAAACAGCATGCATGCATGTAAGGTGCTGTCACTAATCTATATTAAGGCGGCGGCGGCGGTAGCCTAATGGCTAAGGCATCGGTCTCGCAATCGTGAGGTCGCGGGTTCGAATCCTACTCATTGTACTACTGACGTGAACCCACTCCTAACACAAGCCTTTGAGCTTAGCTGGAGGGATTAACAAGATTGCTAGTAATGTGGGACTCAATTCCACATTACTAGTTATCTTTTTTAAAAAAAAAAAAAATATTATAAAGCTAAAGAGTTATCTTGTTTGAACGCGATAATCTTAGGAACTACTGGTTCGAATTGAAAGATTCTTATACTGTTGGATAGCCCATTTATCGAGGAAGGATATTAACTACTACTGCAACGCTACGGTACAACTAATAGGAGGGCGTTAATGAAAAATATTGCAAAAAACGGAAAAATTGACGCAGACGAAGTTGCGCGGGTCATTTAGTTTACTATACACTGACGGAAACTAAATTCAAAGTTGTAGATAAGTATTAATGTTCTTAAAGTGTTTTTTAGGGTTTCGTACCCAAAGGGTTAAACGGGAGCCTATTAAGTACTAAGACTCCGCTGTCTGTCTGTCTGTCACCAGACTGTATCTCATGAACCGCGAAAGTTAGACAGTTGAAATTTTAACAAATTATGTATTTCTGTTGCAGCTATAACAACAAATACGAAAAAACAGAATAAAATAAATATTTAAGGGGGCTTCTCCTTTTTATAGATAATGGTACGGAACCCTTCGTGCGCGAGTCCGACTCGCACTTGGCCAGTTTTTTGTTTAATTTGTTGTAGTTTTAGGCAAACCGAGGCTGAAAACGTTGTGAATGATTTTGAAGTAACTGCCATAAGCTTTTTTTATTTATATTAATACTCAATCACGGGTATATACCTACAGGATATCCGGACAGGATGTGATAACACGTTATGATAAACCGCACTTTATAATATTGACCGACACGGTAAAATCCTTGCTGACATGTACCTATCTATCACAATACAAAATAGACACCGGCGAATGACCGCAGACTGTGTGAACGAGTGACCGCCTCCTGTCTGCAAATTCCCTAATTCTTAGAAATGTAATCGTGAAACGTGTCTCGAAGTGACTGGCCTAAAACAAAGTGACATCGCCCGATTGGACACACCACTATAAAATGAAGTACTTATAAACGGATAGACAACGGTTTTTTGTCAACACACTGCAGTAAGATTACCGTTTTTCGTTGCGTGCCGTTTTTTCTTCGGAGAGAGTTTTAATTAATTAATTAGGCGGGGTTTCAATGAGGTGTAATTAAAAGTTGATAATAGTTTTACTGTCGATGGTTAACGCCTGTTAACGTCTATTAATCTATACTTATATTATGACTACCTCTGTGGCGCGCTCGGAATGTGTCCGACTGCTACGCAAGAGGTCGTGGGTTCGATTCCCACGCGGGACACCACTTTGTGTGATCCACAAATTGTTGTTCTGAGTCTGGGTGTATTTTGTGTCCATGACGGTTCGAATTGAAAAATTCTTTTACTTTTGGATAGCTCATTTATCGAGGAAGGCAACAATATAACATCACTCTATACTTATATTATAAAGCTGAAGAGTTTATTGGTTTGAACGCAATAATCTCAAGAACTAGGTACTGATCCGAATTGAAAATTTATTTTACTGTTGGATAGCCTATTTATCAAGGAAGGCTATAGGCTGTATAACATCACGCTATGACCAATAGGAGCGAAGCAGCAATAAAAATGTTGCAAGAACGGGAAAAAATTACGCAGACAAAGTTGCGCGGGTCAGCTATTTTTAAAATAAGAGGACGTAATGCCTAACTTCTTCGCTTTAAAACGTCCCAATGAGAGTCGTAATTTACATCTTCCCAAAGGTACGAGTATAACAGTATCTACTGGGGACAATATTGCACAAGACGGAGGGTTATGTTTTTGGTGTATGTGTATGTAGGTATATTTCTTTGGAACGCTCTAGAGCCTAAATGGGTGATTGATTTTAGCTTGAGAGGTATCGTCAGATTCGTCTTAGTTGTGAGAGTGGGTACATTAATTAGAAAAAAACAAAATGGCGAATTATGCCCCCAAAATATCTCAGTTGTTAGTTTTAAGCAGTCGGGTTTTTTACCATTAAAGGGCAAGGGACACAATTCATGCAACTTTCGGAGTTATTATTTTCAGAAATATCCACTTAAAAAAAGATTATAAGAAACGTGAAAATATTTTTGACGGACGGACAGACAGACAGACAGACGGATATAACGAAACTATGAGGGGCCCATTTTGCCATTTTGGCTACAGAACCCTAAAAATTTACTAATGTTTTTATTACAACTTTTTAATAACTCATTTTCTATAGCCTCGGTTTACTTAAAACTACAATATCTTAAACAAAATGCCATTTAAGAATTATTACCTAATACAATTTTAAATAGCACTGCTTTCACATTCATAAGCAAAAGTAACTTTCAAATCCGAAAATAAAATCTATACCTACCTACTATAAATTGTGTATCGTCTAGATTTCGTGAAAGCCTAAACAGACTAACGGAATATCTGAAACGAATCACGATTACCGAGAAATTTGGTAAATCTAGCGCAAAGAAAACTCTTACGATGCGTTTCAGTATTTGTCGTACTGCCTCTGTGGCACGGTGGGAGTGTTTTGATCATGGGTGGCAATCAAACCCACGAGGGTTCGATCCCCACTCAGGATAAAACTTTGTGAGATGAGCACGATGGTTTATTCTGTGTCTGGGTGTTATTTATCTATAATATGTATGTATTTAGAAATATATAAGTATGTTTATCAATTGTCTGGTTTCTATAGTACAAGCTCTGCTGAGTTTGGGATCAGATAGCGTTGTGTGAGTTGTCCCAAGATAAAACAAGATAAAATTTCTACTAAGCGGTAACAAAAAAAAACATAAATTAATCCCCTTAATAATGTATCACTTAAGATATTTACTTACAAGCAAAATCAGGTCAAATGCGAAAGTCCGCATTTTTAATATGTAAATTTAAGAATATACGTTTCAAAGAAAAAGTATCAATGGTCTAAATCGCAGAAGGAATCAGTCACGTCCATTGACGTATAGACCTGGACTGCGCCATAGCCTCACAAAATTGACCACTCTCTAGGAAGAGAAAACGCAACTTTATGGACAATATCAAAATTACAATGTCAAAGTTACAGGGCCGCACGAGTTTTTTTTCTCTTTCACGCTTTGCAATCAATATTTACCTTTTTATTGAAAGGGATTGCGCGGTCCAGGTCTATACGTCAATAGTCGCACTCGTACTTTGACAGCTGTCAGTTTACATTGCCTTAAAAAAATCACAACTTATTAAAAAATATCGTTTCATGAGATTCTGGTACATCCTCAGAACAAACATATAACTAGATCTAATATCTTTGGGTACACCCATGGTAGAAAGCTTGAAACAATTATATTTTGTCTATGACTGTTCGTTTTATGATTTTTTTACTCAAAGTGTAATTATTTGTTTTAAACATAATGTACAAATTACGTTAGTATATCCTAAGTCTATGGTACAAATAGTGTACAAAGGCGGATATATGCTAAAAATATTCTCTACCAGTGTACCTTACATAATAATTGCAGGCCGCCAGTATTTTGTTTTTTTTTTTTGTAAATTGTTTACGCCATTTAATTCTAAAATAAAATCTATTTTTGCAACTTTCACGTTTTATCACTTCATGATTGGAACTTTTTATTTGTTTTCTTAATTTATTTAATTGAAGTTTAAGTTAGATCACTTATCAAATACGTGTCTAAGTTCTGTTAATAAGATCTAGGTACCTATTTTCATTTTTATGGTTACTTTAGAAAGCAAAATAATATAGCTAAAGTTAATTAGTAAAGTAATGTTTTGTTTACCTCTGTTGACTTTAGAATTACTTACCTGTCATAAGTATTTTGAATTCCAAATAACAAAACTCATACCTACTTTACTTTAATGAGATAAAAGCCATTATAGCTTTAAAGCAACTGACTGGATTTTCTCATAACATACATAAATAAATAAGAATTATCCCAACAAAACCAGCTTTCTAATAAAACAATGCATTGAAATCCATTCATCCGTTTGAGCATTAAGATAGAAGAGGGAAGCCACAGACGCACACACACGTACACACGTTAAACTTATGCCCCTTTGCTTAACCTCAGGAGTTAAAAGATAGATCTATACTATTGTGTAAAGAAAATAATCATTGATAGTAACTATTACCTAATCACATTCAAGATCAAAACTCGATTCAAAACCTAGTGTAGAGAAATAAAATAGAGAACTCATAGTAGGGTGTAAACATAATAGGCAGAAAGCACGTTTCCGTCGTCACCGGTATTTGTACAAATTTTTACATTTGCACAATACAGGCAACGGTATGTGGATTGTTATTCCTATTTGTAAAATGTTCTGTTTTATTCTTACGAGAGTTTAAACTGAGTTTCAACACCGAAGAGGTGGAAGATTTTTTTAATGGTAGCGTTAGATTGTAACCTTTTTTTTAGTTGTGAAAAGAGCGGGAATCTGAATTGCAGTGCTTCACATTTAACATATGAAAATAGACGAAAAACTGTAAAATGTTTGTACCCATACTTAATTTTAATTACTGCACCTAAGATGCAAGAATTCATGGTCCATGTGGCACATAACTGTCTGTTCACAATCACATGGCCCCTGACCTAAAAGTTGGTAAGACTAGATATGATGTTGCCAATCGTTCATTTTTTTAAATACTTTAATTGTATTAGGTTCATTTACTACGCATATGCAACAGTAGTCAACGTTTTCCCTGATGTTAATAAATCCTTATAAAATTATATATACTACGGGTCTTAATGGCGTGAATAATTTAAGGGAAAATACCTTTTTATTGCCCGACGTTTCGGCCGTGGTCACGGGTAGACATATAGTATATATAATTTTATAATGTGTGCAAATCGCGAAAGTTTATTAACATTTAATAAATCATATTTGATTTCGTAGTTATTTAAAATAAAGTTAAAGTTTGTTATCAGTTTATATTTCTCATGTTACTTATCAACTTTAATATGTGTTTTCACTGAATTTCATCACCGTACTGTTTTATTTTTTAATGTGGCACGTTCTATCTCATTACAAGAAAAATAAAAAATAACTCTAAACTCATTTTCGTAAGGTAGGTATTCCAGAATGACATTTAATGAGATATTTTTTAGATGAAATTATGCCTAATTTATTGGATGATAGAGTTGGTTTTTGATTGTTTTTTTCAGATGTGGTTTTTTAAATTAATTGCTTGGTTTTTGCTCTGGTCAGTAATGTTTTCATAGGAACACCTGTAGCGAGGTTAATGACACGGAGTATCAAATTCGTTTCAGCTGACTACGAACTGTTAATTTAGAGAAAAACTATTAGAGCGAGCCGAATAATGTGCGCGCATTAATTTTTGACTGTATTGGAGAGATGAACTCTAAAACGAATGGTTTGAACTTCGATGTTTACAGTTTCTATGAATGTGGTGGCAAATATTATTGGTATTTATACAGGGTGACTATGAAATCAGTCGACAAATTGATAGGGGAGATTCAGTACATACCTTACATATATTCGTTTTACATTGAAATATTGACAATTAAAATTGAAAAAAAAGTAACATATTTTATGGTCTGTCGATAATAATGTAAACAAAGCCATTGATGTAATTAAATTAACAAATAAACTATAAATATCAAAGATTTATTAATTTTGTCAAGCGTACAATAATACCTCAACAAATCATCAGCGGCGATAGCTTAATGGCTAAGGCATTGGACTCGTAATCGAGGGGTTGTGGGTTCGAATCCTACCCAATATACTACCGACGTGGACCCAGTCCTAACACAAGCCTTTGAGTTTAGCTGAAGGGGCTAACAAGATTGATAGTAAATATTTTAGGAAAAAAAAGAATCAAATTATTAATTAAATCTACTTTCTTTAGTTAAGTTATTAATCTGAGTAAAACCTTATTTTTAGTTTGACAACATTGATATGTTAGCATTACTGTTCCTTGATTCCGTTCAAGTAAAATTAAACTTTAAGGTGACGAACAATTTCATTCCGCGACTGTACATTGTAATTTATTTTCTCATTCCCATACTAATAAACTTACCTATACCGTATCACAGGAGGCAGATTACCAAAAAAATAAATTTATTTTTATTATTATATCCTCAGATACCTACGTAAATATTTACGACATACTCTCAAGGAGATACCAAACAAACAAACATATACCAGAGCCCTACGGCTTCAAAGAGGTCCTAATCCAAAAAATAAACCAACCGAAATCCCTTAATACGGAAAGGGGCTACATACAGCAGGTGTAATAAACGTACGTACACGCGGACGCCTCAAGAATTAAAAAAGAAAAAGAACTCGCGAGGGCGCACAAAGTCTACAATGTCAAAAAAGTCCCGACGTCAACAAACAAAATAATAAAAAAAACTCCATATTCTTAATTTAACTTGAGTCACTCTTACATCCCTACTTGAGAATACCAATTTCAGATGACCTACCCCGCTCCCTTTTCATTTCCATATACAGATGTCAAAAGATTAATTACGTGGAATTGTAAAGTTCAAGTTACGTTGGACGCGTGACACGAATAGGGTGGCAAAGCAAGCTCCCTATTTCTTAAGGCAGTACGGAGCAGTTATATGTGTGTGATTCGGACCATTTTGTACAGGGGTTCACCTTAACATGTCGTTGGCGGTAACTTATACGGGGAAGGAAAAACTGGGCTATTTATTAACTGGATTTTTTTTCTTTTTTCCCTACTTTTGAGGTAAAAAGCTGGTTGTTAAGTAATTTTAAGGAGATAAGTACGTTGAAGGAAATTCAATATGTATTTAAAATCGACTTACAGATGAGGAAATTAGGGTGTAGGTATTTGAGTCCTTATTGATGTATCATATTATTACTTATTGACTGCCTCTGTGGCGCGGTGGGAGTGTATCCGACTGCTACGCAAGAGGTCGTGGGTTCGATCCCCACCCAGGATAAAACTTTGTGTGATGAGCACGATGATTTATTCTGTGTCTGGGTGTAATATGTATGTATTTAGAAATATATAAGTATGTTTATCAGTTGTCTGGTTTCCATAGTACAAGCTCTGTTTAGTTTTGGATCAGATAGCGTTGTGTGAGTTGTCCCAACATATTATTATATTATTATTATTATATTCTGATGCCGTACCTACTAAGTAATATTATTAATGTTAAGATGTTTTTTTTTGTTCATTATGACACCCGTATGAAAGAGTAGTTCCACTATCTTTATACGGCAATGAAATTGAGTAAACGCATTACCAAGGTCTATTTTTTTAGATATAGTTATTTTTTGTTTCACCAACTTTTTTTTTTTAAACTTCTGCATTAGGGTATTAGCCTTGTATCGCGGGGGACTTTACAAACATACGAGTCACAGACTCAATGTACATCCAGATTCGAAACAACAATTTGTGGATCTTACAAAGTGGTGTCTTGTGTGGGAATCGAACCCACGACGTAGCAGTCGGACACACTCCCACCGTCAACTGTCAAACCCTTTTTTTTGACAGAAATTTTCATTTTTCTTCGAATTAAATTTAATAATTTTTTTTTAAAACAGCCACTATTTGTGGGGCTGCCTCTGCCATCAGCCAACTAGGTTAACCTGTCATAGATTCATCAATAAATGCGTTTGATGAATTACATTATATGTATACAAAAGTATGTAGGTATATGATGTATGTAGGGCCATATAGGCGGTTAGGGGCCCGTCTTAGCATTATACACGTAAATTTAACTTATAAAAGCAGACCGCTTTGTACGTACACACGTATCTGCACACAATATTATCTTCATCACGCACCAAGAACTCAAGAGATTCAAAAACAAAATCTAATTAAAACTCACATAAAAATTCGTCTACCATCATACGATCGATACCCAAAAAAACGTCCCTAATATCTCCCTTATCAACTTGTCACAAACTTAAGCAACCCTCACACACACGCACACTCACACACACTACTCATTATACATATACACACTCACACATACACTACTCATTATAAGGGTAACTAATCACTGAGCTGAACGAAAAAAATGCGAATTTTTTTATTCATTAACCACCCTCTCTTCTTAGGCTGATGTCCCTGAGGGATAGAGATAAGCATGGAATCGCGTTCTAATTAATATTTCTACATACCTACATGTCTTTCAATAGAAGAGCACTTTCTATTTCGTTAAAGATTATTTTAATAGCAAAAAGCGGTGATTTAGGAGGGCTCCCGAAGTTTTCTACCAAGTAATAATTTTTACACACAGTCTACCCGTGACCACGGCCGTTGCAATACGGTCGAAACGTCGGGAAATAAACAAGGTATTTTACCTTAAATTATTCACGCGATTAAGACCCGTTATATATATATATATTATTATTATTATTTTTTTTGTTTCAAATAGTTAAATGAAAATATGTAAAAATCGCGAATGTTTATCAATAATTTTTAAGACAGTTGGTTTAAAAAAATAATTAACATTTAGCCGCATTATTGTTTAAAATTATATTTCTTTAACATATAATACATCTAGACATAAACTTAAATTCCTTTATTGAGCCCAAACCTGAAGGTGTGATAGTTTCTCAGTAAATGGTACCACAAAAGTGCATACGTTGTGGGATAGTGTTAGGAGTCGCTTCGCTCGCCCTGATTATGTCTTGACTAACAATGTCGTCACCAATTTGATTTTTCCTTTTCGCACTGATAGAAAATGTGACTAAAAAATATTGCGCAATAATATGTAGCCTAAAATAGCACCCGCTATTGGTTCTACAAGAAATATAACAGGAAGATATATTGCTAACAGCCGTCTGTCAAATATGAAGCTCTATTTTCTTTCCTTTGCTTCAATCTGCTTTCAACCAACTGTTTCTCATGAAAATCGCTTGAAGAAGCAGAAATTCAAACGTGAAAAGACACAGAATCAGTTACTTTCAAATTTATAAAATTCGTGTAGTATTTGATGGGTTTTTTTACCAATTACGGTACTAATAGGGTCAAGTAGAAGTTCCACGAATGAATATTAGGAAGACATGGCTGTGAAAATAGTTAACAGCCATGTCTTCCTAATATTTTTTTTTTTTTTAGAAAAAGATAACTAGCAATGTGGGATTTTTGGTCCCACATTACTAGCAATCCTGTTAACCCCTCCAGCTAAGCCCAATGGCTTGTGGAAGGAGTGGGTTCACGTCGGTAATATAATGGGTAGGATTCCAACCCGCGACCTCACGATTGCGAGACCGATGCCTTAGCCATTAGGCTACCGCCGCTAATTAATCCATGGTTGTTATTATTATTGAGATGACATGACATCTTAAAAATATTTACAATCACATCGGCTCCACAGTCGGCTGTAACCATCTCTGCATACGGCGCACACTCGGCAGCGTACTAAAGCATGAATTTGCATATTTGCTCGCTCACTAAGTGCAATAGCTTGTTTGTACGCACTTCATACATTCTTCTATCCACATTGTACGACGATTGTTTAATTAATACCGTTTTTGATAAACAACTGTTTGTAAAGCGATAGGTACAGTCGGTGACTACGTTTTGTTTTTGATTGCGAGGCAGAGGCAAATGTCAGTTGTCTTCGAGTAAATTTATTCCTTAATAATTATTTTATTTTATCCTTGTTATTGTTTTCTTTTAATTTTATTATAATTAGTTATTGTTGATTTAATAATTACAATAATTCAAGGAGATATTTATGATTCTGTTGGTGTTTAATAGTAAGTTAATCTACAACCTTCGTCATATTTCTTACACTTACGTCTCACATCTATGGATCGACGGTGGTAAGATTGCTTAACCTCGCAGATCTTTAGGTGTGCTTAGTCGCCACTGAATCACGAACCCTATTATTCAATTCAATTCCATTTATTTGTTTAATATGGCTAATATTTTCATTCATCTCTCTCAAATCCAACTTTGCACACCCGCTACGAAACCCCCCCCTGGTCATGAATTACCATGGTCAGTATGGAAGTCTTTAAAAAGACTTCGGACTTTAGCCGGAGCAAGGATTACATGCTTAGGTTAAAGTTCTTGGCGGGTACAAACCGGAGTAGCTGGTGTAGTGCAACACAAACAATGGCGTTACATCATGTCCTGTGTGCCCGATCTACACACGGGAGGGCTTGATGACTACCTCCGACACCGACAATGCAGTTGACATGGCCACGTTTAGGGCCACATAATAATAAAAATTAAATAATAAAACCGGAATAAAATCGATGTTTCTTTGTCAGGTTTAGGGCCTAAACCTCACAATAAACAACGATTTTACTCCAGTAAAATAGCCTGTAGGTGGTTAAAGTCATAACTCCAAAAACAAGTGGTAAGTGAATTAGGGTTAAAATCCTTACTTCCATACTAATATTATAAATGTGAAAGTAGCTCTGTCTGTCTATCTGTCTGTTACGCTTTTACGCTCAAACAGCTAAACCGATTTAGATGAAATTTGATTTGGAGATTGTTGGAGTCCCGGGGAAGGACATTGGATAGTTTTTATTGCGATAACCGACATCCATGCGGGCGGAGCCGCGGGCGAAAGCTAGTATTAAATATTTTCTAAAAGTGAAATGTATTTATAAGTTATTTAGTGTTATTTAAAGATGTCACGAGCCCCCCGTTATTAGTTTATTACAAATCATTCTGTATAATGACAACAATATTTGCTGTTAAAACGCCAGGAAGAAGAATTATTTTCATAGTGTTCCTACGTATTTTTGTAATGTACTCGTAATACATTAAACGTTGAGCGTCACAGTGTTGATGTCATCGTTCCAACCAGTGAGTGCCAACTCCCACGCATTCTTACACTTGATTTCACGTCTTAAGTGGAAGTAATCGGCTAGAATATTTTATATCTGACATAGTCTTTACACTCTTATTATAAAGAGCTATTTACATGATGCAAGTTCCTTACCCGTTAGAATTAATTGAAGCAATAAATTACGTCTTAAACACATTGGCAGAGTGGAAATGAGCCGTAATATCCACATGGATGATACAGAAGTCGGAATAATGACAGCAAACTAAGAGCACTGATTGCAGCAGAGGATGCCAATTTTGTCTAAAAATCTGTAAATTTGAGGTTAAGCATCACTGTTAGATTCATAAATGGGTCACCGTTATCCTCAGTACATATCTGGTCTGTTGGTCTAGCGGTTAGAGACCCTGACAGCTAAGCGGGAGGTCGTAGGTTCGATCCCCACCCAGGATTAAACTTTGTGTGATGAGCACGATGGTTTATTCTGTGTTCTGTATAGGTAAATTGCACCCATGTAATTTATCTATATTATGTATTTAGAAATATAGAAGTATGTTTATCAGTTGTCTGTTTTCCATAGCACAAACTCCGCTTAGATTGGGATCAGATATTGTTGTGTGAGTTGTTCCAAGAAAATATATTATAGATATCTCTAAGATTTTTTTTTTAAGTTTATTATGTTAAACCGGTTTTCATGTCTGTCCAGTTTGTTTACTGATTTGGTAATTAGTTCAGGATTATATATATGGAAATATTTAGCACCATATTTCACTTTCTGTAATATAATTGTCTCTAATATACCTAACGGTCTTCTAACCGATGACGGTTACAGCGGCTAATCTTATTAAAGACCGACGGCTTAACGTGCTCTTCGAAGCACGGAGAGGTGTGGCAGTCTTCAAAAACGATCAACCATGTCTGGACCGACACGGCAGTGGTAACGCTACTTCACCTCACAGATATCGTGATCTGCTCGGTCGCCACATAATATCGTTGGCAATAAGAATAGGTTAAGGTGACTGCAATCCATCAGATAATCTTATAATGTTTGATGCTTTAAGAAAGAAGTCTTCAATTATAAAGAACTACTTCACTATGTAGGAGTTAATCAAAAAGAACTTTATAATTACGTGGAACATCCTTTTATCAGTCCGCATACCTTCAACCTTATTACTTGAACTTTGTAATAAACTTTAATAAACGAGGCGCGCGTCATTTTGATGGAAATCAAAGAAAAAAATATCTCACCGTATAAAGGCAGTTATAGGACGGCCGTCAAACAAACGCTTTTCTTAAGCAAAGCAGCGCCTAATTTCAATATCCGAGCGGAACGTGGACCGTTCGGAAACTCTCCTCGGGGAATAAATTACTCCGTCTATTCAATATTTCATCAGGCCGAGAGGCCGACTCTGAATATTCAAAACTAGAGGAGACACGTAAAAGCACGCGCAAGCCATTTTTCGCGCCTATCATCTCGGTAACAAAACGCACTCGTAATTACCCCCTCCCCGCGCCGCGCCGGCCCGCGGTACCCCACCCCCCCTCGCCCCACTGCGCGGGGAGAGGGGGCCGCCCAGTGACAATTATTGATCAAAAATTCTCTCTCTTCTTTCGCAAAAGAAAACTTGGACGGGTTATGTGTGAACCGGTATAGCTTGATATTTGTAATTAGATATTTTAATTATTATTTTGTTTTGATTTTTTTAGATTGTCTAGTTCAAATGTGGGGGTTGATTACAACGATCTTACGATCGTTTTAGCTTCCAGTATTTATGTTTGATCTTATTTTGGAGGTAATCCAGACACGTACAGGTAAAATCGTTTTTTTTATTTCTTTTGTTGACAAAGCAAATTCCACTTTTCATTATTTGTTTCAATGTTCACAGGCTACGTTACAGTAGGATGACTCTCACTTTTACTTATGGACCTTTTCTAAAATTTGTCTCCTGTATAAAATGATACAAATACCTGTCCATATCCATACTTAATATTATAAATGTGAAAGTAACTCTGTCTGTCTGTCTGTTACGCTTTCACGCTTAAACAGCTAAACCGATTTAGATGAAATTTGGTATGAAAATAGTTTAAGTCTCGGGGAAGAACATAGCGAAAGCTAGTGTATTAATAACAGTTAAAATTTGAATTTCCACTTTTGTTTACATACTTTAATTCTACTTATCTTATGTCGTAAATGTCAGTTAAATTAATAAAGTCACACTTAAAATAGGTATATTATTCTCTTCTGAGCCATTCTCAACTAGTTAGTAAGTATAGGCATACTTACTTTAATTAGGTTCAATAGAATTATCTAAATAATCGGTTTTTTTTAATTAAACAAAAACATAGTTCTTATTTTTGTTGTCTATCTGTCTATTATTGTTAATTTCTGAAACGGCTAGATGGATTTGGACAGGACTTTCTCTGACAGGCAGCTAATGATGTAGGAGTAGTAGAATTTAGGCTACTTTTATCATCACACTAACAGCACTGCACCTTCACACGAACGAAGTCGCGAGCACAGCTAGTTTATTATATTTACAAACATGAAATCATCATTTATTATGAAGTCCTCATAATAAATTCGTAAAATATCAAAAACAGCAAACTTTAAATTTTTAAAAAAACCGCAAGTATCAAGATGTCGCATTCGCAGTATTCGCGGCCGCCTCGGCATATTAATTGCACGCGGCGCTACCGGGCGGGCGCAAGACATGGGGAGGCGCGGCCGCGAGGTCAACCGTCGCCGAGCCATTGTTTTGTGCGTGCGACTGTACTCTCTATACATTTCTTAAACAAAGTGGGGTAAAGAGTTTTGTACGAGTATACCTATTACGATTGGAAATTAAAAGTAATACAGGTTGTCTCTGGGCTGTTATGTTCGGTATTTGGTTGATTTGAATTTTTAGGGTTCTGTAGCCAAAATGGCAAAATGGTACCCTTATAGTTTCGCTATGTCCGTCTGTCCCCAGGTTAGCTTAGAGCCTCTTAGTACTAAAAAGCTGTAATGTGGCATGAATATACATATTAGATACGCCAACAAAGTGGTAGACTAAAATCTTGAAAAAAATTTTTTTTCGAGTACCTACACGTATTTTTTTTTTGGGAATTGTTTTTTTTTGACACCTCGTGTGACATTGGATAGGTATTTTAAAAATATTTAGGGGTTATGAATTTTACTTTACGATTTAGGGATCCGTTTGTGAAATATTAGGCCCTAAAGTGATTTTTTTTGTCGGAGCCAAGTGTCCCGTCCCACCTCTCCCTACCAGATAAATGGTTGTTTTTGGAGCTGTGGAAAAATTCAGGGTGGATATATAAAATGAAATTAAAAGGAAAACTATAACAGCTAAGTAGACTTTGCAAATTTACGAGTAACAGGAGACCAAGTGAAACGTACCAATTCCGTTAAAAAATCTATAAGCTGAAGAGTTGATTTGTTTGGTTGAACGCGATATGCTCAGAAACTACTACTTCGGATTGAAAAACTCTTTTAGTGTTGGATAGCCCATTCATCGGAGAAGGCTAATTGACGCAGTCGAAGTTGTGCTAGTCAGTTAGTACTTGAATAACTTTGTTAGTAGTATGAAATAAAACCATAAAAACGAAAGAAAACCCACTTCTTATACCGCATTATTGTGCTGGGTAGATACGGAACTACATTGTGCGTGACCCGACACGCACTTGCCCGGTTGTTTTCTTGTTGTTGATGATCACCAAAAAAACATAGTGGATAAGGACTCTGACCGATATTCCAGCCAATTCCTGGCTGTGTCAAATATTTATTGTACATACGAGTAACTGTATAAAAACTCGGTGTGTGATAAAGTGAGCTTAAAATATTTTGATCCCTGAGATCTCTTCGAGTTTCAGTAATTCAAAGTGATCAAGTCCTTAAAATTATTAACATATATTTTTAAACCATCAATGCATTAGAGCAACAAAACAAAAAAATACAATTGTTAATCCGTTTTTAAGTTGTTATTAACAGCAATCGATATTTGTTTTTATTTATATGGTCTAGTGGTTAATGAATTGTTGTTAGCAATTGTTAGTATTGATATTCTTAAAATATAGTTGGGCTGTTGGTGTAGTGGTTAAAGTGCCTGACCGTTAAGCCGGTGGTCGTTGGTGCGATCCCTACCCAGGATAAAACTTTGTGTGTTGAGCATAATGGTTTATTCTGTATCTGGGTGTAAGATAAAAATATAAAATGTATGTATTTAGAAATATATAAGTATGTGCTGCAAACTCTGCTTAGCTTGGGATCAGATGACGTTGTGTGAGTTGTGCCAAGATCATAATATTACTATTAAGAATAACCAGAACCGCAGTAACTATGCTTACTTCGAGTCTTAAATCTAGAAAAAACTTCAGAATAAATGTACCGTAAGAAATAGTTTTGTTTACATTTACAAAGACCTACATAATTTTTTTACTTGGGACATGTTTTTATTTGACTGTAGATGTAAATAAAACCTTTTCATGAAATACATAGTCTTATTTTGTTAGTCACATAACAAAATGTATGAATAATATTTACATAATGATGAATCAAGTGTTTCATGAAACTGTGACGTAATTGCGACTGCTTTTGTTGAGGTCTCATGTTTGATTATCAGCGTAAGAGAAAAAAAAAAATCCTTTAATAAGGACTTTTTATACTACAAAATCAAAAGACTAGCAGATCGTGCGCCTGATGGTAGCTTCACGCGTCGTCCATGGCCGTATCAGTTCCACCCAAATCCTAGTTTGCGTCCATGTCACCGTACCATTCCATTGGAACTAACGTTATTGATTGGTTGTTAACGCGAATGGCGATATGTCATCAACGTTTTCCTATGACGTTATAACGTAAAATTATCGTCCGTAAACCGACTTTACAGATAACCATTTTTTTTAACTAGTACTCGGGAATCGAGACACTGAACTAAAAGCTAGACTCCCAGGACTTTTTTCAATATTGCCATTTCAATCTAGTGCGTACTACTAGACTCACCCTAGACACATATTTTTTAAAAACTACAGGTTAAAATAAAACAAATAGAAGTATCCGACTACTACATAAAAAATGATCTTTTGAAAGTCTTAACAATTGTCTTCCGCGCCCCTACAGTAATACAAGACTAGGCAACAACACTCATCAGTTAAATACAGAAGAGATATTAATATTTCTAACTAATTAGGACCAACACTACTATACTATAATAATAATAATAGCATCTTGTTATTATTAACGCTATCCCAAACTAAGCAGAGCTTGTACTATGAAACCGTATTGCAACGGCCGTGGTCACGGGTAGACCTCTTCTCGTGACCACAGCCGTTGCAACACGCTCGAAACGTCGGGCAATAAACAAGGTATTTTACCTTAAATTATTCACGCGATTAAGACCCGTAATATATATATACCTTGTTTTTGCCCTACGTTTCCACCGTATTGCAACGGCCGTGGTCACGGGTAGACTGGTTCAGCTCAGCGTGAAGCGCGGGTTTCGGAAACTACCCTCGCTTGATTTTTATCACTCACTATAACCTAACCGTCGGTACTCCGACACACAACACTAAGGACATTAAGACCCGGAGTATATATAATTTTATAATGTGTACAAATCTCGAAAGTTTGTCTACATTTATTTTTTATGTATCTTCAATGTACAGACATTGTTTTTTAATTAATAGTACCTTTTTTATCAGTTGTCTGGGTGCAGCACAGTGCTGCCGAGCGCTTGTGTTTTTAGATGATTGTGCGAGTTATCCCATGATACATATTATATAGGTAATTATGTTACATGACGATATTCTTGAGGGAAGCCTAAAGTGGTGTTAGTGACATTCGCGTATTGTTTATGCCGTATTTGAATCGTCTATTACTACGTTAGGCAATGATCTACTTCGTAAATTTGCTAATGCAGTATTGCTAACATTACCTGCAAAGTAACTTTATAAAACAACTTAAGTAATAAAGTTGAGGCTGCACTCATATATTTGGCAAGCGGTATAATGTATTCATACTTCCATCCAATAATCCGTGGGAGCGGATTGTTTTCTCCGCCCGAACCTCGTCATTATGCAAGAACTCTCCGAGTGCAGTCCGCCGCATAAAGCAAATCGGAAAACCGATCGCTTCCTTCGATTTTCCGCGCCTCTGTCCATTATTGTGTTTGTGAGCGCACCACGTATGTAAATCATTCAATCCGAGTCGCACACACAAACATACCCCGTCTCTCTCACACTTGAAATTTAAACTGAAGTCAGAATAAGACAGCAACAACCGAATTGGTGTTAATTTACAGTTGGCAATTATAATTTTCGTATTCATGTCCCTTTCTTGCGTTGAATTTTTTTGTTGTCCGTCTCTTTTGCGACGGGGGGTTAAGATAAAGCGGTGAAGACGCGAGATATGTAGAATTTTTTAATAAAAACCGCGCTTCTGTGTGCGCTAAGTGATATGGCTTGTTCTTTTTAATTTCGTTGCGAATGCGGGCGCAGTCGGGATCATCTATCAACTTTTTTTTATTTATTTTTTCTCTGTGCCGTGTGGAGGAACGTTATGAAGATTTCGCATGGGATATGAATATTGATTGTTTCGTTCGCGACTAATGAAAGCTTGATTGGTGTGCGATGCTGATGTGTAATGAATCCGCGAGGGAATGGGGAGGAGTAAAAGGTTTTTTACTGTATTGCTTGGAGATTTTCAATTGAAGTTTAGGTATAAAGGTTTGTTCATTCATGATAAACTGATAAACCAATTTTAAAGAAATTTTGTAAGTGAAGTGAAGAACTTACTATAATATATACTTCCATATAAAGGAAAGACGAAATACATAGTTAAAACCATTGCTGTTAGCATACATTTATGCGAATATGTGATTAATTGCCTGGTTGCAATCAATCACATATCGGTATAAATATGGTCAAAGGGTAAGTCTAAAAAGAAAAGTTTAATACAAGAAAATCAATCGCCTGCGGAATGTCACAAGGTACAAAGCAAATGAAGCCTATAAAAAAGGAAATTAGGTACATAATCTATCACACATACATAATAAAAACTAATACTTATCTACAGTAAAAAAATAATTCGTAGAGGCGTAGCATTGGTAAGCACCCACCGCTACACATATGCGTAGACATGTCTACATGCATGTAGAAGAATTCAACGCATGCTACGAACGTGATTGAATAAATGTTTTCTTTAGTACTTAGTTAATTTTCATCTATGTAATAAAAATGAATTGCCAAAAGTATAAAAATGGATTGTTTTAGAACGTGTGCGCCTATTTGGCTATTTATTATTGTGTTTGTAAATGTCAAAACAAAGGTTTTAAAAGAAAATATTTTATATTCTTTTTAAAAGGTTTTTTTTTTAAATAAACCAAAAAGGGAAGATTTAGACTTATGATAGTCTTTATATTTAAATAAAAATGAATCCCTATTTCCCTTGGTCACGAGATAACTAGAGAACGACTCTACTGATTTAATTTATACTTTTTTTAGTTTTCTAATATTCAGTAGAAGGTTCTTACATAAAAAAAAATTAAAAACCCGAAAAAAATATATCGGGGTGGTATGAAGTTCGCCGGGAGAGCTAGTTTAATATAAAATTGTGTAATGAGTTTGATTTATATTACAATTTAGACACGGCAATACATGAGTGGTACTTTAATATTTAAAGAGTATCTATATAGACTGTTTATCATTAGTTAAGTCGATCGTAAGCTAGTTTTTACAATTCAATTGTATAGAAAACATAAGGATTTTTAGTAGCTACTTCGTTGTAGTTCTTTTCACTTCTAACTGAATTTATTGCTCAATCTTGTTCACGTAAAACTCGATAAATTCTAGGCTTAAAAAATGCAAAGCTTTGCATTTTCTCGCTTCACACGAATCTGAAAATTGTATCAGTTTCGCGTTCGAATTTTAATTTAAAACAATTAGAAATCAAAGTTCGATTCCATCGTATGAAATGTTGTTTCCTATTCTAAAATTTAAATTTCGAACCTGTCTCTGTATCAATTTTATATACAAAGGGGACTTACCTGAAACAGAACTGATATTTTAAATTTCGAATATGTATGGTGATTTTAAATTGATGAAATTATTTAACTTAAATTATCAGTTTCACATTCAAATTTAGAATATCCTAACGTTAAAATTCGGGTGTTTTTTTTTGACCCACTCTGATGACTGGCTATTTCTTTCGGGCTCAAAGTAGTACACCTAGGTTTGTCACCTGCTACAATCTTGAAGACAGCCAATGACTCGTCCGTTAAACTTTTTTATCATATATTACAGCACCACTGGACGCGCAGTCTTTTCTGGTCCTCCGTCTATTCCGTATCCATCGAGGCCAAAGCTCCCTAACCTTCAGATGCACAATGTTTTGCACATGTCTCAAACCACGAATTTGCTGGCTAGTATTTTTTTGTCAGTTTCAATAAGTCGTCGTACGGTGTCAATATACGTACGTACCTCGTCATGAAGATAATTACGTCCAAGTTAAAATTATCCAAACCACGAATACACAGAGCTGCGAGGTGCTTCATCATTAAATGCCAATTTGAACTCTGGCAACTCTCTTATTGACTTAAGCCACAACGAAAATCATAAAAAATAAGTTCACGAGTTAAATTCATTTAGGTAGTGATACACAATTTTCGAAAGGACGCCACAATTAAAACACAAATGACAGACTCGGATATTATCATTGACATTGTCAAGATTCATAATTTAAATCTTAAATATTTTTTCTTACTTAGTTCTAGGTAGGTAAATCGTATTGTTGTATCTACCGTTAAAAGTAACGAGAGCTATGTAAAATTCTACATAAATTGTTATATACATGTATATAATAAATAAATGTAACTTTGTTCTTTGTAACAAAGTTCATAATGAAAGCATAATTTAGTTTTAACTTGAGTTCGGCCCCAAAACGAAGGGCTTCAAGCCTTTACAAAGTAAAAATTCAATTTAAGATCGTGTTCCTTTACGTAATTTCTCATTAAAATTCTGTTTACTATACATTAAAAATACGTACGCGTCTTTCACTTAAGTGAAAACTGGAGATTTAATGTAAAAAAAAACCATTAAAGCGTTCCTATTTTATAAATTTATTTTTTTAATGAGTAACAATTTTGTAGAGGGATAGAAGATATTTTTTAGAATATACACTTTTTATTTCAATTTTTTTTTTTAAGATATTGGAAACTTACAGCTATAAAATATAAAAGAAGAGTACATGATTGTTTTAAACTTTCGCGATGTTTACACATATGAGAATATTATCAGGACTTAATCGCGTGAAATATTTAAAGGTACCCGACAACCCGTTGACTCCGTCAACCCGAGACCAAGATCGGCGCAATTCGATCGAAACGTCGAGTAAATAAAGATTCGTACCTTTAAATATTTCACGCGATTAAGTCCCGATAATATTCTAATAAGAGTACATGACTTAACTGACAGCCAATAACAAGTCTTCACTGTTAGAATAAAAGACAACGTATCGTCACTTCATAACATAGAACACACAAAAAATAGTAATTCGTACAGATCCCACACGTGACACCACTTTGTATGATCCACAAATTGTTGTTCCGGGAACAACAGTTTGTGGATCATACAAAAGGTGTACTTTATATGTGATTTGTATTTTTTTTTTTGTAAAGTCCCCCGCGCTACAAGGCTTGTTCCCTACTGCGGGAGTCGCCTTATTTCAAATTAAAAAAAATCCTTGTCTTCAGCTGCTCTCGGGAGAATGCCTATAAGTTATTCTAATATTAGCTATATGAACATTCAATGCATAGTCCTGGGGGACTTTACAAACATACAAATCGTGTACCTACAGTCCACCCAAACATGGAACAATAATATTTTTTGAATCACACAAAGTGGTGTCTCGTGTGGGAATCGAGCATAAAACCCGTTGCGCAGCAGTAGTACGCACTTCCATTGCATTACCATATTATTTGGTTGGTCTAATGGTTAGTGACCCTGACAGCTAAGCCGGAGCTCATGAGTTCGATCCCCACCCAGGACAAAACTTTGTGTGATGAGCACGATGGTTTATTCTTTGTCTGGATGTTATTTATATATATTAAGCATGTGTTTAGAAATATATAAGTATGTTTATCAGTTTTCTGGTTTCCATAGTACAAGCTCTGATTAGTTTGGGATCAGATAGCGTTGTGTGAGTTGTCCCAAGATATTATTATTGTTATATATTATAAATTTTATAGTAACTGCCTCTGTGTCGCGGTGGGAGTTTGTCCGACTGCTACGCGTGAGTAGAGGTCGTGGGTTCGACTCCCACACGGGACACCACTTTCTAAGATCCACAAATTGTTGCTCCGAGTCTGGGAGTACTTTGTGTCCGTGACTTGTATGTTTGTAAAGTCCCCCGCGACACATGACTTGTACCCTAACGCGGGAGTCGTCTTTAAAAAATAAAATTAAAGGTGTAAACCACATGCATAAGTAAATTATACAGATAAAAAAATATTTTTTCTAAAAAGGCGCCAAAAATTACAGTCATTATTGTCAAAGCTCTATATTTAACATGGAATAAGTACGTGAAAATTCATGGGACCGAGTCTATTTACAGTACATAAATACTAGACACTGTAGAATTAGTTAGGTTACCATCAACTCAAAAATATGAAGAAGATGATGAAGAAGAAGAAGAAGAAAACTTTAAATAATTCACACACTTCCAATCACAGCACAAGTGTCGTAACTAATCCTGTATCCGATCACCTATCGTAGCGGAACGCATCTGTGCGATGACTCTGCCGTTCCTGTCACCCCAGCAGTGGCGCGTGAAGGAATCGAACCAAGATTGGAAATGGTTCACCATCACACAAACAAATTCACACCTTGTTCCTCACATAACAAAGTTTAAAATTGCATGTGGATTGCATACAGAATCTTCTAGTTTATTGACAAGCAATTTTGAAGTTTATGGCAGTAAAATCAAGGTTGGTTTTCTATTGGTAAAATATGTGTAAGTGTGAAGAATGGTCAGTGTATTTAAAGGCAGCGTTCTGGTCCGCGTGTCGCGAGTCGAATCGTCTTCCGGCGTCAAACGTGATTTCTTGAAGAAAGTCGAATCAATGGAACGCAGTGGACATTGGCCTCCGATTGTATTTATATTACGTCCTCTAAATAAGCGAGTCTTTGTTCTATATACTAATGAAAGAAAGAAAAATGCTTGTTGAAGTGAAAACTTCTTTACCGGCGTTGTGCACTTTTTGGGATGGGTAAGAAATGTTAAACTCGCGTCAGAACACGTGACCTGATCGAAAATTCGTAAGACGGAGGAGAGCAACAAATAACTGCTACTCATTAGAATACGAAGGTAAATTTCGCCCCCATCTAGCTCAGATGGGAAATCGGGCGGTCCAGAAAACAGAAGAACCCAACTCGAATCGAGTAACGATTATAGTATCTAGCGCGCACTCATTACCGATGGACGTGCGACGATTTATTCGAGACGTATTAGTATCGTATTGTGGGTATAATGATGGCGGAGACATCGCGAGTGTTAAAGTGTTCAAACTGCAACATCGTTATAAACGAGTTACTTGCATTCGTGTGTGATAGACTAGATATCATGGATGAAGAAAGTGTTAGTCGCATATGCACTAGTGCTTACACCGAAGAAGATATACGTAATGCAAAAATTATGTTGTTTGACTCGGTACATGAAAGCGAACGGGAACGTATGGTAAACAGGAGGGGAGATGGGAGGAAGAGCCGTGACATTGACGATATCATAAGTCTTATAAAACAAGTCGAACCCGAGGTGTTACCGGTATTTGTCGCAAGGGACCTCAAAAAACTTCCTCCGGTACTTTGGGACCATATTGATGTTACCACTCTTCTTAAAGAAATGCTCTGGATGCGTAATGAAATCAAGCGAGTAAAAGAGCAATATGTAACCATTGATCAATTGGAATCAGTAAAAAGTATGCTGGATAACTCCACATTTATCAACACAAACAATTCCTACGTCAACAATAAAAGAGGTGGTTGTATATTAAATAGTCCAGAGTCAAATAAATCCGTTGCGTCCGATAATTACTTGTCTCCTGAGAGACCGATATTATCATCTCGGTCTGAGGGTGGACTAGAAAAAAGTTTGTGCGGTAGTCGTACAATAACTTACGCCGCGACGGCGAACAGTGCGATGACGCATCGTAAACCGATAGCGGTCGAGCTGCCGGACGAGAGGGGACACACGGACGCGTCGAGTGCCATGCATATTGTGAGTGCAAATACTACGAGTGAACAACCACCAAAATCGAATGATGGTTGGACATTAGTTCAGAGAAATAAGAGATTTAAAGGCAATACGGGAAAGGCAATTGTGAACTCAAATGAAAAATTTAGAGCGGCAGATATTAAATCACCCATATATATCTATAACGTTGACAAAGGCGTTTCCAAAGAAGATATAATTATGTATATTAAGGATAAGTGTAATCTACAAGTAACTATTGAAAAAATGAACATGAAAAAAGCCAAAGAATACGATGGTTATAAAATATTAGTTCCTAGAACTAGTGAAGATTTATTCCTAAACGACGAGTTTTGGCCCGACGGGATATCATACCGCAGGTTCATATATTTTAAGAAAAATAATAAAGCCCCAGGGCAGACGCAGAATTCTTACAATAATAATGGATAGATTAGTGAAAATAACCAGTTTTAATTGTAAGAATGTGAAGACTGCAATTGGATGTATTAGGCGTCTGTGTGTATCGGCCGATATTATTGTTTTACAAGAACATTGGTTGACGCCCGAGGATTTACCGATATTGGGTAACATACATGATGATTTTGCCTACACTGGAATTTCTGCTATGGACACTTCGGCAGGTTTGTTGAAAGGAAGACCATATGGCGGTGTAGCGCTGTTATGGAGGAAGAGCATTTTCTCATCGGTGTCGATTGTGCAGTGTGAAAGTGTACGGCTAGCGTCAATTAAAGTGAAGTTACTAGAACGCGAATTACTCATCTTTTCCGTGTATATGCCTACTAACTGTAATGAAAACTTAATTGAATTTACTGACACTTTAAGTGAAATGAATGCAATAATAGAAAATAATAATATACAATCTGTTTTTATGTTAGGAGATTTTAATGCGCATAAAAATGAGCTCTTTTATGACGAGTTACAAAATTTTTGTTTGGAGCAAAAGTGGACGTGTGCAGATGTTGAACTGTTATCATCTGAGAGTTATACGTTTGTTAGTGATGTGTACGGCTGCAAGCGCTGGCTCGACCACTGCGTGGTGACTGAAGCTGCACGGCAGACGGTAGTTAATGCGGAGGTATTGTATGACAGTTATTGTTCAGACCATATGCCCCTTCAGATAACATGTAACTTAAAACTAATTAAACCTAACATTGTAACACACCAACCTATACAAAATAAAGTTATATGGGGGGAAAGAGACTCCAAACAGATTGAATTGTATGGGGAATTATGTCATTCTTATCTACGGGACATAGATTTTCCATTAGAATTAATTACTTGTGCGGATAGGATATGTGATGATTCGAACCACCGTATTATATTAAGTACTCTGTATAATAAAATTATTCAAGACCTGTCAAGGGCTGCGGAAAGTAGTGCAAGATGTATAAGGAAAATGAAATACAAACCCCTGATAGGCTGGAATAAACATGTTAAAGGCGCTCACAGTGCGGCTCGGCTTGCGTTTCAAATGTGGCATCTACATAATAACCCGACTGAGGGACGTATATATCAAACAATGTGTGAAACGCGTAGATTGTTTAAATCCAAGTTGAAGTGGTGTCGAAACAACCAAAATCAAATAAAATTAGATATTTTGGCTGAACACCACAAATCGAAGCATTTTGGGAGGTTTTGGAAAACCACAAATAAAATGAACCCCAAGCCGAGTCTCCCAGTGAGCGTGGCAGGTGTTTGTGATCCCTCAACGATAGCTAACATGTTTGTTAATCATTTTAAAGTAGATTCACCGCTGATTCCTTTGGCGCCATCGTTAACTTCGGTGTTGGACGCTAAGTCCGTGACCATGTCCCCGGAACAGACAGTTAAATTCTCTGCCAAGGAAGTTGACAAGGTAATCAAGGGCATGGTGAGAGGTAAGTCCCCGGGGCATGATCACCTTAGCGTTGAGCACCTGCGATATGCTGGTGTACATCTGCCGAGGGTATTGGGTATGTTCTACACACTTTGTGCGAGTCACTCATTCTTACCAGACGATCTTATAAAAACGATAGTTGTGCCGATAATTAAGAACAGGACTGGAGATACTGCAGATCCCGCCAACTATAGGCCCATTTCCCTAGCTACTGTAACAGCTAAAGTACTGGACTGTTTGTTGGACGCGCACATGGCAAGTCGTGTGAGACTACACGATGCCCAGTTCGGCTTTCGGCCCGGATTATCAACGGAGACTGCCATACTGTGCTTAAAGCAGACCGTTCAGTACTATGCTGATAGGAAGACGCCAATCTATGCGTGCTTCCTTGATCTATCGAAAGCGTTCGATCTGGTGTCTTATGACATACTATGGAGTAAGCTACGCGAAGAAAGTGACGTAGGAGAGGAGGTCATTTCTGTTCTTGAGTATTGGTACAAACATCAAATGAATTATGTTAAGTGGGCTGGAGAGTTGTCGGATGTGTATCGGTTGAGCTGCGGGGTGAGGCAGGGGGGGATTACCTCACCTCGTCTGTTCAATTTATACATAAATCGGCTGATTGTGGAGCTCAGTAACACCAGGGTTGGTTGTCATATTGACGGCGTATGCGTAAATAATATTAGTTACGCTGATGACATGGTGTTGCTGAGCCCCTCAATCAGAGCACTGAGACAACTTATTTACTTATGTGAGGGTTACGTGGAGGCTCAGGGACTCAGGTATAATGCCAGTAAGAGCGAGCTGTTAGTGTTCAAAGCGGGCACCAAATGTTACCCTAAAGTGCCACAAGTAACAATTGCAAACACTTCACTAAGACGAGTGACGCAGGTTAAATACTTGGGTCACTGGGTCACCGATGACCTTAATGACAACCTGGACATAGAGAGAGAACGCAGGGCGCTGGCTGTTAGAAGCAATATGTTGATCCGCAGATTTGGAAAATGCACAAGAGATGTAAAAATTTCTCTCTTTAGAGCTTACTGCCAAACATTTTACACCTGCAGTCTGTGGATCAAGCATACGCAGCGGGCATACAGTGCACTGCGTGTTCAGTACAACAATGCGTTCAGGATGTTGATGGGGCTGCCACGCTTCTGTAGCGCTTCGGGGATGTTTGCCGAGGCGTCGGTTGATGGTTTTCATGCCATCATCCGCAAGCGTAGCGCTTCCATATTACACAGAATGCGGGGCAGCTCCCATAGCATTCTGAGCGCATTGTGTGACAGGTGGGAATTCCCGATGATAAAGCACTGGATGCAGCTACATACCCAGGTATTGTGATACCTATTTATGTGGTTGTATCCGGTGCTCAGTATATTATAAGATTACTAACATTAGATTTAAGAAAAATTGTACTAACAACATATGGAATATTTTTTCTGAAATAAACGTTTTATTATTATTATTATTATTATTATTATTTTATTTCCCTATTATATTTTAATTTTTGATTTCGGTTTTTTTTCCTCTAGTAGCAAAATCCATCGATAGATAGATTATTGAGACCGGCCGTTAGTGTACATCGGATTTGTTTTATATTCCCCCTAACAGAGGTGAATGGTTGCTCGGTACAAAAATATGGTTTCCTTGACACTGCACCTACAGGGATTGAATAACTATTTTTTAAAGGGAAGATGAAAATAATTGTATTCTAAGGACCAACCCCTTCTCCAAGTCAATTTTACTACTTACTAGTACCACTGATTACGTAGTTCAAATATGAAAGATACTAATATCAAGTACCTATTTCTAAAGAGATTGTCAACGCAAAGTCGATCTGGACCACCGTAGCTTCAATGATGGTTTCTCATCTCAAGGTTCATCAACTCTTTTAAATTATTTAATTTAAAAGAGTTTCAAAATAGTTTTTCTGATCTCGAGTTTATCTGTATATATATATATATATATATATATATATATATATATATATATATCTATATATATATATATATATATATATATATATATATATATATATATATATATATATATATATATATATATAGGTATTATATATATATATAATACCTATCTACTTACGTAACTGTTGCTTGTTAATATAGCTTATCATTCAAAATAATTGTTACTTTTCATTTTTCTCACTTTATTCAAATATAATCAAAAGAGACGGTAAACTACAAAGTCATTAATTTGTATGTATGATTTCTTATATTCATTTGAATTGTTAAAACTAAATTAAACTACAATTTCGACAGCCAGTCCTTTGATCATTTATTGATATACAGAAACAGTTTTCACTTTACACAAAAACGCTGTTTTCATAACCTCACCTTGTTAGGCTATGAGAGAGACGGTGAATTGAATTCTTCGGCTTTTGGGGAAGAAAATGAACCATAATAGGCTTTTATAGATACTTTCATAAAGCTATGCTTTGAATAAAAGAAATAATAAAATGTAACAGTCCGCATTGTCCATGAGTGTACTGCCATTGAATTATTATTATTTACATTTTCTTGTTTTTTTTGTACTTGCTACCTCGCTCTAACTTCGAGGATTTCCTCAATTTTCCGCTCATATATTAAACATGTATTTATACTTGAAGCGATATTTTTACATCTTTTTGTTAGGAAAATTGAAGAATTGTGTCTGGTTTGTTGGTCTAGTGGTTAGTGACACTGACTGCTAAGACAGAGGACGTGTCGTGGGTTCGATCATCACTCACGATAAAACTTTGAGTAATGAGCACGATGGTTTATTCTGTGTCTGGGTTTTATTTATCTATATCTCTATATTATGTATGTATTTTTGTTTATTTTTTTTAAAAGATAACTAGCAATGTGGGATTTTAGTCCCACATTACTAGCAATCCTGTTAACCCCTCCAGCTAAGCTCAATGGCTTGTGTTTGGAGTGGGTTCACGTCGGTAGTATAATGGGTAGGATTCGAACCCGCCCGCGACCTCGGCTACCGCCGCTTTTAGAAACAAGCTCTGCTTAGTTTGGGATCAGATAGCGTTGTGTGAGTTGTCCTAATATATTATTATTATAGTATTTAGAAATATATAAGTATGTTTATCAGTTTGTAAGCACATCCCAACATGTTACCTGGTTGCCAAAGTACAAGTTCTGACTAGTTTGAGATCAGATGGCGTTATGTGAGTTGTCCCAAGACGTTACTTTTATTATATTCTAATGAGAAACATAATATTTTGGATATAGTTTAAGTTTCCACATTGGAATAATAAATTTAATTGTATTTAGTTATATTTCTCATTATTGTTTCATATTATCGTATTGGAATTTGACTGTCGGTGAAAATTGGACTGCCTCTGTGGCGCGGTGGGAGTGTGTCCAACCGCACGAGGTCGTGGGTTCGATTCCCACACGGGACACCACTTTGTGTGATCCACAAATTGTTGTTCCGAGTCTGGGGTGTAATTTGTGTTCGAGACTTATATGTGTATGGCATAAATACAAAGACACACACACACACCCTCAGAAGTAGGTTATGTTAAAAATGCTGTATACTAAAACAGGTCACAGTTTAAGCAAAACACAATTGACTTATCTGATCGAGTTTTGTTCTGTAATAGAAAAAAATATACCTATACCTACAAAACCCCCCTTTAATTTAAGAACTTCAACAAGGTTGCACCTTAAAAATACCTTATTTATAATACAAATTTTGTATAAAACGTGTTACAGAAAGGTGTAGTCAGCCATGGATAGTGTATGTTACTACTTAGTACAGTACTGCACGTACCGTGGTGCCATAGCTGATAGCATTATTATTACATAGTTATAGCATATTATTTTTATCAAATTTCAGTATGCCATCCCTGGTGCAAGCTTCGGTTGGATTATTATGGCATAGAACTTTTTAACTCATTCTTTTTTAAACAAAAAAAAATATAAATAACATTTTAGGGTTTTCCAAATCTCTTAATTAATCATACTAATATTATAAATCTGAAGAGTTTGTTTGTTTGTTTGTTTGTTTGAAAGCGGTAATCTCAGGAACTACTAATCCGAATTAAACAAACCTTTTATTGTTGTATAGCCCATTTATCGATTAAGGCTATAGGTTATATAACATCACGCTACGACCAATAGGAGCGGAGCAGCAATGAGAAATATTGCAAAAACGGGAAAAATTTACGCAGACAGCTAGTTAGGTATATGCACTCAGTATCATGGACGTACTATCCCTTAAATATGACCACATTTTACTGTTTCAATTTATTTAAAAAACAGTTTAATGTAGCTTCTGGCTTCTGCACATGAAGGCGTTAGACCCAGCGAGCGGGCGTATCGCACTAACTGGAACCTCCGAGACGTATGTCCAATGTTATTGTCGGCCGTTTGATACCGGTGGTATCGTATCGTATCTGGATATAGGCCGGGATATATAGCCCGGAAGTCGCTACGACCTAAAAGATAGATTGTGACACCTCTTTCTTCCTTAAAGGACATCACCAAGGTTTAGTCGACTATGTATCTTCGTGGGGTGGCTTTAACGTCGTCAGGTGTGATTAAGTGGCCTCTAAGGTGCTGGCTTCTGGTGTGGTGAATTGCCTCGCAGCCACAGAGGATGAGTATAGGTATGTCCTCATCCTTGTGGCAGAACCTGCAAACATTAGTATCGGTGAGATGCATCTTGTGCATGATACCAGTGGTATACTCGGATAGCAAAAACTCGGCACAT
The DNA here is from genome assembly GCA_945859575.2 of Herminia tarsipennalis. Classification (NCBI taxonomy): domain Eukaryota; kingdom Metazoa; phylum Arthropoda; class Insecta; order Lepidoptera; family Erebidae; genus Herminia; species Herminia tarsipennalis. The sequence goes on along the minus strand of OX243846.2, from coordinate 18,232,096 downwards.
GTGTAGAAGACAAACAAACAAACGTCGCAATTAATAATATTTTATGTAATATCTTTGGAAACTTACAAACTAGGCAGAACTTGTACTATGCAAACGTATAACTGACTAGCTGACCCGCGCAACTTCGTCTAAATTTTCCCCGATTTTGCAACATTTTTCATTGCTGCTCCGCTCGTTTTGATCGTAGCGTGATAGTATATAGCTTATAGCCTTTCTTCATAAATGTTATATCTAACAGTAAAATAAATTTTGAATTTGGACCAGTAGTTTCTGAGATAATCGCGTTCAAACAAACGAACAAACTCTTAAGCTTTATAATATTTGTATATAACATACTTACATATTTCTAAATATGTACTTACAAATTATAGATAAATTAGACCCGGACACACAACACAGAACGGTGTGCTCATCAGACATTTTTTTTTGACGTGACAACGTCTTATACACGCACGAAAAAGTGTCAACGGTCAAGTTATTGATTGGTTAAGCACCGGTCACATAATTGATTGATTGCTAAGCAGTCACGTTATTGATTGATTGCTAAGCAACAGAGAATGGCGATTGCAGTGACATGACATGCGATACTATTGGAACTAACGTTACTGATTGGTTCCTAGGCAACGCGAATGGCGATATGTCATCAATGTGTTCTTACGATGTTATCACGTAAAATTATCGTCCGTAAACCTTCATCACATGCTCATCACGCACGACTTTCCTCTTTTTCTTCTTCTTCTTCCTGCCCTTATCCCATTTTATCTGGGTTCGGATCTCCTTGTGCATTTGCGCCAGATATTTCCATTCATAAGGTGTTTTGCAAAAGGTTGATTATGTTATTGACGCTAAGAATGTGTAATTATCTAATATAGTGGCAAGATAGTCTCTACAGCCGATGAGCTCTGAGGATCTTATACACAACATCAAGTTGTGTACTGCAGTTTTGAGTAATGTGAAAGTACTTACCTATTTCTCCAGTCGGATTGCTTAATTTAAAACAAGCCCTAGCTCCCTTTATTTTCTCTTAGATTTCTCAGTTCTATGGAAATTACCATTAGAAATATTATACGGATGAATTAATTTTCTCCGTGAATTTGTTTTAAAGAAAACAACTTCCACAAAAAACACTTAAGTACCGGTACTAAAAAAGTCAGCAAAGTCTATAAAAAAACTAAAGTATTTTATTGCCAACTCTAAAAATTCAAAAACATGTTCTACGAATAAAATTCGCGGTTATTTTTAAAATATCGCCCTGATTCTACAGTTCCATTTTTAAAAGTGTAAAGTGCCAGTAACCTCTGCTCCTTTAATTTCAATAGTGGGGTCGCCCTCAAGGTCACCGCCCGCAAGGGGACACTTCACGATCAGCTGATACTCTGTTATAAAAATTAGAACGCTTGTTTATTTTGTTTGTGGAAATATGTTAGAAATCATGTGGAAATCCAGAATGTTGTAGTTCTTTTTTTTAATTGTTTTTGACAGACAGTTATGCCAATGACATCATGTTGTGCCCATGAGTTTTTAATCTCATCGGGTTTTTTATTTTAATCAAGCACGTCAGTACGGTTTGGTGATCCAACGGTGCTAATAATATTATTAATAAGGTGTTTTTATAGGTATACGATTCTAGCTTTTTTGTAGTTTTAAGTCTGAGAATGATCTACTAATTGTATCAGTTGTTAAAATTAGCAGAGTTATACCTTATATGTTTGACTTATATCATTGAAATATAATAATACGTAAATGAGTTACTGTTGTATTTCCGCCGTTATAACTGAGTGTTCGTAACAGTGAAAAATGTAGGTACCGTACATTTTCAAGAAAATAAGAGCTTTTATCCTTAATTAAAAGCAGCGAAACTATAACAATAATACACAGATATGCTTTACAATTATCTTCAAAGGACACTGATCCCAAAAAGAAGACTAAATGTGTAAATCATAACGACCAAACTTTTGGCGAACTTTTTACGCAATAGCTACTTAAAAACTACCAGTTGCATCTGAAGTTTAGGGGCTCGATAAAAGTAGCAATAAACCACGTAGCGTGGGCAGAGGGCAGCGTTGCGGGGCAAGGGAGGGGTAAATGAGGGGTTGGGGGGTAAGGGAAGGCGGTCATCTCCCCCTTTTTATCTCCGCAAGTCAAGGGCGCGTGGGGCAGGTTCGGCCGGCCGCCGGCTATTGACATTCTGTTTTCAAATTTACCTACTTTTTTCCATTGTCCGTAACTTTTTAATATGGCGAGGTCGACGAACTGAATGGCCAGTGCGGCCTATTACGTAATCGGTTTGGTAACGTTGACTTTTTAAATGTTACCTTGTTTTGTTTTTAATTGTCCGTTTTGTTGTATTGACAGTTATTGCGTAATTGTTTTTTTTTTGTGTATGTTTTTATCGTGGAGGTTATAATCGATGTTATTCAGTGGTTTCTAACCCGTCAATGCGCTCAGGTGAACAGATTACAGAAACAAAACATCAAGATGTTTGACTGTTGCAGTGTGTAAGATTATGCGTTAATGTTAAGTTAAACAGGAGTCAACCAACATTGAACTAATGGGTGACAATAGTTCAATGTTGGTTGGTTGGCGAGCATCCGTCTAGATTCTAGATCCATACGAAATGATCCAACTTAGTTTGTCATATACATCGATGATGTAATTGGTTGATCATAAATTCATACTACGATAGCAAATGCGAAAATGTGTCCGTTTGTTACCTTCTTATGTTTAAACAGTTAAATGAATTCTTATAAAATTTAGCAAGAAGATAAATAGTATCCTGGAGAAGGATACTTAGCAAGGATAGTGTCATGCAATTGTTGTTTTTAAACTTTCGCGATTTTTATATATATTAGATATATTTCCGGACTTAAAAGAGTCCGTAAAAGTCCGTCCAATAGTGTACAAGCCCTGTGTCACGGGGGACTTTACAAACATACAAGTCACGGACACAAAGTACACCCAGACCCGGGACAACAATTTGTGGATCACACAGAGTAGTGCCCCATGTGGGAATCGAACCCACCACCTCTTGCGTAGTAGTCGGACACACTCCCACTGCGCCACAGAGGCAACCTATTTAAAGGTACGAACCTTTTATTTACCTGAGGTTTCGATCGAATTGCACCGATCTTAAGGTTCGTACCTTTAAATAATTCACGCGATTAAGTACCGAAATATATTTAAGGATAGTGCCGTATCCCAAAAGAGACGTCTCAAGAGAAAGAAACTCACTCTATTCTCTTAATTAAGAGATTATAAAGCATTGAACTAGATTATCGGTGTTAAAACTGAGTACAAAACACGAAGTAGGATCGGTACAGTCGAGAGAGATGTAAGATATCTGTCTCTTGCACAACTTCATATCACCATCATTGGTAGGTACTATCGATATATCATCTGTTGTAGATACCTGTGCAAGTAATTACATTTTGTAAAATGACTAGATTGTGTCTTATTCATATTTGTAGCAAATAAATGAGTTTGAGTCCCAGTATTTATTTACTTGGTAATGCCAAACATAATTACATTGTCTTTATATAATAGACAAGTTATTGATCTTAAACATAGTGTAGTAGGTACAATACTTTATTGGATATTTTACCTAAATAGTATGTACTGATTTATTTTGATTTATATAATTCTTAGTTCTCATAGCGCTGCAATCTCCAGGGGAGACGCTTTGTACTTTTTACAGTAAGATCTGAATCGAAATCGTATAATTATGTTGGATTCGCACGACAGAACGATCGATTTACAGTAAAAATAAAGTCAGACTCAATTCAGTTGGAACCTAAGCAATACCTGCCCTATTTATACGGTAATTTTTAGTCTAATTAGTTTTCAAAAAATCAAGCTGTAAAAGTAACGAACCGTTAATTGTGTTTAACATTAATTGTCTGAAGTTAGTTATGTATATGTAAGAAATATAATAATCTCTTTTGGATAACATTGTTATTTAAAACATTTTTTTTTTATGAGAGAATGGCGCCTTCAGCCAATTAGTCAATGGTATCGTCATCTTTTTAAGCCTTTATGCCACATTGTACGGTTGATGGACATAAGACTCTCCCAAATTGCAAAAAAAAAATAATAAGTAAATCAAACTCGAACGTGTAATTCTTTAAAAATTTAAGATTTCAAATTCATAGTATAATAAATAAAAATATCATCAAACACTGTTCTAAATTTAAAAATAAATCCTTGCCAACTAGCTCGCCAATAGCAAAGTCAAACTTTATCCGCAACATATCGATATATCGACGGGCGCACAAAAACTCCGAAAAGTTTGAGTGACAGGACCGCCGTAGAAAAACAGATGTCGATAGTCGATAACAACAAAGCACCCGCCAGCCCATCTCTATTGACAGGGCAGGCTAGAGCGTGTGCTACGTGTGAATGTTATCGATAATCGAGATGTTCATGTCGATAGCTTGACCATTACGTGCGCGTAAAAATACCTTGGGAACCGAAATGAGACCGATTTATCATTTAATCAAACGCTTTTATACAGTGCGTGTGAGATGAGGAATACCTACTGGCCGTTTTTTTTTTTAAATAGGCATAGGACGCAAAAAGTTCTTACTTATACTTTTTCAGAGAATTTTGTCAATGGCGAAGCATTGATGAGGTGACATTCTATAAGCTATTGAACGTGTGATCAAGAGGTTTTGATGGTTTGATTGACTTACTTTAGATCGTCATATTGGAAGTTGATATTTGACTGACCGCTCTGTCTGTTAATAGGTTCAACTTTAATATTATTCTGTTTTTAAATGATAACAGTAGGTGCAGTAGAACAGTGAACAGTAAATTATCCAATCTCTTTCCAGGTCTAGTACAGTAGCAAAAAATCAATCAATCAAAAAATGGTTAACGGATAACATAACATATTAAGATAGTCGTCTCCATTATTAGTTATCAGTCTTGGGCTTCTTGGTACATCTTAATATCTCGCTTTCATATTAAAAGTTAATGTAAAATTCGCCAATAGATAACATTGCACAGAAAACTCTCAGAGACAAAGTAAACAGATCTAGCTACCACAAAAAAAACAAAAAAGGTTGTATTCCAAAAGGCGACAGACGAAACCTGTCCGTTGACCTCTGTGTGGCAGCGGCGCGTGCGACGAACAGACAGATGTGCCAGTCACTTCATAATCATAATGGCGGATAAAATACAAAGCCAAATCAAATCTATGAGATATCTCGACAGGATTACGTTACAAATTTTAACTACAATTATGTTACTGTTAACTCGAAGCAGCCGAGTAATGAACTCGAATCTGATCAAACACTAGACAATACATTAACGTAACAACTCACGTGAAACGATCTCGAAACGTTACCGTAACGTAAACAACCGGAGTGACGGTAATGACTAAATAAGAATCAATTTAGAAATCCCGCGACGCAATCTACACTCGGACCGATTGACGAATTCGTGTCGGACGATGGGCGTGTGTAGTCGATGAAAAAAACATATCACTCCCACTCTAACCGGTTACACAACCACAACATTAACGATGAGCTAATGACCATAAATTGAACTCTTTTGTCAACGGAATAAGGGTCACAATACAAGTACTGTTATGTTTGCAGATTCGCACTGGCCACACCACGCCTCGACACCCGTCATTGGCAGAAATAAAAACGGCGACCACGCGTAACTCGTCACGTCTCGCCGGACAGTGAAATCGTGCGGCCGGTGACAATGTGTCTCTTTGCCAATTCATCGAGACCCGCCCTGCCCCTGTAACTGTTTCACGCATAGTGTCAATCAGAGGGTTGAAAACATCATAGGAGGGTCAAAGATAACTGGACGCGTTATTGTTTGCCGCATTCGTGCCGTTGCGTCGCCGTGCCTTATGAAATGACAGTTGAAGCTTCAATGCGCAAACGTTTACCCGCAAAGGGAAATTTCATCGATCACGCTCACAAATTGGTAAGAAACTATCGAGATGTAAATCGCTTATGACTACCGTTATTTTGAAAAATCGATTCTTGATAATCGATTCGTCACAGTTGCGTTCCGTTTACGCAGTGGACTGTCCCACGGTCGGTGTGCGCGACAAAACGTCAAGGCGACTACGCGACTAGTCGACCTGTGTGACTTCACCGTGTCGACCTATCGTGCGACTGCGAAATAATTGACTGTAAAATCGAATTTGAAGGACTAATAAAGCGATTGCCACACACTGAGTAAATTGCCAAAGTCAGACAAATTGCAGTTTTTTTTTTTGGTCATGTAATTTTACCTTAAAGTACAAAAATAAAATAAAATGAGCTACTCTATAGGGGCATTCAGATCTCTATAATTCGTTGTTCGTAAAACCGTTAGACCATTTCAAAAATAAGTAAGTACATAATAAAAAATCTTAAGCAATATTGGTGAATAAATGCGTTTTCTATTTTAAATTAATGAGTTTTTTTACGCCACTTAAGAACTCAAGTAGAGTAGGTACCTAAAAAGTGAAAAGAATCAAGTTAAAAACTAACTAAACTACCAGGTTCCGTAGCCTATTAAGCAAAAGTGTACACCTATCCCTTGTACCTATCACTCTAGCCTGCATAAAGGAGTTATTCATATTTTGACAGTTACTCCCAATACCATACCATTCTGTATACACAAACAAAAAAGTATAAATCTATCCAAACTAATTTACCATATAACTGCCAAAAAACTACTACAAACTACGAAAACATTAACATAAATATACTAACATTAAACTCCAATTAATATAAACTCCTCGTAACTGTCAGTTCTAATAACTGTGACGTCATAAGTTCTGAACTAAAAAGAGGTGCAATAAATTAGAAACTTTTAAAAAAAAGTAAAAAGTACAAACATTAGCAGTCATACAGGCACACGTGAATGAGACAGGGGGCAATTATACAGGGTGGGCAGAGCGCGGCCTGGCACGGAGCTTGCCCGAATTTGCCCCGACAACTGTATACAGGCTGTTTGAATTAGCGGTGTCTGAATATTAATTAGGTGGTTGCAATGTTTTTAGTACCTACATACTGAGGTGAAAAATTATTACTTATGAAATTAAGATGGAAATCAGACACCTTAAAAAGCAACTTTAGATGAATCAATATGTATTAAGATCTCAATAGAAATCCTTAAGTAGTACCTAAGTAAAATATGAATTATCATAAACCGAAAACGTGATACATTACGACTAACTGTTAACCAATAACCACTTATCACTTCACCGTGGTCTATATCTAACTTAAAAAACACAATGAACATGTTTGCAAAAAAAAACAAATTAAAAAAAAAAAAAAGATTAATAAGAGCCTCCGTTTTTCTACTAAACACAGGATATCACAACAAAAAAATCCACATTCACTCAAATCCAACCACAAAACAAATAACAGCAGGTCAAACAGCAATTAAAACAAAACGAACATTAATATTAAAACGTATAATTGTAAGCACCCTTTAAACGAGTTAATATGAAAGCTTATTCATTTGCATTTGTCGTGGAAGCACGTGTGGCGGCTCGCGTGCCGCCGTTGTATTACGAACATCGAATATTGCACGTACATCCTGTATATATGTTCATGATCAAGTCTCGTAGAGGTGACATTAGGTAAGATATTAAAGTATTGATAAAAAATATATCAACGATTCTACAGTGGTCTACAAGTTCCAACAGATAAACTAACTTGGTATTGTCCAAATGGCGTTTATAATTACTTCATGTCTAAGAAGAATCCCAGCGTAGAAAATTCTGACTACCTGTCTTTTTCTGTTCAATCAAACTACTAAATTAATGTATAAAGTAAACCCTTTGAAAGGATGTAAGTCAACTACTTGTTATCATTATAATTGACACACATGCACTGTTATCATTTCGGTTTATTAGATTACTCTAATAAAATTGTTAATTATTTTGTTTCATCGTAAGGTACGAGTCTTACGACGAAACAAAAGAATTAACCTGACATCTTATCAGAATAATAACTTATAACCTACGAAGGTAAGGTACAAAAATGGTTGTCTGTAACGTCGGTTTACAGACGATAATTTTACGCGATAACGTCATCAATGTTTTCCATTGATGACATTGAATAAACCATGCCTGTGACACGTATTTTTTCCGATTGTATCGCATGTCGCTGCAATCGCCAAACATTGATGACATTGTAATAAACAACCATGCCTGTGACAGCTTTATTGGATCGGCTTGACGGCCACAGTTAATAACGTAATGACATATCGCATGACGGCCACAATATTTCAGCCTATCAACAGGCGGAGCGGACGTGCGCGGTGACGTCATATTTTTTCTTGAATGCAGTCAGTCATCGATTTATAAGACTTATCACATCTCATACGTTTTTTTTCATAATGGATATAACGAATGCTAATCAAATTAAAAATCTAACGCGGTTTTCGGCATTACGAGGTCTAGTTCTTGGCAACAGATAGTTTCTAATAAGACAAAATAATTGAATTTAAAACTAGCTAAAGTCTTCAAAAAAGATAACCTTTGGTACTCCTGTCTATGCCAAACAAAATGTTATTTATTTATCTTTTACCTTAGGCACAAACCGCACAAATCACAGTCAATATAGAACTTAATCTATGGTACAACGGAGTAGGACTGTATGAGCCAACGATGTATCGCCCTTAATGAATCACAACCCCCAAAACAGTTGGGTAACTGTACTCATTAATACGAATTGTGTGATCGATATCATGCTTACCTTTAGATTAGGGTTGTCAGGTACACTGAGCTGGATTGTCCAGACATTTGTGGCGATAAATGGATTAAGGTGGGGTAAAGCAATCTTATGATTGAAGGGATACAAAAAGAGATGGGGCAACAATATCTAGAGACAGAAATTCGGTTCCAATCACTATTATGATTAAACTACCGACTTTTATTTAAAGACTAGATGGTACCAAAGGCGGCCGTTACCACGGATATTATATATGGGCATAAAATCTGCACAGTACTTTTAGAGATTAGAGTACATACAAACAAACTCTTCAGCATTATAATGCGAGTACAATTAGGTATAGTTTTAAGGCAATTTATAGAACTATCCACCGGTCTGGGGTAGGTTAACGAACTCAAGCCAAAAAGCAAACAGAGCCCAAAAATATCCGAGTCCTCCCATCGTAGGTATATTAAGTAATTTCTACAAAGGTGAAGGTTGTGCGGCAGACAGGTTCCTGATGAGTTCTTCCATCTGCATGAGGTTGATCTTCGCCTCGTGGAACCGACGACCCTCGAGCAGTTCAGGGGGCTCGTGGCGAAGTAGCATGGCTGATTCCTTGAGGATTTTTGCGACTCCGAGACATAACCGAGCAATGCGAACGGCCCTTCGACGAGAGACCGTCTCCTACCAGTCTCAGCGATGGCAGCGTGAAGCCTCCCATGTAGGTATGTGTAGTTTTTCTTGGTACAAGTTACCCTCAGCGGGGATAACCACCACTGATCCACTGTTACATTTCCACAAGCACAAATTTTGGAAAAAAAAACAAAAACTGACAGCCCTACTCAAATCTGGTACCAGATCATATTATTGTGATATACGGCACTTTTGTACGTAATGCGGCGGTTTAGAACCGTAGTATGGAAGTATGTAGATGCGATTGCTCATAAAACGTCCTATTTGCAAAATCAGGTTGCGATTTGGAACGTTTGATTTACTGATATGTGATATCGTTTCATTTTGTGCCCCATTTTATAACTTAGTAAGACAGCTGACGATGTTTTCTTATTGGGAAAGTTTGTATAAGTAGATATAAAGGGTTTATTTGTAGAATAATGTATGGATATTTTATCAATTCTTAATGTTAGTAATTTTCTTTTTTTATACAGCAATGGAGCAATAAATCGAAATGTTTTTTTAAAGACTACTTTTTATGCATATTGGATCTGTCCTACTAGGTACTAGGGTGTTTTCATATGACACACAGGACTATACTATACTACTACTATACTATTTTGTCTTAGTATTTCCATAGGATGACTGCAATTATATACAATGTGATAGTTCTCCATAGCTAGTGGCTAGTAAATATTTAATTATTTTTAAGTTGTATATTTAGTTTAAACATTTTGAAAAACTAAAATTAGTTGGAGATCGTATGCGATAAAATAAGCCATTAAACATTACTATAGATATAGGTAGTAAAATAATTTTAAGAACACTGTCACTCTATTTTTATTGAAGGTTTTCTTACTAACGGTATAGTGACCCTGGGAACTTCGCGGAACCAGGCTATCAGTGATAGAGATGCTGCTATGAGCCGGTGTAACACTTACCATCGTCAGGCTTGCGACCTGCTCGTCTTTTCACACCTCTAATATAAAAAAATCTCATGTCACAGTGTTTGGGGTCGAACGTTTTTATGTACATTTGGTAGATAAGTATATATAGGCAGTAAAGTATTTTTTTATCGTGATTTTACTATTTTTTACATTAATTGCAAAAATGGGAGCAATTGACGCAGATTAAGTTGTGAGGGTCAGCAAATAGTTTGTTCTGTGGCGCGGTGGGAGTGTATCCGACTGCTACGCGGACACCACTTTGTGTTAACCACAAATTGTTGTTCCGAGTCTGGGTGTACTTTGTGTCCGTGACTTGTATGTTTGTAAAAGTCCCCCGCGACACAGGGCTTGTACCCTACTGCGGGAGTCGTCTTTTAAAAAAAAAAAAGTTGAAACTGCAATGTAAATGTTGTATGCGGGCAACGATTAAAGTAAAGAGGTGTATTTTAAAAATATATTTATGTACCAACTATGAAGGTTAACCAATCTATCCAAAAAAAATCACATGTAATAAAACTTTCGGAGCCCACTTTGAAAGAAATCACATTTATTACTTAGACCCCATTGAAGCCATTTGTTTGCACAGGTACAGTCGGCCATAAACTGTGCTTACACGAATGTTTGTCGGTTCGTTTGTACTCACCATGTAACGAACACAGATAACGTATTTTAAACAATAAGCTTTTTAAATTTCGAAGGTGAAAAAAAAAATACGGCTACGGATAATAGGAGAAAAGTAAATTTGTATTACTTCCACGCGTGTTGTAAAATATAAAAAAAGGTCTTAAGTCCCTATTTAAAGTATTAGGCTTTTTTGTTTTTAAAATCTGTGTAACACGTTGTAACTTTTAAATGTGAGAAACTATATTAACACTGATAATAAAGTTTCTTTACAATGAATAGGTGAGTAATCGTCTTTAAATATCTTCACAATTGCCTTTCCAATAAAGACCCCCGTCATGGCTGTCTGCATGTGCGCTTTAATTTCTGTAATAACCTAACAAATACTTTTTTTATTATGTCCATTGACAAGATGAAGAATTGTTCAGGTGTTAGTGAATGTGTTGTGTATTAACTTGTTAGCCCTAATAGGGTAGATGACTGTCAAGTCAAATCAGTATCTTTTTAAGAAACGTCAAAACGATGCACCTCGTACTAATTTATATGAAATACAAAACAATGACGTCATTCTTTTGTATGGTCAAATCATGTAGTTTCAATGTTTGTTTTGATGTTTAGAAATTCATGATGAAATTGTAGAGAAAGATTGTTTTTTAGAATATTTTTGCAAATGCTATTTCCTGTATAGTGTAAAATAATTTATTGTTATTGTAGTCATCTACCCAATTCATCCATCCTTGTAGTATGTAGGTAACCAACAATTTAATTTTAAAATGTTCTCAACAATTGTAACGTTTTCATGGAGATTATTAGATTATTCAACAGGTCGGTCGAATACAAATAAATAAACTGTGTGTCCAACTCTGAAAAATATATAAGAAATTACGATAGCGCCACGTAATTAAAAAAATATTCCACGTTGCCCCCACCATTTTACGTCAGTATCAAAAACACCTATAAACAAATTCTATTCTTAACTTAACGCTTTAAATCTAAATAAGGCTAGTAATTCTGAGAATTTGCACAGAAAGCGTAGGTACAATTAGCCTTAGGACATGTGTACATCTTAAATAAATAAAAAGGAAATCCCTGTCCCTACAGTTTAAACAAACTTCCCACGCATTTCACATTCCAACACTTTATTGTAAAGCAAATCTATTTTTGACATAATACGGTAAACCTTAATCGGAGTTATATTACTGAAAATTTTCAAAGAAATTAAACATAAATAAACACATAATAAAGAACTCAATAGAGTGGTTATTCATGTTAATTATTGAGGGCAACCCACAATCCCTTGTTAATTTAAAACGAACATGTTTTTTGACCGACTGTACGCCCCCTGACGTGACGAATAAGGTTATTTGAGGTAATTTCATACAAAATAATTGTTTGACTTCAGGTGAACGTTGTTTTAATTTTGTGACCAATTTTGTAACCTTTGATGTGTGATGATAACGTTTTGAATTACGTCACTCTTTTAGTTTATTGTGAATTGTGTCGCTTTTGCAGATTGGGGCGTTGCGTTGTTGACGAAGTAAGTTTATGTGTGTGTTTAAATCTTAAGTGATGATAATAATTTATTTGAATATCGAACATTTAAAAGTTCTTTTGTTTTCAGACATCGTTGGCTATCGCTGTCGTGTAAAGGTGCATAGTAGCCACATAATTACTTTAAGGCCAACTTTAAACAGAATAATATCGTTTAAATATTCGGAGATATATCTATATTTGTATCATTAAAAATATTTTTAAGACCTTTTTATTATAACGTAAAAAAGTTTCAAAATTGAATATTTTCGTTATTTATGAACATGAATCAAGATGAATTTGGATAAGATCGATTGATAGATGATCCGACTTCAACTTTAGTTTATATTGCTTTTTCAATTCTTTGTTTAAATTAAAGGTTTCACTTAATTGCTTTTGTAATTTGAGTTTTAGGTATCTCATGGAATGAAAAAATATTTAACGGGTTATATATCCGTATCTACCCTGATTCTTCCTCCATCAACATGTTCTTGAAACACAACAGCGAGAGTACACAAAGAACAACAAATGCGCTCGCGCAACGCATGACTATATACAGGTTGATTTTTAATATACGGATTAATATAGTGACGTCTTTACATTATACCAAGTAACTTTGGAATGTCAGTTTTAAAAAATATAACCATGTATTTACCCTTAACCACCCACCACTTACTTTTGTCACACCATAACCTATTAAACGTATGTGACCCCGGAGTAAAATTGTTATTTTTTGTCAGGTTTTGGGCCTAAACTTTACAACAAACAACGATTTTACTCCGGTAACATAGTCGGTAGGTGGATAAAGGTTAGAATCTATATCAATACTAGCTGACCCGCGCAACTTCGTCTGCGTAAATTTTCCCTTTTTTTTTTACAACATTTTTCATTGCTGCTCCGCTCCTATTGGTCGTAGCGTGATGTTATAACCTATAGCCTTCCTCGATAAATGGGCTATCCAACAATCAAATATTTTTTCAATGCGGCCCAGTAGTTCCTGAGATTATCGCGTTCAAACAAACAAACAAACTCTTAGGGGGATGAAAAATAGATGTTGTCCGATTCTCAGACCTACCCAATATGCACACAAAATTTCATCAAAATCGGTCAAGCCGTTTCGGAGGAGTATGGCAACGAAAACTGTGACACGAGAATTTTATATATTAGATTATAAACCTGTGTCCTTATTCACTATATTTTTTATTCTTTTTCGCGGCAAGCCTGCGCGAATATGCGGGCGCGGTGCGCTCAAAGATGTCCGCGCGCATGCGCGGTGCATTTCTAAGCGCTATTTGTCATTATGACAAGATTTTGACAGTTTGGTTGTTTTTTTTAACGTGATAACCTCAGCAACTACCGAAAACGAATTGAAAAAAATCTTTAACTGTCGGCTAGCATATTTATCGAGGAAGGCTATGTTACATAACGCTACGACCAATAGGAGCCGAGCAGCAATGAAACATATTGCAAAAACGGGGAAAATGTACGCATACGAAGTTGTCTCAACTAGTATTAAATATATTTCAAAACCGATATTACTAAGTTATTTGGTGTAATGCAAAGAGACTACCCATGACCACGGCGATAGCAATACGATCGAAACGTCGGCTAATAAACAAGGTATTTTACCTTAAATTATTCACGCGATTAAGACACGTAGTATTTATATTTTCATAATGTGTACAAATTGCGTACAAAAGTTAATCAATATTTAATGTAAAGAAGCTACGAGCGGGAGGTTATTAGTATACTAGCTGACCCGCGCAACTTCGTATGCGTCAATTTTTCCCGATTTTGCAACATTTTTCTTCGTTGCTCCGCTCCTATTGGTCGTAGCGTGATGTTATATAGCCTATAGCCTTCCGCGATAAATGGGCTACCCAACAGAAAAATATTTTTTCCATTCAGGCCCCTAGTTTCTGAGATTGCCGCGTTTAAGCAAACAAACTCTTCAGCTTTATAATATAAGTATAGATTACAAATCATCTACAGACATTTAATTGCTCACAAACAATCTCGGATCAACTCGGAAGGTTTTTCAAGATTTTGAATTCATGAACGAGTACTATGTGTGAACGAGTTAAATATATTTCGGGACTTAATGGCGTGAATTATTGAAAGGTACGAACCTTTTCTTTACCCGACGTTTCGATCGAATTGCACCGATCGTGGTCACGGGCGATTAAGTCCCGAAATATATCTAAGTTATATGTATAAAAATCGTGAAAGTTTAAAAAAAAAAATAATATGTGTTCATTACTCAAGCTACGTAAATTTCCTTGCGAGCTACACACTAAACCTAACCAATCAACCACGATACTTAATCTAGACATAATTTCCATCAAACGCACTCTTCTACCCCAAAAAGACCAAATCAACTATCTAACCATCGATTAACTAACAGTTTCTTTATCACAACTATCAATTAATCACTCGCCCCCAATTACGGACATTAGTAGGGGTTAACTATAGTTAACCGTAGTTCGGACGATAGTTTAATCGGTGCTATTGTAACTCCTGTTATGTTTATGATAGTTAAGGGATGGGGGCGATTAATTTTGGTGATAGATAGACGTTAGTGCAATTTATTATTTGTTGATAAAGTTCAGGAGTATGGAAATGGGAAAACGGGTTTTGAAACCTTTTTTATGTTGTTTTAAAGTCGCTGCGATCAGTGGCGAAACCAAGTGGGAGAGGGGCAAGTATTCGCTATACATTTGGTCCGCGTTGACAAGACTGCCTCTATGGCGCGTTGGGAGTGTATCCGACTGCTACGCAAGAGGTCGTGGGTTCGATTCCCACACGGGACACCACTTTGTGTGATCCACAAACTGTTGTTCCGAGTCTGGGTGTACTTTGTGTCCGTGAATTGTATGTTTGTAAAGTCTCCCGCGATACAGGGCTTGAACGCTGCTGGAGTCCTCTCTTTAAAAAAAAAAAAAAAGCAGTTGCCCGAGAGGCGTCGAGCAATTACTCACATTACACCCTCCTGTGCCTCCTCAGAACATGATCCTGGATCCACACCTGTCTTCTACAAGTTAGGTATATTGTGATACTACAATACCACTGTAAAGGACAAAGTATTAGGTACGTCCCGCCAATACAAAGGGAGGATTCTCCAACCAGGCGAGGAGGTACTGGCAAGCCGCGGCCTTACAGTTAACTTTGGGAACTCACACCCCCACTAAGCTAAATTGATTATGTTAGGAGTAGGTTCAAGTCGGGATAATGGGTAGGACTCAAACCCGCGATATCACGATTGCGTATCCGATGCCTTAACCATTAGGCTACCGCGGCTTCAAAACCAATTTTGTTATTAATATGCGGGCCACCACAACCCCTTCTATACTAAAGAACCAAGGTTTAATCCGTTAAAGAATTTATAGACTATGTGACTCCAAATGTTCCTCTCTTCCCTTGCCCTTTTTGATTTGCCGTGAAGAAGGTTATTTTTTTTTTTTTTAAAGATAGCCAGCAATGTAGGATTGAGTCCCACATTACTAGCAATCTTGTTAACCCCTCCAGCTAAACTCAAAGGCTTGTGTTAGGAGTGGGTTCACGTCGGTAGTATGATGGTCAGGATTCGAAACCATGACCTCACGATTGCGAGACCGATGCCTTAGCCATTATTAAGAAAGTGATGAATTCTATATTGATAGAGTTCATCACTTTCTCAATAAATAATTGCATTGTCCACTTGGTTTTTGGGATGACTTTTCTACGATATTCATCGTAGAAAAGTCATCCCAAAAACCAAGTGGACAATGCGCGAGTAACACCTTTCTACCCTTTCATAAGTTATGGCAAGGTCAATTGCTTCAGTTGCCGCGTAGCGTGTCGTATACCTACATTCTTACCGCCTTAGTCACATAAAAAGCACATATTAATTAAAATACCTAAGCAAAAAAACCTCCAACAAATTGCTAAGTAAAATGTTCCATTACATTTTGTAACCCATAATACCAACACCAAAAAACATAACTTTTACATACGAAGGACAATAACACTAAATCCTGGCAATAAAAACTCGCGTGAGTACCAATATAAACACATGACCTCAAAGACTACCAACATACTAAAGAAAAATGCTAATGCGCCCGATCCTAATCGTAACCTTAACGCGTGCGCCGGACCACGCATACTTGACTAAGTGTAACCCTTGAGCTATCTGATAACCCACCTTTGATTTCCACCACCTTCCATAGACCTCCTCTTCCCTTCACAATACAAACACTACAGGATATATCAGGGAACGTTTGTTTTAACAAGAGGGGTCAAAATAACCTGGTGGTATCCGACATGCGACGTTTGAAATATGTGTAGTGACGTCACATTTATGTCAGCCAATCCATTAATGCCCTTATCTGGACTTCCGAATTCGTGTGTTCTTAAAGACTTGCCCGAGTTAATGTGTGGTTCCAAGAATGTTATTGGCTGAAGACATGACAAAGCAACTTTAGCCTACAAATAGATGTCTCCGTGTTACTTTTTGGGGTAAACTTTGCCCTTTTTGTTACGATACTTGTTATTTTACGTTGTTTGTTTGTTATAGTAATGTGTATTGCCTATGTGAGTTTCAAGGAACATTTTTGTTCTGTAATTTACGTGTAAATTAAGTTCTGTTTTTGGTATCTTTGTCTATCTGTTGTAACATTAGTTGGTAAAGAATCAGACTAGAGTCTACCCGTGACCATGGCCGTTGCAATACGGTTGAAACGTCGGGCAATAAAATTAAGGTTTTAAATAAAGCTTTAAAATGTTTACGTGATTCAGAATCGTATCTTATAAAATTCTATAAGGTGAAGGACCATTTATACACCATTAGTGCTGTTAAATATGGTGCCCAACAATACTCTTTTTGTCACAAACCAAATATAGGAATTCTGAACTTAGAGGTAACCCTCATAGTATCGTTTTACATGATAACTCGCACTGATACCCTTCATATTTCAGGCAGTCGAAAGCATCTGGAATTCCATTTTATTACCATTCAACGCAAATACATTGCTACTTCGTAGAGAAGTACTTATACCAAATTAAAGGTTTTTACAAAGGCAATGCACGCAAAAACGGCTATTACACTACCCTGAATCAGGGCCCTAAATCGAGGTGACCTTCAAAATTTGTTAGAGAATTAGAGCCCTAACTCTTATTACACCGCTCTTTTTAAGGATTTAGGGTCCCTGATTTAGTGTAATGTAATAAGCGCGTAAGTACTTCTGATGAAGTAAACATCCATTGAAGGCTTTCTGCCACTTACACACCTGCACTTTAATGATAGGATAATAATCTTTACAAAAATACTAGTATTTAACGTAGTTACGCACGCATTTCTAGTAACCACTTTACGTAAAATACGGATGAAGTTATTAATTTAAAATAGACAAATAGCTCAACAAAGTAAGTAACAATGCATAAGTAGTCCCGTTAGGGTTCATAAAACAAAATGCATGTCCAATATTCCCGTTCAAAAATTCTTTTGTATGCAACGATTACCCTAATATTATCAGTTCTAAGGAAAAGGTATGTGTGAGCTTCAGGTAAATGCATTATTTTAACATATTAGTGAGTACGCAGGCGGGCATTATTGTCCTTTTTAAGGATTATTAGAATCGCATTTGTTTTAATTCCAAGTATGGGTGTTGGAGACTACCCATACTTAGTTAACGATTGCAGTTCAAGTTTAAGTTATTTTTAATAAGGTTATACGTTATACGTTAATTTATCAATCCAATATTGTTCTGAAAATATATTTATTGTCGTATTGCAACGGCCCTGCCCGTTGCAATACGGTCGAAACGTCGGACAATAAACAAGGTATTTTACCTTAAATCATGCACGCGATTAAGACCCGTAATATATATATTTTATAATGTATACAAATCGTCAAAGCTTATCAACATTTATAGCAAATATTATTAGCCACATCACCTACCCATTTTCTTCATATCTCAATTTTTAAACATTCATTCTAGAATCTTCTATAACGTTCGACAAAAAGCTTCTACAGTTCTATAAAACGCGCTCATAATTTGTTGAAATTCGAACAAGATATATTTTTTTAAAGTAACAAGGCAAACGTAACAGCCAGGAACCTCTAGTCTAGACTTCTAGAGTATCAAACCTCATTATGAGCTTCCACTAGAAAAGTTCCGAAACTCTATGGTACCGCAACGTTCCCCTATCTTCATTCTTCAAACATTCGCTGTGCAGTAAGTATAGTTAACAACTGGCTGGAACACAAAACGAAGCAGACAGTGGACTAACTAACATAACAGGCGTAATGGCGAAAAATAAGCAAAACCCATGTAGGGCGCGCTTCGAGGGAATTATGCCTGTGTTGGTACAACATGGAGCTACTAATGGTTACTGTAGTTTTGTTGACGATATTAATATTTAAACTTATACGGCAAACAAGAGTCTGCTAGGTGTACCTAGTTGTGCATCGTTATTGCTGATATAAACTAAAAAATAATGGAATTCAGTCTAATAAAGAGAGAGAGTCCGATATCTCCCCAACCTAGAGGAGACAACAAGTTTAAAATATTGAGAAAATCCTGGTGTCTCCCACATTTCTGGTGTGACGACAGTCCTAGATCCTTCATTTAAAGTTCTTAAGTCTATCTGTGGTGGAGTTCATAAGAATTAGGGAAAAGAGAGTCACAAATCTTTTGAATTGTGATTGTACGAGTATAGTGGATAATGTCTTCCTAACCGATTTTGGTTACAGCAGCCAACTATGCAAATGCAAATGGATTTTATACCCGAAGGCACAAAATAAAGTATATCATACTAACTCACTCTCATACTAAAAATAGTCATATATCATATCTTATAAACGAGTATCATTCTTCTGTGCGTTTCTCTTAAACGGCTGGACCGATTTTAATGTTTTTTTTTGTGTGTAGTCCAGTGGATTCGAGAATGGTTTAGATTCACAATTGAACCTGATTCACAAAAAAGAGGCGGTACGAAGTTCGCTGGAACAGCTAGTATCAATCATATAGTATGATAAAGTTAAGTACTAATGTCTCATTTCACTATTTCATCCTATAGAACTACTGAAATAAAATAGTGAAACCAGACTTTAGGCCTTAATTTAGAAAAGAAAAAGATTACAAAATAGACACCCATCAATGTTGAGCACTGTCAGAACGAATTCAACGATCTCGAGTTACTTGGTCAATAGGTACTAAGTTACAACCCCCTCCACAACATTATTACCTCATCCACCATAACGTTCCCCATGTAACTTATAAACACGTATGCTTGTACAACTCGGTGCCTACGGAAGGCTAACCCGTTAAAACTGTAGGAAAACATTGAAAATTTCGGCTCTTATCAGCCAAAGTTCTAACTTTTATTTTTGGCGCCCGAGGGCGGACGCCGAGCCGTGTGTGCACGAATTGAGTGCAGACCCACTCAGCGAATAGAGTCGACATTTCACATTTTTATTTTGTAACTAACTGACACGCGCAATTTCGTCTACGTCAATTTTCCCCATTTTTCCGCTGCTCCGCTCCTATTAATTGTAGCGTAATGTTATATAGCCTTCCTTAATAAATGGGCTATCCAACAGTCTAAGATTTTTTTCAATTCAGACCAGTAGTTCCTGAGATTATTGCGTTTAAACAAACAAACAAATATGGTGCGTATGGATTAAGAGCGATAGCTGTGTTCTACAAAACAGTAATCACAAAAAAATTTTAAATACTTTATCATTTTCAAACAAAAGTCAATACTCGCATCGCCTGTTCACCCACACTCGGAACAACTATTTCACACAGATATAAATAAATAATATGGTTTTACAAATAGGTTTAGCCGAAAAGACTGAAATATTTTTCGATCCCATGTCAAATAATATTCACCGTTTTGTATCTCTGTTTGACCTCATAACCAAAATATATAATGCGGACCATTTTTTTATTTCCTAATCACAATTTCTTTAAGATGTCTCAAAGCTTAACATCAATTGAATATTTGGTCTGGTGCACTTAATTCACCCAGCCAACTCACCTGGGAGAATTAAGTGCACCATTTGGCAGACTTATTTCACCTGATCCTAGGTGAATTAAGTCTACCTCGAAAAGGCAGTTCTACGCGGCTCGTAGCGAGACAAATACTTTTGCGCAGGACAGAACTGAAGACATATTTGAAGTTTTTGATCCTATGCCAGTTCTTAGCGACTCTTAGAGCTGCACAAAGCGCACGCGAGCCAGTATTTACTGCTGTTATTTCGGCCGTATGTTCTCACACGTCCAGATACAGATCTGATTCATTACCGCGCCGATCCCTTGTCTATACACGAGTTAACGTTAACCTGCACACGATCATGTAACCCGACTCGTTTAGGTATGCACCTATTCGCCAAAATTGTGAGGGCAGTAAAAGTATTCATTTTTTGATTTTTTTCAATAGGAAGGGTGGTCAACGAGTGATGCTCAGTATGATTTATTGGTGAGTGTTAACCTATATTGCCATGGTTGTGTTCTTAGATGGGTGACCATTTATAAAAATTAAGTACATCTGTCCGTTTGCATTTTAAGTTAAATAATAAATACTGCTTACGAACTACCGCGCTTATATCCCTTGACTAATTTTGACGAAGTTTGGTTAAAAGTGACATTTATAGTTCCGAATCCTTTAAGGCTATGGCAAAAGTTTAGGTATATTATAAATAAATATTATAAAAAAATTGATGCCAATAACGTTTGCTTCTTATCTTATACCTTTAAACGAGCAATTCTTGGTATCAGTGTATATAGGTTATATACTTATATAGTCAATATAGGTATATAACCTATATATATAATCTGAATCTCGGCAACGGCTCCAGCGATTTTCATGAAATTTAGTATGCAGGGGTTTCGGGGGCGATAAATCAATCTAACTAGGTTTCATTTTTAGAAAACGTAATTTAAAAAAAACCGAGCAAAGCTCTGTCATCCAGGTACTAATATTAAATTACACAAAATTCCTCACAAAAATTAAATCAAATTGTTTTGATATGACTAATCATAGTTCTAAAACAAAAAAAAAAAAAGATTGTAACAACAATATACATTGACAAACATCCTACTAAGTACATCGCAAACCTATTGATAATAATGACAAGTGAAAGTACGGAAATGATCACTAAAAATCACATACCAAGTCGATGATTGAACAGATAAGACGTAAGATAAGATTTAAAAGCAGGATACGTGACCTGCGAGTTGATATGTATGGATAAAATATACTTAACGTTAAAAAAAACTTGAGAGTTGTCAAGGGACACCACACTGTTCAATGCGAAATAGAAAGACGAAACGAAAATAACTGGCTTGCTTTCTATGGAGAGAGAGAGAGAGACAGGCAGAGAAGCATGCGCACGCTGCACGGCTAACAACTATAGCAAAAAGTGTCGTTACAACTTTTGGTCTTCATTTTTCCCGTCTAGCCCTTTAGAACCTTTCGCAACGCGCCATAAGGAACTTCGTACCAAAACTCGTGAGATAAACGATTCTATGAAGCGACAATGATAGCATTGGTTAACCTGCATATCCCTTGACTTATAGACACTATCATACTTAAAAAAAAAGATAACTAGCAATGTGGGACTGGGTCTCATGTTACTAGCAATCCTGTTAACCCCTCTAGCTAAGCTAAATAGCTATTAATAGAAGTGGGTTTACATCAGTAGAAATGCAGAATAATAGGTAGGATTTAAACCCTCTGCCTCACTATGCGAGACCGAGGGTGCTTCCGTACTTTACCCACCTTTTCAACCCACAAATATTTTATTCCCATTTTTTACCCAAAACTTATTACGCTTTTAACCCACAGTTTTAAAATCAATATTTGTTTACGTAAACAAATACCTTTCTACCTAAAATATTTTCCAATGTCTAAGTGGGTAGACAACAATACAATTAACTATGATTTTCGTTTAGACAGCGCAAAATTTAAACTATTTAAATTTACAAATATAATTACAAAATGCCTAATGATTCAGTTTGGTTAAAGAGTATATCTTTGACCTCAGTGGCAGGTAAAGCGAAAAAGGGTTTACAATATCATTTTGCTGAGCAGGTAAAACAAAAATGGGTTTATAATATCATTTTGCTATCTCTGTCTATCTCATTGCGTCTGCGTCGAAGAAGGGGTAATCTGTCTGTGATTTTAATATAGTATAAGAAATGGAGATAGCAAAATAAGCATTGGTCATTGTTTGTAAAAATTATCTTCAGTTTCATAACAGAGCCTGCATTTTTTTGTTGATTTTTAAACTAATGCTTTCATCAACATACCTATTGACAAAAAAAATGTGATATTTTATAATTGTAACAGTTAATAATTGTAAAAGTTAAGGAAATATACAGAATACCTACAGAATTTTGTTTTAGTAGAAAATAAGTCTAATTTTATTTATTCTATTTTACATTGTGATACATAAATCTTGATTAAAAATGTATAAGTAGGTACAGGTTTATACATTTAGTCTTTTTGTTTTGAAATGGTTTAAATTATAAGGTTTTTTATACAGTCTGTTATTGTTTATTTACAACATATAATGATTATACGCTAATTATTTTTCTGATTCTTCATCATACAACCGGTTTTTGTTAAACCGTTCAACTATAAATAAAACTAATCAGTTATCAAATCTCTTTTCACGAGTCATAATTGGTCGATTGAGTCAATCAGAGCCCTTGACAAGTGATTATGACACGCGCCTTGATCAAAAAGGCGTTTCAGAAACGATTGTTATATGACAGTTCAACTTAAATTAATATAGTACAAAATAATATAAATATTATATGTCATACATACTTTATGAACATGAATAAATACTTTTAGGAAAATCAATAACATCGTTTTCTTTTGCTGGCGTTACAAAACTAATATTCTATAGCTATAAATGTATTTTACTTTTCAGTTGGGTAGAGAACGGATTTCATATTTTGCTGCGGGTAGAAAACGGAATTATATTAATTAATTTTCACTCGTGGGTTGAAAATTTGGGTAGAATACGGAGACACCCGAGACCGACGCCTACCGCCATATATTCATCATTACCAAAATTAAAAAATGGTCACCCTTTGCCAAAAATATTATATATAAACCATCGGTCCTGCACCACCTTGACTACATTTACGAATATTGTAAATTGATCAGTAAATATTAAGTAGCAGTAACTTTTAGCACCATGGCTAATGACGGTGATTCATACATACTTTATGTAACGCATGCTTTTATCTATGACTTATGCTAATAAAAGTGATTCATACCTAACTTTAGGTTACTTACCATATGTGACTTATGCTAGTAACTATAACTCCTATGAGGCTCACGCTAATACCTGTGACTCAAATGTGACTCATCTGTGAATCACCTCCTGAGGTAAAAAACCATAGGTGCTCTAAAACTCGGTACTTCGTATAAACAAACATTTTATGATTTACAAGACAAAAAAGTCTGGTCGAACATGACACATCTAACCTCCCCCGTCACCTCACGTTCTTAATAAAAAGTTCACGACTAACAAGTGAACGGGTGTGCAGAGTTCAGCGCAAGTTAGAAACTAATCTAAGTGGCAGTACAAGTTGGCAGCTACACTCTCCGAGGTCTTTTTTCAGCCTTCAGCGAACTACTCCAGCGAGTGATATGAACATCGCATGCATGGAAGACTTGCAGAGTAGGAAGTGATCACAGAGATTTCAAATGCATTGTGCATTAAAAAAATATATGGAGACAATAGCAAAGATAAAACAGAAAACGTAACTAATAGAGTTTCTATGCATTAAAAGTTGTGGGTGGGTAATGGCATAAGTAAAAGAATACATAAGTCACAGATGTAGTATAAAAACCATACACTCCGAAACTGCTTAATAATAATAGTAAACTGACCTTTTTATAGTGAATTCGACACTAATACAAGTTTTAGACTAAACATTAAAGTCATATCAACCCGAATGGTGTCCCAGCGGGCTGGCGATCGCAGTAAGGCTTTAAAGTACTCCGAGGACACTGCTGCCCTCTGGTGTGAAATCCCTTAGTCGCCTTGACGATACCAGGGGGAAGAGATGGTGTGGTACCATTCATAAGTCTGGTAGTTTTTAGTTTTCTTTTTGTTATAAGCCTCCGGGCGTGCAGTATTGTGTGAATTATTTCGACGTGTAGGGAAAGATCGCAAACAAACTAGCATTTTCTACAGATATGTGACATCTACTAGTCCGAAGGCAGGCCTATGTCCAACAGTGGAAATGTTAACACTGACAAGATTGATACTACGAGTACGCTACTACACTATGTTGTAGTTTTATTTCTAATAATTATATTTTGCATTATTTATTGTACTTATTTTATTTATTTATCTCTATACCTCTGTCCGTGTGTCACTTAGCCAAGGTTGCCAGCTGAAAATCAGCGCTGGCCGTCTCGCCTAGCTTATGCTGAGGTGGTGACCTCTTCGGTACGGATTTGCGTAGCAGCATACTGTGCCTACTTGCAGTTATACCTATTGTATTTTTGATATGTTTACATGTTGTTGCTTTTGCCTAAATATTTTTTTATTGTTAACGTGAAGTGACTAAAAAATACCACAAAAGTATGATCAAATTTGTAATCTCTACAGTAAGTTACTCTGTACATAAAAGCTTTGCTCGAAGACGTTACAAGGGGTGCGCGGTGCCAAAATATTCATTTCTTCCGGCCCGACTCACCGTGCTGAACTGGGCTGGCTCGTTTGCCTCTCTCTGATTTATATCTATCATCTAGGTACTAGAAGATATGTCTTCTCATCTATATTAATTGTTTCAAGCAAAAGTTTCTACCTGTCTCTTTTATTTTCACGGCTACTACTCTGCTGACGTGATAAACAGAGAGAATGCACTTTTCTACTTTAATAACTATCTTTAATGACTAATCTCTGTTTAGTTGGCGATTATTACTCAAGCCGCGAACGATGTGGATGTTTACAAACAATCCAAATTGTAGGGTTGTCATGTAACTGCAATTTTCTTAAATTAAATATAAAATAATAACGATATTTAAAAAAAAAAAATGTAGGTACTGATTTTTTTTTTAAAGATAACTACCAATGTGGGATTGTGGTCCCACATTACTAGCAATCCGGTTAACCCCTCCAGCTAAGCTCTATGACTTGTGTTAGGAGTGGGTTCACGTCGGTAGTATAATGGCCAGGATTCGAACCCACGGCCTCGCGATTGCGAGACCGATGCCTTAGCCTATCGCGAAGCCGTGGGTTCGAAGCGACGGTAGCCTAATGGCTACCGCCGCTTTTAATTTATTATGATTTAAATAATATTATTACTTATGATTTAAATAATAATACTTGATCCCTACGGTGCACCAATGTGTCGCAGAACATTGTTCCAGTTTACCTCACATGAATCACTTCAACAACAATTATGCTAATCGATCTCCTTTCAAGACCCTAAAATTACCCTTAAAACTCACCTTTTTATAAAAGGTCACGCAAAACTACCCACATGTGACGTAACAAACGCCCTCGGCGGTCAAATCGTAGCCTACATACGAACCAATAAATCATATTACATTGATAAGGACATGTTCGCGGTGAACAAATAATTTGTGACTGATAGTTGACTGAAACGGCTATTACACTACCCTGAATCAGGGCCCTAAATCGAGCTGACCTTGAAAATTTGTTAGAGAATAAGGGCCCTAACTCTTATTACACCTCTCTTTTTAAGGATTCAGGGTCCCTGATTCAGTGTAGTGTAATAAGCGCATTACTGACTCTGATACACGGCTGGCAGATGATGATTAGACGGTCGTATGAAGTGACATTAGAATAAATAGTAAACAGCTTACCATTAACAGTAGTATTGGCAGCTGTCCCACCAACGGTGATTAGCGAGAAACGAGTAGCGATTTCATCGCTCAAGAAAAGTACAATAGATGTATATTGTAGATATGATAGATGTATATTGTAGATCCCATCCGTGTAAACAAAAGAGATGCAGTATAGAGCGAATACTCGCCGGCAGAATGAACAGTCGCTGACGATTCACTATTCACTCTGCCAACTCAATTAACTATTAATATATGTATATAATTTGTTTACACGGGATCTACATAAATATGTAAAGTCGATACTCGCTACTCGCTCTCTCGCCGTTGGTGAGACAGGTGCTCAGGACAGTGAAAAATTCAAAATATTTGATCTCTGTTTGCAGAAACATTACAGTGTATTCATATCCTAACTAAATTCAGTCATAGATTTAGATAATCCTTTCCATAACTGGTCTTAAAATAATTAATCTTTAAAAATGAGTTTACAACGTGTTAGTGACATCTCTGCTGTTACTGCCTATCGGCTACGATAACTGAAATTAAATCGAACTGTTAGACAGGGGGCTCGACAACTTGAAAATTCCGTCGCAATAGGTTTGCCTAGTCCATTTGCGGCCTAAAAAGCCCTGCGTGGCATATTCCACCCTCTTTATGGAGTGAGGTCAGATGGTATCGGGTGCTCACATACTAATGTTCACTGTAATGGCGATTTCAAGGGATATGGGGGCACGCATATGGAATATTGTGACTTGGAAGAAATGTTTATAATTTTCTTCAATATTCGGTCAACGTTTAAGAGTCACACAAACAGTATTTAAATACATGATGTACCTACAGTGCAAAGAATTTGCAGTATTTTGTCTTAAACATTGTTAGATTTGAACCTAAACCACCTGTCTACAACCGTAAAATATGAAGCAGTGGTGCGCAATCGAGAGGTCGTGGATACGAATCGCTGACGTGAACCCACTCCTAAG
This sequence comes from Herminia tarsipennalis, assembly GCA_945859575.2. NCBI lineage: Eukaryota > Metazoa > Arthropoda > Insecta > Lepidoptera > Erebidae > Herminia > Herminia tarsipennalis. Next base: position 18,204,853 of record OX243846.2, on the reverse strand, counting down.
ACAAGCAATTTAGCTGAGATGGAAGGGTTAAAAAGATTGCTAGTAATGTGCGACCCACCTAGCTAGTAATCTTTACATTGCTTTGTAAATTTGTATATTCCTTGAATCTGTAAAGCTGAAATTATGCCCAGGTTTTGAGATGTAGACAAGAGTTAGCAGTTGTAGATTACTCAAACTAAAAGGAGGTCACGCGAGATGAGCCGCGAAATAAAACTAGTAATTTAATTAATATCAAAATCTATCAAGAAATCTATAGATAAACTAACTTCATAATACTTCTTTATAATTAACTGTAATATAGGTATTCCTATACCTATCTCAGGCTCCACACTCTCAGAATTATTTAATAATAAGTATAATACTATACTAGAATAAGCATAAACTTATTTTTAGTAGTAGCTGAACCGCGCAAATTCGTTTGCGTCAATTGTCCCCGTTTTTGTAACATTTTTCATTGCTGCTCCGCTCCTATTGGTCGTAGCGTGATGTTATATAGCCTATAGCCTTCCTCGAATAATAGGCTACTCAACAGAAAAAGCTGGCTATTTTTTCAATTCGGATTTGTTGTCTTTGAGAGTACCGCGTTCAAATAAACAAACTCTTCAGCTTTCTAGTATTAGTATAGATAGATAATTGTAAAGAGGAAATAAACAAATAAACAAAAATAATGTATTACAATCAATCAACACAACAAAATAACATAACAACATTTAAACATAACCATATTTTAATAGACGAACTTGAATGTAGGTACCTACTCCCCAGTTATGTGCTGCAACCGCGTGCTAATGAGTGCTAATTGCTACTGTATCAGTACTCTTTAGCTCATTACCTAAGTTCTGACCCAATGTCCTCTGTACTGGCCTTAGTCTGAATCGAAACTTGCTGTGTCCGAATTTATAACCAATCACAATGAAAGGTATTACCTATATTAATCTATATTAATGGTAACGCAACCTAATCAAATACATGGGTCTGAATGCCATCGTTTTCCTTAGAAATCTATAAAAAATCTGCTGGAAGGTTCATGCCCGAAGGTATTTCTGATATACCCAAAGTCACATACAACGTGACAAATAATTTATTCTGCTGCCTTTGTTCAAAAATTCTGTTCAAAAATTATCGCTGTACTTTCCTTTCAACAACGAGTAACTACGTTTCCGTCACTAGTCCTAACATTATTTTCTTCGCATACTTACTTAATCCCAAACCTTAAGATTAGTTTCCCATACCAATGGAATCCCATTCACAAATTTGTTTTTTCCGTCAACAACTCGAGTTCAACAGCCGAGAAAGTGATGGCTATTTTCACGCTATATCTACTAGTGAATGAAACCTTTTTACTTAGTTGTTCATAGATATTTTTGTCCCACGATCTTTGTTCTACTTGTACGGAGGTTCTGAACTATTTAACGGTAGTTTATCTTGACGTTAAGTATCAGTAAATAGATACAGGTTATTACAGAATAGAGGTGGAGAAGATAGAGTCATAAAATACGCACTCGTTGCATGTATATATAGACTTCGCTCACGGATATGGAGTCTCGGAACAACTTCCAAACGAAATGCTCCAAATTGAACAACAATAATAATATCTTGGGACAACTCACACAATTCTATCTGATACCATACTAAGCAGAGCTTGTACTATGGAAACCAGACAACTGGTAAACATACTTAAATATTTTTAAATGCATACATATTATAGACTAGCTGCCTGCCCCGGCTTCGCACGAGTGTCATATTTTATATCTTGAGTTACATTATTGTAATTTTCGTAGGGATCTCTATTTTTTTGGCAATAAAAGATAGCCTATGTTACTCCCCGATAGTAGTTTTATAATGATGAAAGAATTTTTGTAATCGGTCCAGTAGTTTCGGTGCCTATTCAATGCAAACAAAGAAACAGTCAAATCTTTCCTCTTTATATTATTAGTGTAGATAAATAACAACCGGACACAGAATAAGCCATCGTGCTCATCACACAAAGTTTTATCCTGAGTGGAGATCGAACCCACGACCTCCAGCTTAGCAGTCAGGGTCACTAACTAATGTCTATAAGTGCGTTACTCGAGCAAAGTACGTCAGGTTACTTTCTGTGCTCTCAGTATTTTGTGATAGAGCCTTATTCAGGTAGCAATGCGTCCGCAGTAATGCTTTTTGTTTCTTCACAATGTTATGACGCACCAGCCATACGGACGACCTTGTTCGCATTAAAAAGCTTACTATGCGAAATGTAGTCGGCATGTGTAAGATGGGGCATATTCAAAAATTACTAAATTTTCGCTAACTAGGTATTTTATCGAGACTGCTCTAAATAGGTATTTTATCAGGACTAACCGAATTGGTTTGCAAAATATGTTCGTAAACTTTCACGATTTGTACATATTATAGAATTTTATAAGCTACGGATCTTAATCGCGTAAATATTTTATTTTAAGGCTAAATACCTTTGTTTATTGCCCGACGCTTCGACCGTATAGCAATCAGGGGTAGTCTACGTAAGTCTAATAAAGTATTTGCGCGTTTAAGACCCATAGCCTATAATTAAAATCTATAATGAGACTAACCGAGTACGAACGTACTAATAATAATAATAATAATAAAAATCATTTATTCACTTAGGAAGCAAAATACTACACTTGTGAAAAGTCGATTCTACATTTACTGGTAATGCCTGTTCGCAAACAATAGGTAAAGCCCGAGAAAAGAACAGGCAATAAAAACTCGTGGCCACTCTTTTCAAATTGCCAATGTTTACAATGTTTCTCTGTTTATAAACTGTATATGCAGGTAAGGTGCTGCCACCATTATATTATACACCATATATTAGAGGACTGATGCAAAAAAAAAAACTTAATACGCAGCTCAATATCATTTGTTAATTATTATCTTCACTTTCCAGGATACCGCAGGTAATAATTTTAGGGTCGACATAGGTACTTGTCACAAGGTTGAAAGACACAAGAACTTCCTAAGACTTACTTTTTTTTCTTTTTTTTAAAGGTTTTTGAGTCCTACATTACTAGCAATCTTGTTAACCCCTCTAGCTAAGCTCAAAGGCTAGTGTTAGGAATGGGTTCACGTCGGTAGTATAATGGGTAAAATACGAACCCGCGACCTCACGATTGCGAGATCGATGCCTTAGCCATTAGTAATCTATAAAAATAGTTATTCATTCTAACCTAACCAGCGAAGAAATAAACTTTTGTTTTTTAGACAAGCAACCAATAGGTACTAGTAAAAATTATAGAAAAACATTAAGTACTTAGACTTAATGTCTTGTCATTGGCTGCCTAATAAACCTTGTAGAACTAATTTGCATTAATACAATTCAAGGGCGAAATCGAGCCTCGATTTTTGTAGAACTATCCATTTTAATATAAATATCGGGGCAACTGTACGTACGAAATGCAAATGACCACATATCAAACGACAGACTTTATGTAGGCGGGTAAGAAGAGCAGATCTAGAAACACCTATTATATATGTATATATGTTTCTAGATCTGTTCTTCTTTGTTTTATTTGATTTTATCGTACCCAATCTTTTCTTTAATATTTGCATTAGTATCCTGAAATTCATATAAGTACCTACTTAGTATTATATTTTCTACTAGCTGACCCGCGCAACTTCGTCTGTGTAAATTTTCCCCGTTTTTGCAACATATTTCATTGCTGCTCCGATCTTACTGGCCGCAGGGTGATGTTATATAACCTATAGCTTTCCTCGATAAATGGGCCATCCAACAGGAAAATAATTGAATTAGGACCAGTAGTTCCTAGATTACCGCGTTCTAACAAACAAATAAACAAACAAACAAACTCTTCAGCTTTATATTATTAGTATAGATTACAAAAAGAGACACCAATTATGTGATGGATGCAATAACCCTCAGGCTTAATTTGTAGCGCGCAAAAATCTATAACGATTAGATTTTCGCGATTCTGCAATAGGTACATAGAATCAGAAAATTAGATCAAGAATGGATGGACACACACTTGTGATTTTAATTCGTTATTTCCTGACTTTTTTTACAGAAAATAAATGCCAAACTGACTCAACGAATACCTTTTAACTGTACCGTGAGACTGGTGTCTGCAGGTACCTACTTTGTGTCCGTTAAAATTTTCGTAGAGTCGTTTGCGACATAGAGCTTGTACCTCAGTGAAGGAGTTTAATAAAACGGGATGAATGAATGAATGACAAACATGACAATTTAAAAAATGACAAAGACAACCACATGACAATTAAATCAAAAATATGAAATATTGAATCACAAATTTAATAGAGAAAGGGAATAAATAATCATTTGGACTCGAACCGGTGTCTTCTGGACCGCCCGATTTCCCACCTGTCTTCCGACCAATCCACCAATCTTACGGTCACGTAATCCTGACGCGAGTTTAACATTTTATACCCATACCAAAAAAAATGCACAACGCCGCTAAAGAAGTTTTTACTTCAAAAACATGTAAATGGAGGTAGGCACAACACTTACAATAGGCTCAAAGACGGGGAGTCTTTGAATCTACAATAGGTTCAAAGACTTACCTAACCAAAGCAGGACCCACTTCTACAAAAAATCGGTCAAATGCGGACACGTATAAACACACATTGTAATTATAAACTTTCCGAAGTAGGTATTTCTCTAGTAGGTCGTATTAATATAGATTTAGTGGGCAACTAATAAGAATATCGCGTGGCTCGGCACCAATGAAATAAACATTTAGTTGAACATAAGTGGCTTGTTATGTTACGATTTGTTCCAACGATAACATCTATGAAAGAAACTACGATTGAATTGGTATTGTGATGAATATGAGCACACATAGGATATACGATTACATTATAGTTATAATAATAATATCTTGGGAGAATTCACACAAAGCCATCTGATCCCAAATTAAGCAGAGCTTGTACTATGGAAACCAGACAACTGATATACATATTTGTATAGACAATGCCTATCTAAATTTGATTACATATAACTTAAAAACTGTGTTGACTTACAGAGCTATACAGAAACTAATGTTTGTTATTTGATTTTTCTGAATTGTTGAACTATATTGGATCCACAAAAAACACAAATTTTAATCAATTGATTTTTTTGTTTTCACTACGACCATTCACAAAACTTACCTTTGCCATAAAAAATGTTTAAGAATGAAAGTAGGTGCAACATCTGAATCTGTTTAGCCGTCTAACTTCCAAAGTATAACGACGACACCACATGTTGGCCCCAACGTCTGTCCCAACGTCACTCGTCCAACCTGTCGATCTAGAATAACGCTCGTCCCAACATTAGCGCCAATGATTTTTTTTAGACCCACACATTGGACAAGAGGCGTTGGGACCGACGTTGAGCCCAACGTGTGTAGCTGGCGTAAAAGTTTAGTTATGTTCCAAAAATGATTAATCAATCCTGAAAAAGATTTTTTCTTATCACTCGTTCGATCAATCCTACACTTTAGGGATGTTCGTCGAGGAACGGGTCGACGATTTTTACGTAATAATGCGCAAACGTGTAGCATCCCTGTGGAGTCGCGTGCGTGGTAGCCCTAACAATGTGCTGAAAATAGTGGCGGCTTGAGTCATTGGACAAGGATGCAAGTGCCACTTGCATCCTTGTCCAATGACTCAAACCTACGAATCTTGCACGCAAATAATTGTATTTTGTATTTTGAAGCGGCGGTAACCTAACGGCTAAGGCATCGATCTCGCAATCGTGAGGTCGCGGGTTCGAATCCTACACATTATACTACCGACGTGAACCCACTCCTAACACAAGCCTTTGAGCTTAGCTGTGGGGTTAACAAGATTGCTAGTAAAATTTAAAAAAAAAAATGTATTTTGTATTTTGTTCTTGTACCTATGTTTAATGTGTTGTTTCTGTATCTACTAACACTAGCTTGTAAGTCATAAAACTGTTGCTAACGAAATATGGATGTATGTTCGAAATAAATAATTATTAAACTCTAAAACAAAAAAACGATCATACGTTTTCGATCAATTCGGAACCTCACTTATATACTATTCCATGTAATTTCAGTAAACATACTCACTATAATAATAATACTGGCGCTCGAAGATGTCCACCGCGTTGATGCATTTCTAAGCGCAGCTCTCTACCGCTCATGCGCGGTGGACATATTTGAGCGCACTGCGCATACGTCAGTTCGCACAGGCTTGTCACGACAACGAAATAAAGATAGTGAAATGTATCCGATCTCGTATACTCTTCTAATATTATTGACCTTTTTTTTGCATCAGTCCTCTAAATGGTGTATAATATAATGGTGGCAGCACCTTACCTGCATATACAGTTTATAAACAAAGAAACATTGTAAACATTGGTAATTTGAAAAGAGTGGCCACGAGTTTTTATTACCTGTTCTTTTCTCGGGCTTTACCTATTGTTTGCGAACAGGCATTACAATGTAGAATCGACTGTTCACAAGTGTAGTATTTTACTTCCTAAGTGAATAAATCATTTATAATATTACTAGCTTTCGCCCGCGGCTCCGCCCGCGTGGATGTCGGTTATCGCGATAAAAACTATCCTATGTCCTTCCTCGAGACTCAAACTATCTCCATACAAAATTTCATCTAAATCGGTTTAGCTGTTTGAGCGTGAAAGCGTAACAGACAGACAGACAGACAGACAGAGTTACTTTCACATTTATAATATTAGTATGGATTATTATTAAAAAAAAAAAGAATAACGATCCAGTACAGGAACAAGATGACATTATAAGTAAAATACTGCAACATAATTACCTTTTACCGTTTATTATAATAAACGTCATTCATCGATAAAGACTTTATTGAATAATATTTATGTCGTATTAACCATTAGGTTACCACAACTGCGATAATTTCATAAAAACATGTAACTTGAAGAGAAAAACAGTTCAATGATAACAACACGTCACAAACCACAATGTTTGCAAGGCAACAACATATAATGTGAACTGGAAATTACGACTAATGAATACCTATTTCTTATCACTAGCCTCTACGTAGACATTATGTATCATTGTCATTATTATAGCACATCATTTCCATATACAGAAAGCGGCGCAAGTCTCCTAATACAAGCCATTGAGCTCAGCTGGAGGGGTTAACAGGATTGCTAGTAATGTGGGACCACAATCCCACATTGCTAGTTATCTTCTTCTCTATATATATGTGAATATATTCACATTTATAATATTAAGTATGGATGATAGGTAAGAGGAGAGGCATAGAGGAGATAGATGTCCTTGCCTAGTAATAGGTTTGTTTTACTATGCACATTGGTAAACCCTTTAGGTAAGTAGGGATTACTTAGCATTGATTTGCTTATCTAAGTAATATATAAAATTCTCGTGTCACAATGTTCGTTCCCATACTCCTCCGAAACGGCTTGAACGATTTTTATGAAATTTTATATGCATATTCAGTAGGTCTGAGAATCGGCTACTATCTATTTTTCATACCCCTAAGAGTTTGTTTGTTTGTTTGAACGCGATAATCTCAGGAACTACTGGGCCGCATTGAAAAACTATTTTATTGTTGGATATTCCATTTATCGGGGAAGGGTGTAACATCACGCTACGACTAATAGGAGCGGAGCAGCAATGAAAAATGTTGTATAAAAAAAAAGGGAAAATTTACGCAGACGAAGTTGCGCGGGTCAGCTAGTGTAGGTATATTTAAATGTAGGTATATACCTATCATCCATACTTAATATTATAAATGTGAAAGTCTCTGTCTGTCTGTTACGCTTTCACGCTCAAACAGCTAAACTGATTTAGATGAAATTTGGTATGGAGATAGTTTGAGTCCCGGGGAAGGACATAGGACATAGTTTATATCGCGATAACCGACATCCACGGGGCGGAGCCGCGGGCGAAAACTAGTTTTCTGATATATAAAAATCTAGTATCACGGTGATAGTGATCGAACTCGTCCGAAACGTGATAACGTATTATTATAATCGATGACGGGGTGCACGCACGAAAAAGTGTCACGTAGCATCGGTCACGTTATTCATTGATTGCGTAGCGACGGTCACGTTATTGATTGGTTACTTAGTAGTCACGTTATTGCCTGGTTGCTAAGCAACGCGAATGGTTTTTCCACCTGCTTTCGCTCGGATCCACTAAAGCTGTCACAGGTATGGTTGTTTATTACAATAAATAAAAAAAAATAAAAAAAAATATGTTTATTTGTATCTAAAACATTTTTAACAATTTCATGATATTACAATGTCATCAATGTTTTCTTATGACGTTATCACGTAAAATTATCGTCCGTAAACCGACTTTACAGACAACCATTTTTTTAATATATTCAGTAGGAATAGGTCTTAACGTATTTTATTAAATCGCGATTTTAATATTTTTGTATGAATTACAAAAACGGGGAAAATTGACTTAAACGAAGTTGCGAGGCTCAACTTGTATAATATAATAATATATTGAGATAAGTCACACAGCGCCATCTGATCCCAAACTAAGCAGAGAGTCCCGTGTGGGAATCGAACCCACGACCTCTTGCGTAGCAGTCAGATACACTCCCACCGCGCCACCGAGGCACAGGCTTGTAACCAGACAACTGATAAACATACCTACTTATATATTTATAAGCACATACATATTATAGATAAATAACACCCAGACACAGAATAAACCATCGTGCTCATCACACAAAGTTATATCCTGGGTGGGGATCGAACCCACGACCTGTTGCGTAGCAGTCGGTTACACTCCCACCGCGCCACAGAGGCAGTCAAATATATTTATTTATTTATTTAAAACTTTATGCACAAAGTTGTACAGAGGTGGACTTAATGCTAAAAGCATTCTCTGCCAGTCTACCTTAGGGTGATGTAGAAATGGAATGTGTGAAAGGTGCAGTAACCTAATTGTAAAATAAGAACTACCTTATTATTCTTACATAATACACAAATAAAACAATATAACTATACAATACTATACATACTTACAAAAATACATACATACATATATAATTCCTCTGAGATTCCACAGAAGCAGAAAATCTCCAACGACACCTCACAAGAAGAAATGCATCAAGGCATTTGAATGGAGGCGTTGTTAACCAACAAACAATCACACTTTAGCATTTGTAATATTAGTAAGGATTAAAATTAGTACATTTACAAATATATGAAGTACGAACTACTAGGAAATTATCATTACTGCTAATCCTATAATCCCTTAAATCGCTGGCTTTAAGCTCATTAAGTGTACATTCACTTAAACGAGGTGGAATTAGACAAATTATCGGATTAAAAATCTATGACACATGGGTAGGTAGGTACCTATTAAATTAATGAATGCCTAGATATGTTTAATTCCATTGCCAATATATACTTATTAATATTTACCATTTATTAATACGATAATTGCATTTTTGAAAGATAGAAAAAAATTAAGTGCAACAAACCGGGGCTAGAATCGAATCGAACCTAGATGGTTCGATTCCGGCTTGGACTATGTTACTAAACCTCAAATTCTTCTATCCTTTAAATATTATTATGTACCTACTACGTAAAGAGGAGACACTACGACCCAACATTTTTGCAATAAGGGCTATGCCATAACATGGGACCCTTTTCATAAATACAATTGGCATTCGCGAATAAATGTGCAAAGTTATTCTAATACGTACTGACAGTTTTAAACACTCATTAAAATACTCATTTTGAACCTTCCCGCAGTCTCCACACATTCTTCTCTCATCTCAAAAAACGCCAAAAAGGAATTGGCAAATGGGTATAGTTATTGGACATAACTATTGTATTCGAAATATTCGCGATTAATACAGGTAGAAAATATATCAAAACATCAGAACTTGCTTGCATCAGCTTGGTTTTAGGGAATGTTATTGATACGACAGCCAAGCATCAGGCATGTACCTACCTACCTACCTTCCTACAGAGCGAGGGATGATAGCGACGCACTTGTCAATTGTTTGTCGCGTCAAGGAATTACTAAAAAATGGCTACCAATCATCAAGACACGTTTTCTAAGTGCAATAGTTCAGTCTTTGTGCATAAACTTAGTTCTCGGTGTCATCTCCTACTCAAGTTAAACAAATGTGTTGTCCTTTTCTGACTACTCTGCAGGTACTTGTGTACTTTGTGTACTTCAGCAGGGGCTTTCTTAAAAGAAAGAGTAAGCAAGATTTTAGTCAAAATGAGTCGGCAACGCGCGAATGACAGATATATTCAGCACATATAATAAGCTTTATACATTCCAGTACACTCAACACTTTAGTAGCAAATCTTCTATGGAACACTTGTCTAAGAGTTCTGAATAGGTAGGTCAGTAACTCTACAATATTGTCAACATAAACAAATCATTGACCTTCATGATTTAGATAAGACATTGTTGTGATTAACGGCCGGTCTCAATAATCTAACTATCGATGGATTTGGCTACTAGAGTATATGTATATATTTGACATAAGCTCCATACAAAATATGTCAAAATTCTACCTCTAGTAGTCAAATCCATCAATAGGTAGATTATTGAGACCGGCCGTAAGACAACGACATCTTACATTCAAGTTTGGTCCAAATTTGAAAAGCTTTGTTAAAGATGAAACAATTGGGAATTCATAAACTCAATTGTCAATAATAACTTTTACTACGTAGGGCGACAAAACAATCTGCTCCCAGCAAAAAAAAAAAAAACAACCCGATATAAGCTCTATTGTTTTAAAAAATCGTTATATTTTTGGCGACATTTATTGCTGATCCCACCCTTAGCAGTTTCTGCTAACAATGACTAAGTAGGTACTTACGGAAGAAAAAAATCGAATATGGTTTATGGCTTTCGGTTTCCATTTGGATTGTAGTTACTTAGTATTATAGCTACAACGAACCATGTCGAGCAAGATTTATTTTTGTTTCGGGCTACCTCAGAAATTTTTTAACCCTTAACATCTGGGATCTATCTGTAGGCATTCATACGAACTCAGCTGCGAGGTAGAGCTAATCCTACTAAAATTGAAGATCTGAAATTAAGTGACGATATTTATTACTCACTAGCTGTCCCGCGCCACTTCGTCTGCGTTAATTTTCCCCGTTTTTGCAACATTTCTCATTGCTGCTCCGCTCCTATAGGTCTTAGCGTGATGTTATATAGCGTATAGCCTTCCTCGATAAATGGGTTATCCAACAGTGAAAGATTTCGATCAGTAGTTCTTGAGATTACCGCGTTCAAACAAACAATCAAACTCTCCAGCTTTATAATATTAGTATAGATTAACGCAAAAACTACAAAACCGATTTTGATGAAACTTTGAAATCATGTACCTACCTAGTTTTATACATCAGAACAGCGCATCTTTATATAGTAGGTAGGTATAAATCAAAGACGCATCTAGCCCTATGTAGGTACGCTTAAGACTTCTAAACTAAGCAATGGATTTTACCATCAGATCATTGCTTCCGAACAGTTAACATGGTGGTAAACCATCGACCGTGCAAAAACGAATCCTCAAATACTTTAAACTTGAACACGTTGTTTGAAACCAACTCTTTATAGAACGACGTGTTTCCCATAAAATCCGTGACACAAGTTTCAATAACCCAATGTTCCACGTTGAAACACATGGAGGCACATTGCGAGAACGCATGCTCAGTAGATGCGTCATCATCATGAAACCACGGACACTGATAAGAGTCAACGACAAGACTGTTTCACATACATATGATGTAGAGACCAGTGGCGGAGGGTCCTTATAACACTATTACTTTCGGTTTCCCTTTAGATTGTAGTTACTTAGTACTATAGGTACAAAGAACTATGTTCAGCAAGATATATTTTTGTAAAGATAAAGACAAAGATGATTTTTTCTTAACTGTGTATAAGTAAGGTCTTATGTCTAGTTTATATTGGTTCAACAGTCTACCCATGTCTTACTAAATTTAGGTTCTGTTAAAAATTCTTGCAAATTATAAAAAACATTATCCAGTAACCATATTTTTAAATTTCTTTTAAACATATTTCCATTAAGTTTTTTATTATATGGTAAATTATTGTAAACACGAATTGCAGTTATATAAGTACTCTTATAGTAGGTACATCATGTTATTTATTAGGTACTAGCTGTCCCGCGCAACTTCGTATGCGTAAATTTTTCCCGTTTTTGCAACATTTCTCGTCGCTGCTCTGCTCCTATTAGTCGTAGCGCGATGTTATATAGCCTATAGCCTTCCTCGATAAATGGGCTATCCAACAAAAAAGATTTTTTCAAATCGGACCAGTAGTTCCTGAGATTAGCGCGTTTAAACAAACAAACAAACTCTTCCGCTTTATAATATTAGTATAGATAGGTAGATGGATGTTATATTTGTATTTGATGCGAATATTACTCTTGGTACCCGCCGTTGTATCGGGTTACCTAAGAAAAAATTTAAGCCTTCGCCTCTGATAGATATAGTGGACAAAATCTGTTCCAAGCTAGGTCGGGCCTATATAAAAACAACGCGAAGCCGCAGTCAATAGCAAATTTTTAACAAATCTATACTAATATTATAAAGCGGAAGAGTTTGTTTGTTTGTTTAAACGCGCTAATCTCAGGATCTACTGGTCCGATTTGAAAAAATATTTTTTTGTTGGATAGCCCATTTATCGAGGAAGGCTATATGCTATATAACATCGCGCTACGACTAATAGGAGCGGACAAGCGACGAGAAATGTTTCAAAAACGGGGAAAAATTTTACGCATACGAAATTGCACGGGACAGGTAGTTATCTATAACCAAAGTGATACACAAATAAGTACAGGGCACGTAATAGTAATGAAGGCGCAGGTAACATTAGTTAACAATGGCACAGACACTCATTGTTTCAAAGTTTACCTGACTAGCAGCCGGCCGGCGCGCTCATCGGGTACCACCTATGTTGTTTCCTATTTGTATTTAAATCCCTATTACAGACAATAAAAAATATGGCGTTATAAATTTGAATGGCATTTTTAAAAGAATTAAATAACGTTGTGAATGTTGAAACAATGAAGATTTAATGTTGATCTTTAATACAAAAGTTCTACTTTTGGGCGCACTCGAATATCTCACAAACATGGAATCTCGGAAAACTCTTGGAACATAGTGGTCCGACGTTCTGAGTCTGGGTACGATATCATTGTGTGCGTTACTCGAGCGAAATAGGTCAGTAGGTACTATAGGTACTTTCAATGCCCAAGAAATGCAAATAAAAATTATTCCAATCTGAATTGTCTGGTATTGTTATGAACTTGTCTTCTTGTGTTGAATGACAAGCTGAATTAGATCATAGTAGTAACTTATTATTATTTTGTCCATAACATAGGTTTCATTAACTTCCAATAATTACTCGGCTATAATAAGCTGGTATAAAATATTTACCACAATAATCGTATTTAAAAAAATGATCTGTAGGTACCTACCTATATTCTTGAAAACCACAATTTTGAATAATACCTAAGTAATAGGTAGGTACGTGTAGGTACCAAAGAGTTTCATTTTGAAAGACTTATTAAACCCTTTCACCCGTTTCAAAATACGACTCGCAAAGTAGGTAAATATTATAAAAAATTGGTTCATAACATTTTGTTTACCTCGTGAAAATTTTCCACGGAGGTTTAAAATATTTCATCATCTGTTTTTATTTATTTACATCAGGTAGTAGATATACCTACTTAATATTATATTTTTCTTCCGTTATAAAATAATATCTTCAAAATAAAGTCAACAATAATAAAATTAATACTCAAATTCATTAGTTAATACCTCCTTAAGCCTTATTATCCCAATTACTTCCTGAAATAAAATCTCTATATAATTATTTGTCGGTGATTTGCGTAGTGTTTCCATCCGTCCGCGTTATCTCGGACATGTCCTAATTTTCGCTCGACCTCGACACGACTAGGGGCGCGCGACAACACCACCATTCAGATGAAAAAAGTTGCCGAATTCTTTATTTAAATTACGAAGACTGGCGGCCTGTACGCCATCTTTCGACAGACTTTTATTTGTGCTAGATTAATAAACAAATTAAACAATAACCCGTGTGATACATTTATGTGTTAAAACTTCAGAGCCGCCAAATAAATAGAGTGTAGGTATTTAGAAAGTACATATTGTGAAGGAGGCGTCACATGTGTGTAGGTATTCAAGTAATGTGACACATGTGTGGTGCGCAGGGCGCGGGGGGGGCGCTCGGGCGAGGTGTGGAGGCGCGGGCTGGCGCCGTACGTGTGTGTGTGTGTGGCCGGGGCGGGGCCGGGGGCGGGCCCCACACCGGCGCGGGCGGCCAGTGCCCGCCGACCGCACGCCGAGCCGATATTCGGCATTCGCGCGACACCGCCGTCCCGCGCGCTCGTCTCGCTAGCTCACTCCGCGCTCGCGAGCCTCCCGCGACACACGTACGTGCCGTCCTCGCTCCCGTCACCACCCTCGACTAGAGCGACCGCAGCGACGCGAATCGTACAGTGCTACCAAACTTTACGGTGACTCAGTGCACGATTGTTGTTTAAAAAAATCTGTGTGAACTCGAACGGAATAGTGCAATGCGAAGATTGCGGTCCGGCGGGAAGGCGATTCTTTGAGCGACGAAAGGGTTGGGGAGTGCGGGGTGCGAAGCGGGCGGAAGGCGGCGCGAGGCCGCGCACGCGCCCGCTGCTGGACCGCGCCACGGCTCGACACACGCGTTGATACCGGCGCGCGCGATGGACGACAAGCCGACCGCCGTCGGCGGCGAGGAGCACTACAGTCTGCGCTGGAACAATCATCAAGCGCATCTTCTACGCTCCTTCGAGGCACTGCTGCACGCTGAAACCCTCGTGGATGTGACGCTCGTATGCGCTGAGCGCCGCGTGCGCGCTCACAAAGTGCTGCTCGGCGCGTGCAGCCCACTTTTCCGCCGGATATTCAGCGAGAACCCATGCAAACACCCTGTGATCGTACTAAAGGACTTCCAGGGATGGGAGGTGCAAGCGGTCGTGGATTTTATGTACCGTGGCGAGGTGTCTGTGGCACAGGAGCAACTCGGAACTGTGATACGTGCAGGAGAATCGCTGCAAGTGCGAGGTCTGGCCGATCAAGACCGTGAAGAACATGCGAGATCTCCGCCGCCAACACCGTTGGCGAGGAGCCCGGTGCAGACTACACCGCCGGCACCATCACCGCCAGTGAGTCCAGCGAGTCCTCAACCAAGGCGAAAGCAAGCGCGACCACGTCGCCGCTCAGGGGAGTCAGATACTCCAGAGAACTTGTCAATGCGACGGTCTCCGAGCGGAGGGCTAAAGTCAGTGCGATTATCGAGACCGCGCTCTCCACCAAAGCAGGAACAAGAAGAGCCAGAAGCGGAGGTACCACCGCCACCTCGGATGTTCGCGCCACACCAGGACATGTTCCCGCCAGTTCCACCAGCCGTCTCTGCGCTATCACTGACGCCACCGCACAGTAAGTGCTTATTTCTATTTACAAAATATTTTTTTTGTTTTGTTTAATTTTCAAACAAAGAGTGGTGGCCACTTTTTGTTATTTTTAAAGACATTTCTAATTAAGGAAAATATGCAAGTCTTGTATTTATAAAATACAAGTTTAGAATCATTCACAAAAAATCTTATGAGAATTTACAAAGTACTTCAGCTTCAAGTGGGTAGTTGTAAAATATTAAAAAACAAAGGTCGAACATAATATCAATGCCGCCGTGGTTGAACAAATACAAAGTAAACAAATAATTAATGGTAAAAACTGGCCTCGATCACTCATTGTCAACATCACAAATTATACTATCGGGATGTTTTTGTTAAACGTATTTGCATCAAAATTAATCTGTGTCAAATGCATGCATTCAGACTTCACAAAAAAACATTGATTTTTTTATTGGCCAAACATTAATAGTGTCTAAATAATATGGGTACATATATTAGGTACAATATGCAGCTATTTCTAACTAGATTCTAATAAGATGTGATCAACGCTCACACGGAACTCGTCGTACATAAATCTAGAAGTCTAATTAAACTCGAATCATCAAAGGATCCGTTATCGATGGATCGTTATCGATTTCATAAATCGCATACAAGTAACCAGTGACTCGATTAGCGACCGATACTGAGTGTTAACCGGAACGCTTCACAGATAAATTAAGATCACCTATTCATATGTCGGGTGCATTATCTGCGCGATCGCGTGAAAGGTTTTAACTTTATAAAGTCCATTAAGTGAGCATGTCGCAAACATTGGCCGTAAAATATCGTTATAAATGGCCGTTGGAGTTTCCTACTACTGTATGGTATACTATGGCGTACCATAAAGGTATGTCAGCGTAAATTTTACACCTCAATAATTATTGCTCGTGAGTCTCCTTACGCGTACACAAGAGGAAGCAATTCAAGGAGTCATCTTGTTTTACGAGCCCTTTTCGATTTCTAAACCTATTTATGACGGAAATTCTTTGGATGTCATAATCTAATTTAAGAACCATATTTAAATCTAGAACTGTTCCAAGTCTTTATTGTGTGTTATAGAGTTTATTACATACTGTATATAATCAAGGTACGCCTTTAGAACAATCAGTAATTGAGAATAGATAATAATATATTTCTAAAACAAGAAAAAAGTGTGAACACTTGAAATGAGAATGTTAATAGTGATTTGCGGCAGTAAAATCTGATACGAGCCTTAAAAAGAGACATCAATTTCGTCAATTACAGCTCAACAGCGCCCAGTGTATTTGAAAGCGCGCTCATAAATTACAGTCTAATATATTTTACACAACAGACCTTTAGTGGCTCAGGTAGGAATTAGTCCAAGGAGTGGTTTTATACGTCAATTTTGTTTTATTGTTTCCTCAGTTTCGCGTATGTGCCGAGTGCTTGATTGCGCCATAATAGTCGTAGGTTGTAATGAAGGGTTGCACGCACAAGCCTCTCTCGACTGAGCCTCGCTCGACGACGACGTGCGTAGGGATACTAAACATGAGGGGAGCTCGAACGTTTCCGCACTTGTCGTTCCGTTTCGAAAATCAAATTTTAAATTGCCCTAACTTAAAATGTTTATGCGTGTTTACATTTTCGTATCTGGCAATTTGAGTTTATCGACGAAACTTATTGGTTTGACAGCTTTGTTCTTTTTTAGGCTGGGAAATATGACAGAACTTTTTCTTTTGTAAAGTTTTGCTCCCGTGGTGGTTTATTATAAGTGTTTATTTTATTATGTTCATCTCCGTGTGTGATGAGCTTGATTACAGTTAATGGTCGTGCGTAAATGTAATGAGGGGTTGCCGGTGACTTGCAATCACACAGCGTCGGCGAGCCTTCCTGATTGGACTCGAGCAAATCCAAATTTTCTCGCTTATGCCTTTATTGCTATTTGTATTATTATATCGTAAATAGTTATTTAAACGTGAATTGCTTCATGAAAGTATTATATTATAAATTGAATTAATGTTTTGTATGTTGGGAAAACATAATATACCTACTAATTATTTTTGTTACTGATCTAGTTTAAGTATCAGTAGAAAAACCAGATAAAGTGATAAAAATAAAATAAATCTACCAACTTACTATCTTTAGATCCTATACAAGATCACATGCGTCATACGTATGTCTGCACAATAATTAATATCCATTGTTCAATACAAAACGAACCGGTTTTAAAAATGTCACACCATTACGTCAAACTAATAAAGAGTAAAATAAATAAATTATATAAAATACGTGAACCCAGACCCATCTTTCTGATAAACAACTATAATGACTTAATTTATAGTTTATTTATTTGACATGACAGTTGTCTTTCGTTTAAATTGTCTTAAATAGTCCTTCCGTCATAATTTTTCTGTATTTATTACAGAAAAATTATGACGGAAGGACTATACAGGAAAATTGCCGAAAACGGCCAAAAAGCATCGCTTTACTTAAAATTTCCATTTTATGTCTTCCTTACACTTAAGATTTAAATTATCAAACGAAGAAATGCTTAAAAGATGAAATGCTTTAAAATTAGATGAGAAGAGATCCAACTCCAAGTATAAAACAGTAAAAGTACCCACTTCTGTGCATTTTCTTTAAACAATAATGTTCATCGCAAATCAAACATCCACACCGCGACAGCGTCACTTGTTTACATTAATTCATAAACTGACACGCGAGGTTTTACATCAGGTACACGACCTTCAAGGGTGACAAAAAACTTGAAAAAAAACTGCGCAAGCGACGACATTGGCACGGAGTGCTAGATACTGAGCGCGCACGCAAGGGCGGCTAGGTACACTATGCGTCATTGATATGTAGGACAATTCTGTGTCTCACTAGTCATTACAAATGCAAGGAATATTTCTTGTTAATTCATTTATTATTAAGTCATCTTTAGAAAAATACCGTTTTAACGTTGAACATGTCTCTTTTTAGGATTAGAGTTGTATTTCACCAAGCTTAATAACAATAATCTCTTAACCGATTTCGATTATGGCGGCTAATCTTATTAGATACTAGCGAACTTTGCAATCCATAATAGTACGCAAATGTATGTATTCTTTATTTTATAGTCCAATGAGACGGAAATCCTACATAGCCAGAAAGAGATTAGATGCAGAATCGACGGCTTGACACCATCTCCAAGGCACGGAGGATAGTATCAGATTCAGATCCGACAATAGTAACTACTTAGTCACAGTCACTGAGTCACAAGACCCTCATACACCAACCGTACCAAATGCAATAACACGTCTCTGTTTTACTACTACATACTTGGATAGATGTCACTCCATCCCATGTGTCAGGCTACCTCTGCATCAAACTTCATTAAAATCGACCCGTTGAGTTTAACCATGAAAACCAATTAAACACTGATTTGAAATTATAGTTAATAATTTAATTATACGTAAATGTCAGAGTTATACAAATACCTAAGTGCAATGTTCAAGTACGTACAAAAAAGTACGCATGCACTAAGACCGAAAAAGTAAGACGCATAAGTTAGAATTGTGACGAACCAACCACAATCGTGACGTCACATCTCATTCATGTACTCTACATCCCTTATACGTAACATTAAAGTACATAACACTAGACGATATTACTCAGGCACTAAGTAACATCCAGTCGGTACATAATTAGTCATCCTCAATTCCAGCAAATTGCTATTAAAATTCCAATAAATTAATTACTGACACAATTCATTCAGAAATTCAAACAAACAATTGTTAGTACTACAACTTGAATAAACACGTTCATTATTACGAATGGCACCTGTCAGTCAGTATTCGGTTTCTCAGCCTTATCATTATAATTATAAATTAATGTTGGTACATTACAGTATATCGATAAAATGAAAAGTGACCCCTTCAATTCAATCGATGTCTTTGCAACCATCTAATTTTGTTCGAACTACGTTTTTTAAGGATTCGTGTTCATATTCAAAAAGTATATTAATTTAGGTAAATAGGAAATTATTACTTGGTAATTTTATTAACTAATAACTGTACCGAATTGATACTACCATCTGATCAAGAAAAATACTGATAATTTATAAAATTGGCAATTAATAAAACATGGCAATCATTTACAACACTTTTCACAAGCTTACTCTAGCAACACCTAAATAGGTGAGAACTTATTTGACGTTTTCAATGTTAAAGAGATTTTTATAGCATTATTTTATCATAATCAGCAGACTAACAGATGATTTGTTCAACATTAATAGACATAACAAACAGTCGTAATCTGATTACTGAAAAAATACCTAATTACAGTTACAGTAGGCACAGAAAAAAAGGATATATATCTATATTAAAGAATAAATAGTCTTTTTTTTAAACTGTCCGTCGTTTATCAGTATTGATGCACACCCTACAAAGGATGAGATCGTAGATGCGCGGGCTGCGCTTGCGCATTTACATTCAATCGACACCGCATGCCCGGTGACCTACTTGCACTTTACACGTTTCAGTACAAGACTGTTTTAATGAAAAACATTGTTGTATTCATCTTCTCATGTCTTTCTATAACCGAGACAATTGAGTTGAGTTTGTGTATCAATAATGTCTTGAACATTAACAATTAATCGATTCCATCAATTGGGCTATTCTAAGTTGGAGCGTCTGTTGGCACTTAAAAATACAGCCTGGCACTTTAAAAACAATCTGTCAATTGTTAAATGAAAATATAAACAGATTCTGTCAATTCGCAACAATATTTAGAGAACCTAATAATATGAACCACAGAAGAATGACATATGAATATGAAGTCGCCAGAACAATGGATAAAAAAGGCACACTTACTCCTTCGGCATTAGTAAAAAATGTTTAATAATTAAAAAAGAAGAATTTACAACGGCCAGTATAAAATACAGAATAAGTAACGAGTATTTTGCTTAAACAAAAATGTTCAGCTCAACATCAAATATCCACATCGTAATGATGCCAATAAAATTATTGTTAGGTAAATGTCTTATGACCCGAGATGGTAACAAAATCTGTAACAAACCCTAAGAATTAGTCTAGACTGATCCAATATAGGGGAACGTCCCCTAATTTCGATCAATTTAGACTACAATTCCGTCTGACCATGGGCTGAGCTGACACCTGCCCATCTGTCTGGCAAACCGGTGTACTGACCTACCGCAACTAAACAGCTAAAACTTATAAACTGGTTTTATAAAAATACCGTACTTACTTACTTTGATTTAATTTTATCACATTTTTTTGTCCACTGCGGAAGTTTATATGTAGATGTATAAAACGAGTATCCTAAGCATAATATTTTATCACATTCTTATTATACTACAATATATTAAATGATGGAATTTATAATAATAACTACAGTTTTCGCAAAATTTTAGCATCTGTAAGTCAATTTTTTTTAGAATTCGATATCATTTATCTAATTTCGCGTACATTTTAGAAAAGGAATATTTACCTAGAAGTGGTCAATTCTTGAAAAATAAACCTTATTTTTCAAAATAAATTAATATTTTGATTACGTGAATTGTAACGGTGCGCAAACTAATTTTATTTTCTAAAGCAATCTAACGTCTTTCTTGTCTGTACTTTGTTATACAACCTATTTTGGTACACCAAAGAGTATTTATGTCTGCCTAAAAAAAATAACACACACGATTTCATTAACGCCACCGTTTAAAAAAAGAACAAACTAATTTAAATCATGGTTGAAAATAATTTATTTCGTCAACAATTTTCTCATAAACGTTTGCTTGCGGCGACCAATTACTGTGACCATAAAAAGTATAATAAAACAGGCACACACTACTAATCCGTCAATTACGAAGCACGTAACATATCTTCGTGTCTTGTGAGTAATTAACATGCTAATCAACCATTGTATTAAGAGTTAAGCGGTAAAAAATCGAGCAAGCGCAATTGACTGGGGTATTACGCTTAATTTGACATAAGTCCTGCGACTTTTGACAAATTCTACATCGCATGTAAGTCAAACGACGTATTTGTTAACCTGTGTTCCGTCTATTGCTGATTGAATACTTTTTTTAGGCGCCAGATCAACACCATGTCCATTACAATACACGTGTGCTTTGCTATAATTGATACTTCGCTTATATGTTCTCCAATTATCTGGTTCTATTGTTGGTCGTACTTTATTTTCCCAAGCAAGTGTGTAGCTACTACTTTTTATGAGCATTTTTTATTGCTATCGTAACTATATTTAGGTCTTTATCGTTATTAGTTTCATTCCAATGTACAAGATTCACTAAGAAGGAAAAGGACAGCTTGTTGGATACGAATGACCTAGGTACGCTGCGCACTCTCAGTCTTCCAAAAAAAGGACACCAAGATACCTAAAAAGTAACTGTTTATAAATTAATTTTCCTTTATAGAATTTTATAAGCTACGGGTCTTAATCGCTTAAATATTTTCGGGTATTGCAACGGCTGTGGTCACGGGTAGACTACCCGTGACCACGGCCGTAGTAGGTATTTAGCCTTAAAATAAAGTATTTACGCGATTAAAACCCATAGTTTATAAAATTCTATAATGTGTACATTCTTTGTTGTATAAGTTGTAGGAGCTGGGAAAATAATGACAGCTGAGATTGCCACCATTTTTATAACCCATAGTCACCAGCCTCTTCTGAAATGTAACCTCTATGGTCCAAAACATAGACTATCAAATAATTTACGTGTATATATCAGAGACAATTTATTCAGCAGGTGACCGAGTCCACGTCGTGAAAGGTGAGAGTTGTCGCAATACGGACACCGACCACTTGAATATAAGATGTGAAACCACGTTTGCATACACCGTCCGTTGCATTACACGCTGTTTTACTTGTTCTAGTTTTGGAACAACAGCTTCACTGTTCTAGCTGTTTGGATATTTTTGACTTTATATGCTTTTAATATTATATTTATCTATGACTTGTGAATAAAAAAATATTCTCAATAAACTTACGATTACTGTACAGTATTATTAATAATAAATATAACTGAAACTTATATTTACTTATCGGAACAGATAAAATAAGAACAACTTCGAAAATCTTTTTTTTTTCTTTTTTTTGCAAATCAAACTCATAATAAAAAAAAGCTGCGTCTATGTACCCAGTTATTTTTTAAATTGATAGTGTGCATTGTTACGTACGTCTTAAACTTTAAATTATTAGAAATACATTTTAATTAATAAATGTTTCAGAACGAGATTGTACCTCTCTCAGCAGAGATGCTCAAACTTTTTTGATTTTTTTCATTCAGTCTATTTTATTTATGGCACCAAAGAGGCGCTTCATAAAGATTACATAGGTACATTAACCAGGGTCGGGGTACATCGTTTGTGGCAAAATAAATGTGAATTTGACCCCTAAATGTATGTTTTTTAAACTTTAATGTTTAGAATATTCCTGTATGAACTATACATTTAATTCATTGAAGATTTATCTAAACCTTAAGACCGAGGAAACCATAGATAGGTATCCTTTATCAGCTCTACAGAAGCAAATTTATTTAATAAATCAATCCAATTAAACTTTATACACAGAGTTTAAAGTGTTTTAAATGTTTAACTGTTATTTATTTCGCTACGTAGTAAATGTAAATTCTTAATTACATGCTACTAATTAATATAAAATGTTTATAACGTATATCCGCTGAGTTCCGATTAATTCTACGGATAGACCAGAGGTAGGAAGAGCGTACTAAATGTAAAATGTTTAATACTAATTTATCGAAATCATAATATAATAAATATAATTGAGTTTTAAACTGCCTAGATTACCAGTTGACTTCTCTAGGTGTATGATCAGAAGAAATGGCAATTATAAATACTAAACCTTTAGTATTTTTAATTGCCATTTCTTCTCATCATTTAGAAAATCGTACTCTTCTCTGAGTCTATTACCTACATACCTAACAACTTTAAAAAATTACAAGCCTACGTATCTATTTTTATACTAAAACTAGCTTCAGCCCGCGGCTCCGTCCGCGTGGATGTCGGTTATCGCGATAAAAACTTTTTTATGTTTTTCCCCGGGACTCAAACTATGTCCATACCAAATTTCATCTAAATCGGTTCAGCTGTTTGAGCGTGAAAGCGTAACAGACAGACAGACAGACAGACAGAGTTACTTTCACATTTATAATATTAGTATGGATTACCACAGATATCAATATTTATAAAATTTAAATCATAAAAGTACTGCAGCTAAACTTTCGTGATTTGTACGCATTAGGTATATCATATCATTTCTTTCTTTGCAATAGTAGTAGGATATTATCCAATTATTGTACACAGATCTTGAATTAAAAAACCTATGAACTATTTCCTTAATTGTCAGATTCAAGAAAAAGTCCGCAAGATAGATAAAAACATACTTACAAACTTAGTACTACCTAGATAAAATTTATAAAAAACATGATTCAATCATTTGAGCATGAAGGTGTAATAAACATCCAAGCATGAAGTACTCATAATTGGTTACGGCAAAAAATATACTTATTAGGGGTACAACACACACGATACGTTTAGCATCGAATATTAATATCACATTTTGAGTCATTAGTGGCTGTGCCAAATTTGACGTTTTAGTTTTAGCGAACATTGCAATATTGTGACTGTAATACACTTCGACAGCTTTATGTGTTCGATCGCGAACTGTAGGAAATAGCTTATTTTGAATATGATTTCAAAATATATAAAATGTATGGGATTACTTCCCAAAAGCTTTCGGCAAATGAATATAGATTTCGCGAAAATTGAAACTCAAATGCTGTGACAAAATAAAAAATAGGTATCGAATGTGCTAATGCCCTTATGTGGTCAAAATAAATTGACATTGTTGTTTTTTGAATATACATATTATACGAAACATATCAGTTAGTTCATTGTACCAAAAAATACCAGCCGCCATGATGCATATGATTCATTCATTCTTACGTTACAAAATCCTGAATGATAAAAAACATACAATAATGTCTAGACAAGAATCTAAATATATATTACCGTCACATTACATACATAAACAGTAACAATATAACATGAATTTTTAATTGACAAAAAATGTGAGAACATAGTCGAAATCTAGCTTGCAACCTTGATTGCAAATATTTCTAACTCCTATCGGATTCATTGTGATCGCGGTGCTTCGTAGATAAATTCATAGCTATCTCGAGTTTAACTCCCATCACTAAACAGAAACGTCACCATAGACAATCCAATTGCTTTTTACCAAGAGTTTCATTAAAAGTGTGCAAAGCTAATGGTCCTTCGAGCCAGGGGCCTATAGTGTTCGGGTTTTTACCAGATTGGCAACACACGATTAACACTTATGGCATTTCATAATACGGAATTAGAACTAACCTTACTTTACATCGAAGCCAAAAGGGCAAAATCAATTTCATTTGATTTATACGTCATATTATGTAATACCCATTATTACAAACTAATACTATTAATTAAGTAATAATGCCTGAATAATGATAAAACTTTGAGAATCCCCACTGATTAGGTTGATCGGGACGCACGCGCCTGTAGTCAATAGCGGGTCGTTACTCACGCGCATTGACAAATACTCGCAGTTAATTGGATGAAAATACGCATGCGCGCGCATGGCTCCGGCGTGCCGTGCGCGCGCGCTGTCCGCGCTGTAAATAACGCGCTTTACGACGCACCACTATTATCAATAACCGTTGTATTGAAAGCTGTTCTGCTTTATAATATGTTCGCCTTTGATAGGTGCAGTTATCGCGTATCCGTTTATTATAAATGGCTTGAGGACAGAAAATCATAATCTTTACTACTGAATTCTATCCCTTTCTAACTTATTCGGAATGCGGTAAGTGGGAATGAGACAGAACTATAGCGAAAATTGTTCTGTGACATTGTATTGTAAGGTCTTAATTAGTGTTTTGGACAAGTTATTTTTCCTGGTTTCCGGTTGTCTGCCCACTGAGGCATTGAATGACTAAGTCTGCAACAGGGATGTACGTTGTAAGACCGCGCATAATACGCTGCGTCACCTGCCGATATGATACCATTCGTGACGTATTTGCTTACTTTGCTTTTGTTTTGAATTGTGCGCATCAACACACATGCGCATAGGTACATAATTGGTAAAACCCGCTGAAATATGTTCAAAATATCTTCTTTTCTTCCTCGTTAAGCAACTATATGTTAATTAACTCCAGTAGTATTAAATCCGGCTACTACTTAATAAACTATATTTGCATGAATTTTCGTTTTTCCTCAAAATAATTATTATCACAATATTCTAAGGTTCGACCAGTTGTTAGATTCTCAAGCAGTATTGTATTAAATTCATAAATCAACTGTTATAGATACCTATTCATTCAACTCATTAGGGGTCTCCGATGTACAGAATGAAGTGCATTTTAGAAGAACAGCCTTCAATGCTATGCATCCTCTCGGTTTGTCACTTTGTCATAGATCCCCCACATTAAATTTCATTTTCATTAACTCACATTCAAAATAATAACAACTCCATAATCATTACTTAGTAAAACAACCATTAAGATAATCATAATAATACACCAAACCCAGTTTAATGAAAATTAAAGAAATGTAGATCCTATCTCTTAAGTACGCGGGAGAACAAAAATTATGTGTATATTATTGCTATTTTTAAACACACAGATTTGTTTGTTAGAATGTTGAAAAATCTCATAGAGAACTGTTATTCAGGTTCCCATCACTAAACCGGAACTGAAATCACACATTAGATTTAATTTTATACGAATTTAATAACAAGTGAGATGCGAGCTCGGCCATTGTATACTCCGTGACCATGAGAAAAAAGTACTGCTCGATTTTTTTGTTACCGATAAAGAGGTGCCGACGTACAATTCGGAGCAAGATTGATGCGTATGCATGATCGTATCTACCCGCTGTGAGCGGCCGCCGCAATAATTAATATTCCATAATCCATTCATCCCTATATTACGCGGCCACTCCTTTCACTATTCCTCGACCTCCCCAGATGCGACCAGCCACAGTAGCAATACATTATCGTCACACATCCGTAATTGATTCCACCCGTTAAATTCTTAATTTGAATGAGTGTTCGCTGAATGAGAACCGAAATAAGATCACGAGTGCACGAAGCCCGTTCGGAAACGCTGACAACTATAGTCGAACCTCTCACTGAGCAGCACAATGACCGCGGCGCATACAGCCAGATCTCTCTCTTGATAAACACATAAAAAACGTAACGAAAAAACTACATGTCATGCATCTACGTGTGCGAGTCAATTTCACAGCGTCCATGGGAATCGAGCGACGAATGGACTTTAGAAAGCAATTAAAATCTGTGCCCACGAAAATGTACGTAACCAAGGAGTGCGATTGACACATGAAATCGGCGAACACGTTGCTCTTTGAACGAGAATGTCTAACATTTAGTGCGCGATAGACTGCTGCGAAGCACGACATTCCCTGCCCGACGACGCTCCGAGCCCCGAGCTCAATGGTTTTGACAAAAAGCGTACAACGCACGCCGGTAACGAGACATAAAGTAGACAGGAAAAAGCAAATCAAAGAATGATCTCGCCTACTTCACTCCGCACAAATTGGTTATTGCTTTAAATAGCCACAACAGCGAATAACTGTTTATCTTTTAACGATTTTTACCTTGGCGCCACAAGTTTTATTTGGGGCTAAATCAAGGAAAATACCTTCGCAAACAACTCTTAAAACTTTCTATACCTTTTACTTTAGAAAGACGATACAAAAGGGAACTACTTAGGGGCCGAAAGTGGACTTTACTTTTTTATCGTCACAAAAAGGTCGGTATGAAATCGAAATCAGATTACGGATCCTGCGATTACAAAGTTTCGGCTGCGGACAAAGGGAACTGTAACCACAATTTGGTTGTGTTGACCACACGACCATGCATTATGTAGATACGTTACTGAACGTACATGTTGGACGTGACTTCCGAGATTGGAAACGATGGCAAAAAAGCGATTAGAAAACAGTTTCCGTGTTGTTTTTGGGTTCAATAGTATCCGAACAGAAACTTTGGCCGCAAAAGTTCCTAAGTATCTACTTGCGTATGAAATGTTTTTGGGTCACGATGATTATTTATCGCAACAATCGTGAGTAAACCCATTCTGTCATCGATAAATCTTAAAGACGAGCATCCGTTTCCTTCGTTTATCCGGTAGCATTCAACCTATTTGGTGCAATAATGATTATTACTATTGCCGGTGCTTCCAAATCAGCAGGTATTACAACCTAAAAGCCATTTAATTACAAAATTACAACTTATTTCCGATGAATCACGACCAAAGCATTATTTACTACAATGAAAACATATGTTTTATTCATAAACAAAATGATTTTGAGTCACTATAACCGCGTTCAGTTATTATTTAACTAAACCGTACGGGGAAGCAAATGTCATTGGATTATTCTCGGGAATTTAATAGCGCTCTATACACAGGTTAATTTATCTGCGCAGGAGTGAGTCACTCATGTGAGTAACGATGCTGGACAAAGCGCCGGTTAGCGGTGTTGCCAGGAAATAACCTTTTGCCAATTTCAACGCAATTTGATTAATTGGGTAGGTACTTACATAGGTAACTAAATTTTTTTATTGAAAGAGAACATGCAATGTGGACATTTTGTCCCACATTACTAGCAATCCTGTTAACCTCTCCAGCTAAGCACAGTGGCTTGTGTTAGGAGTGGGTTCACGTCGGTAGTATAATGGGCAGGATTCGAACCCACGACCTCACGATTGCGAGACCGATGTCTTAGCCATGAAGGTACCGCCGCGCTGTCTAAAAATATACTTCACATTTGTCATATTTTCTACTTCAAATTGAATGCCTACCTTCATTTATCTTTAGTAACGTTTATTTTGTTGTTGTATGTTCTTCGTTATAATTAATAATAATTATGGAAATATTGCTGTTTTGCGAATGCATGCGATATGTGTCTCATCTATACGTTTTTAAAATTATATAAAATTTTACTTTCATATACTTAAACAAACGAGGTTATATGTTTACCTTCATCTGGCAACCCTAAGAAGCAACAAATCATTTGCGCGGTCAACCGCACTTGTAAATAGCAATTTTGAAATCAATCTAAACTTTTTCTATCCATCCAATATCAATAAACTTTCATTCTATGCATGCTGCCTTATCAAATGGGTTTAAAAGTAAAACGTCCTAAGCGCCATCAAATTAATTCATTCAACTGACATTCTGTTGACAAGAAATACGAAACGATTGGATATTACACAGACTTCCTTGACAAAAAGTACCTATTTAGCGTCCGTTTAGTGACAAGTAACCTATTGAAATGATTAAATACTATGGTATTAGCCTGAGAAGAGTACTTAACAATGATGTACACTGACGGACTCATAAACTGCATCAAAGTTCAGGTTTACTCTAAAAGGATTTTTTATAATAAGTATGCAAACTTTTTAGATTAAATTATATAAATATGGAAAGACTGGCTCTTAATCTTAAAAAAAAATTAAATTTAAAAATAGAACTGCGGTAAAACAAATGAATATAGCCGGGAAAAGAAAATTTACTCGTAGTATCAGATTTGCGTGTTATTTATAGCAAAGTTTTAAATTAATTCTCATTGATTTTTTTTGTTTGGTCAATTGAATTATTGTTACCAGCATAATTGTTGGGTTAGTTTTTTAACACATCGAGAGTTTTTGAACCATAATATGGATACTTCGTCCGAACAAGCGGCACAAATTGTAGCATTGGTGCGGGAGGGCTTGGATCAACGAACGATTGGTAGAAATTTAAATTTAAACCAGTCTACGGTTTGTAGAATATACAGAAGGTTTGTAGAGACAGGTTCTTACAGGAGGAGACGTGGTACAGGCAGAACTCGAGCAACCACAGGTCGTGATGACCGATTTATTGTTACAACTTCCCTGCGAAATCGTTTCCTCACGTCAGTTAACATCAAAACCGAGCTTAATGAAGTGCGTGGAAAAAACGTGTGTGCACGAACAATAAGAAGAAGGTTAAAGGAAGCGGCTATCACCCCTTTTAGACCAGCAAATGGTCCAAAGTTGTCTGCAGCTCACAGACAAGCTCGCTTAAGATTTGCGCGTCATCACCTGAATTGGACAGAAGAGCAGTGGGCCTCTGTATTGTTCACGGACGAGTGTAGGACATGTTTATATGGTGCAGATGGTCGCAGAAGAGTCTATCGTCGACGTGGGGAGCGATATGCTCAAAGTTGCATTGAGGAGCGTGTTCCTTTTGGATGCGGTTCATGTATGGTCTGGGGTGGCATATCGATGAACGGGCGAACAGAACTTGTGTTCATAGACATGGTCCGTCAAAACGGTAATAGAGGGGGTTTGACAGCACATCGCTACATAACAGAGATATTAGAAGATCACGTGGTGCCTTACATGGGATTCATAGGCGAAAATTTTACTTTAATGCAGGATAATGCCCGGCCGCATGCAGCTGCACAAGTTCAACATTATTGCGAAGAGGTTGGGATACGTACAATGAATTGGCCAGCACGCAGCCCGGATCTTAATCCCATCGAGCATGTTTGGGACAATTTAAAAAGAGCTGTATATGCGAGAAACCCTTCGCCTACGACAGTGGCAGCACTAAGAACAGCACTTTCAGAAGAATGGGACAATATTCCGCAAGATCTTTTAAAAACCCTTATAAAATCTATGCGGAACCGATTAGAATCCGTAATAAGGGCACGTGGGGGTAATACACCTTATTAAAACACAAATAAACCCTTGCATAAAGTTTGTGTCTATTGTTAAAACCAATTTTTTAATTAAACAATTTTTCCTTAAACTTCTGTTTTTTCTTCAAAAAAGGTCTTAAGGTCCTTTCCAGTACATAAACTTAAACTTAAAGATATGATCCTACGCTGTTTTAAAGTTCACGAACCAATCTAGAGGTTTCAATTTAAATCTGTATAGAAAGTTTGCATACTTGGTTAAAATATTTATTTCAAAGTCGTCTATTACTTTGATGCAGTTTATAAGTCCGTCAGTGTATATATCAAAATATAGGGTTTACTGTATACCTGTTATATGTAAGTAACAATATTATCATCAATTTGTGAAGAAATATTCTGAAATGAATTAAAAATCAAGACTTTAATTTTTCACATATTCCAATTATAGCTCATCAGGCAGTTACTGTACTTAATACAAACTGACAGATTAAATAACATAGACCCTACATTACGTTGTTCATATAAACCTCAATTTACGACTGAGACCGTATTATCGTCTCGAGGCTATGGTAACGACTCATCATCAGGCGAATTATACCCTTGATTTTTGCCACCTTAGTGGTATAAATATGTATCTCGGTTGTTTAAAGGCTGCCTTAGTGGCGCAGTAGTAGTGCGTACGATTGCTCAGTAAAAGTTTTATACCAAGAGGATCCATGGAAGAAGTTCCATGCTAGAACTACTTAGGTCATTTTTTCCCAAGAGGTTGTGAGTTTAATTTACACACGGCACAGCATTGGTGAAATCATTCAGAGTCTGGGTGTATTACTTGTACTCTAATGCAGGAGTCGTCATCAAGATTCTAAAGCGCTTATCACTGTTTACAACTTATCCAAACGTATATTTTACATTCTCATTGCCTATAAAACGTCACATTTGAAATCTGAATTACCACAAAAAACGACCGCAATTAACGCAGTTTACCAGTAATTGGAATTATTAATTAATTAAACTATTTTCCTACACAGTTACGTCGTATATTTTGCGTTCACAAATGAATAAATTGAATAACAAGAGTGATGCTCTTGTTTAACGTAAGTTAAAGTTCAGTTGACGAATGTTCCACGAATGACGTCAAAAATCAGCTTAAGGAAGAAAGAATCGAAAACATTCAAAATGCAAACTGTAACCATTTGACTGAAACTGTCCCGACTGGAAATTAAGTTACCCAATATCATTCAAGGTCATAAAAATGAGCTAATGTGTCAGTGCAGTCTTCTAAAAGTACGATACGATGGAATTGGCTGCTAGTCAAGGCCTGATTTACCATATAGGCTGAGTGCAAGGGTTGGTAAGGCGTATCAATTTAGTCGCGTCTCTCCCTTACCGTAATGAATGGCTTTTTGATGTAACACTCCTTGGTTCTAACAGCAAAAAGGGTTGCTTAAAGGGCTGAAGACACCTAACGGGGCGCTTGGTGATTCTTGAGTCTAGGGCATACAGCCCTGGATCAGGTCCTGCCGTGAAACATTCAAAGTAGATATAGCGAAATGAAATGCAGATCTGCCGATAACGAATGCTGCTGATTTATTGCGTGGAGAATACAACTTGCTCGTGTGTTCCTTTAAGAATAGATTACATGCAGGTAATACATCCATGCAAGGCTGGACACTAGACGGTCTGGGACTTTTTACAAACGGGCAATATTCCAAACATTTGCCAATGTGGACGTTCACTTGTAATAATCATTCGTGGCGTTATTAACACAACAAAAGGTACTTTAATTTATAATTGCACTTCACTTTCCATTGCGCTAACATAATTTATGTAACGTTTGCTTTATAAAAGAAATAATTTGGCACTTTATACCGTAAATTACATACGTATAGATTAAATAGATTGTACCTATGTTATCGTGATTGAATCGTATGAAGCGCCAGTTAATAGGTAATACTAGTAGCTGTATTGGGAATTGATAGCCTGTTATCTAGACACGACTATCCAAAAATAGTTTTTTTTTTGTTTAAAACGTGACTTCTATTTCAGTGACGTCTTTTTCTTTAAATCAGAAATACATAGACATTCGAGTAGCTAGACTAGTATTAGACTTATAATTTTTTTAATTTTGAAAGGTCTAGCAAGCTATTGTAATTTTAATTTTGCCCGTCTTTAATTTCAAATTAATAGCAACAACAACCAACCAATCACAATAGATTGCCTGACATTATTTACTTCCGTAAGTAGGATAGTAAAACAATTCAGTATTATTGATCACACAATTAGACACACTTAAACTCTAGTTGGCAAAATGGCGCTGCTATTAAAATTAATAAACTATAGATAATTTAGCAATTGCGAACTGCGATCCGCGAAATCATTCGTAATAACAACACAAGGTACCAAAAGCAATTTAAAGTATTCATTGTGTTATAATCCAGTGAACACGCCTCATTTATTTTGTCCTACAAAACCTCGAAGAAGATTGCTGGCAACACACGAACTAACAAAATAAACTCAGCAATAATATTCCCTTATAAAACCTAATGAAACGCTCGTACATTCTATTAATATCTAATTTTTAAGTTACACAACAAACTAATTTCATATAAATTACAGTGCATTTTTTGTTAAGTTCACAGAGAAAGGCGCTAACACTCGATTACAAAGAATGTATCGATTTTTTATTTACTCGTATCGTTTTATACGCTGAATCGATTCGACGACCACAATCGTTTTGGATATCATTCCACATGATAGATTACATACGAAACGGAAGCGAATAGTGACCGCAGAATATATTGTGGGAAATCGAATTCGATTCGCAGAGAAACATTTAAATAATTACTTAAATCACTAATCGTATTGAAAACAACTCATAATTACAATGTATAATCTATGGCAGAAAAAATAATCTGTGCTACGGCGAAGGCTATCGAATTACTTTTGCCTTTTATTAAATAATTATTGAACATTGAAGTAATCGTGTCTATGATTCATAACCTCAAAATAGCCCTCAGATAGATTGAGTTGATATTACAGATCAAATAAGTTTTTATACGTATCGTTATACGAGATATGAGTCGCAAATCTTGTCAGTTGAAATATGTAAATAGAATCTAGTAGGTAATAACGGGTTGATATAATACGGAACTTGAAAGCACTGAAAGTTATAGTGCACTAAACATAACATACGGTGAAAGTATTTTAAGATTTAACTCTTAACCACTTTATTTATTCATGGACTCGCAGTAAACCTAAATTGCATTTTAAACAAGTGCAGTTTATAACTCTTTAAAAAAGCTGCATAATAGCTTTTATCTTTCACCTCATAACTTCTTACAAAGTTCGATAAGAACTTTTTATTCGCGGACAATGGACGAATGAGATACAAATAATTTCAATTATGAATTCAATTTAATTTAGATAATTATTTTAAGACCTTTACATTTGGAAGTTGTATATAAAAGATAAATAATAAAACCAGTCAACAACAAGATAATTAATGAGTAAACTTTCCTTCAAAATCAATAATTACACATCTAATTATGAGTGGACTCAATTCGAATACAACAATAGGCAATTTCGTATTAGTGTGAACGCGGTGTGGTCTACAAATCGAGCATAGAAAAATGAGATGTCTGGTATTAAATCCTCATCTATGGTAGGTACTCCGTGCGCATAGACAATGAGCGACTCATTTTGGAAGCTCGTTCGGAAACAATAGAAAGTGGGGCCTCCTAGAACTTCACACGGGACGCGCAACCAGTGGAAAGTTAACGAAAATACATTTCAATAGCTAAAAGCAAAATTGGATGAGTGAGCTTACGAAATTATCGCGTTAGTAGCCGTAATTCATTTGTATTTTGTATGAACTCTCCCAGGCGCCTGGTCGTGTGAGCGTGTGTGATTCCACTAATGTGTTCTTGTTATAACACCTATTGCGCGCAATTTGGAAACCGTTCTGTCATTGTGAAACTAACTTAATTACGATTCACACATGAACAAATGTTCAAGAATTTCTGTACAACTTGCACCAATTCCACTTTATAATACACGAGATTACATAAAATAAGTTAGAAGTAAGCGGCCATTGTTTTATCAGTGATAATCAAACGGAGACCAAGGTCTACCAGTCTTATAAATATTAAGTTGCCTTTATGAGCATTCGCCGGTATTTACACCCCATATTATTTATGTAATGGGGACTTACACTGGGCACGCGATCCGCTCGAACAATGCAAGGATAGTCGCTGTCCATCATAATCGACCTAGACTTCTTTCCACTTTAATTGTTCCTCACATCGATTACAGCGTATATTTCACTGAAACAATAGATTAACCCAGTTGCGGCATGTTCTATGATAGTTATGGCGTTTCTCGTCCCGCGATATTATTGCTTTCGTATCCTTGGCGTGAGCGGCTATCTATCATGTGATCTATTGTACCTACACTCGACATCGGTATTAGATTAAAGCGATAATTAATGCTGATTCCATACGACCTAGATTCGGGCCCGCTCGATAAAGTTAATTTACAGTTATAGTTGTAAATCTCGTTGCAAAATAAACGGCGAACACGCGCGCCTGCCTGACCGTAGACAACACGCGGTGACTCCCACACACCTCGGTACGTCACCGCGCCCTCCCCCTCCACCTCGCGCACGTGTGTGTCCTCGGATGCGCCGTGAATGGAACCCTTCCCGATGTAAACATCACGTCACGTGGCTCCTTGCGCCTATAACCCGACCCCGGTAACTGACATCCCCTTCCCGTACAACTCGACACGCGGGCGAGCCTTTCTCAACCTGTCGGGTAACAGGGAAACGCACGCATGTGAAACGAAACAACACATGTGCGTGAACCACGCGCGAGCGAGAGGGTGCGTCAACTTTTGTCTGAATGAACGGGGTGAAGTTTGACAAGTTGTGTACACATGGCCGCGAAAGGGTTGAGCCGAGTTGCAAACTAAGTTTGTGAGCGCTTTCGATTTCGACGCGTGTTGCATATGGGGCAAACGTCGATCGATCGTAAACTTTGTTGTCGGCTAACTTTGTCGGGAGTTTCGATTTAAATCAGATTAATAGTATCGTGAAAACTTTGTTAACGACTACACTATGTTGCGAAAATCTGTCAAAATTACGTTGTGAAATGTGAAAATCTGTCGGAAAAAATGACGGATCGAATCGTGGTGCTAACGTATTGCGAGTGTCTGGTTATCGGGTGTGTTTCGTAAATCATTGTTTATGGTCGAATAGCTCTCTGAAGGGGTCCGAGAGACCGGAATTAGAAAGCGTCAAGCGAGCCGACTTCGCTACGACTAATTGACCGCAAGGTTTACGCTATTCTGCTAGAAATTGTGACGTAATATAATCATACTGAAAATAGATTTACCCGCTATAGTTATATACTAAAATTAAGTTTCTAACCGTCTTTACGATTGTTTCACAATGTAGGCAGATCGCACTATTATAGAAATTTCTTTTTAAATTTGACGTTAAATTGCTATAAAGTAGTAACTTTCGCGTTTACTTGGTCTTATCTCGAAATCGATATTTCCGTTTATTCGATTAATGAATTGATTTCGAATGTTATTCGAAATGAGATGTAACCGTATAAATGGAACTGGTGTTATGAGCTCCAAAATCACAAAATATGACGACAGTTTTTTACGAAACTTTGTTGCAGTAGCAGTAGGTGTTTACTACTGAGTTAAACGATTTTTTTGTACCACGAATGGACCATTTTCATATTATTATACAATCTTTAATAACATCTGAAAATATAAAGTTTTTGCAAGCGTTTTACACTCAGACTGTACACGTTTCCTAAGACACTAACCTTGTACGGGAGATAAATATAATTGTATATAATATAACAATAATGAATATAATTAGAGTTATAAATATAATAGATCGTCGATTATACAACCTATTCGATTCTTGTACCTTACTTTTATTCTATTTAACTGCGAAACGCGGACGAGTACCTATTGAAACTAAGAACGTAGGTAGCCAATAAAAACCTCAGATATTATTCTCGAATCAATTACTAGTTACTATTGCTTTGTATTTCAATTAAATATATTAGAATGTTACTACATGTATGTTTAAAACAAACCTCAATACCACTAGACACATGTCATGTTAAAATCACGTACCTACCTAAGTAGGTACCTATACTTAGAAACAAACCGGCAGATTCAATATAATAATTAATTAATATTTGAATAATTAATTATTGGGTAGGTACTAGGTACTAAAAAGGTGCAAGTAGTTAAATCTATGTCTTACTCATCGATGTACCCTGCGGTACATCTAAGAACTCAAAACACATTACTTTTGTATGGTACAATAAATACAAGTAAACAAATTACAATTAATATAAACTATAATTAACATTTATTACTATATTAACTTTATGAGCTAATAAAGTACACAGAAGCAATAAATCGTACAAAACCAACTTTCTACTTGAACGTATTATACCTAAGGTACGTATATTTTTAAGTTTCCACCCGATACGAATGTGGGCTTATTGATTGTCGGTAATTATGCAAAATAACGAGTCGCGGACTGGATCGCAGTGCTCTAACTAGTGACGTGTATTAACGGTTCGTTAGTACCGTCAGTAGTAAAAGTACCCGACGTTACAAAGACACTGCGTGCGGAAATATTAATTAATTTAGTGCTATGATTCGATTTTGTTTAGATATTTAATAAGCGTTTTGGTTCTTAATTAATTATGTCGCAAGGGGCGAGCACCGGCTGTAACTATTGCCTAATGCCATAAACCCGTGATCGCATATCCTTAATGTTTAAAAATTGAATTCGGTATTGGGTTTGATAAAGTAGGTACTGCACTTTTTACGTCATGAACCCATTCTGAAGAGAACTGTTTATTTTAATTGAGAGTAAGTCTACTTACCTATGTATTCATCGGACGAGCCCAAATAGAATCGTCTGTTGAGAGAATTATATTCCGTTTTCAATAATATATGAACCGTGAACGCGAATCTAACGCGAAAGCTAAATTTAATTCAAACTCTTTCAACGGTTAAGTGACAAACGTCGAAATAATATCTACTTTCACATTCACAACATCTGTAGGTACATTAGAGTTGCCACTATTCACGATCCTTAATTATTTAAAGGCACGAATCTTTTATCTTTCATCCCAACAACTTATCTATCTTGTTCCGATTTTTATTTAACACACGACGATCTATAAGTTCGATGAAGCGTCGTTCCAATGATCTAATGTCAGAAATCGTTACCCTGTACGTTTAACGAAATCAGAATTGCAAATTTTCTTCAACATGGACCTGTCTCGTTCGGAATCCATAAATAAATATAAAAATGACGCGGAATTAATGTAAGCGTACCGTTATAAAAAGAAATTTGTATGGGAAAATCATAGGCGTTTTTTTCCTTCAGCCTCACGTCTAAATCGAACCTATGATTAATTGGATTGTTTGTTCCTGATGACGGACTGGATTGTCCCACTTTATTTACCAAAGGATGCCCGTTCTTTAGTACCTAGGTTACATGTTAGACTGTCAATAAAACCACAAAATACTGAGAGTACAGACAGTAATCTTTAGAGCAACGCACATACACATAGACCTCGTTCACGGAATTACTTGCCATTTCAGACCTTTGTTCGGAAGGTTTCCCGAGAATCTACTTTTGTACTCTTCCATGAGCGGCATTTATGTATGTGGCAGGGGCTAGCAAGGGCAAGGGCGTAACTACCACAATATATGCTTATTAGCAATAGCTATTATTGCAAATCTGTGCGAGTAACTAACACAGTCCTTTAGCCGGTTAGGTCTTTGGGCACGTGCCCCCTACCCCTCTCCCCCAACAAATTTTGATACAGGCCCCGTCTAAGGCAAGCTAAGCATCTGGTGGGTTGCTCAAACGCGCATTCTATGAAGCTACCTTCTGCACTTTAAGTATTTTGTGATAAAACGTGATCATCTTGCGACTCACATATCGTATTAATGCACATTCTACAGTTTACCTAATTAGACTCGGCGACGTTTAGTGCAGTAATACACGAGATAACATGGGATTATACATTCAATGAACAGTTATGTTACTGTGAAGAAAGTTGTGTTTATAAGCAAAAGCTCAAGATTAGATTTTCATATGAGTGAATGATAACTAGTGATGGCCGTACAGAATGTGAATGGGATTGAAAAGTATTCATGTTTGTAATCGAGTTGATTGAATGAAGAGTTCAAGTTGTAGGTACGTAGGACCGGGTTTATTGATATTAAGCCGAAGATGTCTAAATTATGTTTTTAAATTTTGTTTATGTGGATTAGAAGGATTACCTGACGTTAATTTTAATGTTAAGTGTCGCGACTTAAAGGTGTTTTGACAAAATCTGTTCATCATCTTATATTCGTCTATCTATTGCTCTGTGAATGAATAACAAATAATTAAACAATCCAATGATTTCTTTAGTACAAGTAGGTACCTACATATATATATATTCTACCTACTTGCAACGCTGGCAAATTGGTTACAACGCTATAATTTATAATAAGTAACATATATGGAACGCTGATACACTAATATGTGCAATAACAATGAAAAACCACCAAACATAGGTATGGCCATTCCTATTAAATCAGCTTTGCCATAAAATTAACTACACTTAAATCATTTTAATACCAAATACTTGAGCCTGTGATATCACTGACAGATCATGGTGATCACATGCCTCCGTTTCAAACGCAAAAACAATACCTAAAGATGATCACAAAAGTTGACTTTCATTTATTCTCTATCTATGAAACCAACTTTGCAAAAAAAATTAAGTGCTATTAAATCCTTGCTGTTTGGATCTATGATTCCATAGACAGACATACACAAAGGGGTCAAACTCTCGTACCTAAGTAGGTACCTATGACATACCTATGTCTAAAGCTGTAAGCAACAAACTCAAAGCTAGATACAAATTCAAAATGTAAGAACAAAAGCTTCGCTCGCGATAGTCGTATTCGCAATAAAGCAGAATATCGATTTGTCCCATCCGATTAGCGGACGACGACACCTAGACGAGAAACTATTTACATTCTTCTGTACTTGGCGAAGTCTGGAGTACACCTTTACATCCATAATAAAATGTATCTTCAATTTATCGCGGCAATATAACGTGATATGTAGGTATGTAGGCACTATATGAACAATAATTTATCTGAGTAGAGTTCATTTATAAAATATTCGGTATTCTAGCATGGGTTAGAAGGTAATACTTTTTCAATACTTAAGTATTTTACAAAAATAGATCACGACTTTGCACGATATTTAAAAAGGACTTATGTAACTAATTATGTACCTATCTAGTAGTAATCAACTGTTTCATAAACTCTGTATATGAATTTATAAAAATAAACACAGCTAAACCGCAATTGGAAAACTAAAATCAAATCGAAATAATTTATATCTCGTAGACAAAGTATACGAAGCGCTATCTACGTTATCATACCACTAGCGCCATCTAGCGTCGAGCAGAAACATTAAACGAATGCAAACCTATTTCAGAGCCTTCAACGCGCGATACTTTCGCTCTATCCGGTACATAAATTATTCATAACTTTACATATTAAATATTTATGCAATTCAATCAATACTATGTTCTACCGAGTGATTACTTTTTCATATTTATTATGCTGCCTACTCGGTTAAATGACTGTCTATAACTTGAATAACAAACGACAATAAAACCTATTTATATTATGTAATACATATAATCAACTATTATTATTTATAAAATTGTTATTTTATATATCTTATTACTGGAAACGTCAAGTTGGCAATTATGATTACAAATAGCAAATCTAACTTGGATTAATCCAGCCTAGAAAGTTTACCAATGCTCTTCGACGTAAGGCCCCTTTATACGATGCCATTTTCACGAACGTTTAAAATCTTATATTATTATTTATGTACCTTACTACGTGTAACAAAATTCACCTAAAAAAATTAACCGATTGTTGTTACCTACGTAACCTTACCGATGTTATTATCTTCTGTTAAAATGATATATCAAAATTCAGTTTGATTCAAGTTATTGAAATTTTTAGGGTTGGCATTTTTTTCAGTTAAATAAAATTGAATTAGTATTTTCTTTTTCATGGAGAATTTTGTGATTAAGTCAATCATTCTCTCATCAACCCCCAGCCCTAACTCCTAGAAACCAAAACGTTTTTCAGAGGCGTATTTTGTGTAGGTAGAAGGGATAAGGATTTCAAATTCAAATTCCCTTAGAACTTAAGGTGGCCACAGGTAAAGGAAACTATTCCGCAAGGGACACCCTCACGTGTGATTTTTAGTCGGCTCAAATCCTTTAAACCCTTTGTCTTCTCGGCTTAAACGACATAGGATTCGTAGAAATTTTGACACAGTTTAATGCTTAAATGAAATCGTCTCTTAACACTTTTCGGAACTCAAAATCATCATCAATGTTTTTAAAGTCTAAATTAAGTATAAAAAGTTAAAGTAAGTATATTCTAATTCTAATTTGTGTGTTCTTTTGTCAACAGTGTTCGGTATGGACTCACCCCTCGGGCTGTTCCCTCCAGGCATGGAACACAAGATGTACCCCCTCATGGATGTGGAACACCGTGGCCCGCCGCTAGATGCACAACTATTCACTAATGTAAAAAAGAAATGTAAGTTCATTTTACTTTTTAAATATCTAATTCCATCCATCAGAATTTACTTGATTTTTGAAGAAATCCTTAAGAATGAAGCTAAGCTGAAGGATTATTTATGTGAAAGTAGCCCTGTGTCGATGTAGCTTGATGGACTTCTGAGACGCAAAATAGGCTGTGTTAAATCGCATCGTAACCGATATCCACTCGACGGAGATGAAAAAAAACTTATTTCTGTGAAATTAGATGGAATTATGTGCATGAGCACATATTTCCTTCTAACATCTTAATTTCGACAAATTACTTACATGCCGTAAAAACTCCTGCACTAAAATTCTGCTAATAAAATAAATTCGCAAGCAGATCTTTCCTGTTACAACTGAAATCATTGAATAACTTCATCTTAAACAGAAAATAACTTAACTAAAACTTTATTGTAGATAGGGAGCCATTTGAATAGCTCACATGTTCAACTTATCTCGAACAATGGAACGAGTGCTACTTTACCCGTATCAGGAATAGTAGGAGCACGCCACTGTAACAATGCATCGCGGCGCAATAATGCACAAACTGCATGTTCGCATCCCCATCACACATCGAGTGGTCTCGCAATCGCACCGCGCGAATGTTAAACGCCTATTGTTTCCGAGCAAATGTTTATTAAGACGATCTGATAGCGCATCTCATAGGGGAACAGACGGCGAGTCTAACGTATGCTTTGAATGCGCTCCAGCTGTGGCCGGCGCGGGCGCGCGGGCGGTGCTGACTCTGTTCCGACCGCACACAATAGTCTCGATCGATTAGCGCCCATCGCTCTAGCTAGACACACGTACGGAGATAGGCACTCCGTGGTCGCAGCTCCCTTCTCGCTAACGAGCTACAAATAGAAA
Organism: Herminia tarsipennalis; assembly: GCA_945859575.2. NCBI lineage: Eukaryota > Metazoa > Arthropoda > Insecta > Lepidoptera > Erebidae > Herminia > Herminia tarsipennalis. Next base: position 18,163,107 of record OX243846.2, on the reverse strand, counting down.
ATATCCTCTTAATTTTTAACCGCGCTCGCGTGACCCGCGACGACTATTAAAAGAAAAACTAATTTCCATAATAAAATATCATTTCTCCGACGTTCCGAAATGTTCCTCGAATTATCTGATCGGAATCGAGTTAACGTGCTCCGTTGAAATTATAAAACTATAAAGTTAGGGGCGACGTCGCCGGCGTATGCATGTCCGCGTTTCTTTTTGACAAACCGCCGTAATAGTCGCGTGCCCGCATCGAATTAATGACAAATCGCCGCCAACAAAATGTCGCCGCAACCCGCTCATTTCGCTAGGAATACAGCTCGGTACAGTTATTGCTCAGCCGAAACATGGTTATTAGATAATGGTGCATTCGCGTAATGCCGTCGCGGTGGCGCGGCACACGGCACATGTCGTGCCGGTCTGCCTGCACTTCGACAGTCGTAAATCACAGAACTTGGCGATCGCGGTTGTTTTCTTATGTAATTAGTTAGCTAAACATTTCTATTGCGTTGACACGAAACCTCAAACCGCCATATTAATGTCGTCTCTCTTCCGCAGGGCGACCCAAGGGTCAGCACAGCGCGCCGCGCGGCGGTCCTCCCCGGTCGTGGACGAACGCCGAACTCACGGAGGCGCTGCAGCACGTGTGGAACAAGAAAATGACGACGAGCCAAGCGTCCCGAATCTTCGGGATCCCCTACAATTCACTACTGATGTACGTACGCGGTAAATACGGGAAAAGCCTAAAGCTAGAGCAGCTGAGGAAAGACTGTATCGGCGGTCCGCTGGACGTACTGAATCTCAACTCCGGCAATAACAACAACAATCAACCTTCAAGCAAACACCACGAAAAGGACGAGCATCACAATGCGAGCCAAAGACCGGCGAGTTCAGAGCCAGACATCGCCTCGAATACCATGTTCAATCCATTCCAACAAGGGTTCTACCCAGAGTTCCCTCCAGGGTTTCCGATGCCGCTAAACATGCTGCATCTACTCCCACCGAACGAGAAAGCGAGGGAACTGTACCAGTCGATGCCGATGGCTCTGGACTCACTGTCGGGAGTAACAAAAGAGGAAGATTGTAAGAGTGACAGGTCAAAGGAGAATTCAGCCGACGAGGAGGGAGATTCGTACCGCGCCCCCTCACACCCACCGCATCCACCCGACAACCGCACGCTTCTACATCACAACGGACAGGACTAAGCGTCCTAATCTTCCATCATCACACGTCTTCGATATGCACTGTACCTTCAACTGTTAGACAAACGTTAAGTGTATTTCTGGGCAGCTTCTACGAGCTGCTGTGGCAGCTTGGCGTCAACTTATGAAGCTCGCTTATTATATCTGTTGACGGACTAAAACTGGAATTTAGTTAGTGTATTAATAAGTCTTAAGAATCTTAATTACATGTTCTAGAAATTAATTTTATATCTTGTGGTCGATCACTAGCGGAACTTCAAGTCGATGTGCCTAGTGGTAACATTGAATGTCGACACGCCACTATAGTGGCGTTATGTCTAAATTGGTGTAAGTCGCCGGAATATGACAAACGTGCCGTAAACGGGTGACAACGTTTATCGTATTCCTGGGATAGAAACTATTATTACTTTGTATATTTAAGTAGGTATCACTCGCGAGACGAAATTGAAGATCTGGCGGGAGGCCACATAGTGTAATATTTCGATTGGAACCTAAAACTCGCTTATATAACTTGGACGGTAGCTAACGAGCCGTGTATAATTGCTATTGTTTTAAATGTGCAATACTTAATTGGAACTTACTATGAATACACTAGAAAAGTTTCAGTTTTACGGTAACGTATTTGTATTAGGATGTATTTGTGAATTCTCCGGGGATCGCGACCGGCGACGTCCACATTAAAATTAGTTAAATTTATATTTAAAAAGATGTGTTAATATTGTAAATGTATATTAATGTCGCGTATTAAGTGATAGGCGATAATTTATTTTGAAGGAGTGCAATAAGTATGAAAGGTGTTGTGATTGTTATAGTTAAGACATTCCGAATTTCATTATTGTTAACATTCCGTTACATTCCCTATTTATAGATAATGTATTATAATTTCTTACGATTTTTATTAAATAAATTACTTTGATTTGTCGATTCATAGTGAACCTAATGTAGATATAATACGTTATACGTGCGAATTCACTTCTGCATTTCACCAAAGTTTGTAAAATATTTCGTAATAATAGTTTATAATTCGATAATAAACAATTTTTAAATGTAAATAGTTATTGATAAAAAAATTAATGGGATATAAATTTTTGAATTAACCAGTAAATAAGGAGACATTATATGTGTCTAAAATGGTAAATAGTAGTTGTATTTGTAATTGTTGTAGTGTTAGTGATGTGAATCAGTGAGCTGGCCCGAGTGAGGGGACGCACGTCACAGGAGGTCCGCGACGCACTAGTCACACACAAACATATAAACTCGTCACAAAATACAGAATAACCAGATAGCAGCACTAACTGGCGCAAAACAATAATTCATTGTCTATAAAATATCCAATACATTTTATTTTAAAAATAAGACTGGGGACAAATTGCAGTTTAAAACAAAAATACTAATGAAATTTTACAACACTTTCGATAATTGCCAGTTTTAAACACTTTCGATAATTGCCAGTTTGAACCCCTTTATAAAAAAAATTAGAATGACAGTGCGCGCCATGATTAGACAAATAATGTATCTGCACTCAATGTTCAAATAAAAAGGAGCTTTCAAGATTTTAGTAAATAATGAAAGTTAGATTAAAAGGTTCATACTATCTGGCTTTAGATAAATGTATACAGTGATCACTAGAGATACCGTGTGGATAGTTAGATACATGATTTTACCTGTTGTAAATATTATTTGAATAATAATGAACTATATCTGTTGAATATATCGTTTCCTTTATACGCTGTACCCAAATCTAAACAGTATTTACGTTCTATGACAGTTTCGTTACTTTACATAAACGTCAATGTTTCTCAAAAACGTTATGATTCATATTAATTAACTATAGTCGTCGAAACATGAAAAAATCTCTCTACAGAAGACTGAACACTATTTACGATTCTATTTTATAAAAGATATTGTACATTACACATACAGTACAGCCACAGTTGAATCCTCATAACTACATGCCGTAGTAACACATAGTGTCACTTCATGATAACAATATTATCATTACAGGGATTTTATATATTAAACGATTAAATATGATTAAAATATTGTAATAGTTTTAACAGATTTTATATTGCTTTTTTCTCATTCCGTTTACGCTGGCAACATTAGAACATGCAAAACCGCACACTTTTGTATTTAAATATAACTGATTCACGTGTAGATAATAAAATAAGGTCATGTATTGAATAATAAACAATTGTCTGTATGAAACTTAAATACATGTGCCAAAAATTATAATCAAATAATTTTCACGTTGAGCGTTCGCGTTTAGTTACTATTCCGACATTGTGTTGTGACTTGTGACCATAGATTACGTTCAATATTTACCTAATTCGTACAAATTCAGCAGTATTAGAGTGATTTTGTTAAAGTTTTAATTGAGAAGTTTTTTTTTGTAATTAAGTTTTGTTATTTGTTAATGTGTAGGTCCTGCGATTGACGAAATGGTTATGATGAATGTTTTACAAAGTTCAAAAGGAATATGTTTTGTACATTTCGATTCTTTACGGTTCTGTGGTTTACCTTATGCTTTAATCACTATGTTATATAGTAAATTCGTTTATTCTGGCTTGACTACGCCACTAGGCACGTTCTTATAAACTACGTTCAGCTTTTCAGCACCGTTCTCATTAAGCATAGGTGACATCAGGAGCCAAATGTAATAACGTAAAGAATTAATAGATAATATATTGTACGACATTGAGTACTTATTTTTAGTTGATAAACATTATGTGATTGTATTATTTTAGTAAAAATTCAAATTATTTAGTTCCTTCAATTTTTGTTACGAGTATTTATAAATTGTAATTGCAATGATTTTAGCTTTTAGATAATTGTTCACTCCGATAAAGAGTATAATTAATTGTAAGTTTTTTTTTTTTTTTGTAATTTAATTTGTTGTATTTTGCTTAATATAATGACAAATTAAATTAAATGATATCGTTACATTAGGGTGTAAAAAAGATTATCTATTTGATCTTAAATAAAATACGAAAAAATATTTATGTTCTAGGATCATTCTAACGTGTAATTAAAATGATGGAGCGATGTAGTAAAATTCGTTTACGGTCACCGACGTAAAGTGTAAAAAATAAAAATATGAAATACCAATTTGTCGTTTCATTTCCTTTATAAGTGTCATTATATAACACTTACCTAATAGATTTCAGACAATTTTCAGAAGTTAATTTCATCAAGAAATGTTTAATATGTTTCAAACTATTTATTTTTCGCCTAGAAATATACGAAAAATGTAATAAATTTCATGTGAAATAAAATAAGGACTAACTGCCGCATATCTTAATTAAGACATCATTAATTTATGTCTTATTAAGGTGAATATTAGTGACAGATATACTTTTGAGCATGTTTTATAGTAAGTATTCTGGCGAAAATTACCAGTTATAAAAAATAATCATAATATTACAGTAAAGTGGATATAATAATAAAACAAATAAATTCCGATATCACATGAAATCATACCCTTTTATTTTCATTTAAATATCATTTTATAAATACAAAATTATACACTAGTCGAACGGTGGATACTGTGAGCTTACAATTATCGTAGAAAATCCTCATTGAGCAAATGCAAGCATAATTTTATATAAACCTAACAAATATAGAAAGATAGCTAAATATTACCACACTATCTATCTCGCTCACACTCTGAAGAAAAGCATTTAGCTCTCTTTCTATAGTTGCAAGATGAGAATATAGTCTTGACACTGTCTGGTCGTACATTTTAAATTTCTATCTATTGTAATTGATATAGAATTTGGTTAACCCGTGACCTTTAGGTATAAATCATATTAAACATAAAAAAAATCTTATAGGATTTTATTTAAAAAACTACATTTGCGTATAACAACAGATGACCAAATTAAGACACCAAACCAACACTATTTTCTATCAAGATTATTCTCAAAGACGCATATTCAATTTTATACGTTTTTTACGGCAATTTGTAGCGGCGCTATTGGCAACTAATTGCTCGGCCAATAATGGCAATATGTTTGTAATTGTATGGCGCATGAGTCAGTCCTAAACGGGCTAAACAACCCGGCAACAATAGAATAGCGAGCGACTGAAACAACAACAAAATTGGCCGGGCAACATTGCGGAAAATCGATCGCGCAGCGATCGTCCGGCAACCATCATATCAATATTGGAGAGTCCTGCCATGTTGCCGGCCACAGCATTGCCGCCACAAATTGCCGTAAAAATGAGCCCTTTTAGACGCCCCTTAAATCAGATAATAAATTGCTCAAGTATAATTGGGAAATTCAAAATCAGTGAATAAAATGGCATCACGGGGTAAACAGAGCTTCCCATATACATATAAAAAAGTTTACAAATTACACTTGGAAGCAACTAAACGCATATTCAATTTTAAAAGCTCAGGTAACGCCATCAAAAAAACTATAATTCAACTTGGCTTGATTTTGCTGTCTCCAAATGTAAATAGTAAATGGGTATATGAAGCATGGACCACAGTAACAAGACTGTACAAAGTTATTCGATGTACCATGAATATATGCAGTCCACACTGAACACTTGCACTAACTTCTATAGTAGGTACTAGTACTGGACTCGCTACCCTGTACAAAGTTACAGCAATTTCAAATGCGAATCGAATGACCGTCCTATCAACTGACGTCGTTATTCTTGTTACACACATATAGACTTCCATTTCGTTTCTTCAAATGAGCGTTAAAATTTTAAAATTGAATGGAAGTCTTGTTGTTGTCTATGGTAGCCTGTCCACAGTACTCAGTACTATGGAGGTCAGTGCCTAATTGACTTCATACATCTATCTCTTTCTACGAAGTCTGTATGTCCCTTCAGACTGATGATATTGATTATCTTTCGTTAATCAACATTTTGACTTCAAGTAGGTGTCTATAATCTGACTTTAATTCATGTCTTAGCCAGTATCTTTTTCTTTGCGGTATCTGTAAACAATCCTGCCAGGAGTATGCCTTTTGCTTTGTGTTTTTTTGTCAAATTTGAGATATTAACATAATTTTACAAACTATTATACATAGTTTGTGAAATTAAAGACATTTCCGTAAAATTGACGTCATATTTTTAAAGTACGTCATTAGACGATACCAGACTGAATTGTTTTTAGATGTTCAACTAACCAAAAAAGTAGACTACCAGTTTTAACAAAACATTGAGTGTAAACAAAATTGTGTTAAGGTTGAGATTAGTTACTGTCACGATATGATTGCAAGGCAAAATAAACCTTGTTGTTTTATAAACGCAAATAAATTTCAACCTTAGGGTGATGGACTGCATTTTTTGGCTAACTGTATATTTGCGTTGAAAGACGTTTCAAGATAAGTTCTAAGTAATTCACATAACGGCTATAATGTTGCGTTTATTCCTTCAATATCACACGGCTTTGTATCAATAATATTCGAAATTCGATAAATATTTATTATATACATTACAGAAATATTAGTTAGTTTACATTAATTATTATATTAAGTACTTATATAAACGAATATAATAATAATTATGACCTCCTTACTTATTTTACAAGCAACAAAAGATTTATAAAAAAAAAACAATATATTTTCTCAAATTGATGTGTTAAGGTGAGATCTTCTTCAATGCCAAAGCAGTGCGAATTTTAATACTAACACTAAATGTTCTCTCATATTTATTGCTTTAGCACTACAAAGGTAGGTAAAAATCAATCTACTTATAAGGAGGTCTATGCAAAACGTCATAACAAGTTTAAACAGCAATCACAATTCTGAACCACATTGATGCTGTCAAAATACTATAAAAACAATACTTATTAACAATAAAACTCAAAAATACAAAATGTTTGTGAAATGTTTTGGTACTGTCATTGCTATTTCAAACCTCTACATAAAACAGAAAAATAATTTAAAATTTATACCCGATTCGACCCAGACCATGGCAGTTACTTTTCACAAAAAATTCTCTTTGATGTTACGCTCAATTTTTTTGCGATACGACGACAAAATTTTCAGATGTACACTCTGTTTTGAACCTTATAAATAATGACGATACGGTAACTTATTGTTTTTTTTTGATATGGCAAGCTTAACCACAAATATGACCTAACACATCATCTCTCCTGTTTCTTTGGAACCTTAATGAAAAATAACAATTCTCTCAATTCTTCTAATGCTCCTATTTATACTGAAGTTTTAACAGCGTGAAGTCATACAAACCCACTGAATAAGATAGACCAAATTATTTTCTTTGTTTTTTAGACCACAAAAAACAGGGCTGACGCTAAATTGAACCAACGCTTTAATAAAGACATCGCAAAGGAGGCTCCGCGAGTTCATAACATCGTATGGATCAGTTTGCATGTTTTTTGTTCGATAATTTAGCCACGTGCGTCTAAATTGCAACGAGCCACCACAAGTTTGGTATCACTCTTATGGTTGATGCAAAACGACATAAATCTGTATCGAATAATTTTCACATATTGACCAAATTTAAAAAATGACGCATATCGTTAGAACTTCATCACAAGATATTAAAATCCGTAAGTTTGACTTTCTTTATAATTATTTCCTTTCAAGTTCTGTAATTATAATCACATAATACATAATGTATGTATATCGCTTCGCATATGCCGCCAGTCAATGACTCACAAAATTATATACTATTGTAACAATAGAGCAAATGAGTGAACATTTCAAACAATTGCCGCCAACCTACATTAAATTCTTTCAATTACCTTTTCTAGTTAATTAACACAAATTAGTCCCTTTTGACATATGAAAACTATACAAATGTTATTCGAACATTCCGATCAAGTTAACAGTAATGCACAAATGACGTGTACGCCATATGACGCATACAGACGTCATACTGACGTATATTACGTAACCTTCGTGAATGGACGTCAAACTCTTTCCCTAACTACTCTTTTATTCAACCACATACATATTACTATGCGTTCAGTCAGATTGAGTCTCAATGTACGCATTCTAATAACGTCATAATTAATAATTTAAATAAACATTAACGAATGAAATTACCTACACATTATTGTTAGTACAACCTTATTCTACGTAAGCAATATTAGTTCGCTTATTTGGTAATTTTTATAACTTAAATCGGTGCAAATTTATTTCATGCCTAAAAAGCCAAATTGTTAATATAATTTTTGTGCTAACAAACTATGTATTCCACCCCTGTTTAATTGCTTTTTAACAAACTGGTTAAGAACGTCTCATAGACAACGTATTTTCATTTATTACGTATTATTCCATATTTGAAAACAATTAAATAGAAGTAATATGTTCGAAGCGAATGAAATATTTACATAATGCAATATAAAACCTTTCTGTACATATCACAGACCACGGCGCGGCGTTTATTTTTAATTGTTTAGTTTTAAACCTAACCTAGTCGTTTGGATGTGATGCTACTGGATTTATAAATACTTTTTATGCCTTTTAAGATTTTATAAAGCAAAAGGACACGCATAAGATATGCTATTTTATAACGTGCAAGCGACTTTGCACCCTACGCGAATTGCAGAAGCATTATATTAGACTAACGACCAACTAGTTCGGAGAAAGCTTAAAGCCCGGGATATAATATACCAACGTTATTTATAATGTCAAGCAGTTGCAAGTATAATAAACAATGTCCTCACCTATCACAATAAACTCCAACATCGCAGCTCATTTTCAATCAATTTTATGTACTCATTTATATCTTAAGTATATAATACTCAACTCATTAAAACTCACGCATCTATAAGTATTTTTTTACAATAAACAGATCTACAATAGACTCGACTCATGCGGTATGGGGTATTTGTTATTCTTAATTCAAGGTCTATTACAGCAGTATTTTTTTTTTAGTCCCATCAGTCCCAACCAGTAACATAACAATCAAACATAAAATATCTGTAATCTCACTCACAATTTGGCTCATTAGGAATGGTTAACGATTAATTCGGTTACTCATCAACCACATACACAATATCAGTAAATAACCGGTAATATTCGGTTAAATTATAACTAGCCGTTCAGGCAGTGATCGATTTTTCGTCCAATCGTATGGACCACACAACACTAGTCTTTTATTCCTATCAAAGTTAAGCCCGGTTCACAATGTGCTCGAGTTGACATACGTGCATAAAGTGCATATACGTGCACGTGCAAGCAACACGTATGAACAGAGCCTTAGATATGATATGGTGGAATGTATTATTCCAATTTGTTCAAGCATTCTACCAATACATATAAATGCAAATAATGAATTAGTTTTTATTTAACTGGAACATGGTACAGCAATTATATAAATTTCGGGACTTAATCGCGTGAATTATTTAAAGATACGAACCTTTTATTTACCGTTCGTGGTCACAAAACAATCTTAAAAAAAAGAATACTATTATTTAATCCTAAAAAAGTTCAGGGTTGCTGCACAATAGTCCAGTTAATAAAATATATGTATTATAGAATGTCGTTGATCGGCGTATTCGCTAGCTAAGACAATAAAATAGCCAAAAGATTCGAAATGACTGAATGTAGAACATTTATACTACAGAAAGCATGTCGTGTGTTTACTACACGCAAAAATGTACTAGCATACTTTGTATTTTATTTTCTATAGTCAATATAATAGGGTATTTAACTAGTCAACTGAGCCTCTTTTTAAGAAATGTCATAAACGCTACGCTCGCTCCGTACAAATTTGTAGGAAATGTTAACATATGACGTCACGTTTTCTATGGTTGTAGTGTTTTCATGATTAAAAATTAATAAACACGTTAAATTAATAGACGAAAATATTTTTTCCAGAACACTGAAATATTTTTACATGGTTATTATAAAATATTTTATTTTGATAGTAGTCAAATACCCAGTTGACTATACAACAGCGGCGCTAGTGTGTTTAAAAATTATATTCTCAAAAATATGAAGACAAATGTTTAGACAATCCTTCAATAATTATGACGTCATAAGAAGCTATTTGATACAAACCGTCTTCATCACAGAATTGACATTTCTCTAAAAGGAACCTGTGAACTACCCTGTAACATTATGTCATTAGGCTGACAACAAAAAAGCCCTATTTTGTAACGCGCAATTAAAAGCTAATTAGTATCCCTGTATATAATATTTAATACGTCAAATGTACACAATAGGGTTGAAGAGAATAATATAGAATAGAAACATTTTGAACTTGACCACAGATTTTCAATTGATACTGCCTAAGTGCCGGCTTAAGAATAGTACCACCCCATCTCTTCTCGTGGGTGTCGTCAAGGCGACTAAGGGATTTCACTCCGGAGGACGGGCAGCAGCGTCCTATGCGTACTTAAAGCCTTACTGCGATCGCCAACCCGCTCGCCAAGCGTGGCGATTATGGCAATTACCCCCAGGATCTACATACCAGTAGGTTCTACTGGGGAGACCCGTGCCCAGCAGTGGGCCATCATATGGGTTGATATATATGTATGTACTGCCTAAGTACCTCGAACGGCATTGAAACTGTGCAAATCAATTTGTCGGGAGTCTGGACTTCACATAAAATGTCTCGAGAATCCAAGCGATATCCTACCATCTGGCAACTAGGTACACATGCCAGTAAAACAGAACACTGGTGTAGCGAATTATATGTAAGTAAATCAAAATGAGATACAGATTTCCACACAACTACATATTAGTCACAACATAATATTGACTTAACGGGCAGTGATGCGAAGAAAAAACATCACTACATGCCTTCTCTGTCTAAATGTTCTACACTGAAAATGAATAATTAATTATAATGATATTCTCGTAATCATCTATTTAGTTCCTCTATGCGTTTACGAAGATAGTATTAACCATTAGGAATTGGGTAGTTTCTCAAGTACAAAATAGTAGTAGTACATTTGCTGGATAATTAAAACAAGCAGGCAGTATTACCATAAAACATATTTGTCGTCAAAGTAGAATGCTATTGTAACTTTTGTTCGTTCATTCTAAAATTCGACAGTAATAAGTTATGACGTCACCACTTGCAATTACTTACAAATATACACCCCTTTATTCATAATAAACAAATAATTTTTTTGACTGACTCTGTGGCGCGGTGGGAGTGTAACCGACTGCTACGCAAGAGGTCGTGAGTTCGATTCCGACACGAGACACCACTTTGTGTGATCTACAAATTGTTGTTCCCAGTCTGGGTGTACTTTGTGTCCGTGATTGTATTTTTTTTTAGTTTGTACAGTCCCCCGCGACACAGGGCTTGTAACATACGGCGGGAAACGTCTTTAAAAAAATGTACGTACTGTGTCCATTTGCAATATACAACTAACTACTAAACCCTTTGTTCCCGTTGTTCAACCAATTGGAAATTAAAAATTAGCAGACGTTTTAAGATCAATTTATTTCATTCCATTTTCAAAATTGAATCTTGTATTTGATTTTGAAAATGGAATGTCGTTTTAATACTCTGAAAACGTCAGTTTTAATACTCTTAAAACGTCTGGTAATTTATTTGTCTTTATCTTATCTTATACCTTTAAACGAGCAATTCTTGTATATATATACCTATATATATAATCTGAATCTCGGCAATGGCTCCAGCGATTTTCATGAAATTTAGTATGCAGGGGCTTTCGGGGGAGATAAATCGATCTAGCTAGGTTTGATTTTTGGAAAACATCGTTTAAAAAAATAACGAGCGAAGCTCGGTCATCCAGGTACTTATACTAATATTATAAAGAGGTAGTTTGTGAATTTGTGAGATTGTAGGGGGTAATCTCTGGATCTACTGAACCGATTTTGAAAAATAATTTACTAATAGAAAGCCACGTTATTTGTAACGAAGTGGGCACATGTCAGCTATTATGAATAAGGGGGATAGAGTCTAACTTTTTTAAAGGAACTATTTTAACTTGTCAGTTTGCTACCCTATCCAAACATTTAAAATTTACGCCTAACTTCGTTAAACACATTTTGCATACTCCACTCATATCAAATTAAAGAAAAATCTCTAACAAATTTACATTTAATCTCATGGCCATTCTCATACAATTTAGAAGAAAATACTAATAATTAAATAATTCCACTCACCCACTCTGGATACAATATATTTAAACTACTCGTAGCTTCTTCCCATTTCTAGACGTATTTCGCGTATACTTTTGGACATTATCGACACCCAAAATAACAAAACACTATACATCAAACCTCATTTCACGAAAAAAAAAAAAACTTACAGTTTCATAAGAAGTTCCATTTTCAAATTAACACTGTTCAGAAACCAACACTTTGTACATTAAACCTTCAAACGTAACAATTTCACAACAACTTGTCTCCCCAATAAAACCTCTTCTCATTTTCTATGGTGCAAGTACCTCGTAACAATACTCTGTAGTTCCTGAGGTAACTTCGTGCGGTCGTACCTCGTGGAGTATGTTTGGACGGCGTGCGATAGTTGTGCGTGCAAATCCAGTAGAGCTTCGAGTCCTATCGTCCTTAACGTTTTCGCGTTCTTATATACAATGTTATCTAACTCAGTCTTGTTTATCAGTACTTTCTCGGCGTCTGTAAAGGATATAAAAGCTTTTTTTAATTGTAATAACACTATTCGAAAGCGCAGCTTAAGAGTGCGTTTCCACTGACGCGAAACGAAATGTGAATTGATGGCAGGTATACAAAAAATTAAAATGTATTTTTTATAGGTATTTCTTGCCAATTACTTTACAAATACAATAATTGCATTTTTGAAAGATAGAAAAATTTGAAGTCCAGACCCAGGAATCTAGTAACATAGTCCAGATAGGTGGTTCGCTTCTGGCCCCGGTTTGGCTACGGAAGTCTCGGGTTCGATTCCTGGATCTGGATTTTTCTATCTTTCCAAAATGCAATTACTGTATTTTTAAAATGTATCTGTTCTAAATAAATGATTTATGATTCGAGCACTGTGATTGGTGTGATGCTGTGGATCCAAAAGCTTAGATACTAGGGGAAATGGGAAGGTTGCTGATTATGCAGTTTTTTCTAGCAATCAGATCGATACTTTAACAAGACCTAGGTAGGCCTAGGTATTGTTAGAACTGAGCCTCTCGAACAGCACTTTGATACGCATGTGCATTAATTCTAGGATTCTATTTTCGTCAAAATATTTTAAAACATAAATAACGCAACACATACCTCCACTCGAAGCTTCATGCCCTGAATTCCTCTTCTTTGGTGATGTCTTTGTAGGTGACTTCTCTGTCGACTTTGTTGGACTGCGAACAAACAATATATTCCTAGATAAAAAATTAAAGGGGCCTTTTATAGTAAAATTAAAAAAATATCCATATTTTTTAATGACTTTTTTCGACTAATCAATCCCTACTTATTATATAAATGTGAATGTAAGTTTGTTTGTTACGCTTTCACGCGAAAACTACTCAACCGATCATCATAAAACTTTGTACACATATTCTTTGAGGTATTAGAAGTAACATAGGATTATAAAAAAAAGGGGGAAAATTTACGCAGAAGTTGCGCGGGACAGCTAGTCTATACTAATATTATAAAGCTAAGGAGTTTGTTTGTTTGTTTGAACGCGGTTATCTCAGGAACTACTGATCCGAATTGAAAAATTCTTTCACTGTTGGATAGCCCATTTATCGAGGAAAGCTATAGGCTATATAATATCGCGCTACAACTAATAGGAGCGGAGAAGCGACGAGAAATGTTTCAAAAACGGGGAAAAAATACGCATACGAAGTTGCGAGGGACTGCTAGTCATTTTATAAAAAGTTAAAAAGATGAATAAATAAAAATCAGGTTTTCCAAAAACCTTTTTTGATCCCTATGGATTTTGTTTCCTATAACAATAATAATCCTGTCCCGGGTCCACTATAGTTGGTTTATATTATATACTTGACATGTCAAATCAGATATCACAATTTTATTTTCATACATAATGTCTCACAGGGTTGACAGAGTACCGCAACAACAAAGCTTTGCTTGCGAATTCTGTCATTTTACTGTTTAACCTTCTTTGGGCTATGATGAAGAGGAACCCTTACCTCTCCAATACATGGTTGTTGACAACTGTTTGTGCAGAGTTTTTTTTTTTAAGATAACTAGCAATGTTTGATTGTGGTTCCACATTACTAGCAATCCTGTTAACCCCTCCAGTTAAGCTCTATGGCTTGTGTTAGGAGTGGGTTCACGTCTGTAGTATAATGGGTAGGATTCGAACCGCGACCTCACGATCGCGAGACCGATGCCTTTAAAGACGGAAGAGTCGGTAGTCTTGAGGACGTTGAAGCGGTTCGTCATCATACCGTTGCATAGGGAATCGATAGCACGACCTCTGGCTTAGTAATCTGGTCACAAACCACTAGCCCAACATGCCATTCGAATAAAAATGTAGTCATAATAAAGAAAATGCCCTTACCTCTCCAATACATGATTGTTGACAACTGTTTGTGCGGAGATATTAAAGACAGAGGAGTCAGTAGAGTCTTGAGGACGACGAAGCGGTGCGTCATCATCTGATCCTGATGATGACGTCATCGAGCCATTGGGCAGAGGCGTCGATGTTATGGGTTTGTTCTCTTTGGACTCCTCGTCCGTGATCGCCATGCTCGGGTCTTTGTAGTTCTATTAGAGATGCGTAAATATTAATTCTTGTGTTAGGGTGTAAGCACTATGTCGTAGGGAAAGCTAAATAAGGGTATCGAGGTCCCGCCTTTCCCCACAAAATAATGTATTTTTTTTTTTTTTTTATAGATAGCAATGTGGGATTGAGTCCCACATTACTGGCAATCTTGTTAACCCCTCCAGCTAAGCTCAAAGGCTTGTGTTAGGAGTGGGTTCACGTCGGTAGTATAATGAGCAGGATTCGAACCCGCGACCTCACGATTGCGAGACCGATTTTAAATGCGTATATACTCGAACGTTATTATTATTTTATCAAATATCGATTATTCGATTAATTACAATACATAGCAAATATTGAGTAGACTTACCCTAGATGTCTTGGTTCGTTTAGCAACTAAGCCTTTGGACCACGCGTTCATTCGTTTGCGCTTGCGCTTGGCCGAGTGATCACTCTTGTCTCCGTTTTGAGGAGTTCGCGGTGACTTGTCGCTCGTTAGAGAGTCTATCATTGAGTGATCTAAAAATATCATAAAATTTAATTAATATTCATCTGGACTGCAAGTGCAATAAGAACGATTGACTTGGTTTAAATATCTTTAATAATTTATATTCCAATGTACAGTCGCGGAATGAAAATGTTCCAAAAAATATGACAAAAATCACAAAGGTACCGCATAATAAATACTTTTAACTAAAATTATTTTCGACATAATCGGATATACCGTCATTGAGTTATTGCCGAAAAACTACGTTTCTCAACAAAAGGGCGTAAGTGCCATGAACATTAATTGTAATGGCTGCGGAACCCTACACTGAGCATTGTCCGAAATAATATTCATCATTTCAATATTTTGAAGTTGGTGCCAAATGAAACATTAAAAACTACTATTTCAAGGCAAAGCTAATGTTTTAATTTCTGGAAATGAAAAATAAAGGTAGTAGTATAATAACGAAATTAAAAGAAAAATTATCACAGCTATATATTATTTACAAGTTTACGAGTATTAGCTGAAAAGTGAGAAGTAACAGTAATTTTCGGACAAATTCCATAGAAAATTACTTATATTATAACGTTGTTAGTAAGTATGAAACAAAATAAACAGAAAACCCATTTCTTAGACTGCATTACTGTAATGTAAAACTACGGAACCCAATTTTATTCTTTCAATTTGTCGGCATAAGTTGTATGTGTATCCATGCAAAATTACAGCCTCCTAGCACTAAGGAATCGAACCATTGCAAACATAGTCAGTCACACTCCCACACACCACCGAGACAGTCAACTATAATTGAATGAATTTAATACTCAACATAATGAAATACTCACGTAAATTAGAAGCTGTATAGATAAAGTCAGGCAGATCATTGTCCGCCATTCCCCCTTCATCCCGTCGTCGCTTGGCAATCTCCTGACACTCTAGCTCGAAGTCACTGTCCATTTCGACATCGATCAACGCGTGCGCATGATCCCGAAGCGAACACGCCTCGTGACGTATTTGTTTGTCCGATGACGTTCTGAATTCAAATTTTATGAGTTTGTTTAAAGTAAAAAAAAAAAAAGACCCGTGCATAAAGGTATATCTACATGAAGGCCACACTACGCGATTATTAAACCTATCTATACTAATACTATAAAGCTAAAGAGTTTGTTTGTTTGTTTAAAAGCGGTAATCTCAGGAACTACTGGTCCGAAAATTATTTTTCTGTTGGATAGCCCATTTATCGAGGAAGTCTACAAGCTTCTTCTTTAATGAAAAATGTTGCAAAAACGGAGAAAATTGACGCAGACGAAGTTGCCCGGGTCAGCTAGTTAGATATATATCGGGACTTAAACGCGTGAAATAAAATTTACTATTCCTATGAAGGTTTATCTCTTTCTACGACGTTAATGAAAAAGAGATAGAATGAGTGAATGAGACAAAATTCTAACCTTCGTTGTTCAATGTGTGGACTCCATTTATATCGATGGTAAAAAGGAAAAAGTACTGAACATTATTTCAGTTTTCTACTATCGATATACATACATATTATACCTTTGTAAAACCATAGCGTACACGATGACTTTAACAAACGCTAAAGTCGTTTCTACAAAAGCCTTTGCCTGTTTTTTTCTTCTTCACACATCAATCAAACGTGCACGTGCATTAATGAGGCGTATTTTATAGCCGTGCGTGCAAGTCATCGTATACCCAGTTATAAACTATTACTTGGAAAGCATATTTACTTATGATATATTAGTCTTCTAGTTACATTTTATCTAAATTAATTTTAGTTTATAGTAAAGCTATGATGTGTCCTGACTATTTACCAGAGTAGTTTAAGAACAGAAATATTGGTGTCTATTTAAACTATTATGTAACAAACTTATATTTCTCTATGAGAATACCACTTGAAAATCAACATACATAACACAGTACACATATTGCAGAATGTTGAAAATATTTAATACTCCTACTCCAACGGTCTCAAAAGTACTTTTGTCTCTACAATTCATCTTTAATGGGGTAGTTTCCAACTAGTCTCAACGACTCTTTAAGAAATGTCAAAACGCAGATTTTATATAGAGATCTTGAACAAATAACTGGCCTGTTGGTCTAGTGGTTAGTGACCCTGACTGCTAAGCCGGGCTGGGTTCGATCTCTACCCCAGGATAAAATTTTGTGTGATGAGAATGATGGTTTATTCTGTGTCTGGGTGTAATTTATCTATAATATGTATGTATTTAGAAATATTTAGGCATGTTTATCAGTTGTCTGGTTACCATAGTGCAAGCTCTGCTTAGTTTAGGATCAGATGACATTGTGTGAGTTGTCCTAAGATATTATTATTATTATTATTAAATATAGGACTATGGCGTCACGATATTTCTCATCAAATCACTTTCTTTTTATGATTTTTAACACAAAATTTAATCGGGACTTCATTGTGGCAGTTTAAATGTCAGATTTATTTACTAATAAGTCTTTTGGATTTATTTGTTTATCTAGGAAACTAGCCTATAACAGTAATAGCATGAGGCATACCTTCGAATACTCAACGATACTAAACTTTGAAAAAGAAGGGCTTTGGGTCGTGCTCAAAAGTAGGTATTTCTGATTTCTGTCGCTAATTTTCACCTGTGACAGAGACAGCATGAGAATTACCGGCGTCTCAAAACTGAGTGACGTTTGAGTATTATTCTAATCGATTTGGAGTACGAAGTAGAGAAGAAGAGCGCCGATTATTCGAACTAATCTGGAACGTGGCTATTCGGAAAACCCATTTTAACGGATAGTCGAACTGTATTGATTCGGACATACAAATTTATTTAGTCTTGACTTGAATCCTTTGGACAAACATTTTTCTGTTTTTACACACGAATTGGACCAGAAATATATTTTCTTTCAGACGGTATAATTTAGTTTATCAAATAGCCACTATTTGGAAGTGACATACAGCTAACAAGTGCGTAAAGAGGAAGTAAACGCGTAGTATTTCGTTTGATGTACGTTCGGATAATGGAGGCTCCACTGTATTTGCTATAGTTACAAATGTTAGTGTGTATGTATGCTGACTTTACATGAATGTATATTTTATAAACATGCTAATTAAAACTACATGCATATCGTCCGATATACAAACGGACAAAAGGTTAGAGGATGTAAATACAATTTATAATAATAATAATATTTAGCGATAATAATGTTATATGTAGGTATAATGTAATACTATAATAATAATAATTAATTACTATTTTATTGGCAAGCGGTATTCATACCTATACATCCCTCTAGCCCTTTGATTGGCACCGGGGAACAAAATAAAACATGTTAAAATTAATCACAAAGAGATGAGAAAAATTGAACAATAACATAAATATTCATAATATGTTAATAATAGTATTTTAAGTAGCGAATGCTTTGTATTCTATTGTATTTTAAAAATAGAACGAAAAACAAAGACAAAATATTCGATAATTAAAATGCTCTGTTAATGTATTATGAATAAGGCATCTGTCTCACCGCCGGCGATGAGCGAGAAGCGAGCAGCGAACAGCGATTTCATCGTTCAAGAAACGTACAATAGATGTATATTGTAGATCCCGTCCGTATAAACAAAAGAGATCTGCAGTTCTATACTGCGAGTACTCGCCGGCAGTATGAACGGTCAGCGGTGAACTATTAATATCTGTATCTCATTTGTTAACACGAGATCTTCATAAGTATGCACAGTCAGCCAAAATATGGTCACTCACCCTACGGTTGAAATTAATTTGCACGTCATAAACAACAAGGTTGATTTTCTCTTGCAATAAAATTCTGTCAGTTACTAATTTCAAACTTAACGCAATTTAGGTTACAAAGAAAGCTTTGGCAAAACTGGTAGACCAAATTTTTGGCCGACTGTACGTTTCTTGAGCTGTTGCTAACTGTACGCTACTCGCTTTCTTGCTGTAGGTGGGACAGGTGCCTAAGGGGTTGTAAATCGTAAATATATGCTTGTATTACACCTCAGTGGTAAAAAAATAGGGAAATGGTATATGAACGTGATCATAGAGTATTATAGAGTGTTGAAGGCTGACAATGTATCGAACCATAGTACCAGTCTATCGAACATTATTCTCATAATACATACATAGTTTTCAAACTTTGCTATACTATTACACCTAGGTAATAGGGCAGTCTATGACTGCATTGCCAGAGCGCGGTAGAAGAGTATCCTCTCAATGTGTCTCATCCCATCTCAAGTGTTACATGTTGGACTTATACCATTTAAACCTCTCAAAGGCGTAATCTCTTATATAAAATCAAGGACATACCACAAAAAATAAGAGACATAATAATAACAACATTTCATATAATACATTCGACGAAAGTTATAAAGATGTTTAATGTTAATTGGCGACTTTACGAGACCAATACGTTATGATATGTTAATATATTTCAATGTAACATTAGCTGCGGGTAAACCTAAATAAAAAAATAATGAAGCCACACTCACCGATCCGGATTGTATTCAAGCGCGTTCGCACAAATGAGATCGATGTCATCGAGAAACTCTTTAGCGCAGTTATACTTATGCATGTCCACTTTAGTCATCATTGTTTCTAGATCCATCGGCAGTTTCACTATGTGCAAGTAATCTGTCACCTGTAATGTTACATTTATAACCTATATTTGAGGAACTAATTTGACTTGGAAACATATCCAGCCATTGAGAAATTACGTTTTGCCAGGAAAGGGGTGAGACTAAATGCGACGTTATCCAACTGATATCTCGCCAAAAGCACAATAGTGACTGGATGTCAAATAGATTACATTTTTCTCTTTGAATAAACAATGAACCTTATAACTGCATTTTACGGCCGGTCCCAATAATCTACCTATTGATGGATTTGGCTACTAGAGGTCGATTTTTGACATATTTTTTATGGAGCTTATGTCAAATATATACCTCTAGTTGCCAAATCCATCGGTAGATAGATTATTGAGACCAGACAGTTTAGTAATTATTCATTAAATGATTTTATCTCTTTCCTGTCAGCCAAAACTTATTTATTTGATTCGCTTGCTAGCGCTAACTCGATTCCCGACATTTCAAGCAAAGATACTGAACTCAAATCATGATTACTTATATGCTTTGGTAAATCTATCCACCAACCTATAGTATAACAATTACAAAGCGACATAGTCCAACCTGACATAGCCCTTTAAAAAAAAGACGAAAAAAAAACTTTTAGAAAATGGACTCTTATAGAAAAGGCCTTACATAAAATCTACTAAAAACATTACCTCTTCCAAATCCACAGGTTTAGTGAACTTATAGAAACGTCTGTTCGAGGCGAGCTTGCGACAGATGTCTCGAAGGAATATGCGCAGTTCACGTAATTTATAGTCTTCCTTGCGCTTGCGACGATTTACTTCTTCTGCGCTCTCGCGAGGTGGGGGTGGTGGGGGAGCTAGAATACATTATAAATATATTATTACAAATACTTTTGTCCGCTAGTGGTTTTCACATCTAAAACCCTAAAGCACTTGTCCTACCGCCGGGAAGTAGCGAGCAACCATCCATCTAGTTTAATCAAAAAAGATACAGTATAGGATGAGTTTTCGCCGGCGGTGGCAGTGTGAATGGTCGCAATCGTGAGGTCGCGGGTCCGAATCCTACCCATTATACTACCGACGTAAACCAACTCCTAACACAAGCCATTGAGCTAAGCTGGAGGGGTTAAAAATCCCACATTGCTAGTTATATTTAATACAAAAAAAAAATTAACAATATCTCTATCTCTTTTGTTTACACGGTATCTACATATACTATACGTTGAGTCTTGAGCGAGGAAATAGTTTTAACAATTCTATTATTTTCCATACCTCTAGGTAGTGGAGGCGGAGGTTCGTTGCTCTCAATGGGCGGTGGGTCTAACAACGCCTCGGCGATCACTGGCTTCAGGAAGTTGATCACTTCGGACGCGCTCGGCTCGCGGACACGGTATATACACTCTTTGTATATCGGGAATAGTTCTTGCAGCTGAAATAGGTAACACAATCATTTAACGATACCATAGTTAAATTAAATTGTACATGTTCTAGCTTAGTTATTTTAACGAATATCTAAATAGAGATCATATAACGAATATTCATTCGAAGTCGAAATATTTGACTTTAACAAATATTTTGTAGGTAGGTCGTTCATCGACGTCTCGATAAATGAGACAGGAAATATTTTATGTTTCTCTACAACAAAGTAAACTCATCCTTTCATTTATTTCAGGTTAAAATCCTAAATGTTAATGTTCAGTATTTGTACCACCTACACTAATATAAGGAAGTATAAAACGAGTTATATATACACACAGGTAAAGCTCTCCGTCTTTTTATTTTTAGTTGATGGCAATCTAGTTAATTTTCCAGTCAATTTCTGGTGATACCTAGGGTAGATTACACGAAAGAGTTCAGATCTGTCAAAAATGTGTATAGAAAACTTAAATATTAGAACACGAAAAATTGTGTGTGTGCCAAAGAGTTCTTCTAGTAGCTGATAATAAAAAAAACAATGATATGTTTTAATATTAAGCCGTAAAAAAACTTGGAATTACCGAAAAATGCAAAAAACAAGGATTTTCGTATTGCCGTAATAATGGCGTCTGTAACCTAACATTTATGTACAAACGAATATTCGATTATATTTTGTCGTGCGCTCCTGTGCACTGTGAAATAATAGATGTGTGCGGGAAAGCGAGGCGGGCAGCCGTGTCGCGTCGCTGTGCGCGTAGCGCTAAATTAATAATTTGCTCTTTGTAATGCCCCCTTAAAGTATGTATCAACAACACAAAAATGATATAAAATGGTTATTTATTGGAACGAAGTTCCTTATCGCGCGTTGTGAAAGGGGGCTAGACGGAAAAAAATCTCACGAAAAGTTGGAACGACACTTTTTGACAAAAACAAAAGCCGTGCGGCGTGCGCGTATGATATGAAAGAAGAGAGAAGAGAGAAATTTGACGAAGAAGTCACCTGTCGATTTGGTCTAGAGGCATAAATTCGGTACACAGTATTGGAGACAATTGTGCAGTTGTGGGTTCGAGCCTTCGGTATACAATCGTCTTTTTGTAAGTTATTTTCGTTTCGTCTTTTTATTTCGCATTGAACAGTGTGGTGTTGCAAAGATTATAAAAAAAAAAATAAGATAAGAACTTCGTTCCATCCGGGTGTCCCTTGACACCTCTCAAGTTTTTTATTAAATTCACAACTGTGTACGTCGTCCCACGTACCTCGGGCGGCAGCTGGTCGTGCGAGCAGGCGGCGGTGGCCAGCAGCAGCGTGCTGTCGCCGAGAGCGCGCGCGCGGCACAGCTGGCGCAGCAGCGCGCTGCCCGCGCCCAGCGCGCCGCCCAGCGCCGCCCACACGCTGCTCACGTCGCGCACGAACAGCACGCAGCCGCGGTCGGCGCGCCGACACTCTGAGAATACCTGCCGAGTACAATAATACATTACTTTTGGACATTTTTTGGGTTCCGTACCTCATAATAAAAAAAACGGAATCCATAAAGGATGACCTTTTTATGCTAATTTATACATTCCTTAAAGGATCCGGTAGGTGGCGCGACGATTGCCTTGAAAATGTAAAACTGAAGAGTTTGTCTGTTTGCTTGCTTGCTTATTTGTTTGAACGCGATAATCTCAGGAACTACTGGTTTAAATTACAAAAAAAAATATGTTGAATAGTCCATTTATCGAGGAAAACTATATAACATCACGCTATAAACAGTAGGAGCGAATCATCAATGAAAAATGTTGCGAAAACAGAAAATTTACGCAGGCGAAGTTGCGAGGGTATTATATACGTGACAACTACAACGATAAACGTAAATGGAAAAATCAATCAATCTCGAAAACAGAGTCAGCCTAAACCCGAAACTCGAATACAACCTGGTCGATAAATGAAATAATCATAAGGTATTATTATAATGTATTACCGCAATAAACTCTTTAATATTTCTTTGTTTTTCTCACAAATGTATGGTCTAAGAGATCAGAAGAGACATATTTTTTATCAAATCTAATTGTTTATAAACACACTTATGATAGCTGGCCTATCAAAGTATTCATGGATATTAAAATTTCTAGCATGATAATATTCCATGATTGGTATTTTGCTAGAATTTTCGACTTTGCCGACAACTTTCAAAAACATTTATTTTTGTACTACAACTATAGATGACGCTGATCAAGCTTGTGGAAAAGAGGTACTTTTAAAGTTATGTCGATAAGGTTGAAAATTACTTGCACTATTTTTTTTTACTGTCAAGATAAAACATAACAAAAATATAACACACAATTTTCAACCTTATTGACATAATTTCAAAAATAGTTTGAGTACACAAAATATTTTATTTGGAAAATTGATAATAAGGTCGAAAATCGTTTGCACTTGTTTCTATATACGTATGTGAGTACCGCCACACTATCATTATTGATTACAATAGTACTCACCGATATAAGCGCCTGTTCCTGAGTGAAGGTATGTGCAGAGTGTAGAGTGGACATGCTCAATTCCTTCACAGTACAATGTTCGAGCTGCGCCAACAGCGCGGGCGCGATGTGGGTCTCGGAACACTCGCCAGTTATCAACAACGTGCTTTGGGATAGGGACGGGTCGCCGATTGATCTGAAATGTACAAGGGAATTTGTTAGAATTTTGTGGTATGTGTAATATGTCCGATAGGCACTCATTTTGTTTGTTTTATGGCTAAATCACTAGGCTGATTATAAAGGCAGCAGAGGCGATAGGTTACATTCTGAGGCAATACAAAAATGAACCTTAAATGGGCAATAATAGAATCTTCAGTAAATAGAATTCAAAGGAAAGCCTCTGTGGCGCGGTGGGGAGTGTGTCCGACTACTACGCAAAAGGCCGTGGGTTCGATTCCCACACGGGACACCACTTTGTGTGATCCACAATTTGTTGTTCCGAGTCTGTCTGGGTGTACTTTGTGTTCGTGACTTGTATGTTTGTGAAGTCACCCGCGACACAGGGCTTGTATCCTACTGCGGGAGTTGTCTTCTTTAAAAAATAAAAAAATCGAAAAATATAGTGTTCTAATTCTAGGTCACGAATTCCCTTGTAAGTATAGTAATACTTACAAGGGAATTTGTGAAAAAAAATGCAATATTTGATGCATATAATAAGCTATATAACTGACTCTAGAGGTACCTAGCTTTAACTTTTCTTTCTATTTTATTACAATACGACTGGAACTAGATAACCAAATAAATAAATAAAAAATAAACTAGATGACAGCGTAAGTCTGTTTAAAAATAAATGCCCTGTATCTTCCATCTCACCTTTTCTCGGTATCAAAACAGAGAGGGAACACATTCTGTAGTACATTGGCGGCACTTTGCACTTGCGCTTGTAACAGCGGTATACAATGAGACGCTAAACGTTTGGACGCTAAAGGACTTGTTCTAGCGCCCGCTGCTACTAACGAATGCATCGCTTCCAAAAGATCTTTTCTTGTTACTTCCACCTAGAAAAGAATAAATCAACTGTTATATTATAACTTTTTCGAAATATGTCTTCGTAATTTAAATTCAGTTATGATAAAATTGCACTTATATTTGAAGTGTGCGATGGAACCTTAGCAATTTAAAATTAACTAACTATATAAAAGGAATCTCAGCAGACGGTGTAATAAAATTTAAGTTTAAATAAATCTAATGTTCGATTCATTCTCATCGAACACGGGTTGCTGATCTAGCAAATCCAACCGCGCCGCGGCCCCTTTGGGTGCGCGGCGACGTTAGTGCATGTTCGGAGCAAACCGTGTGCATTCATTAGCATAGCGATCATAAATATTTTGCGATCAATAAATAAATTAGCTTTTCTATAGTTTCAAGTGTTTCACTTAGCCGACAAATTCACCACTCGGTCACGTATCTTACATCTAATAAGGTTTACTTAAGTTTAAAACATCGAGCTAAGTTATGTTCCAAACTCAATACATTATTTTTTGTTTACTGTTTTTAGACCGCAGGTCTGTTCCCGAAATAAAATTCTGATTACTGTTAACTCTAAAAATATTGAGGTTCAATATAACCTCAATATTTTTAGAGTTAACGTTAATAGTTTAGGGTAATATTAATTGATTTTGAATTATTTTATAAGCTCATTAAAATTCTTAATGAGAACACAACACAAGAGTATGTAGTAGATCAAATACAGTAATGAAAAAGATGTGACAAGTACTCACATTTTTGGTATCAATAATCAGAGCATGGTCACTCTCGTATACTTGCGGGTATACTCTCCTCAGTGCCTTCAATACTGCTTCCGAACATAATGCCTTTAAATCAGATCCTGAAAATTTACAAAATAATTATATTATTAATATAATCTACAGCTCTAGTGTCTTATAATCTGAATTCAAATTGTTTATTTGCAAACAAAGTGTACAATAGTTGGTCTTAAATTATAAAACTACAGGACTTAGTGCCTTTTTCAGGTGCTGCAAGAAATGCTTATATTTTTTCTGTGAAAAATAAATGTTTTAAAGTCTTAATTTTAAAAACATTTATCTAAGATAATAATAAATATAATAAAGGAGTCAGGCAGGGAGACCCACTATCTCCGAAATTATTCTCCGCAGTACTAGAATCTTCCGAAGGCTTAACTGGGAACATCTCGGAATCAACATAGACGGTGTACTCCTTTCGCATTTAAGATTTGGCGATGATATTGTGCTACTGGCAAGAACAGCAGAGGACCTAACCAGAATGATAAAAGAACTTGCGAAAGAATATACTATATACACCATATTAAAAGACTGATGCAAATTATATTATTAAAAAGTTGGAACATGAGATAAACTAAAATCAGTCTAGTCAAAAAATGGGTACAGCATAGTAGGAGCATCTACTTACAACAAATGTAAAAACTATATGTGCTTAAATATTGGCCAAAGTACTGGTAATGAATTATTAAATATAATATAATATAATCATCATCACTATTTTGCACACCGTTGGACACATGCGTCTTCAATAGATTTACACCCGGCACGGTCAACGTTTCTTGCTCTGATTGTATCCAAAACTTAGCGATACTTGCCTACGCGACACAGGCTTTCATTGTTTGAAACTCACCGAATCCCACTAACAGTGTAATCAATGAACAGTCAGTAAAATAGCAAACTTACCTCCATACCCGCCGCTAACTTCGGCGATATAATCCAGGGTATTCTCGCTGGGTCTAGGCGCCCAGTCCTTGGTGTAGATATCAAGTATATCCCTGCGCGCGGGCGCGTGCGGCGGCGGGAAGTGCAGCTCGCGGTCGAAGCGGCCGGCGCGCCGCAGGGCGGGGTCCACCGCGTCCAGGCGGTTGGTCGCGCCGATGATCACTACCTCGCCTCTGTGCGGGGGAATACTCTATTTAAAAGACTATACCATTGTATAGTCGGCCTCTGTGGCGCGGTGGGAGTGTGTCCGACTGCTATGCATGAGGTCGTAGGTTCGATTCCCACATGGGACACCACTTTGTGCGATCCACAAATTGTTGTTTCGAGTCTGGGTGTACTTTGTGTCCGTGAATTGAACGCTTGTAAAGTCCCCCGCGACACAGGGCATGTACTCTAATACGTGAATAATTTAAAAAAAAAATAGAGACTAGGACTGCGTCCCTTTCAATTAAAAAGTAAATATCCGTCCCTTTCAATTAAAAAGTAAATATTGACTGCAAAGCGTGAAAGAAGAGAAAAAACTCGTGTGGCCTTTGACAGGTATTGTCCACAAAGTAGCGTTGTCTCAGTGGTCAATTTTGTAGAGTTATGGCGCAGTCCTGGTCTCTACGACAATGGTATATACAAACCAAATACAGCATTTAACCCTCAACACAAACAGGAGAGTGTATAACCACAGATATATTTAGCAAGCTTCATAGTAAATGCTCTTGATGCACGCTAACATACTCGTAGTTCACGGACACACAATAGCGAAACGCTGTTACTGGTTTGATGTGTTCCGTGATTCTGTGTCCGTAAACCGAATTATGTCTATTTTCCGTTGCATTGGCACTGTTTGCATTGCGGGTTAAATCACATAATAATAAGCACAGAAGTACTTAATATTTTGTGATTTAACCCGTAACGCAAACAAATATAATAATAAAATAGAATACGAATGAAAATTTACTTTCGGGGCTTATACGAAAATGTTTCTTTGGAAAACTAAGGAAAATTAAAACTCGAAAGGAAGTATCGTTTAGTGGAAAGGAGGTATCGTTTGTGGAAAGCAACTATCATTTTGTGAAAAGGAAGTATCGTTTTGTAGAAAGGAAGTATCGTTTTGTATAACGGAAGTATCGTTTTGTGGAAAGAAAGTATCGTTTTGTGGAAAGGAAGTATCGTTTTGTATAACGGAAGTATCGTTTTGTGGAAAGGAAGTATTGTTTTGTGGAAAAGAAGTATCGTTTTGTGGAAAGGAGGTATCGTTTGTGGAAAGCAACTATCATTTTGTGAAAAGGAAGTATCGTTTTGTAGAAAGGAAGTATCGTTTTGTATAACGGAAGTATCGTTTTGTGGAAAGAAAGTATCGTTTTGTGGAAAGGAAGTATCGTTTTGTATAACGGAAGTATCGTTTTGTGGAAAGGAAGTATTGTTTTGTGGGAAGGAAGTATCGTTGTGTGGAAACGAACTATCATTTCGTGGAAAGGAAGTATCGTTTTGTGGAAAGGAGGTATCGTTTGTGGAAAGCAACTATCATTTCGTGGAAAGGAAGTATCGTTTTGTGGAAAGGAAGTATAGTTTCATGGAAAGGAAGTATCGTTTTGTGGAAAGGAAGTATCGTTTCATGGAAAGGAAGTATCATTTCGTGGAAAGGGAGTATCGTTTTGTGGAAAGGAAGTATCGTTTAATGGAAAAGAAGTATCATTTCGTGGAAAGGAAGTATCGTTTTGTGGAAAGGACGTATCGTTTCATGGAAAGGAAGCATCATTTCGTGGAAAGGAAATATCGTTTTGTGGAAAGGACGTATCGTTTCATGGAAAGGAAGTATTGTTTCATGGAAAGGAAGTATCGTTTTGTGAAAACGAACTATCATTTCGTGGAAAGGAACGATCGTTTTGTGGAAAGGAAGTATCATTCGCTGGAAAGGAAGTATCGCTTTGTAGAAAAGAAGTATCGTTTCGGGGAATATAACCAAAAATGATGGACTGATATTGCGATTTGTAGAGTTGGTTAGACCGGAATATGGAGCTCAGGTTGATAAAAAATTCGCTTACAGCTCACACATTACAATACAATAACACTTATTTATTAAACACCCAACCTATAGTATTACTGACCTATTAATTAAATTCAGTCAATTTACAAAAAAAATATGGTCCTGTATAATCAAAAAACACATCAGATAAAAACAAAGTAACCACAAACCTGTCACACAATCCGTCCATCTCAGCGAGCAATGTGCCAACAACGCTCGTATGCACTTGTTCTTGTCTTACACTTCGTACTGGCGCCAACGCATCTATCTCGTCGAAGAATATTATTGATGGCTTCATTTTATTCGCCTACAAACGAAGTTAGTGTCACAATACAAACAATTTGTGTGTTTTAATGTGAACCAATTATACACAATTGTGCAGAGAGATAAAGTATACAAGAATGTACAGACGGCAACAGTAGTTACTGAAGACATTACACTTTACGAAACATATTTATAGTTAAACCTTCCAACGACTTATAGAAGTACATAACTACAATGTTATCCTGAAATTATAAAAGCAATTTAATTCCAAAAGCTGACTGCTAAATCTTATGTTCCAAAACTATTTTGAACATAGGAAACCTAACTAATAGACTTAACCAATAATGCTTTAAGTACCCAACAGCACACAAAAAAACCCTGACAAATGCAACTCACCTGTTGAAACAACAGCTTCAAATGCCTCTCGCTCTCTCCTACCCATTTCTTCAAACAATCCGCTCCCTTTCTCATAAAGAATGCAACTTTCCTTCCACCGACCAGTGAACATTCGTTCGCTAGAGCTCTTGCTAATAACGTTTTACCAGTGCCTGGTGGTCCGTGGAATAGAACTCCTTTAGCCGGCCGGGTTTTAAACTTCTTAAATAGGTCGGGATACATAAGTGGGAAGAGGACCATCTCACGGAGACATTTTATGTGCTCTTCTAAACCACCAACCTAAAATTGGAACAGGTTAATATAACAATTAATAAGTATAGTTATAAATAAAGGATTCCCATAAATCGATTTTCTGTTTTAAAAGTATCATAACACCAGCGCAGTCATCTATCGAGCCGTAATGTATATTATTAAGACCTTTTGTCAAAATTCATGTTAACAAATTATTTCATTATCCATATAATAGGCTTTTTTCCTAGGTAAACCAAAAAATCCAAAAGGCTAATCACACTAATAGTATAAAGGTGAAAGTTTGTAAGTATGTGAGTGTGTATGTTTGTTACTTCTTTACGTCTAAACGGCTGGAGCGATTTTAATAAAATTTGGTATGGAGTTAGCTGACACCCTAAATTAACACATAGGCTAATAAACCGCGGGTAGCGCCGCGGGGCACAGATAGTTAGTAAATAAACCTGACATTTAAACTGCCAACAATTAAGTCCCGAATAAATTATGTGTTAAATTGGATTTTTAATTATTAATCATATCATAAAAAGAAGTGATTTGACGAGAAAAACATAGTGACGTCATAGACCACTATTTGTATGAGATCTCCATATAAAATCTGCTTTTTGACATTTCTTAAAATAGTTATTGTTTTGACTAGTTTGAAACAAGCCCATTTAACTACATTTTATACTGACGTCAAAATCCACAAATTCATTTAGTAGTTTTGCGTGGTGGAATAACAAACATGCACACATTCACAAATTTTCAAGTTAGTAGGAAAAATATACTTACAGAGGTAAATCTAACACTGCCATCAACTTCAACTGGTTGTATATCTCTCAATGCTCTATCAGTCTTTTTGTCATCCATAGATTTTGTCTTTTGTCTAAAAACACACAAGTATACTAATTTATATCTAACAATATAGCCATAATGAACAGTAGGACTGGGTTAGACACTGATTAAAACGCGAAAAAATTGAAAGAAACGGACGCAAAGAGCGACAAAGACAAAGGTATAGAAAAACGTCATACATTTGACCCTGTAGACAAGGACAAAGATAGAAACTTGATAAGTTTATATTTATCTCTCTATAGACAAGGACCAACATATACTATGCGTTTCAAACGAGAAGACAATCGCGATCGCGTCAACTTCACTCTGTACTTGTCAAAATTGTACCGCTAGCAACAAAAACTCCCAAGTCGAGTAAAATACGTATGTGTATGTTAATGGAACGGACGTTATATTTATTTTCTTTGAACTATGTACCTAACATTTTTTTTTATTAATAATATTATTAGTAGTAAGTAAAAGTAAATAGGCAAAATATAAGAATATTCTACATTTTGTTGGTATCTACCTGATATTTTTTTAACTAAAACATCTATAATAATAAATAGTAAAATACAATGCTTTTGTATAGTTCATTAGAGTAGGTAGGTACTTCTGTGTAATACTAATGACACCTTTTTTACGAATCATTTTATTGCTGACCTAACGTCATATAATGAAGTTGCAGTCGTAATGCGAATCAAAATGTCATCACGACAGTTATCAACTCATTTGAAACCCATAGTAGAAACGTAATTCCTTCAATCCTTGTATCTTATACGTGGCCTCATTTCTAGAACTTGGTTACCCAGATAGTTCAACATTTGAAATTCGATATACATATTATAATACTAGCTGCCCCCGCGCAACTTCGTATGCGTAAATTTTCCCCGTTTTTGCAACATTTCTCGTCGCTCCTCCGCTCCTATTAGTCGTAGCGCGATGTTATATAGCCTATAGCCTTCCTCGATAAATGGGCTATCCAACAAAAAAATAATTTTTCAAATCGGACCAGAAGTTCCTGAGATTAGCGCGTTTAAACAAACAAACTCTTCCGCTTTATAATATTAGTATAGATGTACTGACCTGCTCTTAGTCTTATTTTTCATAGACACGTTAAGATCTTCTTCCGTATCGGAACTTGATGTGCTCGACGTACTTGTCGTACTACATGGGGATTGAGCTACAAATAAAAATAATAAAACATTTATAGCTTCATCCCATTATGTATGACTGGCCTATTGTTGTAGTGGTTAGTGACTCTGACAGCTAAGCCGGAGTTCGTGGGTTCGATCCCATTTCTCGTTGCTGTTGAGCTCCTATTGGTCATGGTGTGATCTTATATAGCCTTCCTCAATAAATGGGCTATCCAACAGTGAAAGAATTTTTCAATTCGGATCAGTAGTTCCTGAGATTACCGCGTTCAAACAAACAAACTCTTCAGCTTTATAATGTTAGTATAGATATGTATGTATTTAGAAATATATAAGTATGTTCATCAGTTGTCTGGTTGCCATAGTAGGTACAAGCTCTGCTTAGTTTGGGATCAGATAGCGTTGTGTGAGTTGTCCCAAGATTATTATTATTAAAACATGGTAAAAATTGTAATCAGAACTTTTATGACTATGCGGTAGAAAATACTTGTACCCAAGGAGGAAGCACGTGCGCCCCCCCCCCCCCCCTGGTTGTTTTATTTTACTTATTTTATTGTATTGAATTTATTCACTTCTTGTAGAATAAACTCCTGGATCCGCCCATAGTTATAATTGAATAATTGCAAATGTTAAGCGACTTTATAACTGATTATAAATAAAGTACTTACATCTAATAGTCTTTCTACGTAATATTTTTGGTTTCCTCTCTCTTAAACAGTATGGCTTTTTTCTAATAGTGAATGTCTTGGCTGAAAAATACACAATAATCACAGGTTTGATATCGGCTATAAAACTAAAAACAAAATTCAGACAACAGGATTACATTCATATATTTAGAAGACATGATGTCGAAACATCAAACTCTCTTTTTGTTGTTGTTAAAGCATGTCTATCTATAAAATGCTTTAGAGCAAATGGCAACAATCTTGAGCACGTAAGAAACTGGGAAGAAAAAGTCAACCTAGACAATACGTCAAGCAATCTAAACGTTAATGGCTAAGACATAGGACTCGCAATCGTGAGGTCGAATTCGAATTCTACACATTATACTACCGACATGAACCCACTCCTAACACGAGCCCTTCGAGCTTGGCTGGAGGGGTTAACATGATTGCTAGTAATGTGACCCCCACAATTCCACATTGCTTGTTATTTTATTAAATAAAATAATTATAATTTAATGCATGACAACAATAGCCTTATACTTCTGACTGCCCTTAAAAAGTCGATAAGGTTATGCTCACGATTCGTGCCAGTACCAATAATAAAATAATTGTTTTCACTTTATTACTGTTGTTTTACTGATGCATTTAAATTACCTCGTCCCCGAGAGCGAGCCTCGTCCTGCGCGATCTCTACGAAGGCAGGTTTGGGCTTGCGCGTGCGCTTCGAGCGACGTGGCGCGCGACTTAACGTCAACTCACTGCCTGACTCCGATGATGAAGATTCTGTATAATACAAAATTTATATTTGAAATAATCCTACATAAATAACTGGAAAATAAACTAATCCTAGTGGGGTCATTCGCGGTCTAAATAACTCTTTTTGGGCCTTTTATTTACGCGACTAGTTTCCATAAGTAATGTTGAAAAACAATTATTATATTTTAGTGTAAAATTATATATATTAGTATTTCAAAAAACACTCTGTAGAATTATGTTAAAGATTTTTGCTGATTTAGATTTTGCCTGAATTAATTGATTAAATTGGCATATCGTTTTTTAGGCCAGGTGTGTCTTTATAAATGTATTAAACACAGTACAATAATATTGATATATAAGTCAATATTACAACGATAAAAAGTAACTTTTTTTATAATTACAAACAATCGGCTCATATGATAGTAACTGATAAAGGTCTATAAATTATTGTTTTAGTACCTGTATCCTGTTGGCTGTCCCCCTTCTTTGGCTGCCTACCTCGCCTTGGTCTTCGCGTTCTAGTAGGCGCTTGGTTACTGCAAACAAACATAAAAAACTGAACTATAACCATAACATCACAGCAGTAACATTCTATAGTAGGAGAAACTAAATTCGCTGGGACATATTAGCTGTATTTAGTAAAATAAAAAGAGAGAGGTGTCTTATCGGACACCCGGTTCGAACGTAGTGCTATTTCTTTTTAGGGTTCCGTAGCCAAAATGGCAATACGGAACCCTTATAGTTGTCCGTCCGTGTCAGTCCGTCTGGCCGTCCGCAACTTAGCTCAGAGACTGTCAGCGCTAGAAGGCGGAAATTTTGCATGGGTATCCACTTACCTAATAGTACTTTGTTTTTAAAACTTTTCAAGTTTTAAACACAAAGTAAATACAACATTGTTATTATTCATACCTTTCGCTATCCTGCGCTTGCACAGGTTCTCTCTCTGTCTTAACTTCTTTCTCATCTTTTTTGGGTGCATCTTCAGTTTCCATATTTTCTTCTTCTTTCTTATTTTCTGCGGGCTTTTTCTCGATGACGGTCTGGTTGTTGTCGTCGTCGGAATCGGATTCCGTGTGATCCTTGGAATGAAATGGAAATTGTTATGTACCAAATGGAAAAATTCTGTGTAATATTTGTAAAAAATATATATGTCGGAGAATTATTAAATCTCTAATTGATTTCCGTTGACCTAACATCTGTTTTGATTAAATGGCGGGTCTTTTAACATGGCTGCCGCAGGATGGCCTGACTTTCGTTTGACGTTTACATTTGAACACGTCTTCTGATAGACTTGCGGCTAATTATAATCGTGTGTGCAAGGTGTTAGCGTTGTGGTAGTGATGCAGTAGCATTTGTGTTATCGAAATTATTTGAACTATGGACTATGGCGGACTTTACCTTGCTTGAGATATCCGCGTACCACATTGTGATCGATTACCACAATGTTAATTCGAATACTAAGCCACTTATATGCCATACGTCCACCATGGCACTTCGACATATGTATATAAATATCGTTTCAGCAATAAAAGAGAAAATGTACAAAACAATTTTGTATAATTAGCAAATAACAATGAACAATATTGTTGTTCAGTGGCAATATATTACATGTTAATATAACGGTTCTTTTTTGGTATTTCAGACGATCGTTCGTTAGCTCGATAGTAGTGTGATTTAGTGTGCATTCGACGATGATCTCCCCCTATTAGCTAACAGCCAAGACGTGTGTTCTTTCACATTGCGTGGCGTGAATATGCCGTGCAGCTACTATAGACTATACAACTATATAACTCTAGCAACAAGAACTGGATCTTTGCTGTAAAGCGATCCCTGTAAAAACTTTATAGAAAGCCATAAATAAATATAACTCACAATGGTTTTTGACTTGTTAAATCTAGCTGACGTACGCCTCTGCCGAGAAAGTTGAGTGTCTTCATCAGTGTTGGTGGGAGCGTGGGGACGAGTCTGTCGAACAAATTATAATAAAAATATGGGTTTTGCGATAAGAGGACCAGTGCCTAGCAGAGAACATGTGACGTTCTTTCGTTTCTAATTAGATGACATACAAGAATACGTACGCTACGGATTCGATAAGTTTAGGCACGGCGATGAGCGAGAAGCGAGTAGCGATTTTATCGATCAAGAAACATACAATAGATATATATTGTAGATCCCGTCCGTGTAAACAAAAGAGATGCAGAATAGATCGAGTACTCGCTGGCAGTGTGAACGGTCAGCGATCAACTATTAATATCTTTATATCTACATAAGTATGTAGGTACTTTTCTTGAGCGGTCAACTCGCTGTTCGCTTTCTCGCCGTTGATGGGACAGGTGCCTAAAGCTCAAACATATCGAATCTCTACGCCTACTCTCTTTCTTTAAAAAAAAATCACGAATTTTCGTTTTAAAGAAAAAAGACGTCCGTTGTCATTGGCGGACGTTAATAAAATAACAAACTGTATTCTACAATGCTAGTATAAGGTGTCCCAGTAAGAGTGCACTTTTTAATTTGGTTAACTGTTTTCCCAACTGCGCAAGAAGGAGGGCTACGTTTTTCGAGTGTGTGTATATCTAATATATAAAATTCTCGTGTCACAGTTTTCGTTGCCATACTCCTCCGAAACGGCTTGACCGATTTTGATGAAATTTTGTGTGCATATTGGGTAGGTCTGAGAATCGGACAACATCTATTTTTCATATCCCTAAGAGTTTGTTTGTTTGTTTGAACGCGATAATCTCAGGAACTACAGGGCTGCACTGAAAAAATATTTTACTGTTGGATAGAGCCGATTTATTGAGAAAGGCTATAGGCTATATAACATCACGCTACGACATATAGGAGCTGAGCAGCAATGATAAATGTTGCAAAAACTAAGGTAAAATTTACGCAGACGAAGTTGCGCGGGTCAGCTAGTGTATGTATATTTTTGGCAATGCCTTATGTATATTTTTGGCAATGCCTAAACGGCTTGATGGATTTAAGCTTGAAATATGTCGTTAGATTCGTATTAGTTGTGAGAGCGATACAGGGTACCTCAGAAGGAAAAAACGGAACCCATATAGGATCACTTTATTGACCGTCCGTCCGTCTCTCTTTCAAGACCCTCTCTCGGGAACGCGTATCGGGTTGAAATTAATTATTTATACTCAAGTCTACAGTCTCTTGAAGCTGTGAAAAACTCATACATCAAATTTAACGAAAAAAAAATACGGTCGTTTATGCCGCAAAAAACTTGTTGCAATACGGTCGAAACGTCGGGTAATAAAGATATTTAGCCTTAAAATAAAATATTTACGCGATTAAGACCCGCAGCTTATAAAATTATATAAAGTATAGGGAAAAGTCTAAAAACTATACATTAAATCGTAAAAAATTATTCTTTAAAAAACCGCGAGACTCGATTTCTGAACTATTTATAACTAGCGGCCCGTCCCGGCTTCGCACGGGTGGACATAGGGATACTTATTTTTTTCTAGTAATAAATATAGCCTATGTTACTCGGGGATAACATAGCATTCTAACGGTGAAAGAAGTTTTGAAATTGGTTCAGTAGTTTTTGAGTTTAATTGTAACAAAAATACAAATCTTTCCTCTTTATAATATTAGTGCAGGTACAGATAGTGTAGATACAGTACGATCAACGTAACTTGACAGAATTGAAGTTAGGTTTTTATCACTTTCGCGCATGTCATAGAGATGCGACCCTAAAATTACTTACGAAAGCGACTAAATATGTTTAATCGATTAAAAATACTAACAACATTTTAATTCAACAATATAAAAACACTATTTTTATGAGTTCATAAAAGTTTAAATTTAGAACAGTTACAGTAAATACTAAAGAAACTTTGAAAACCAATTTCTTTACGAAAATAACCATAAAAAAACAGGAGTTAGTAATACTAATAATGACAATGTAATGCGTAATCGCATCTCTAATTCTCTTGGTTTAGTTACCACCCCCGCCCCCCGCTTCCTGTCACCATTTACTTCCAAAAAATGCATCTGCGCATTCACTTGTCGCCTACTTCAGTCCGGCCTAGTTACGTTGATCAAATTATATGTATCTACAAATTTGTACGGAACCCTCGGTGGGTGAGTCTGTCTCATTCTTGTCCGGTTTGAATATTAATTCAAATCCGAACAATCACAGGTGACAGCTATCAAATTTCAGAGCTGCCACATGCAAAAAAAAAATGACACCAACTTAAAAAGTGCATGCTTACTGGGACACCCTTCATATTGCCACAGTACATTATTACAGTATTCATTTGATGTAGTAGGCTACAGGCTCGAATGGGAATTAGTCTATGTAGGAAGTCTTCTTTACCTAAATAAAAAGCATTTTTCTACAAACGACTCACCAGTTTCTTATTAGACCTAACTCTAGCCTCGTCAGCCGAAGAAAATTCGTCTGAAGAGCTAGAGCCCGGGAAGCCATACAAGTCTGGATACCCTTTCACTTTCAACTCGTTCGTGATCCACGACTCGTTGAAGTTGTGGTGGAGAAGTTTGCGCTTGCGACAGCTACGGCGGACATCTACAACATAACATAACGATTAAACTACTAAGAAAATTTTAATATGAGCAAGTGAACACACCAGAATTCCATTATGTATATACATATGCACAACTAGCTGTCCCGTGCAACTTCGTACGCGATAATTTTGCCCGTTTTTGCAACATTTCTCATTGCTGCTCCGCTCCTATTGGTCGTAGCGTGATGTAATATAGCCTATAGCTTTCCTCGATAAATGGGCTATCCAACAGTAAAATAATTTTTTAATTCGGATCAGTAGTTCCTGAGATTACCGCGTTCAAACAAACTCTTCAGCGTTATAATATTAGTATAGATAATGTATAAGGTTCCTGTGACGTTTACTCACTTTCCTGTATGGGTTTATCCTCACTTTCCTCGTAGTTCTTCCTGGGACCACGACTGCGTCGTATTTTTACGCTCCTGTTAGTGGAATCATTGTCATCAGCGAAGAACACTCGCACCTGTCTTGAGCTGTAACAGAATTATATATTATTAATACAGAAACAAAATCACATTGGAAAAGCTTAAAGATATTATTCATTAATATATATAGTTACATACCGTCTAGAATATTTTTCAGGCTCAGTATCACTCTCAGGAAACATGATTCGAGGCATCTTAATCGTCCGAAGACGACGGTTATCTGGAAAAATGTAAACCATTATAAAATTATACTGTCTATCTGTAATGTGGACTAGCTGACCCGCGCAACTACGTATGCGTCAATTTTTCCCGTTTTTGCAACATTTTTCATTGCTGTTTCGCTCCTATTAGTCGTAGCGTGATGTTTATAGCCTATAGGCTTCCTCGATAAATTGGCTATCCAACAGAGAAAGAATTTTCAATTCGGACCAGTAGTTCCTGAGATTATCGCGTTCAAACAAACAAACTCTTCAGCTTTATAATATTAGTGGTTACAGCCTCGACTTGGGTTTAAAGCGTAAATAGGTAAATGCGAAGTTTTGTGACATTAAAAAAACTTCGCACTCGTCCATTTGAAAATTGGTAAAAGAAAACATCGCGAGGACACGCTATTCAACAACCCGAACAGGGCCCGTGTGGTAAAAAAAAAAACATATGTCCCAGCAATGAAAACATTATAAAGACTGTTAAAGATAAAGGTATAATATGGCCTTCGGATTCTGTACCTTGAAAAACCTCTTTTAATACAAATATTTTTTTTAAAAAGACGACTCCGGCTTAGGTTACAATCCCTGTGTCGCGGAGGACTTAACAAACATACAAGTCACAGACACAAAGTACACCCGGACCCGAAAAATCATTTTGGGGATCACACAAAGTGATGTCCCGTGTGGAAATCGAACCCACGACCTCTTGCGTAGCAGTCGGACTCATTCCCACCGCGCCACAGAGGCAGTCTATTATAGATCTATGCAGAGATCTTCTAATAATACATTTTCTAAGAATTACTATGATTTATATCAACTAATTGTATATGTAACGAACAACTTTAGATGTACACTGCCAAATCTATTTGCGTGGATATGATACGCCTAATAGAACAGCTAAACCCAGTACACATTATATTGAAGAGAATTAGCCACAGGCCAGCATCCTCGACAATTTGCCAGTCTGCAAGCGTCCCATGGCATCACAATGCGACTGCGTATCTCACTCCCCATTCATGCGTCAGCTGATTCGGGTGCACACTAACGCATCCCGTTTCACTGTCCTCCAGTGCACTTCACCAACATTCAATCTCGCAGAGAGTGTAGTGTACTTACATTTAGTAGGCCAGTGTTGTATCTTTCTTGTAACTTTATATTGGCTACTTCTTAACTCCCGAGGTGTCCAGTTGGAGGCCTAAAATCATATTGAAGACTTGATCACATTATTTTTCTAATTACTCTCTGACAATGAGTTTATCTTTAACCACTGTCAACCATATATTATAGGAAATCTACACTTAAGCTGGGGTTCCCAAACTGTGGGTATTACCGCCGCGGGGATAGAACAGATATTTTTTGGGGTTAATAATAATAATAACTAGGCCTATGTAGGAGTTAAAATAGCTTTTAGTAGGTACCCAAAAAGGGTAACAGAATTGAAAAGGTTGAGAGCCAATGCTCTAAACTCTGTGCCCATAGCAGGATTTAGCTTCTGTGACAAATGAACAAATGTTGAAAATCTTACAAACATAAATACAAAAGAAAATATCTATTAAAATTTATGTTCACAGGTAAAAAAAAATTTTAATGTAATCTTAATCTCCGAATTTTAAATTAGTTATTCTATATCTTCATGAAAAAAATTATCATCCATTACCAAATCATCATGGGCTCTGATATCTGCTTTATAAATAAATATATTTATCAGATAGTTTAACCACATACACCCCATGCGAACACATATAAGTTGTTCATATTATTTATTAAACCAAATAATATTATTACATTTATAGGAAATTAAAATATTTGTTAGAAACAGTTAAATCTTACTTAAGAATGTTTCTGAATGTCTTTGAATTACACAGAAGTCCCAGTACATGCCATGATACATAGGCTGTAGGTCATACAAAGGGTAGGCTTTATTTTGTGTGTTAACATTCCAGGATTAATTAGGAAATACCTTGTAATATTTCTACTGTTCATACTAGGAATATATACATAGGTCAGAGAATAAGGCTAAGCATATACTAGGCAGCCTGGCAGTGCAGTCAGGCTGTGGCAGTTGAAATAATTGGGCTGTCAGTTTGAGCAGTCAATTTCCGATCATAAATTCCGATTTCGGTCTTTCTGCTACAACAGGTACACAGTAACGGATGGTTTAATCAAAAAAGAGCAGACAATCAAGATGATTTGGAGGGAAATTTGGATAAAATTGGTTCATAGTAGGAATGTAAATGTACAATGTGAGTAGTTGTCTATCATGCCTTTGTATAATTTAGTACTACCTTTTGCTTTAAGGCTCCAAAGGCATGGATGTTGTTCTTTTTTTTTAAGTTTAATTTTTGGCAATCTAGCTTATTTATAATCTAATTTCTGCCAGTGTCAAGTATTCAATGCAACAACACACTTTATCTACATGTACAAAGTATTTTTACATGACAAACATGGAGCTGTAAAAATAAGGACAGGTTAGTCTGCCACCAACTCCTGGATGTTGTTTATCCCTATAAAAACTATCCTATGTCATTTCTCGGGACTCAAACTATTTCCATACCAAATTTTATCTAAATTGTTTCAGTGGTTTAAGAGCGAAAATGTAACAGACAGTGTTGCTTTCAATTTACAATATTAGGTTGGATTCAATCTATACAAGAACCAATATATCATCATGTTCATGGTATCAATCTAATCAGTATATTGATAAGGCATTTGAAGAATTAAAGTTGTTTATAACATAAAGAATCGTTTGTTTTTAATTTACAAGTACTACTGTGAACATTATGAAAAAAAAAAAAAATATATATATATATATAGAAGCGACGGTAGCCTTATGGCTAAGGCATCAATCTCGCAATCATGAGGTTGCGGGTTCGAATCCTACCCATTATACTACCAACGTGAACCCACTCCTAACACAAGCCTTT
Source organism: Herminia tarsipennalis (assembly GCA_945859575.2). Taxonomy (NCBI): domain Eukaryota; kingdom Metazoa; phylum Arthropoda; class Insecta; order Lepidoptera; family Erebidae; genus Herminia; species Herminia tarsipennalis. The sequence goes on along the minus strand of OX243846.2, from coordinate 18,122,170 downwards.
GAGCTTAGCTGGAGGGGTTAACAAGATTGCTAATAATGTGGGACTCAATCCCACATTGCATCTTTTTTTTTATAAAAAAAAAATATTATGGGTCTTAATTGCGTGAATAATTTAAGGTAAAATGCCTTGTTGTGTGTTTTCAACCATATTGCAATGGCTGTGGTCATATGTAGACTTTTATAATATAACAATAGCACACTTAAATGGGCAATGATATATTTGAGTAGCTCTAAAGTATCTATTTCAAAAGTATGTCAAGTTTAAAGTACTAACACACAATACACTCGATATTTTCCAATAGGCTACATGACTCAAGTCAATAAGTATCTTTCTAAGAAAGTCAAAACTATAAAGTTCATACAGTTTGTCTTTTAAACAGTTTCACTGCTGAGTGTAAACCATACACATTTTTGCACAGCAAGCATAATTTGTTCAAAGCTCTTCAATACATACCAATATTGTAGTAATTTATTGGTAAAATGAACTAATATTATTTACGCATTGCTCATCAAACCATAACAAAGAAGATTATCTACATTATATTTCACTGAGTGGGAGTAATATCTGTTGTGCAGGAGGGTTCAAATTGTACCAGACTTGCCAGTAAGTTCTTTTCACCCACATAGTTATTGTAGGTATATTATATGTGTGGTAAAACTCTATATGGTTCAGCTAATTTGAAAAAAATGTATTACATAGTATTAGTTTCCTTCATTAACAATGGCCAAAATTGTTTCTTTGATTATCAATTATTATATTTGTATTCTTTATATTCATATTGCAAGCATCCATATCCTACAGTAACCACTTACCATCAAGCCACCATGTTTGGCATAGCAAACATTGCTTGTTCATAAAAAAAATCACTATCCTACACAACATTTTTAAGTTGGTGTCAGAAAACTTAAATTTTATTACTTTACATTTTCTGCCTAATATTCTTAAAAGTGCTTCAACTCTTCAAAATAATACAGAACAAATAAGCTTTAGTTATGGTATTTTATGAGATCAGATGACAATTTTTACATTTTTTGTGAGTTTTATATTGATTTGTCATTGTAACAATTTATGTAAATATGTCACGGGATGTTACATAAAAATATTACTTATATTATTATCACTGAATGTAAATGTCAAACAGATTGCATCATTATTAACACAGATACTGTCCACATTCATTAGAAATTACACATATTCATACAAGATTCTCATGTAAATAGCACACATAACAATGTAATGGACAGCTGACATCATTCTTGTATATAAGTTTACAGACTGCAATTATATATGACAAGCCTGTTTAAACACAAGTAAAATAGCTTTAGAGAGAAAAATAACCCAAGTTTAATTCATTACAACAGTATATTTGTAACAAAAAGCACTAAAAGCACATGCATTGACGTGCAGTCGCGACAACTATGTACCTACAAGGAAACAAGGACAGGAAGTTGGTGTACTAAGTGTCAGTACTGCACAAAGCACTGGTACCATTCCACTGCACAACAAACTAAAGGCTCATAGAATTTCACCTTCTCCGCTTTCTCGTCAGAGACGCTGCCCACGTCGTTCATAGCGTAATTCCCATCCTCAACCTCCCCGTTCTCTCCATTACTGCGACGGGTTTTCACCATTGCAGTAGCTGTGTCGTCACTTTACATATAAGCCCAAAAGTCCGTTATATAACAAATATACAATGTTACAAACACATTCAAGACGTAAATCATTAACAATTACAACTGTTTTACATTCAAAATAGAAACTAACACGACAAAGGACGAGCGTTATCGCTTGCACATGTCGTTACACAGCGCCATGTTAAACGAACAATGTAGCTGTGTTCGTAGCGACTTTAATGATGGGTAACTCACCGATCACACGCACCAATATCTTTATTACACTTTTTAACTAAATATTACACTTTTTCATTATAGAAATCGTCGAAAAATCAATGAATTTCCGAGATACAAAATGAAATCCACAACTCACGATGTTTTTATTGACAACTGTCAAAAATTCCCGCAAATTTGTCATTTTTCAAAATTTCGCAGATAAACAATATATATAGCATTGCAAAATGTATGTCCTCTTTAAACACACTAGAAAATGCTTTACGTAATCTATTGATTACAATGCTCAAAAACACAGATTTATTTTACCTGGGTATTCGTTGTAAGTTTTGCAGTTCAGTAAGAGAAAAAAGCGAAAAGTTTTTTTAAATTTGTTTTCTTCAAATTAAAACAAAGTATACTTAAGTAATCAACGAAACATTTACGTAAAATTTAAAATCGAAAGAACGAATATAATCACATTAAATATCATATAAATACGTTCAACTTACAACGGTTTTGGTGACCGATATTTTATTTCAAATTACATTACTCAACGATATTCCAAGTTGGAGCCCTGAATCAAAGAGCATCCTGAATATCAAAAAGTTTTGTGTCCTCTCACAGTGATGTGATATTTTTGCGACCATTCCTAATTTTTTTTTATAATTTAAACACATACAACTGCCTAACTGGACCAGGCCCAAAGCCGTATTAACAATAAAATGTTTTTTTTAGTCTGATTCCAATCTCAAATTAATAAAATTAAGCAGTTTATATTCTGAGCCAGAGCCATTGATTCTAATGATGAATGATTCTGATGTTCATGTTCATAATGTCCAACGGTTTCAAAATGTCCAATTCTCGAAATTTCCAATTACCAGAATGTCCAATTCCCTAAATATCCAAAATTTGAAAATGTGGTAATTCTCAACAATATACCTTTGAGCCCTTTATAATTACTTATATAAATATACCAAACTGAAAATAATTCATTCACGATTGAATTATTCGTAGTTAAGTTGCTTGTGAATAAAGAATTCGTAAGTATATTAGTCATTTATATTCGTTATTTTAAAAATTCTCACCAGGTTGTACTCATCCACCGGAGATTTAGCTTGTTCAAAAACTAAAATTTTGTTTAATGAACTATTTATACGAAAGACTATATTGATTTGTTATAGAAATAATATAAGTACGGCAAATGATGAAATACTCCTAATTCCTATTAAGACCTGTGCTGCTGCCAAACCTTTACATTTAGGTAGAAATATTAAACAAGCAGAGATTAAAATAAAAGCCACTTGGACCATGTTCAATACTGAATCTGGGCGGGCCAAGCCGGGTGAACATAATTTTGAATTAGGTGTTGGTATTAAAATTGTAACTGACGATTTAGATCTAGCGGAAACATTAAATAATTTCATTGCTGAAATACCTATAAATACAACTAGCTCTATAAATTTATGTCCGGCTTATGGCTAAACACTTTTCATTTTAATATAAATTAGACAATAGACTTATGGGGTATTTCTGTTAAATTGATTAATTGCGTTATAATTAAAATAGCACACAGAACTAAAATATTTAATCGATGTGTTGATACTGGTGCGTTTCCTGATTTAATAAAACACAGTAAAGTAATTCCTTTGTTTAAAGCCGGTTCAAAATGCGACCCTAGTAATTTTAGACCTATTTCTATTTTACCAGTTATTAGTAAATTTTTTGAAAAGGTCATATTAATGCAGTTAGAAACACATTTTAATGTTAATAATGAACAATATGAATTCATAAAGGGGCATTCGACAGTAGACGCAGGCTCTAAACTACTAAAACACATATATAGTGCCTGGGAAAACTCGCAGGACACCATTGGTGTTTTCTTCGACTTCTCAAAAGCATTTGATTATGTGGTGGATGTACTATCTACCACACAATCAAATCAAACATCTGCTGAAGTTTAGGCTTTACGGCATAACAGGTACAGCACTTAATCTTGTCGCTTTTTCTCTTAGTTAGCGAATACAGATATTAATGGAATAAGGTCTTCCGGATCAACAGGGAGTATGGGCGTGCTGATAACACATCTCTTATACTCTGGCTTGTTGGTCTAGTGCTTAGTGACCCTGACAGCTAAACCGGAGATCGTTAGTTCGATCCCCACCTAGGATAAAACTTTGTGTGATGAGCACGTGGTTTATTCTGTATCTGGGTGTTATTTATCTATATTGTGTATGTATTTAGAAATGTTTAAATATGTTTATCAGTTGTCTAATTTCCGTAGTTCATGCTTTGCTTAGCTTGGGATCAGATGGCGTTGTATGAGTTGTCCCAAGATATTATTATTATAAATATTTAAAACCAATCTAAAAAATATTACTCTGACAAAGTAAACAGGTCCCTTGCATTGGTTCTTGACTGGTTTACATCAAATAACTTGCTCTTACATTCTATTAAAAAACAATTGTTTAGGTTTAGTCAAATTGTAAGAAATGTCAGTACAAATCTTGTTTTGAACAATTCATTTTGTTGATTAAACGGTTTTTGGGAATAACTTTAGATAGTAAGTTACAGTGGGGAGCACAAATATCATATCTCTCAGAAAATTCAGTTCTGCAGCGTATACTGTCAGCAAAGTCAGACAGCTTACGGATGTTGAAACAGCAGGGCTAGTTTATTTCGGTTATTTCTACAGCATACTGCTTTGGGACAACGCGGCTGATATTCAAACAATTTATGTTCTTCAAAAACGTGCAGTGCGTGCGATTAACAAACTAGGTGCATGAGTATCCCTTAGAGAAAAAAATTAAAGAGATACGTATTATTGCAGATGCATCTCAGTATATAAAAGGTAGAGGCAAAAGTAATCAAACCTCTTTGGTTATACTAAATGTAACTCGCTGGTTACCATTAAATGTTGACATTCTGAAGATGCACTACATAAATAAAAACTAGTTTCCGTCATTTTTTAATTGTTTTTCAAGCAAGCAAAATGAACTTATGTGACACCTCGAATAAATTAATGTTGTAAAAAAAATTTGTGTAGTTTATGGACCTATTGCGTTATCAATACGAGCAGCACAAATGTGGTTCAAGCGTTTCAAATCCGGAAATTTTAGTGTGAAGGATGAGCATTATGAAAAAGTGAAGTAAGATCGACCAATCAGTAGATGAGATATTGCTTAAGAACTGGATGATGATCACGAAACAGTTTTACGTTATTAATAAAAGTCTGGGTACAAGAAAAAACTTGATATTTGGGTACTTTATGATCTCAGCGAGAGAAACATAATGTAACGTGTTTCCATTTGCATTTTTTTGTTGAAACATAACAATTCCGACCCATTTCATAAACGTTTGATTACGGTTGATGAAAAAATGGGTCACTTTGAAAAATATCGTGGTCGAAGCATGGACAAGCCCCACAGACCGTGGCACGGCCTGACTCGGAACAAAGTGATGCTGTGTGTATGGTGGGATTGGAAAGGAATCGTCCAGTATGAGCTTTAGCTGCCGAGTAAAAGTATCGATTCTGACCTCGACTGTCAGCAACTGATGAGGTTAAAAGAAGCCATTGAGAAAAACTGGACGGAGCTGGTGAAAAGGAAGCGCGTGGGGTTCCGTCATGACAACGCCAGACCGCAATCATCTATAGCCACTCTATCCACCACACACATCTATAGTCACTCTCACATCTAGCTTGGCTGGGATGTGTTGATGCATCCTCCGTATAGTCCTGATCTAGCTCCATCAGATTTCCACCTGTTTTGGTCACTTTAGAACTCTTTAGGAAGCAAAAAGTCCATAAAGACAACCTCAAAAGAACACTGTGAAAACTGTGTAGGCTGCAGCGTCGGTGCATATGAGAAGCAACGACGATAGGTAGGCTGCAGCGTTGGTGCGTATGAAAAGCAACGACGATAGGTAGGCTGCAGCGTCGCTGCGTACGAGATGCAACGCCGATAGGTGGGCGTCGATGCGTGTAAGAGGCAACGGCGATAGGTTCATTGTTCGAGAACTTTCGCTTCACTCCTTACTCTCGGAGAACTGTCGCTTCACTTCTTACTCTCGGAGAACTGTCGCTTCACTCCTTACTCTCGGAGAACTGTCGCTTCACTCCTTACACTCGGAGAACTGTCGCTTCACTCCTTACTCTCGGAGAACTGTCGCTTCACTCCTTATTCTCGGAGAACTGTCGCTTCACTCCTTACTCTCGGAGAACTGTCGCTTCACTCCTTACTCTCGGAGAACTGTCGCTTCACTCCTTACTCTCGGAGAACTGTCGCTTCACTCCTTACTCTCGGCTTCACTGCTTTTTCTTCAGATTTTTCCTCATAAAGAAATCTCTCTAGAAGCATTCAAAATTTTATAGCGTATCCTAATTCAAATTTTGAATTTACCTAAGCAAATAACACACAGCCAGTTTGAAATAACAGTCGAACTCTTTGCATAAGTATTGTCATAGAAACCATAAAAATATTTGTCGAAATGACAGACCAGGTATGATTTATCAAAAATAACAATACATACAATAAATATTAAAGAGATATTAGAGAAGAGAGAATATATACATAAATGGTACGAATGTACACTACAATTTAATCATTCGTTTGACCTACCATACTTTGCCCTATATATAAGTACATATAGTATTTACCCTTGTTGTAAGTACTCCTACTATGTAACATAGTAGGAGTACTTACAACAAGGGTAAAATCAGCCTTAGTGGGTACAACATAGTCTATGTTGTACCCACTAAGGCTGATTTTAGTTTATCTCATGTTCCAACTTTTTAGTAACATAATTTGCATTAGTCTTATAATATGGTGTATATTAAATAGTGGCCGGAGCTTATCCTCATTTCAAGTTTATATACATTGTTAAATTTGCATTTTGAAAAAAGTGGCCGCGAGTTCTTATTGCCAAACAAATCATAATTTTATTATTCTTTTAATATTTACTGATTTGCGGTTTTGAAACAATTATTATATTGGGTTTACGAAATAAAGATAATTGAGTTCGAGTTTGATTTAAACTTTTTGACATACATACATTTAAGGTTTCATAAACTACAATGATAGTACTTTAGGCAAATTTACATTGCACTATTTTATTTTTTATTTAATAATATATTCATTAACTGTTGCTCGTGATTTCATTCCCTAGGGAATTTTTGATAGGGAGACCGTTCATTAGCGCGCTTTTTTTAGATAAAAGTACTACCACTACTACTGCTCCAGACATTAATTCCTGAATGAATTATTTTCAGTTTGGTAGGTATATTTACATATTTAATAAGCGCTCAAGCGTCTCTTGCTAATAATCACTACATTCTCAAATTTTGGACATTTCGAGAATTGGTAATTATGATAATTGGACATTTCGGGAAGTGGACATTCTGGTAATTGGACATTTTGAAACCGTTTCACACTATGAGAATTGGACATTATGAATCTAAACGGGCACTAAGCCATCACTTGACTTGACTTGACCCCACCTCCTCGGAGAGTTTAATTTGATCCGTGCTCACCTCAGAAATCAGAATAAAATATTTTGCTCATTAATTCGCTCATAATCCTTTAAGGGGCGTCTAAACGGGCCATTTTTTACGGCAATTTGTGGCGGCACTATTGGCGACTAATTGCTCGGCCAATAATGGCAATACGTCTGCAATTGTAAAGCGCATGATTCAGTCTCCTAAACAGGCTACACAACCCGGCAACAATAAAATAAAGAGCGACTGAAACAACAACAACATTGTCCGGGCAACATTGCGGAAAATGGATCGCTCAGTGTACGTCTGGCAACCATATCAATATTGGAGAGTACTGCCATGTTGCCGGCCACAGCATTGCCGCCACAAATTGCCGTAAAAAATGGCCCGTTTAGACGCCCCTTTAAATTAAAATTTAATGTTGACATAATGGAGAAATTTCCTGCATATTCGGGAGCTTTCTTAGGCTATGGGGGAAATTTGGGTGATAATTTTCTTTGGGGGAAATTTATAAAGTGTTTCAGTACCATATTTTCGCTTAGAATTTATTATTTGTACCCCCTCTCCACAGCACAAGTGATTTACACTAGTCTAATGTTTAGTTTGATGATTTTTTTTCAAGAAGTTAATTTTCAGAGGGATTTTGGAAAAAATTAGAGGTAAGTTCACTTTGTCATATGGCAATACTGTGTTTATTTGACACTTTGACTTGGACGAAGATAGGATTTGACGTTGTATTATTTTACAATTAATCAATATTTTTATTTTACATAAATCTTCGTTAGAAATGTTATTGCCAATGACCATTGGGTGGGTATATTAATAACCATTGGATATTGATAATATACAATAATTTTAAGGTTAGTAATCTTGAAGTAGTTTATTGTTTGGAAGTTTCAAATCAATTTTGTCAGCATCAAGTTAATCGATAATTCGTTATGTATGGTTTGTTTAGCCTGAAAGCGTAGTTGATACATTTTAAAGACTAGATTTTTAATACTCTTTTTTTCCTTTTAGGCATAACAATGGCTGAAAATCTAGAATCGTTGTCACCTTTGGGAGAACAAAAAGATTTACTGAATGATGGTTCTAGTAATAGTAAACAACAAAGCGATATAGACGTAGACGAGGAAATATCAGCTAGGATGACAGCATCATATAGTGAAATATCTTTCCATTCAGACCAGGGGCATGTAGAGGAACAGGACAGAGCACCTGGACCATCAAGACCTTATGACTTACCATCAGAAAACCGCAAACAAGAGAAGCTTCCTTTAGACATGGATGGACATGTTAGGTATGAAGGAGACATGACTCATTATGTTGCTGATGACCTAGAATTTAAAATTAAATTGTCTAGTCCTATAACAAAAAGAGGTGAAACACCCGTTTTTGGTAGTTCCAGTGCATCAAGATCCAGTACACCATCAGGGAAGCTATATAGACAAATATTGGCACCACAGATAGGACAAATTGATATAACAGTATTACACGATCTGGAATATGAAGCGCAGAGGATTGCTCAGTCTGTTGATAACTTAATAGAGAACTTGTCAAGTATTCTACATTCAAATTCTTCTCTGACAGCTGAAAATATGGAAGTGTATAAAGATGCAGTTGGAAAAACATGTGATGCAATGGACAATAATATTAAGAGTATGTACACAATTTTGGCTAAAGGTGAAGAAGTTTCTCAGGCGATGATCCCTGTGCAGGCGCAGGCTGCCAGAATAGCTGAAATAAAAAGACTTCTACAGATATTTGAAAATAATTTCTAAATGTTTCAGTTATGTATTATAATTTTTATTTAAAGTATTTAAATATAGGTAATTATTATCAGGATTCTTTATTGACATGGAGTAGGACTACAAAATGTTTTTTTTTAATATGATCATTAATACAATAAAAGCAAATAATTGAGGAATCTACAATGATAATGCTATGGATATCACAAAATATTTTTAGCTATCATAGTGAATGTTTCTGAACGAACTTTCTTGTTCTAGTTCATCAATCAATTGATTCATTCATACCATTGACGTAGAGAATAGGACTGCGCCATAACCTCACAAAATTGACCATTTTTTAAAAAGAGAAAGTTACTTTTTGACAAGACCTGTCAAAGAGACTGCCGCCCGAGATTTTTCTCTCTTTCACGCTTTGCAATCAATATTTACTTCTTACAGTACGCGCCACCTAAGTTTACCTGTCTGATGTTCGCGCGTAAGCTGCGCACAACTCAAATTTAGGTATAGTAGGGGATGAAGGAGACTGGCGGGTAACGACTTTGCTGCGCGGAACTACATTCGGATACAACTTTGCAAACGCTAACTTAGGTGGCGCGAACTGTAATTGAAAGGGATGGGGCGGTCTAGGTCTATATGTCAATGATTTATATAAACTTGTAAAAATGGCGGCAAACTGTTTCTTTACTCTTAGCATTTAACGCGTCGAAATAATTTAAATTAAATCTTGAAATACGTAATAACTGTACAAGAACGAGACTGTAATTCCAAGAAGTAAACTAGTAAGAAAATAAACCTGAAACTGGCGTATGCACAGAATGTGCGAACCATAATCCCTACCTAATAATAAAATGAAGGGAAGAGGAAAAAAAACTATACATAATATTATAAAGCTGAAGAGTGTTTGTTTGAATGCGATAATCTCAGGAACTAATGGTCTGAATTTAAAAAATCTTTGTGTTAGATAGCCCATTTATCGAGAAAGGTTTTAGGCTATATATAACATCACGTTTCGACCAATAGGAGTGGAGCAGCAATGAAAACTATTGCAAAAACGGGAAATTTACGCAGACGAAGTTGCGCGGGTCAGCTAGTAGTTGCGCGGGTGTTGGTCTACCCGCGCAACTACTAGCTGACCCGCGCAACTTCGTCTGCGTAAATTTCCCGTTTTTGCAATAGTTTTCGCTATATTTATTTTTTTAAATCAAATAGTTTGATGAGTGGTTGAATCGTCGATCGATGAGTACCAGCAGTGCACTGACCTCTATACTAGTCATTGACTTATCGAGATTACTTTCAAATAAAAAGCAAAAATTGACTGAAAGCCTGAAAGAGGCAAGTCTCTTTGACAGGTTTTGTCCACAAAGTAGCGTTGTCTCTTTCTAGAGAGTGGTCAATTTTGTGAGGTTATGGCGCAGTCCAGGATGTCAATGATACTATTATAGTAGTATGTTATTTGAAGGTTAGTGCCAAAGAGCATGTAAAATAGTCAGTGCAGCTGTGCTATATCACCCTAATGTGTACAAAGTTTTTTATCCGGTTGGAGTTATAAAAATGGCGGCAAACTGACATGCTGTTATTTTTACAGCTTATTTAAAAAGGAAATTAATACTGATAAAAATGCGCGCGCCTACAAAAACAAAAATGTACTCTGTGGTAATTCCTACCAAAAGAAAAAAAAAAGAGTCCGTTTCTACGTAGAAAACAGGACAGCGCCATAACCTTACAAAATTGACCACTCTTTAGAAAGAGACAACGCTACTTTGTGGACAATCTATCAGTTTCTTTGCAGTCAATATTACTTTATAATAGGAATGCCACGGTCCAAGTCTAAACGTCAATGGATTCATACTCATTCATTCATTTATTCTTCAGATTCATTCAGTAACGCAACTGACAGCTTGACTTTGACATGACTTTGACAATGGCTGTTCTGTTCTGTCATTTAACATTCTGTCATATCGCATCGACCGAGGCGGTTGTTGAGGAGAAAGATAGCAAAATGTGTTTTTAAGCAGAAAAATGTAAATTGAATTATTAACATGAATGTTAACATCATTATAAGATTAAGCTTGCAGTCAGTGGTCTCATGACCATTTAAGATTTAGCTCCCATTCAGTTAAAACGTACAAATGGGTGACGTTCTTAGCTTATTTTCTGTGATAATAATGAAATTTAAATCTAAGTTCAATGAAAGTAAGATTTATTTCCACTATGATCTTCCGTGGGATAAGCTCAAGACTGTGAAGTGGATGAATGAGAAGGCGTCCCCTAACAGAGCTTATATTCCGACGACGGTGAGTACTTTGCTCTTTGGCTATAAATAGAAAAAAAATGTTTAATTCTATTATTTTTATCGAAGGTCATAGTGCATGTAAACAAAGAAGAGAATAATAGATGTGTTAGATTTGTATGTGTTCTTGGGTTGTATGATGAGAAAAAATATGTTTATGCATATAATTTAAATAATATCTAAGTAAAGTTTCTGGCAAAGATTGTTCATGTATACAAGGTCCATGATTTACCATTCTAAAGGTCTAAACATCTTAAGGTCAAATCGTGTAAGTATGAATTATTAAAATATAATATAATTTACCAAAGGATTTTATAGAACAAAAAGATTTTAATTATTTTTATATTATTCGAAATTAACTAAATTATGTGAAAGGCAACAATTTTGCGTATTTTTGACTTTATTCTTAGAGCAGTCACATGGCCAGAGGTTAAAAATTAAATAAAGGTACATAATGAAAATTTGTTTTGATCCCAATTTCACATTTAGAATTATTAAAAATAGATATGGTACTTCCTTACTGTATAATATTAATTCAGTAGCTGAACTTCACAGTTTAACTTCTTACTGAATTTATATTACATTTACTTACCTTATTTATAACATATAAACATACAAATTTTATCAGCATTTAAATTATTATGGATTATTTACTAATTAATTGTTACTAAAGTCTCATCTCCAAAATATAAAACATATTACAGTACACAATTTAATTAAACTGTATTCCATAAAACCCATCCATATTTTAACAATCTATCAAATTGTCATGTTTACTATATTAATTAATGCTAATTACCTTTCACACCGTTACGATCATTTTATGATAAGTTAATAATGATTCATTTACTAGCACTTTAATTTATTTAATAAACAATATAACAATATAGTTTACTTATTTATTTATTTTGATAAGTACCTACTGGGTATTTTATTTTCTTAGATAAGTACATTTTTGTATTAAATATAAATAATAAATAAATAAAGTCTTACTCAGTAAGTAATTAGTGAATGTTTGGTCTTCTTAAGTTCTATTTTTTTAATTTTATTTATTTAGATACTCAAAACACATTACAAAAAATTGCACTTTATACCATTTATTTCCCAAACAGATCCTTAAATCTAAAAATGGTCTTCCCAACCCCGAAACGTTTTTAAAAGATCTATCTAATGATACCCCACACAATGGGTAGGTGGGAAAAAAAATCACATCCCCACTTTACATATAGGGGTGGTACCATAAAAAAAAGTTTTTCAAGATTTTATTCTTTCACTTTGTAGGCATAAGTTATATGTGTATCCATGCAATTACAGCCTTGTAGCATTAACAAATGACATGGCGAAATTGTAAGGGTTCCGTTTTGCCATTTTGGCTACCCAAAAAATATAACCCTTCCTAGCAGTCGGGTAAAACAAAGACAAAACTTTTGCTAGTTAAATTATTGTTAGTAATGGTAGTAATTCAGAATATGTAATGTGTGTAAATGGAAGTACTTGTTTAGGTTATATAACTACATAGCTGTCCCGCGCAACTTCGTCTGCGTAATTTTTCCCCGTTTTTGCATTTTTCATTGCTGCTCCGCTCCTATTGGTCGTAGCGTGATGTTATATAGCCTATAGCCTTCCTCGATTAATGGACTATCCAACAGTGAAAGAATTTTTAAATTCGGATCAGGAGTCCCTGAGATTACCGCGTTCAAACAAACAAACAAACTCTTCAGCTTTATAATATTAGTATAGATTTAAACCTAATATTACCTAATAAATCACTGATAATAACAAAAATCGGTCAAGATGCCCAACATAGATGGAATCCTTGGTGCGCGAGTGCCACACGCATTTTTTGATTTTTGGTATCATCATGTTTTTGTCTGGGCTTACCCGCCAGGTTCGCCATTGGTACAGATTACATTTATGTGATTTGTGTACTTATTTCAAGCCTCCTGCACTGTGCACACATAATCTTAAAGACTGAAAGACGCGGTAGCCTTATGGTTAAGACGTCAGACTCGAATCCTAACTATTATGCTACGGACGTAAACCCACTCCTAACACAACCAATTTTAATTGGGGAGAGGTTAACAGGATTAGCAGTAATATGGGACAACCCACAATCCCACGTTGCTAGTTATATATAAAAAAATAGCCTAGCCTTTTTTATATTGCTCGTGGCTTATTCCGCGTATCTATATGCATTGTTCATATCTCAGTATTTCGTCCAAATCGCCTATTTTATACAGGCGCAATTTACGGACTGGCAGCACACTACATTAAATATGACTGGACTTACGTTCATACGTCTTTGATACAGTAATATAATAGTAGGTAGGTAGCTATAGCTATAACAACTCCGGTATGAGTAATCCCTCTCTCGATAGATATTAATTACATCAGTGGCGTCCCCCCCAAGTATCCGAGTCCTTTCGAGTATGTGTATGTACTTATGTATTTTTTTATAAACTTACAGTCGGCATCATTATCAGCCCGTGCTGAATGTTGATACGATTTCTTTCGCGATTTGTATAGGTACTTAATAAAATTATGTAAGTACCTACAGGTCTTTATGGCGTGAATATGTTAAGGTAAAACCTTTTTTTAGGGTGGGTCTGAACTGTTTTTGCTCGACGTTTGTGTTGTTTTTGGCGACACATGCCTCAGTCTACCCATGACTTCAGCCCGTATTGGTCCACTGATGCAGGCGCGGATCCAACGCGGATCAAAGGTATGGCGAACATTTGAAAATTCATAAGTCTGGGGAGGGGGGGGGTTGGGGCTATTGTCCCTGTTGTTCCACCCCCATTTGTTTCCGCGCCTGCACTGATGAACATGGGCCTCTCCTCATTCACGCTACAACACCCGGTCTTCCGCTTTCCGCATCCAGTTCATCCCAGCGTCGTCGTCTATCGGTGACGTTTAGGTCCCACTAAAATCTTCTCATCCTCAATAGGGTCTAGTATTTCTCAAATCAAAATCCTAAATTTACTTAAATATAAATAGGTAGTATTAAAAATATTGCTTCAAAATTGATGTAGGTAACATCAACTTTAAATATTTCGTTTCGTCGCTCACACAAGTTATAAATTTATGTTTATATTGCTCGCGGCACCCTCTACTCGGCTATTGGTTATTGCGTGTTTTTATCCGGGATTAAAATAAACTGTATCTAGGTATGTAGATAATAGATCGATCGGTTATTCCGTAACTGCATAATTATAAACCAGTAAACGTACTTCCTAATACTAATTGTTATCCTGCGTTGATAATGTTAGTTATCTCGATTTTAAATACATTGGAATTTTGCTAAAATTGTTGTTAAAATTCTTAAATGTTTTAAGGCTTATAACTTGCAAAGTATTTATTCATTTTCAATTATCGTTTTCTACAAGCCTAGTATTAATGATAAAATGAATTGATATTAAATTTAAGCTTTGACTTTCGACCTTATACAGAGGAGTAATCACTTATGCGCGTTTGTATGGTAGAATCATCGACTAGGGCGCCTTTAACACAACAAACAAAAGACCACGACGCTAATATCATAATACTAACTAACATTAAAAAGCGCAAGTTAAAGCAACAATATTCAATTTTACCAAAAGTAGCTGTAACACAAAACACAAAACAGATGAGATTGAGGATAGGTAGGTATTTCAAAATTGTAAGCATTTTTCTTGTTACAAAATTATGTTGACTTATGTTATCGCAGCATATAGGTATGCCTCGACGTTAGTCAAGCTTCACGCCTACTATCCCATCCCATACTAAATTTCATCTAAATCTGTCCAGTAATTCTTAGATTATCTCCTGCATCCAAATATATAACTTTTGTCCACGGCTTTATCTATCGTTCTCCTAAAAAACAATCTTTGGAACAGGTTGTAAGCATATCGTGTAGGGATTCTTTTAAATTTTATCATCCACTTAGACCATTGTATGAAACAGAGTACTGTCACCAGAAATATAAAACATATATACCTGTATATATGTTTTATATTTCTTTAAACAATGACTGATAAAGTCAAACAAAAGGCAGTGTTTTTTACTTTATCATTTTATGAGAACAACGTTTGAAAATTTATTTTAGGACAAAGTTATGTCTAAATCGCGTGATTGTTTGTTTGGAATAGAAATATCATAATATATTATTTTTTCCATAGTTGATTTCCGTATAGCGCGCAATAGTGTGGTTAGCAAACCATTTAATTTATCACCCTCATACCATTCTGTTTATTTACCTTATCCGCATTAACATACAGAGACGCGTAAAACGCGTACCTATAGTTGGATCAACGTAACGTATTTTTTGGAAGTAAATGGTGACAGGAAGCGGGAGGGCGGGGGCGGTAACTAAACCAAGAGAATTAGAGATGCGATTACGCACTACATTGTCATAATTATTAGTATTACTAACTCATGTTTTTTTGTGATTATTTTCGTAAAGAAATAGTTTTTCAAAGTTTCTTTAGAATTTTCTGTAACTGTTCTAAATATAAACTTTTATGAACTCATTTCAGTAGTGTTTTTATATTGTTGAATTAAAATGTTGTTAGTATTTTTAATCGATTAAACATAATTAATCGTTTACGTAAGTATTTTAGGGTCGCATCTCTATGACATGCGGGAAAGTTATAAGAACCTAACTTCAATCCGGTCAAGTTACGTTGATCGTACTGTAGTACATTATCCATTGGCGAAGTAACCGCTCCTATCTATACTAAATTATAAAGCGGAAGAGTTTGTTTGTTTGTTTAAACGCGCTAATCTCAGGAACTACTGGTCCTATTTGAAAAAAAATCTGTTTCTGTTGGATAGCCCATTTATCGAGGAAGGCTATAGGCTATATAACATCGCGCTACGACTAATAGGAGCGGAGCAGCAATGAGAAATGTTTCAAAAACGGGGAAAATTTACGCAGACGAAGTTGCGCGGGACAGCTAGCTATTACATAATGCGTTCAAACAATATTAATAACTGACTATAGACAAACAGCTAAATATCCATAGTACAGCTGGTTCGTGCAGGTATTGATAATAGTCTTGCCCCAATATAGCTCGACAAATAGAACTACTCCCACATAGAAATTGGGGTGAGCCTATCCTCAATCGCCACTCGAATATAACAGAGTTGCTATAAGCCGAATTCAGATTTGCAAACACGGCGTTCCTACCTAGCTGCCCTATACCCAATACCACAGATTATACCTCTCCTTATTTTGTGCCAATACACTTTTTTTATTTTTGTGATTCTGTACAGTTGTAATTTACGAAAAATCGTTACATTTTTTAACTAGCTGACCCGCGCAAGCTCGTATGGGTTAATTTTTCTCGTTGTTGCAACATTTTTCATTGCTGCTCTACTCCTATTGGTCGTAGCGTGATGTTATATAGCCTATAGCCTTCCTCGATAAATGGGCTATCCAACAGTAAAATATTTTTTCAATTCGAACCAGTAGTTCCTGAGTTTATCGCGTTCAAACAAATAAACATACAAACAAACTCTTCATCTTTATAATATTAGTATAGATTATACCGTTTTCTAGGCTTCGGGCTCTCAATCGTCTTCTTCCTTGCCTGCAACCTTTATTTGGGGTCGGCCCTCGTCTGTAGTCGCCAGGACACTCTTTCCTTGGTTGCCTGTCAACGAATGCTACTTTAAAGAGCCTCTGTTGTACTCATTCCGTATTTTATGGATCCCACCGCAACATTTTCATCTCAGTTGAAAAATAATCTTTTAATGTTGGATAGCCCATTTATCGAGGAAGGCAATAGGCTATGTAACATCACGCTACGACCAATAGGAGCGGAGCAGCAGTGAAAAATGTTTCAAAAACGGGAAATTTACGCAGACGAAGTTGCGCGGCTCAGCTAGTTGATTTATAATTGTGAGCTTTTGAGGGGTTTTTAATTTTAATTCAAGGGATAAAAAAAATATGTCGTCGGCGACACTATCTTTGTCCGCCAGTTAAAGTAGGTATCTCAAAAATCTGTTCAGTCGTTGCGGAGATTACCATTGACCGCCATTGACCAGACAGAAAACTGATTATTGCTACAAATATATACTTATATTATAAAGCGGAAGAGTTTGTTTGTTTAAATGCGCTAATCTCAGGAACTCCTGGTCCGATTTGAAAATTTCTTTTTTTGTTGGATAGCCCATTTATCGAGGAAGGCTATAGGCTATATAACATCGCGCTACGACTAATAGGAGCGGAGTAGCGACGTGAAATGTTGCAAAAACGGGGAAAATTTACGCATACGAAGTTGCGCGGGACAGTTAGTATAATCATAAGTGAATTTAAAAATTGTTATTCGGTCATTACAAACAGACACTTCAATTATATTTGCCTACATGTATTGATAACGCATGATAACAACTATTTACTATCGTGCGGGTATTATAAACGTATGTTTGCCATCTCGCTAGTATAAAAAAGCCATATATAATGTCAGTTGTGTTGTTATCATAAATCTTGTCCAAACAAAACTAAGCTAACAGTAGCTATCACATAGATTGTGCAATTTTTGTTGACACGGGGAATTAATTTTGATTCGCTATTATAAAACGTACCTAGATATAATATACATACTTATATAAAATAATAGCTGACCCTCGCAACTTCGTCTGCGTCAAATTAACCTGTTTTTGCAAAATAGGGGTAAATAAAAAAATAGGGGTTGATCGTAGAAGGGTGAAAATTCAGGGTTGTATGTATTTTTGAATCCGGTATCATAAAAAAATAAAAATATTAAAATTTACCAAAAAAAAAAAAAAAAAAAAATAGGGGTGGGCTACCCTTAACATTTAGGGGGATGAAAAATAGATGTCCGATTCTCAGACCTACCCGATATGCACACAAAATTTCATGACAATCGGTCGAGCCGTTTCGGAGAAGTTAAATTACAAACACCGTGACACGAGAATTTTATATATTAGATTACGGGAGCTGTAGGTAATTATTTTTCAGTTGAGTTTGAGTAATTACAGTTAGATACGTTTCCGTCTATTATAATTATTTTCATTGAATATATAAGTATCGAAACAATTAGGTAGGTATACACTTTATGTTGATTGTATACCTAATGATTTTTATACAAAAATGTGGTGATTATCGAACGAAATCACGAACATTATGATTACATCCGCTTTTATTTATATTATCATTGTTTAACTAAGATACGCATAGTTAATGGGCTTAACTAGTATCTATCATACTATGTGATCGAAGTACAACTATTTATAATACACGTGCGGCATAGGTGTCTTATTTCTTAGATAACTAACTGACCCTCGAAACGTCGTCTGTGTCAATAGTCTGCGTAAAATTAAAAAAAAAAAAAGTTTACTACTTATTCTCATATTTACGGAATCTACAAAAAAAAACGGGCGAGCCGTTTCGGAGGTGATCGACCACAATCACCGTGACACGAGATTTTTATAACTTTTTTTATTCCGAAAATAATTTTTACTTAGCTACCCTATATTTTTATTAGAATAAGCCAAATATACCTAAGTCTGTTAAATATCAGCCTTATAATGTTCCACTGAGGGGTAAAGGCCTCCCAAACTGAAGGTACGGTTTAAAATCAACCACGCGAGCCAACTTCGTATTGGTAGATCTATACTAATATTATAAAGTTGAAGAGTTTGTTTGTTTGAATTGAAAAAATCTTTCACTGTTAGATAGCACATTTATCGAGGAAGGCTATAGGTTATATAACATCACGCTACGTTCAATAGGAGCAGAGCAGCAATGAGAAATGTTGCAAAAACGGGGAAAATTAACGCTTACGAAGTTTCGCGAGTCAGCTAGTTTTATATAATGGCTTCGAATATTTATGATGATAATACTGATATAGGTAGGTAATAGGTACCTTGAACATATAAGAATACTGATTAGGCCATTGTGAGCGTTTGCCTGCACATTGTGGATATAAAAGCACTAGCTGTCCCGCGCAACTTCGTATGCGTAAATTTTCCCCGTTTTTGCAACATTTCTCGTCGCTACTCCGCTCCTATTTGTCGTAGCGTGATGTTATATAGCCTATAGCCTTCCTCGATAAATGGGCTTTATCGAGGAAGGCTATAATTTTTTTTAATCGGACCCGTAGTTCCTGAGATTAGCGCGTTTAAACAAACAAACAAACAAACAAACTCTTCCGCTTTATAATATTAAGTATAGATATGATGGTCTCTAAAATGATAATTTTCCGTAAATGTACATGGAACGTTTAATTCCATGTCTCTTTGTCAACTGTTGCCTCAGAGCAGTTCCGACAGCGGACACAGATAAACGACACGCAATATCTTGCAAGGGTTCCGTTAGTCCCGTTTCCGACACGGCACTCTAAAACATCGTATAAATAGATGGTAAGATAATTATGTTACATAAAAATCTGTCTGATTGTTATGTAATTTATTATGTACATATTTATTTTTACATTTTATTAGCTGTCCCGCGCAACATCGTCTGCGTAAATTTTCCCCATTTTTGCAACACTTATCTTTGCTGCTCCGCTCTTATTGGTCGTAGCGTGATGTTATATAGCCTATAGCCTTCCTCGATAAATGGGCTATCCAACAGTAAAAGATTTTTTCAATTCGGATTAGTAGTTCCTGAGATTACCGCGTTCAAACAAACAAACGCGTCAGCTTTATAATATTACTATAGACACAGATACTCGTAATATAATACGAGTACTTAGTAGTATAGACTAGCTGTCCCGTGCAACATCGTCTGCGTGATTTTTTTCCCGTTTTTGCAACATTTCTATTTGCTGCTCCGCTCCTATTGGTCGTAGCTTGATATTATATAGCCTATAGCCTTCCTCGATAAATGGGCTATCCAACAGTAAAAGATTTTTTCAATTCGGATTAGTAGTTCCTGAGATTACCTCGTTCAAACAAACTCTTCAGCTTTATAATATTAGTATAGATTTTATACGTGGTATCGTTACGTCCACACTCAGTCACGCGATGTCGTGAAGATGTTTGAATATGGTTTATTATTGCTTCGGCTGTACTCCACACGATCAAATAAAAATAATGATGTATGCTCATCGACAGCAGTTGTTTAACACCTTGTAAATTACGAGCCGCATCACACGAATGCAATGCAGATATATTGTGCGTTAATTTCGGTTATTCTAGTTACAAAACTAGGCTTTCTTGATTGATAACTCTGAACTCATCAATGTAATTTAACAATCAAGGAACGTGAAAGGACTAATAAACAATGCACATATTTTTACAGTAAGTAGGTATAATGTTTTTTTTTTAAGGTTTGACAATCTTGCCTATTTAAGGCTAATTTCTGCCAGGGTCAAATATTCAATGCAACAACATGCTTTATCTGCATGTAAAAAATATTTTTACATGATAAACGTGGCGCTGTAAAAATAACGACAGGTCAGTCTGCCGCCATTTTTACAACTCCTAGGTATAATGTTATGAATTATAAGTTTTTGACCACGTGTGAACGGTTCTTCAGTCTGATTTATTTATTCGTCAGAAATAGTTATATTCAAGAATAACAAATTAAAATGTAAATGTCATCCAGAGAATGAAGAAATCTTTAATCACCTTCCAGCTGTCACCAATGGTCGTTTCATTAATTTCGACGCTTTGCTCTAAAAGTCTAAAACGAAAAGAACAATCATTTGTCGATTTGTAAATTGTCGTTTTGTTAAATTGGCTCTAAGCGAGTTATGTCGTTGACCGTACTTACCTACATTTCGGTTTTATTGATTGTTTGTGTATCGTTTTCGTGGTATGTTAGTTTATTCATGTGATCGTTTTCCTTCTGTCAACATAATGACTACTAACCTGCATGTTTTAATTGGCTTGTCCGTAAAACTGATGTCAATTTACTTAAATTGGTGCTTTGATCGGTTAAATAATATGACCAATAACCATATCACCATACTAGCAATGACATCGCCAGCATTTTCAAAAACGATATGCATGTTTCCGAATACAGTATTTTTTCAAGAATCTCGGAAAAACCAAACTAGATCTCATGTTACAACCTTATGAACTTCTACTTTGAATTAAAGACTATTGATCGAAAAGCACATTGGTACTGTTCATGAATGTCAATAGATTTAAATAAATCCATACTAGTATTATAAAGAGAGAGGCTGAATTTTGTGAGTTTGTCTTGGGTAATCTTCGCAACCACTGGATGTAGTTGAATAATTATTTTACCATTTGAAAGGTACACTAAACCCGATGTTTATAGGCCCTATGGATATATATTTTGCGTATATTGTGCAAATTACCTATAGTTATGACGATATACGTCAACGAAGTCTTTTCAGAGTGTACGCTGCGTAAACGGTAAAAGATACATAAAATTGTTCCTCTCAAAAAGTTCTATAAAATAGTCCGTGACAGCATACATATATTTATCTCATATGCATAACTCATGGCAGCCCAAGGCAGAGGTGAGGTGAGGCACCGCATGGGCGTACTCAGAATTATTTTCTGTTTTTAAAATTTAATTTTTGATCAGAGGTTCTGGGTATACATTTTGGAGAGGGGGGGGGGGGTTAATGTGGTCAATTGACTCAACACCGGCTTACGTACACCCATAATTTTAGAATGGAGAAGCGGACAGGTGTTCATCCCATGGGGTATTCGGCCCCCCTTTGTTGCTTTATATGTTGAGGGAAATCTTTGAAACTACAGGGTCGTATCTAATCTAAACTAATAGAACCCGACATATTCCCAGTCCAATGTCTGCTAATTAAATTTGATTAAAACTCAGAATTGATAAAAATGAGTTCTTTTTAGTCGTACATATTAGGAAAAAAGGTGTAAGGAAATAATCTCTTTTTTGGTGCTGGATAACAAAATGACTGGATCTAAAAAATAACATACGAGTAAAAATAGAAGCGAAGCGAGGGCGGGTTGCTAGTAGGAGATAAATTAGTAGTATATCATACTCGTTATAGTCTTAAAAATACAAATGCAC
This sequence comes from Herminia tarsipennalis, assembly GCA_945859575.2. Classification (NCBI taxonomy): domain Eukaryota; kingdom Metazoa; phylum Arthropoda; class Insecta; order Lepidoptera; family Erebidae; genus Herminia; species Herminia tarsipennalis. The sequence continues at coordinate 18,099,840 of OX243846.2, read as the reverse complement.
ATAACTTGGAAATGGTTTCATTAATTTTTAGTGCCTAGCAATACTTTTAAGTAAATAAAATGTTGGTTAAGGGAATTTCACGCCGCTGTCAAGATAATAAACACCGGTCGTAAAAAGTAACATGGAGCACGCGACCACCATATTTACAGATCTGAATAAAAATTCTTTCGCGGAAGTTTTTGGCTGTAGATTCAAAACAGCGCGTTTGATAGAATGTGTAACATTCTTGAAACTTCTGATATTACCAGTAAAATAAGTTTACTACGGAAAGAAAATGAACCACTTATTGGCTTGGAGAAGATACCGAGGCAATAATGTGTCGTATAAAATCTAATGTTCCTACAGATTGGACCACCAGAATTGCCGAAAAAGAAAGAACATAAGTATCTCTCAACACGTTCCCGACCGTCATAGCTGAGCTGAGAATCTTAAGGAGATAATACAAGAATGAAACCATGCAACATCGAACGTTGACGTAGAAAGGAATTTCATAAACGTAACTGAGTTCATGCCAAGTCTGATATCATTATCAGGGAGGGTTGAACTTTAGTACTAATGACATGCATCACCACAATCATAATATTGTAAAGACCTGAAAGCAACGTTTGCAAAGGGAAAAATGTCTCACCAAATGTCGCTACAATTTTGCGCGGAAATCGAGGCCAGCCCTGGCCATCTGTAGTGGTTTTAACTGAAACCACCATTCACTCCCACGCTCAGTCAGTCAGTATAACGCTGAACAGATTTAACGACGCACAGGTGTGAAACTAATACATAAACGTCGTTGTAAAATTTATATGGTATTTTCTAATTTACGGTTGTTCCTGGACAAATACGTAGGTACACAGTATCTACACCAGAAAGATGGAAATAGCCAACAATTAGAAGACCCGCCCTATGGAAAGATTTGCCGACTGTTCAAGCTGTGGAATACGATTCTACCTAATAAAAGTTATCCACAGAAATACCCAGTTGTATCCATGCAAACAACGCCAACATTTTTTTCTCAATATCAGTAGGATAACAATATTAAATGCGTGGGGAGTCTCAAAGCTTAGGCGGCCGATGTTATTAGATATACGGGAAGGTCATATTATGTAGATGCGATTAGAGAGCGGTTACATACAATGCTGAACAAAGAGATACTTATTATGTGACTGATAATAAACAGGGAAACAACTAGGTGATGTGTTTCAGTTCAAAGGCGTTTGGATATTGATCTGCTATTGCGTTGATAATAGAACTAACAACTATTTAGATAGGTTCGCCGTGTTTGGATGTCTTTCTGTAAGAAAATTTGATTTATCAGAACTTATTTAGCGCAATGTGACCACAGACTTCAAAATAAGTCCATCATTTCCATCTTTTTCTCGAAAGACAAAATCATCCACAATGAAGAAATACAATTGAGTTTCGCTAATATGTTTCATGTTTAGGGGACTTGGTCTAGACTCGGCCTAGATTGACAATGTCTCCAGTTCGATTCCTAAGTCTGAACATCATATTTTTCCTTCGAATGCTATTATTATGTAAATAATGTCTATTCCAAGGCTCTTCCTATCCAACTTACTGCTACAAACTAATAGCATGCAAGAATAAATTTTAGTTGGCATATAATTAAAAGTCTGTGAGAGAGAATAACTTTTCAATATTTGCAGTTTATTAGATTCTCGGAGCGCATCTTATAAAGTGCCTCGTCTTGATAGTTGAGAACTTACTGAACCTAATTATAAAGAAACTAGCTACCTATTTCAACACAAAGTTGTCAAGAAATATTATGTTCCGTAAGAAACTATATCGATATAAAAGTTAGGTACAACGTACCTTTCCTCAATTTCCTTTGACATTTGATCTTACTTAACTTGTGATCTATCTTCCTGTCAAATTTGTGTCCAGGCTATAAGCTATCGTATCTACACTGAAATTACATTAATTCGGCCCGTATAATCTTGTTACGTGGTTAGTGATTGTGTGTTAGAGAGGCGGAACTGTATAGAACTAGCAACCAATCCTCGCTTCGCTTCGGATTATTTTTAGGGTTCCGTAGCCAAAATGGCAAAAACGGAACCCTTATAATTTCGTCATGTCCGTCTGTGTCTGTCTGTCTGTGTGTGGCGAATCATTCGACAGGTCTTTCAAAAAAACTAGAGTTTCTAATATACTTTTTTGATTGAGTGAATAATTTTTGAAATAATCTCTCCGAAAGTTGCATAAATTGTTAACTTTTGAACCGTGTGATCAAAAAATATGAAAAAAAAAAATCACAAAGGTAGCGCTTAATGAATACCTTAAACTAAAATTATTTCGGTTATATTGTCATTGAGTTATTACCGAAAAACTGCGTTTCTCAACAAAAGGGCGTAAGTGCCATGAACATACGCTCTTATGCTGATGCAATTATTCAAGGTTGCGGAACCCTACACTGTTTTTTTATAAAAATTACACAGTCACTGGACGCGGAATACGTCGCATTCTATAATATTAGTTAGATACGACCCTGTAGTTTAAAAAAAAATCAAGGTATATTAGATACTATTAGCTGACCGGCGGCAACTTCATCTGCGTAAATTTTCCCGTTTTTGAAACATTTTATATTGCTGCTCTGTTCCTATTGGTCGTATCGTGATGTTATATAGCCTATAGTCTTCCTCGATAGATGGGGTAACCAACAGTAAAATATTTTTTCAATTTGGACCAGTAGTTCCTGAGATTGTCGCGTTCAAACAAACAAACAAACTCTTCACCTTTATAATATTTGTATAGATTTATCAAGAAACAAACACACATATATTATGATATATTCGAAGTCCCCGAGGGATGAAGGGGTGTTCATCCCTCGCAGACTTTTATGTGAATATTATATACGAGTATGTACTAGCTGTTCCGTGCAACTTCGTATGCGTACATTTTCCCCGATTTTGCAACATTTTTCATTACTGCTCCGCTCCTATTGATCGTAGCGTGATGTTATATAGCCTATAGCTTTCAGCTAGCTAACAGAAAAAGATTTTTCAATTCGGACTAGTAGTTTCTGAGATTGCCGCGTTCAAACAAACAAATAAACTCTTCAGCTTTATAATATTGGTATAGATATAGATAGTATAGATATACATGTTGAGGGTGGACAACCCTTATCACTTAGGGGTATGAAAAATAGATAGTAGCCGATTCTCAGACCTACCGAATATGCATATAAAAGTTCATAAAAATCGGTCAAGCCGTTTCGGAGGAGTATGGTAACTAACATTGTGACACGAGAATGTTATGTATAAGATTTGTTTCTTTACCCATTCCTAAAATGTGAGTATAAGTAAGCCGGTGTTGAGTCAATTGATCCCCCCCCCCCCTCTCCGAAGTCTATACAGTATCCATAAACCATGGTCAAAAATTAAATTTTTGAAAATAGAAAAATGATTCCGAGAACGCCCATGCGGTGCCTCACCTCACCTCTCCGCCCGACAGACTGGCGTAATTGATGAGTTTTTATTTTGCTATAACTCTTAGGATATTCATTTAAATGAAATGACGAATACCTAATATTCAAAATTAAATACTTATAGCAATAAATTTATTTAATTAGACTTAAATTAAAACCATAACAAGTTAAAACACCTTTCAAAATACATACATGTATTTTTTATCAAAATTTTCTATATATATATTAAGAATCACTTAAAGTAACTATTTTAATCTAGAAAATTTTGATATATATATATATATATATATATTTATGCTGTCGGGGACTTATTTATAGATCTTTTTACAATTTAGCCATTCATTGTTTTTGTATATCTTTTACCGTTCACGCAGCGTACCTACACTCTGAAAGCTGCCAAAACGCACAATTTATGCTGACTTAGTTGACGTATATCGTCATAACTATCTATATATATATAAAAATGTTATGTTGGTTTGTGTACGCTTCAAAAACTCAAAAAGTTCTGCACCGATTGAGCTGAAATTTTAGCATGATACTAGCTGTCCCGCGCAACTTCGTATGCGTAAATTTTCCCCGTTTTTGAAACATTTCTCGTCGCTACTCCGCTCCTATTAGTCGTAGCTCGATGTTATAGCCTATAGCCTTCCTCGATAAATGGGCTATCCATCAAAAGAAGAATTTTTAAAATCGGACCAGTAGTTCCTGAGATTAGCGCGTTTAAACAAACAAACAAACTCTTCCGCTTTATAATATTAGTATAGATATAATCCGCATCAAGGATTGTTTTTATATCCACAAGTATTGCAAAATGTGCCACAGCGAAGCGTGGCAGGGTACAGCTACCGGGAAAAGTGTATCTTTCAAATGGTAAAATAATTATTTAAAGACATGCAGTGGTTGCGAAGATTTTCTAAGACATAAACAATCTCACAAAATTCGGCCTGTCTCTTTATAATATTAGTATGGAAGTATGGATTTGTAACATAAAGGTATACTTAATGCAAATTCCACAGCATTTGTCTGACAATAAATAGCAAAGAGGGTAGAAACCCGATGGGCTTAATAAAATACATGAGTTGTAAAAATGGCGGCAGACTAACCTGTCGTTAATTTTACAGCTCCACTTTTATCATGTAAAAATACTTTTGTACATGCAGATATAGTGTGTTTTTGCATTAGACCCCAGGCTCATTTCTGCCAATAGAAATTAGCCTTTAAATCTAGCCTAGATTTAGATGAAAAAATTACACTCGGTTTCTAAACTGTGATCTACATCTTTCAATAATCCAATTACATATTGATACAATTATTCTATTCTCGTACTTGGAGACGTAACGACCTAAGTCCCGAAGCTAAAATTACACTTTATTATACGCCCTACCTACGTATCCGATCCCTAAATAGGTGACAGCTGTCGACCTGTCTAGATTCGCAATGTTATTAGACTGTATCTAACGTCTTGGCCCTGTTATCAATGCTGAAGCCGGTAAATATTGCCAATTTCTCTACTACATTGTATTTCGGTTAGGAATTGTTCGGGGCTACTGTATGGATTTTTTATTGGGTAGGCAACATATATGTTTGCCACTTTCCTCTTATAAACTTTTTACGTCAAAAGTAAACTCTTGTACTTTTGAAGAAGGTAGGACGTGTTTTTATAAGATGTGTATTGTTACGTAATCTTTTACAAATATCAATATGTTATTTCATTGCCAATAAACTTCGATCAGAAATAGACTTTTCGGACATTGTTGTCGAAACCAAAAATTATATAAGTTATGGCATCCACCAGTATCAATCTGTTTATTTAGCTATAACTTTCCGTAATCATCTGTAATTATGAAAAACTGAAGAAAGGGGATGTTTATAACATGTGTGATAAAAATGATGATAGAAATACATACGTTATGTTACTTTAATGCCAACGGACAACTAGGTCGTACGAATCGAAATAACCTTTACTCTTTAGCGGAGATAAGTCAACGTTTGATTAGTCACGCATGCTCATCTGCTCTCTGATACTGGAAAAGCCAGTGCAATCAACCTTTGTATGTAATGTTTAATTTTTTTGTTGTTAGGTGGAGAATGTCGCAAACGTTTGTACGCACGCGCTCTGTGTTGCGCCTGCGTCGCTGGGCGCTCGGGAGTTGCTCACGCGCAGCCTCAACGCGCCGCAAGCCATCGCCGCCGTCGTCTACGGGCTAGCCCTTTGCCTCCTCTTTGCTGTCTCGACGACCTTTCATTCAGTGTGTTGTTGCAGATCTGATACGTAAGTAATTCCTATTATAACTTGCCTTTGTAACATGTTAATGCGAAATTTTAAGATAAGGACATTTACGTTTATCTAACATAGTTTTTTTTTGACTAGATTCACTTATTATGAATTGTTTTATTTTAAGAAAGAGGTACAAAGATATCCTGTTATTTCAACAATACATTCCAAATATAATTTGAAATAAATACTTAAGATTCGAAGGAAATAGATTGAATAAACTTACTCCAATAGGTCTGTTAGGGCTCATAGTGGGCCAATTAAGGACATGTCCTGATGAAAATCCCAAGACAATTTACGATCAATAACCACGGTCGAACGGCAGACTCGAAACTTCTAAACAAAATTCAATAACGTCTTAAAAGTGACCTGAAGTTGACAATTTCATCCAAAGTTAGGTCGTTGCGCCAAAACCACCATATGGTTTTATATTCTGTTGGCAACAACTTGGCCCCGATACATATCTCTACAATGTGGCCCACCCTCTATCGCCTTCATCTATTACGCTCCTAATGTACGACTGACCTCGATTATAGGCTATCCAAAATGTATTCTTCTCAGTTAGTTTATACACGCGATTTGGAGGTTTATACAAAAAACAACTGACCAAACCAAAGCCTTCGAGCATGTAAGAGCAGGCGTACAGTACGAACAACGTAACTTGACCGGATTGAAGTTAGGTCTTTAACACTTTCGCGCATGTCATAGAGATGCGACCATAAAATTACTTACGAAAACGACTAAATATGTTTAATCGATTAAAAATACTAACAACATTTTAATTCAACAATATAAAAACACGATTTTAAAAGTTTAAATTTAGAACAGTTACAGTAAATACTAAAGAAACTTTGAAAAACAACTTCTTTACAAAAATAATTACAAAAAACATGAGTTAGTAATACTAATTATGACAATGTAATGCGTAATCGCATCTCTAATTCTCTTGGTTTAGTTACCGCCCCCGCCCCCGCTTCCTGTCACCCTGTTCCTGTCAAAAAATGCATCTGCGCAACCACTTGTCGCCTACTTCAGTCCGGCCTAGTTACGTTGATCCAACTGTAAACAACTAATCACTTCTTACTATGTATGTAGTCTACATACTCTCCAACTTCTCAGTCTTTGTACGAAGAGATGTTATTATTATTATTATTAAAAAAAAGACGACTCCCGCAGTAGGGTACAAGCCCTGTGTCGCGGGGGACTTTACAAACATACAAGTCACGGACACAAAGTACACCCAGACTCGGGACAACAATTTGTGGATCACACAAAGTGGTGTCCCGTGTGGGAATCGAACCCACGACCTCTTGCGTAGCAGTCGGACACACTCCCACCGCGCCACAGTGTCAATTATGTGAACTAATTTTAACGAAAAAAGGAATAACGTTGACCTTTCCATTTTCTCTAATAAACATTCTGGAATACACAACATGTCCCCAACTGTGTGAGATAAGAGTCAATCAACATTTCGAACTAAATTGTCATCGGCTTTATTTCAAAGAGTAGATGTTAGATAAAATTGGTTATAGTATTGATCAGTGGTATCAGAGTAATTGTATCGGATATGTCGGTATTGGCAGAGAATATAGGAACGTCAATTGAATGGACTAATTCATTTATGGGCGAAATTAATCGATGTAGGCGCGACCGTTTGCGGCCGTGGCATGGATGAAAAATCTCAATGTAGAAACAAAAGGGTGTAGAAGGTGCAGAACATCATATCACCATGTCATCTTAGCTTGGGTGGATTCAGAGTTTCATTCTGGAGGGGCAAGAGAGCTAAATGACAGTGCAGTGAATTTCGTTTCACCCGACACCCAGTCCATTGTGAGTAGCACGCATGACGAGCGGTGGTTGCCTAAAAAAAATAACGTTCTAGACCCCCCCCCCCACGTTTTTTTTTTACTTTACTTTTCACAAGAGTCAAATAAGCAAGAAATTCGGTACAAAAGACGACGAGGTCACGTGCCCCACCCCCCCTTTATCCACCTATGCAGCTTAGGATTGAACCTCGGGAAGCGAGATTTATCTATTTATTTATACATCGGAAAACCAACAGGTAAAATGGTCTTCCATCAACTTGATATTTGTATTACAAATTACCTCTGATTGTGGTTGTAAGTATCTATATCTTGATTTACATATATTGGAAGCGCTTACTGAAAGCATTAATTCAAATCCAGTCTTAATAACAATAGAATATGTCAATTTGAAAAATTACGCAGACAAGAACCAATTCCTTAATACATGTTTCTGCACGAGCTATCATCAGACTTAAAACAGTTTGATATCAATTTTATTAATAAATCCTACATGAAAACAATACCAAAGCGATCATTACCCAGTACATAATATAATACGAAAGCTCTGGAACAAATCTGTGCTTCGTACAGTGGAGTAACAACAATTAGAGCAAGGTCAAATTGGAATGCAAACTATTTTCACTGTGTTCACGACTCCAATTCCCTGGTAGGTAATCTAAACTGTGGTATTTATACAAGAATGTTCTGAGCTACGGACCTCTGAAGAATTAAGCTAATTAGACAGGAGGCGCTACATTTGAGTACATATAGGTTGTTAGATTGAATGTCTTTCTATAGCAGGTACAACTTAACACTGTTTTAATTTTAAATCCAATTTGCGTTTAAGAAATAAGCATCTAGAGGAATTTTCAAGATATCTTCTTCCAACTTATCAGGAATTCAAGACGATTGAACGTGAAAAAATCTGAGGCTCAAGAATTGTATTATTATTCCAACATTTAGAACTGTTATTTCAAAAACTGATTCTTGTAAGAAATTGAATCTTTTTCTTAAAAATGATGTCTAGAAATAAAGCCTTCTTCGAAGAATCACGAAAAGATATAAATTTTATTTTACCGACGCTGAAGTGCCAGTCTATTTTCAGTATACTAATTTTTTACTTTAGATCTCAAATCGATTCTTTTTAATTTGTATCTCTTCTTACTTTTGATCTGGAATCGAGTCTTTATAATGTGTACAATTTGCAGCCAATTATCGGTGCAATTACTAAAACGAAACGACTTAATTATAGCATAAGTAGCTATTGAAGAAGCTGTACATGTTTATTTTTGTTCTCACCACGTGAATTTACATTCATTGCACTGAATGTAAACAGGAATTAAAATTAGAACTTGTTTATTAATCTGAGAAACGTAACCAGCGAACGTAGAGCTGGTTTCGTAGAATAACGTTGCCGTTGTAATCGGCTGTTATATTCTTTGGAATTATCATCGGTGATCTACCGACCGATGGGTCAGGACAGTAACCAAAACACGTGTCTATTTTCTAAAAACTTAAAAGACTACTAAAAACATTACTATTCCTTTTGGCTTCGTCGTTGTCGGGTAAAAAATATACTCTAGGTACTTTTTGTCGCTGAGGTACATACCTCGCTTACGATTCGATCATCGCCAGACAGTTTTTTCTGTTGGTTATTACAATAATTTGTTGTGATGACTAGCAGTTCCTCGTGACTCTTCTTTTACCGAAACCTACGTATACAAACGTGCAAAAAACAGTTTTTAAGACCAGCAGGTTTCAAGTTTGCGTATTTAGTCAATGAGTACAATTATATTACACTAGCTGTCCCGCGCAACTTCGTCTGCGTAAATTTTCCCCGTTTTTGCAACATTTCTCATTGCTGCTCTGCTCCTATTGGTCGTAGCGTGATGTTATATAGTCTATAGACATATAAAAATTTAAAAATGTAAAGGTATCTACATGAAAATATGGTTTCTAGTCTGCCGTAAACCTTCAGTATCGCCTGCAGTTATTTTTAGGATTCTTGCAATAAGGAGTATCTTATTGCTTTTTACGGTTCACGGCTTCCAGGCTGCTACAGAGAACCACTTGACGGAAAAATCAATAACACTGGCTGACCTGGCAATAAAACCCGTTACCTCATGATATACACGGTTAGCTGTTCTGTTCTAATGTTATCTACTTAGATTTTTACGTACCTACTTACATTTCTAGCTAGACTTTATTTTAGACATAAACTGCTTCCTTCTACTAATATAAATACAAATTACGTTCGGACCATTGAACAAATTATTGAATTTAGTACACAGATAATATATTCTTATTTTTGGGATAACTCACACAGCGCTTGGAAACGAGACAACTGATAAACATAGTTACATATTTTTAAATACATACATATTATAGACTAGCTGTCCCTCGCAACTTCGTCGGCGTTTATTTTTTTCTAATTTTTGCAACATTTCTCATAGCTGCACCGCTCTTATTGGTCGTAGCGTGATGTTATATAGCCTATAGCCTTCCTCGATAAATGGGCTACCCAACAGAAAAATATTTTTTCAAATCGGACCAGTAGTTCCTGAGATTACCGCGTACAAACAAACAAACTCTTCAGCTTTATAATATTAGTATAGATTACCAGTAGTGCCAGAAAGGCATGAATGGAGCCATGAGACAAAATTATAATGACAGTAGGACTAATAAGCCAGTCGATATTGATTTGAAATATTCGCGGTAAAAGACCCAAAATGCATAAAAAACTTAAGATTTTTTATCCCATACAATAAGGTTTAATAAAAGCGATTAATAAATTTCACCGGAGCCGAAAACGATTCAAAGGTTAAATGAAAGTAGTTTGAAATAGTAAACAGCCCATATTTACCAGTTATGAAACCATTAGCTGTGCCGTGTAGTTTACCCGGGTATTGTTTTATTATCCCATTTCATACACACGGTTGTATTCGAATGTAATGTCGCTAGATTTATTGAGTTACTGCTCCGCTCTTACGGGTCTACTATAACCAAGCTGAATAATTAGTCTATCAAAAATTAAATGAAGTTTCGACGGGTAGTTTCTATGACTAGAGTGTGTTCAAACATGCAAAGTATTCAGGCTTTATAGTGTTAGTACCAGGGATGTTACGGAGCTTCGACTCCGACTCCGAATGGAAGGGGTTTATGATTGATTTACACCTCCGACTACGACTTCGGCTCCGATACTTTTAAATCGGATGTTTTAATCGGAGGTACCTAACTAACGTGCGGCCGCGTAGGTAAGTATTATGGAAAAATTGTAACAGATTCTCTACGATCGCGGGTTCGAGTCCCGCCCTAGCGAATTTACTACATTTAATATGAATAACACTACTACATAATTTTTTTTACCCGACTGTAAAGAAGGGTTATGTTTTTCGCGCGTATCTTGTACGTATGTATGTAATATTCTTTATTACCTGATAGTTCACAATCCACTGAACGGATTTATATAATTAAGACGTCATTAGATTCGTCTTGATTGCCCAAGTTTTCTTAGATATGTGACGTTTGAAAAAAACAAACATGGCGGCTGTGAGATGTCAAAATAAGGAGGTGTGAAAAAAAAGTTGTTTTGAGAATTGCAATATGGGTATCAAATTAAAGGGCTTATCTTAAGCATTTAAAAAAGGTATAACACGATTATGACTGTAATACTAAAAAAGTTACTTAGCAACCATTCTTTTTTCTTCAATACTTGACAATAGCTGAGATAAAAGTTAGTTGTTACATCGGTTACATAATACACCACTAAAAAGTATTAAATAAAAGAAGGCATTAATGAATCTCGATGAACTTAGTAAAGTGCCTCCGACTGCATGAAATTATATAATTATGTAGGGGATCTTGTTTCCATATTTTTTGTGCAGGCGGGTTTTTTATTTTTATAATTATTTTTTTATTTTATCTTATTATCTTAAGACTTATATCAACATATTTGTTTTCGCAAATTACCTCCGACTCCGACTTCGGTTCCGATAAAGCCACCTCCGTAACATCCCTAGTTAGTACTTACATAATGTACTTATAGTACTTATATAATTATATGGTTAGATTATATATACGAGTACCTAACAATCAAACCATGTAATTACAGTTCTAATGCTAACGGTCATAAATTAGTCAGCAACGGACAAAACTTCAAGAACATAAGTAAGACGCTAGGCTTTACAAAGTAATCAATATCAATTTTATATTCCGTTTCGGAACAATTTTAGTGACACGAAGTTTGGTAACTGATTGAACTTTTGACCTCTTCTGTCCGAACCACTTCCTCACGGTAATTTATGGCAACTGGAAATAAATAGGACCGATGATAGAGAAAGTAATGGAAGTGAAAGAGATAGTTATATTTTAGTGATTCCTGTTCAAATGTTTTCAAGATCTATTTGAACATTTTCTTCTATTTGTAGTAAAACTTTTCTGGGATATATATTTTTAGGAACACTAATATATGAAGACGGAATGGCTACCTGAACGTCTGCCCAAGTCCTAAAATAATCTTGGTAGAATTAGTAGCCATCCCTCAGGTACCGTTACGTAGAATGGCATGCCAGAAGGCCATTTTTTAGCATTAGCGAAGAAGCTACCTTGGGAATACTGAAATGTTTTTGTAATACAGACTTAAGTACCGAGAGTGTACCTACTTTTCAGATAAATTGGTGCTTAAATCTGTTGATAGTAAATCTAGAGTGTTCATGGGCTTTTAACGAAGATCTTTTATGTCGTTTTATACCTATATGCCTAGATATATTAATATATAGTATACAACTCACACAACGCTATCTGATCCCAAACTAAGCAGAGCTTGTACTATGAAAACCAGACAACTGATAAACATAGTTATATATTTCTAAATATTATACTAAATAACACGATGGTTTATTCTGTGTCTGTGTCTGGAACACAGAATAAACCATCGTGCTCATCACACAAAGTTTTATCCTAGATGGGAATCGAACCCACGACTCTACTACTCTTGCGCAGCAGTCGGATACACTCCCACAGCGCCACAGAGCATGTCAATGTTCTATTATGGCATTTAGTAAAAGAAACAATCGTATAAGGATACTAGTAGGCTCGGACCTCCGACTATATAACATAAGTGAAATTTTAAGATAATATGAGTTAAATCTATTCTTATTTGTAAAAGGTTCATGTGTCAGACGACCTTAGAATGACAAGGGATCATCCACTTTTCTCCCCCTAATGCCAATCACTCCCACTGACGTCTAAACCCCCTGTCCTTTTAACAAACCATTAATTTACCTATGTTACTAAAGCCCTCGGGAATCGTCACGCGCGTTAGCGTTAACCATTCTATAAAGTTTTATAATCTTAATATATAAAATTCTCGTGTCAGTTTTCGTTGCCATACTCTTCCGAAACGGCTTGACCGATTTGATGAAATTTTGTGTGCATATTGGGTAGGTCTGAGAATCGGACAACATCTATTTTTCATCCCCCTAAGAGTTTGTTTGTTTTTTTGAACGCGATAATGTCAGGTACTACTGGGCCGCATTAAAAAAATATTTTATTGTTGGATAGCCCATTTATCGAGGAAGGCTATAGGTTATAACATCACGCTACGACCAATAGGAGCGGAGCAGCAATGAAAAATGTTGTAAAAAAAAAAAGGGAAAATTTACGCAGACGAAGTTGCGCGGGTCAGCTAGTTAAAGTATAAAAAGCGAGCCAATGCATATCGGGCCACGCACAATGTAGTGTTCCATAATCCCCCATCCGAATGCGGCTCAAGAAGTGGGTTTTCTAACAACTTTATATAAGTATTTTTCAATAGAATCTGTGCGAAAATTTTGTTTCTTCTTACTTGGTCTGCTGTTAAGCCTACTCAGCTGTGATCGTTTTCCTTTAAATGTCACTATAACTAATAACTATATTAAATATCTACCGTTATTTTTTTCACATACCCAAAATCAACCAATCAGCTGGCAGGGGGGGGGGGGACACTTGACTCAAGCAAAAATTTGCACTTTAACGCTTAATATTTCATCATAAACGTATCCCTAAATCAAAAAATGGTCTCTATAACCCCTAAGTGTTTTTAAAAGACTTATCTGAATGATCCCCCCAAATGATGGGGTAGGTGGGAAAAAGAATCACATCCCTACTTTACATAAATAAATATTTTATTTATTCTTTCACATTGTCGTCAAAAGTAATATTATAGCCTTCTAGCACTAACAGTCTCTGAGCTAAGTTGCGGACGGACGGACGGACATAGCGAAACTATGAGGGTCCCGTTTTGCCATTTTTGCTACGAAACCTTAAAAATGCTATAAATATATATGAGAGTTTACCTCCTTTTTTGTTACATTATACAGTAATATAAACTCTCATAAACCAATACTTCTATCAAGACTAGACTCCATCACGTAGAATTTACTCGAAACCCTTCCAATTTCTTCAGCCTCAGTCAATTACCTAATACGAACAACAAGTTACTATACTCCCAAGTACGTGTTGCAATTATTTGAAATGCTTGCCAATTCACACGCCTTTGAAATTGTTTCAGAAAATTATTTAGTAGCTCCCCGCTCCTTTATTGCTTACAAAGTGGATTCGTTATTGAATTCTTAGAAGAGAATTCTTGATTTCTGCGAGGAAATCTTAGCAGCTCGGTTTTACATTTCTTTATAAGACAAAGGCGTTCTACATTCGTTATCGTATTTTTAAAAAAAAGCTGATGTCGATTAGATGCGGCCTTTGTAGCTCCAGTGAGCGTGAGAAGCTAACAGAGCAAAAGAGTTGCAGCTGGCTCGGGGACATCTCAAAGAGACTCGGCGCAAAGCGTCATTTTAAACACTGTCACGTAATTTTCAAAGTTGCAAAGCTACAGCTTCAGTACAAATTGGTTTTGTAAAAGTCTAAACTCTTGCTAAAACTTTTGTCATGTGCTGATAATCTAGTTATATGATGTTGATATATAGCAGACGCATTGCTTCTTATTCATAGAGTACATAACTCGTGATTCTACTGGCAAAATGCCTCGGGTTACGTCACAAACATGGATGCGTAATTAAAATAATCCTGTTCACAGCACAGAGCTCTTTTAGCCCATGGTGCCTTTGCACAAAGTTCGCATTATTTTATTCTTCTTTCATTTCTCCTTCAAGATTTTTGCCTTCAGGCTATAGCCGTGAAACTTACGGAACGAACACAAAAACCGTCTGTACTATCATATTTGTAGATGGATACAGGCAATGCGAAGGCAAAACTAGGCTACTTAGTTCTATACAACTATGCTCTAGGCTTTTAAAACTTTTAAGTGAATTAGGTTGCGCAGATCGGTCTAGTGACCTTCTACTCTGTATGCTATTGTAAATTAAGTTACAACTTCTACACACCCTACTTATATAGTGAGGCTTTAATGCCCTGTATAAACTTTTCTTTTCCCTTCCTTTTAGTAGTCAACAGTTTCGTATCCAGCCAACTTTATCCTATCAGATCCCACTTAAAAGGTCGTCCTGCATAATAATAAAAAGAGAGACGTTCATGTATTATGAAAACAATATAAAATGCTTTCCAATCCAAACGATTCAATGATAAATGATAGAATAATACGGGTGAAATGATACTGTGTTAAAACATTGTTTTATTGACATTCGATATGAATGATTAATGAATGAATGATATGATTTTTTTATTAATAACAGGATATCCTCGTAAAGTGGTTTTTAAAATGAAATGAAAATGTACTCGTTTGATATATGATTTCAGAGGATGTTACAAAGGGTCAAATAAAGCTTGTTTGTTTATTTGGCCCTTTGATAACGAGGTGATAAAAATATCAGAAACGGATATTAATATTTTCGTTGATAGCTTTGGAGATGAAATTGGATCGTAACCCTAATAGATAAAATGTATCGTCCCTTGTTTTAAGAGCAGAACCTAAAACTTTATTGGACACTCATCATTTTAATTTGAAATACTTTGTATATATACCTATATTATTTTTTAAGACATTTAATTAAAAGTTACCTAAAACTGTACCTATTGAGTTAATGACAATCAAATCTTAGAAATCGATTTTAACCGACTTATTTATCGATTTGCACTAATTTGATAAAACCAAGCTGATAGAGTTTAGAAGAGGATAAAATATATCTTTAATGACTTCTATGAAAGGTTTAAATTTGTGTTCATTAAATTAATTTTGAACGATTCGACATGGTAACGAAATAGAACTAGGAGCTGATTTACTAGACCAATATTGTATTACCAAATATTAACAATAGTAGTACCTACGTATTGCAAAATCAAAATCCATATCATAAATTAAATTTTAGCGTTCAAATTATACCTATACGAAATTCAATAAACGGAATGTTATATTGTCGTAACATACACTGCTTCACAAAGGGTATGTTCTGTAGTAAAAATAGCAACATTACTTATGTAAGTAAGTCTAAGGCTTCGTGTTTGCGTATGGCAAGGTCGGCGTCAGGAAATTGTTCGTTATGAGACGATTAGGTTATTGAGAGAGATGCGTGCTGTAATTTTAGTGATCCATGTAGGTTTGTTGCTAAGACCATGTTCGGCAGGATGTGGGAAATGAGCACTGTTTAAGTAAGTGATGAAACGAATGGACTATCATTGTGTTATGTCTGATCCGGTTATTACATTGTAAAATGGCATTAATTAATACTACAAGGTAATTACACCAAGTAACTATAATTGACGGTAGAGATGTCTAGTCTCGTGTAATAATTATTTCAAGGCGGCGGAAGAAATTCTGCCTTGTCACAAAGTACTTATGCCACTTGTTAGTTATCAAGGAGGTTTCATGCTTGTAGGTACGCAATTGCATGTTATTTATTACTTAGGTATCTACCACCAGTTCGAGACAGATCAAAACTGCAATTAGTATGTGAGGTTGCCCCGTGTGGGGAAAACTAATATTGTACCTACTCGTCTTTCTTCGCGTAGCACCCGTGATACCGTAGTCTGCACAAGAACCCGTGGATGCATTTATTAATTTGAATCTCACTGACGTGTTTTGTTTTTTCACTAGTTTTTAACAAAATTCTTGTTTGTGCAAAATCTAGCGCTGTCTGATTTTTTCGAGAAATGCTTCGTATAAAATATCCAAGTTGCCTCCGTGATCAAATTTATTCGTGTTAAATCCTGCAGGGGTAAATATGGCCAATCTTATTTGGTATTCCAAAAAGCCAATCATACAAATCCGCACTCGACTACAGCCAACATTTTTCTGTAACCCTCGATATATCAGCGCTATCTTAGATAGCCACATAAAAAATGAGGTCAAAGTTGTGACTATCTTTACCCTTGGCTTTTGTCATAGGCGCAGAGATGAAGTTTTTTAAGATTAAAGGACTTTAATTATTTGTTGGCCCGCATGGGCGTTCCTGTAGTATTTAATTAATATTACGCGCTTCCACGCGCGTTATATTATGTATCAATAAGTAATTGATCGTTAGTGTGCAATAGTGCGAGTCTAGCGATCTTAGCCCATATACATTGTAGAAGTGGAGGTAAACATCATAGAAAGCGCGCTTGACGCATGGTACTCCTCATGGAAACGGAATCTCAGAACGCCTTCCGAACAAAGTTGTTCGAAGTGGTCTGAGAATCACATCCGTGAACGATGTCTAAGTACGTGTTCTGTACTCCTACATTTTATGTCTCGTCTCCTTCAACCGAAAGTATCTATACTAATATTATAAAGCTGAAAAGTTTGTTTCTTTGAACGCGATGATCTCAGGAAATACTGGTCCGAATTGAAAAAATATTTTACTGTTGGATAGCGCATTTATCGAGGAAGGCTATAAGGCTATTTAACGTCACGCTATGATCAATAGGGGCGGAGCAGTAATGAAAAATGTGTTCAAAAACGGGGAAAATTTACGCAGACGAAGTTGCACGGGTCGACTAATGTATGTATATTCTTATGCATTAAAGTAAATGCCTTTACCAACAAAATGCATATCGCGGCTAACGACAAAAACAATTTTAATTAATTAATATAGTACGTCAGATACCTACCTACCTGTTTAGATACGGGATCGTATACTGTGTGAATGAACACGACCGGATTAGGGTAGGTTGGTTACATAATCATTCGGCTATTGTTTCCTATTATATGTATACAAACCATTCACTGACTTGTGTAACGATAACTTCATTATGACTAAAACATGAAATCGAGTAGTGAACCTTGTTTAAATAATATCTACTAGCTGACCCGCGCAACATCGTCTCCGCCATTTGTTTTCGTTTTGGCAACATTTTTCATTGATGCTCAGGGGATCAATTCACGTATTTAAAGCATGGCAGATGCAGTTAAGTTTCGATTGAAACGGCCATTTTTGTATTCTGGTAACTTTGGGATCGATCTCAAATACGCTTGCGTCAAGTATGCGTATCGAGGACGCAATAAACGACATTATAGTACGGTGCGCAAGCATTTTTAAATCGATCCCAAAGTTACAAGAATACGAAAATGGCCGTTTTAATCGAAACTTAACTGCATCTGTACTGCTTTAAATACTTGAATTGGCCATCTGCTCGTATTAGTCGTAGCGTGATGTTATGTAGCCTTTCTCAATTAATAAGCTATCAAACACTAGAAGAATTTTTCAATTCGAACCCATACCTAGTTCTTGAGATTATCGCGTTCAACTAAATAAACAAATAAATAAACGAACAAAAAACATCTGCACCATATTAATATAGATTAAATCCCTGGTTAGGTAAACTTTAATGAGTAATCATGACCAGCTCATAATTTCTCCAAAGGCCTTTGGATGCCCTTGAAGCTTCAGTAATTATTACTAGACGATATTGAAACGTTCGAAGCGTGAGAGGGTTTTAATTAAGAACATTTCTTCAGGGGAATGTTTCAAAAGACTTTTCTTTTTTGCTGTTGGAGAAACCTCTTGTAGTGCATTTGAGTTATGTAGCTTTTGGAAATAATAATAATATAATATCTTGGGACAACTCACACAACGCTATATCTGATCCCAAACTAAGCAGAGCTTGTATTATAGAAACCTGACAACTGATAAACATACTTATATGTTACTAAATACATACATATTATAGATAAATTACACCCAGACACAGAATAAACCATTCAAATATTCCTGGGTGGAAACGAAACCACGACCTCTTGCGTAGCAGTCGAATACACTTCCACCGCGCCACAGAGCAGTCAATGTTCTATTATGGTATTTAGTAAAAGAAACAATCGTATATGCATACTAGTAGGTGGCTATCCATTTCAATGACAGATCCTGAACATTTCTCTTGCCGCAGTAGATTCAGTGGGAATTTATTTTTTGGTGACACTACTTTCACGACTAAAATGGTGTTATTAGAATACCTTGAAAAACAATTCTAATCTCGTGGAATACCCACGGGGTTGAATAGGTATGTTTTAAACAAGTAAAAAGGTTTAATTCACCCTGTTCTTATTATTTACTTAGTTTTACAACAAACTGTATACTCGTATTGCACGATTTATGACATTTATTAATTTCTTTTATTAATCGCTCAGGTCATAGACGCGACGGGACCAACTTAAATGGCCGTTATAACCGGGCCATAAATTAACGTACGAAAATTGCCTTCGTTACGTATGTAGTGTCCTAGTTTTTCTAACGAGCCTATAATTATAAAAAATAACTAGTTTATAATGTAAGAAGTATTTTAAAGTCAAATTAGTCGACATATATATGAGTTTATTCTATTTTAATCTTGAAGGCAACTTGTGGGAATTTATACACACTGTGCAGTCAATGTAACGCCCAAACCAAACTTTGAATATTTAGAAATAAGTTACTAGAAATAACAATGGACTTATATTTAATTGAAACAGCAGCATGACTGAATGTCCTTATCTTGAACGTAGCACTCATAACTGAGCTTTGGAATAATCAGCTTACTGTAATATTGTCTAAATCCCTAGGTACTAATTTAAAACAACTGAAAATGTATGAGCTAAAAGCAAACTAAATTTCACAGTAAAATGAAACACTTCCTGCACCGATGCGACCGGGCAATGATATACATATTCATCGCAAGCTCCTACTTCCCGTGGCTGACTGTCGGCACGCTTTCCTGCTGGATGCTCAGGGAACTCCGGTGGGTGATCTGGCTACTGGCAGTCCTCGGCATCACGTACCAGCAGATATTCCACGAGAGATACAAGATGTTGGAGCTGCTGCTGTATCTAGTCATGGGGCTGGGACCGGCGGCCATCATCGTCACCTCTAATGTATGTCCATTGCTTATTTGCATGTTTCTTTTTCTGCAGGATTATCTATACAGATATGAGTATAATCACTTGTCCTGACTGACTGACTGATTCATCAACGCAGAGCCTAAACCGCTGGGCTGCAAACCTGAAAATTTGGCAGTTGATGCCTTTTATGATGCAAGCATCCTAAGAACTAAGAATTTTTGGAAATTTATCCCCTAAGGCGTAAAATAGGGGTTGCAAGATTATATGAAATTCCGTCACTTTTGAAGTTATATCTATGAATATGGCTTTATGGTTTAAAATAAAGAAACACGTGTTTTAGCATTTTTGGAAAATCAAGCCTAAGGTGGTAAAATATGGGTTACAAATTTGGTAAACTCCGTCACCAGACTATGTAGGTAACATTTCGTATTTAGCTATTTGATTTAAGATAAAGAATACGTGTTTTAGCGTTTTTAGGAAAATCAACCCAAAAAAAGTTACCCTTTTTTTGGGTTGATTATATATGTATATAGATAGAGGTTGTAACTTCATATAAAACTCCGCCAGTTTGGAAGTTAGATCTGTAAAATTTTGTTATTTGTTTCTTTAGTTTAAAATAAAGTACGTTTCAGCGTTTTTAGAAAACCAATGCATAAGTGGGTACAGTTTTGTATGAAACTCCTTTAGTTTTGAAGTTAGAAAATTTGTATTTGACTTTGTAGCTGTAAATAAACAAACACGTGTTTCAGCGTTTTCATCGAAAGCGAAAATAAACCTTTAAGGCGTTTCAATTTAAACATTAAAATCAACTAACGCGATAGCTAGTTTTTAATAATTCTTGAGTAATAAAGTATATTATTTATGAGTATCTACATATGTACCTATGCATTTGTGGCATGGTAGACCTCTGATAAAGACTTTTTTTACTTAAGTAAAGCTGGTTGAGTCTAATTAGTTCTTAGTTATGTTTGATGGAAATCCCTTTAACTATTTTTAACATATCTATATGACTGGCTTACGGAACGGTTTCTGGGCATATACACTTTGAAAACTAAGACGTGTTCATGCTACAGTATAGAACAGACTTATGGCCCAAAGATGGTCCATATGGATGGATATCACTGCTAAACATATCCAAACATGTCTTTGATTCATAAGTTTCACTTCTACATTCCGGCGAGCGCTTTGAATGACCCAGCGCTGCTTTCATTTTTATCAAGTAGGTATGACATCGAGAGGCTTTAGTTTGAGTTTTCCGCCGATACTTGACCGTGAAATTTGTGTATCTTTGATCTTTTCTCAATTCGATCAACAGAATCATGATTCGATTTCAATACACGTGACATTTCCAAGTCCGATTGCGGTGCTGAAAATATATCCCACGTTATAAGAGCTTGTTTGTACGCTTCGTTGGATACACTTTGTTGCACTTCCATATTTGCTCGCGTGCTTGTTTGTGTTGTGACGAAATGTTACGATGTGTTTACGTGTACATTTAGGGTTGTCAGTTATTTTTGCGCCTAGTTTCTTTCATAACGTTAAGTGTTTTGGTGGTGTGTTGCACTAACCTAACCTTAATAAACAGGTTTTTGAAATCACTTTCAAAAATAGGAAATTCGCGTCGTACCGTATAAATTATCATTAAACAAATATTTCGTAAACAACTGACGATTCAGTTTCAGCCAAAAATACGGGAATCTGTTGAATAACAAGCGGCTCATATTTCCTAATTATATTTGAATAAATGAAATCCCGAGATGATAACATACAAATAGAATTCCTTCTGAATTATTTTTATATAACTGTATTATTATGGGAAAAGCCAATATAAACTCCCACAAACATTTCCAACGCCTACACGATGATATATAGTCTCTGCGATTAGCCAGATCACATACATACATCTATACTATTATAAAATTGCTCTGTCTGTACATTGAAGACTCTTAAAAAAAAAAATTACCTTGATTGACTATTTAAAGGTTTCTGAATCCCAAACCATGAATAGTTGTTTTTTTTTTATTTGATTGTTCGGGGTTGGCGCCAAAACTATTAAATAGATTCTATTCCAATTTTGGGAGCATAATCTCCTATGTCCGGATTAGGTTATAGGCTATATATCATCACGCTACTTTCCTTAGGATCTGAGCAATAGCGTATATTGCTAGTAAAATATATATGTACATACACAATTAAGATGCCAAAGGGGCATACGGTCCGCCTCGATTTAAGTGTTTAAAAAATACCTAGCGTAAGGCTGCCTGTCCATTGAAGCAGAGCGAGGCTGCGGAGCGGAGAAACGGAGAAATATTAACCAATAGGAATTGGACTGGAGCGGAGCAGAGATTTTATGCAATCCTATTGGTTTATATACGACTGCCTCAATGGCGCGGTGAGAGTGTGCCCGATTGCTATGCAAGAGGGGTTCGATTCCCACACGGACACCACTTTGTGTGATCCACAAATTGTTGTTTCAAGTCTGGATTTTCTTTGTGTCCCCACAACACAGGGCTTGTACCCTACTGCGGGAGTCGTAATTTATCTAAAAATATATATGTCTCTGTTTCTCCACTACGCTGCCTCGTTTCGCTTCAATGGTCTTTTATATAAAAACTAGCTGACCCACGCAACTTCATATGCGTCATTTTTCCCTGTTTTTGCAACAGTCTTCATTGCTGCTCCTCCGCTCCTTTTAGTCGTAGCGTGATGTTATATAGCCTTAGCCTATTCCTCAATTAATGGGCTATCCAACAGTAAAATTTGTTTTTTAATTCGAACCAGTAGTTCCTGAGATTATCGCGTTCAAACAAACAAACTATTCAGTAATATTAGTATAGATTAATGTCCTGACTCATTTTATTCACTCTTCATTGTCTGGCTTAAACCCTATAACTGAAATTTTACAGAGAGGTTTCGTTTATGATGTAGACAATGTATAAGGATTTCAGGAAAATCCGAGCTCTGCCCCCCAAGAGTGAAAAACCGCGAAAATGAACAATTTTAATATGAGTTTCACAGTTTTGCGCGCGCAACAATGCAATTCTAGCGTCATTCTATTCGATTAGCGTTTATGCCACTCATCTAAAGGCTCTGAAGAGTCACAAGGGTGGACATGTGCACTAAACACAGCCTCTGTTGTTGACTGCCTCTGTGGCGGGGTGGGAGTGTATCCGACCGCTACGCAAGAGGTCGTGGGTTCAATCCCCACCCAGGATAAAACTTGTGTGATGAGCACGATGGTTTATTCTGTGTCTGGGTGTTATTTATCTATAATATGTATGTATTTAGAAATATATAAGTATGTTTATCAGTTGTCTGGTTGCCATAGTACAAGCTCTGCTTAGTTTGGGATCAGATAGCGTTGTGTGAGTTGTCCCAAGATATTATTATTATTATTATAAACCTAGTAGGTAATTCTATATTGTTACCGTATGATCGACAACCCTAACTTCCTTCCTAGTCTTTTAGTTGATTGCAGTGACGCGTGATTGTGTAATAGAGTTTTATAGTAGGTTATAATATAGTTTAGTAGTAGTAGTCGCATAAACGAAGGTTATGTTTACGTACTTAAAGTAATACTGTAGAATGCTATTTATAGTTATAAGTAATAGTGCAATGTTATAGTTAAGTTATTATTTTAATAGTGTCGTAAATAGTTAGGTATTACCTCTTTCATGACTAGCTGACCCGCGCAACTTCGTCTACGTAAATTTTCCCTGTTTTTGGAACATTTTTCTTTGCTGCTCCGCTCCCATTGGTCGTAGCGTGATGTTTTATAGCCTATATCCTTCCTCGATAAATGGGCAATCGAACAGTAAAATCATTTTTCAATTCTTACCAGTAGTTCCTGAGATTATCGCATTCAAACAAACAAACAAACTCTTCAGCTTTATAATATTAGTAAATTAGTAAATCTATAATAAAGAGGAAAGATTTGTATGTAACTAATAAACTTAAAAACTACTGGACCGATTTCAAAAAATCTTTTACCGTTGGGAAGCTACACTATCCCCGGGTGAAATAGGTTATATCATACTTTTTATCCCTGTATTCCCACGGGAACGGCTTATGCGCGGCTGAAATCGTGAGGCACCCGCTAGTAGGTTTATAAAAATTAGCATGTTTCAAAAATGTCTTAAAAAATACAAAAAGTAATAAAAAAACATTGTGCAGTTTAAATATTGTTATTAAAGTACTTAGTGGTAAAACTAGCATATAAAGATTTGTTTGTAGGTATAACAATTACAATATTTAGTTTATTATCAGTCAATCTGTTTTCGGTCGGTTTGATTTGTAAATATAAAGCTAATGAATTACTTGTAACGTTCATTTCTAT
This sequence comes from Herminia tarsipennalis, assembly GCA_945859575.2. Taxonomy (NCBI): domain Eukaryota; kingdom Metazoa; phylum Arthropoda; class Insecta; order Lepidoptera; family Erebidae; genus Herminia; species Herminia tarsipennalis. The sequence goes on along the minus strand of OX243846.2, from coordinate 18,075,747 downwards.
GTAGTAATAACATCTTTATCAAATTGGCCATATATTTATAACACTGAATTAATTTGCTGTTACTATAACGTAGTTAACAATGGTGTTTGTAAAAACTTTTCTCGAAAGGCATCTAGTTCACAATGCACATACGGACGGCATATTCAACAAGATGACACCTATCTCCATTGTTTGCGGGCTCTATCTAAAGTGTACCTATGAATAACAGCTACGTCTCAAAAACACACTGATTCAGTCGCCTTTTATCTTATCTTTCTATCATAGGGAAAAGTGAAATAAAAAATAGGCTATTATTTTGATTGCGTAAGTCATTCTATCCTCTTTTAGAGAAAAGGGCCTTTTTATAGCAATGGACACGGAGTCTTGGGATGCCTTCTAAACAAAGTGGTCTGAAATTCCGTGTACCTGAACTATATGTCTCGAGCGAGGTATGTGTAAAGGATGCTTTCTGGACTGTCGATAATTTGTAGGAAATGTATGTCTCTGCAGTGGGAACGTTATTATACGTTATGCATTGCCATAAGGGGCTTCTAAACGGGTCATGTTTTATTGCAATTTGCACCACTAATATTGCAGTAAAATCGATCGCTCGGCGATCTTCCGGCCATACCGCGTGTTTGGCGATTTGGCCGGGACATTACAGCAAAATTTCATAGTCGTTGCAATGTTGTCGGTCACTGTATTGCAGAAAAATAATGCCCCTTCAGAAGCCTCTATATAGCAATGAAGAAATTCGTGATAGGGCACAGCGAAATTACTCGCTCAAATTGAACTGCCCGATTTTCGCTCCGCCTTAAAAAACAGTAACCGAGTCAACTGGTGGCCAAGTCTAATACGTAGGTAACTCAATAAGTTTTGAGTCAAGAAAAACTATAGGTACTTGTACCTATAGTTTAGTTAAAGTGCGTAACGTAAAAATGTATAGTAAATATTGTAATATCTTGATATTACAATATTTACTATACATTTTTACGTTACGCACTTTACTAAGTTCATCGAGATTCATTAATGCCTACGACTGCATGAAATTATATAATTATGTAGGGCATTTTGTTTCTATATTTTTTGTGCTGGCGGGTTTTTTTTTAAGAAATTATTTTTTAAATTACTAGCATTTCAAAACTCATCGAGTGACCTACGTACGCAATCGGACTTGGCCACCGAGGATTATTGACATACCTACTGTGTTACTGTGATGTTTATTTCGCATGCATTTTTTATTTTGACTATTCAACGGCAACCAAGACTTAAACAATTTTTTGGCACAAATGTTAAGATGAAAAATGTCAAATTATGTACTTAAATAGTCATCAACAAATACCATTTACAGTTAGTGTACCTACGTCCAAAATTCGTACGAAATGTCAGTTGCTATCAAGTAAGTAGGTATCACAAAAGGCCCGGTGTTGCTAGAGATCATAGGCTACAGAAACTAATTATGACTGCACTGACTGCATTGCATTTGTACTTAATTAGAAAACAAAAGTATACCGTGACCTTTCAAGTTTGAACTATGTTACTTATGAAAATTCATGAGTACCTAGTATAAATAGAATGTTTTAAAATTATATATACTACGGGTCTTAATCGCGTGAATAATTTAAGGTAAAATACCTTGTTTATTGCCCGCCGTTTCGACCGTATTGCAACGGCCGTGGTCACCGGTAGACTCAGTCTACCATCTGTCATACCATATCAACATTAATAGAATGTTTGTTTTATTTTATTATCTTTTGATCTGCACCATGGGAGTCTAAAGTGGATAATGCACTGTCAAGCCGGCAAACCAACGGTATAACTTGTCGTCTGGTCCTCAAAATCTTGTGGCGTAGGCAGTCTTAATTGACATCAAGGTAATTTTAAGTCAAGAATGTACTTACGAGCCAACCTCAAGCTTGATTTATAAGACCATCTCTTCTTCGGTCTTTTAGACCTTCCATTTTCGATCTAAAACCTTTGGCTAGCATGATCATAACCTTTTAAATTTCATTACGTGAGAAGACAAATCGCTAGTGATAAGATTAATATTGAATTTTCCCACTTCTGTACTTCTAGTATAGTATTTCTATCAGTACCGAATAAGGATGGTTGTTGTAAAATAAGGATGTCACTCCCCAGTCGCTTGCATGTGCATAAAGAAACGTTTTATATTAAAATGAGAACATTGATTGTGTCTCCCGTCTTCAATAGTAAATGTCAAATGAATGGAATGGTTCAGTTCCTTCGTTTGGAATCACTTGGGTATTGTAATCGCGAGAGGTCATGCAACTTATTCGATGTTGTACTCTATGTAGTATTCAATAGTTATGAATGCTTCGTAATCCTATTTATGCAAAGATTCCAATGATATTCATTAAATGGCGGTTTTTATAGTTACGACTTACGAGTCTAACAACGCAAAGTAAACCATTATTGTTTGAATATTTTATAAATATAATGCACTTGAGATAATGGCTTTTGTTTAAATTCTCTTAGTAGTTAGTATACCTAAATAAAACACTATTCTTCATTTATAAAAGGTTTTGATTGCCCTTCATTTATCCATACTAATATTATAAATGTGAAAGTAACTCTGTCTGTCTGTCTGTCTGTCTGTTACGCTTTCACGCTCAAACAGCTAAACCGATTTAGATGAAATTTGGTATGGAGATAGTTTGAGTCCCGGGGAAGGACATAGGATAGTTTTTATCGCGTTAACCGGACATCCACGCGGGCGGAGCCGCGGGCGAAAGCTAGTACTACATAAAATCATAATCATATAATATAACAAAACTTAAGAAGGGCAAACTTTTCTAATATGTATAGGCAAGTGCTCCAAAATAAAAATGAATACAGTCTCGTCATGTAAGAACATGGGGAATGCATCCTCCAATGGTGTTAAGTCGAAGACCTTTAGTCCGCGGCAGATTGATGGCCGTCGGGATATGAGTATAGACGGGAAAGACCAAAAGACCAGACCAGTTCCCATCGGATGCCTTTACTATTTTGAATCGAGCTTTTACCCGTGGTCCGCAGCGCTGCGCCCAATTATTGGTGGATTCACAGGGATTTTTTCCCCGTAGTCCCACCGCATTAAAACAAACCCAATCTTATTCTATTTTACGGTTCCAGCGGAGCTACGGGTCAAGTCTAGTAGACCCATTGCACTAGAGAAGTGGCTAAACATTTATAATTTACCAACCGAAATTGAGCCTCTTGTTAACGCTTAAGTACTAAAGATAAATTTAAAAAAATACCATGTCAACCTGTCTTGGGCTATGCAAAGTAACCACTCTGTGCCAAAATGTAGGTATACAGCTAAAGTAATATCATTATGTACCTTGGAGCGTGGCTCGTTACCAAAGTGCTCTTCAAAAATGAAAGCATATGATAGTGCTATTAATCAAAGTACCTTTATAGATCCTTTTATCGTATCAAAAATATAAGAATAGAGCGATAAGTGTATTGGAAATATGTAACCTAATGTCTATTCATCCAAACGTTTTCAAAAGAGGTGTTATCATTCATTGGGCAGTATCGGTAGTGTTCGTACCCTCATGCAAATACGTATTTGTAAACAAACATTGTAATAAATGGCAATTTAGGAAGAGCGGCCGTGTGTTTTTATTGCCTTGTTCTTTTCCCTAGTTTAACTATAGCGTTGAGAACTCGTCATAAAAGAAAATATAGAGTCATGCTAATTTTGTCAACAACTTAGCAGAAGTGGTACCTAGATTTGTTTCCAAATTGAATAAAGAAGTGCATACTTATTTTAAAAAAATTGACGCTTTATTTCTTTACTTGTCTGTTCCACGGAAAAAGTAAAAAAAACGAAACCTTTCTGAGTTTCTGTATTTATTCAGTGGTATGTTCTATAGCGTAGCTCCCACAGAGATAGTGTGAATAGGTTTTGTTTAGCCGATATTATAAGCTTTGCGGAATCTTATTCACAGAAACCAATTGTGTAAAGATCGCAAGATCGTATTGTAAGTATCATTGCTTAACGAAAAGAATGGCTCGGGTACAGAGTTTATTGTAGGTGCGCAAGCATTAGTTATAAGTTGAGCCCAAGTAGAAACAACATTGAAGCTTTGCATAATTATTAGATGAGTATACAAAACAGTTTTAATTCATACCATTACATATTAAAAATGACAAAAGTAAATGAAACTCTTCAACTAAAGAACTATGTTTTCCATTACTTAACCAGTTTTTACAATACGTCTGTGAACTTAACCTTGTCTACGTAGGTAACCATTTTTTATTATTATGCTTATAGGTACTTTTATATTGCGTACTAGCGCCCCTCCGCCGCCCCCTTCCTCCCATCTTCCGGCCTAGCACGGGCTTTTTTTTAGTTCTGTTCTTAAAATATATGAATATATTATGCATAATTATAACCTTCCGTTAATTCTCTAACTGTTATTATTAATTTAATCCGTTGTGTACTATGATGACCTTAGCTTTCATTTTATACTTACTAAGTATGTAGGTAAGTGTAGAGTTTTTAGGGTTTTTTGGTTAAGGCTAGCGTTACAGTTGTGTACACCTGTACTGTAGATCACGAAAGAGACTGTAACTCTGTGGGTTAGATCCACGAGACTCCCCTCGTGGATCTAACCCACAGAGGAGTTATATCCCTCTTCTCTCTTCTTCGTCTCTTAGGCTAAGTAGCTTAACCCCTTGCCAAAGTAATGCGATCGAGTCCTCTCGTGTCAGTGTAAGGCAATGACGTTTTCCATATAGACGCGTTTTACTGTACTCTGTTTTTGCAAGAAAATGCAAGATTTTTTTTTTTTAAACATAACCATCAATTTAGAATTGTCCCAATTACTAGCAATCCTGTTAACCCCTCCAGCTAAGCTCTATGGCTTGTTTAGGAATAGATTACGTCGGTAGTATAATGGCAAGGATTCGTACCCACGACCTCACGATTGCGAGACCGATGCCTTAGCCATTAGGCTACCGCCGCCTCAAATGCACTTAGTTCGAGCGAGACGCGTATATAGTCTTTTACGTGAGAGTGAAAGGGAGAACATTATCGCAATCACTGTCGCGCGTTGATTTTACTTGATGTAATGGAGCAAGAGTGCTTTTCCTTTATACATCTATTATGAATTTTTAATTCTTTACCGTAGATTTGTTCGGTGTTGATAGGCAATTGACCCCCAGACTACGTTTCAGTGTCGATCAAGGACACATTTGGAACATAACACACAGAACATGAACCTGGATCCACGCCTGATACAACTTACGCTCAGCCAAGTCAAGTACAATGGCATACAGTACAGGCTAGATCCAGGGGAGAGGACTAAGCGCTCAAGGGGGCAGGGGCGTTCCCGCGCCGAAATAGGCGTATCCAGGAGGGCGCAGGGGGGCACGTGATCGACCCCCAGGCGGTTGTTTTGTCTACCGAATTTCTTGTATTGTATTCCCATTTGGTCTTATTCCCCTTCCCCCTCCCCGGCAAGTCACTCATGGCCGGGTGTCGGCCCATCTAGGTACTGCCAATTGCCCCTCGTGCCCCTGAATGAAATCCTGGATCCGCCTATGGACTCAAACCGTAATTTTGGGTTTTTCAGCAGGGTCAATCCCTTCTCAAATCAGATACCTGGATCGCCACTATGCATGCGCTTACAAATCTAGCCATTTTTTCCATGTCGTTTAAGCGTTATTACGTCGTTTGCCTTGACACGCTTACTAGGTAAATGCCGCACTATAGTTCGTAAAATATAGCTTGATACCTGTGACTTTAGAGACTACGTTTAAAAGACTGCTACAATAAATTTGTTGTTGGAAAAGTTTTAATTTTTTAAATATTAATAAGACATTTGTATAGAAATCTAGAACACTTTTTTCAAATAGAACTTGTTATCAAGGAGATACTAGTATAAACAAAGGTAATTTAAAATATTTATTATATTTTATTATTTATATTTTTTTGTTAGCTTACTTCGTAAACTCTTTTCGCAGCCTGGTAGGGATGTGTAATCGACTGGCCAGCGAATATCGATAAAATAAATGTATGACAATTTCATTAATATAAATTGTATAAATGATTATATCTAATCGTTTTTTCACAACGAATTCGTATTTTTTTAGTCTTGCAATACCTACTGCTTTCGCATGCAGCGATCAAGCGGGCGCCATCTTTTTTGAGTCAGTACGAGTGCCCACGCCTTGTATACGCTACCGCTACGTGATTAATATTGTTTTGTCGTTATTACTGTTGCTTTGTTAAGTTTTGTTGTTATTTCTAGTTATTTGTTTTTTTTTTGCACCACAATGCCGAAAAGAACAAAAAAAACTGTTTTGAATAGCGAAAGTCGCGAGTTTGTGATTCGTTTGCGTGAGTATTTTGAGCGCGAGAATCAAAATGGCGGACCGCTACTACCGTTGGAGCAAGTGTGCAATAGAGTTGCTGACGCTCTTGGTATCGGACGAGCTACAGTGTCTCGAATTAGCAAAGAAAAGTATGGAGAATCGTCAAAGGAGATGGTGGCCGAAGATGAGGGAGGTAAACCTAAATATATAGATAGAAAGAGAAAGAGCGCGTCTCGCCTTTAAACGGCATGTTTGGCGAGGATTTTTAACTTTAAGAACAAATGTAATTTTAAAAATTGTACTTTGCTAAATAAAATAAAAAATAAAAGTAAAATATTATCGACTCCTAATAAAAAAAGGAAGAGAGTTTCGCCAGTCACCGAAATTGACGACTTTGATGCTGCCGCAATTCGAAATCATATATATGCGTATTACGCACGTGGTGAATTTCCCACGTTAAAAAAAAAGTATCCGTTTCGCTTAAAGACGCGGATTTATTTAAAGGAAGTCCACCATCGTTGTCCAAAATATTGAAAAAAATCGGCTTTGCTTATAAGAAAAGCGATAAAAGAAAAATTTTAATGGAGCGAACAGACATTGCTTTGACCCGAATTGACTTTTTGCGCAAAGTCAAAAATATAACAGATTGGAATAAAGTGGTTTTTCTTGATGAAACATGGCTCAACGCAAACCACACTGTTTCAAGATCGTGGACAGACGATAAAGCGGAGTCTACCACCAAGGTGCCCGAAGGCAAAGGACAAAGATTAATAATTACTCATGCGGGGACATCGTCTGGTTTTGTGCCCAATTGTTTACTGGCGTTTAAATCAGTAAAAACAACAGAGTACCATGAAGAAATGGATTTTACAAAATTTAAGGAGTGGTTTCTAACTCTTCTAAATAATTTGAGTGAACCACATTTTATTCTGATGGACAACGCTCCGTATCATTCAGTACAAAAAGATAAGGCGCCTACGACAAGCAATCGTAAAATTGAAATTATTACTTGGCTGCAAAACAAAGGAGTAAAAGCCGACAACAGCATGCTCAAGAAAGAATTGCTAAGATTAGTAAGCATTCATAAGCCCCCCACTCCAAGATATATTATAGACGAAATTGCAAAGGAAATGGGCCACACCGTCATCCGTTTACCACCATATCATTGCCATTACAATGCAATAGAACTAATCTGGGCTCAAGTCAAAGGTTCGTATAATCTAAAAAAACATATATAAAAAGCTTACAAAGAATGTAGTAGGTTTTTTGTTTGATCGAATACCTTTTTTTTCTAGGTTACGCTGCCAGACATAATGTAGCACCGCCTTTCACAGCGAACAAAATGTTGACATTACTACATGAAGCTTGTGTACATGTAAATGCTGATGATTGGAAAAAGGTAGTTGAGAAGACAAAAAATGTGATTCAAAAAGATTGGGAGCGCGATATTCAATTTGACAACATATGCGATCAAGAATTAATTATTAATCTACAGGACTGCTCCAGTGATGAATCAGAATTCGACTTGGAAGTTGATCTCGGCTGTACACCATTTGACAATTAAACTTTTAAATACCTTCAAATTCATCTTTCATTTCCTTTTTTCTTTCTTTCAATATCGTTAAAATGTATTTTTTTTAATAAACTCATTCCATATAAATATCGATAAAATACGAAAGACGTCCCATACCTATTACATGTCATTCTGACAAACGTCACAGGTATCAAGCTATATTTTACGAACTATAGTTAAATTAGGTACTAGAGCAAGATTGCTAGGATTAGTCAATCAGCGCTACCTTTCCATTCCTTTAAGATGTTGCTACTACGGATGTTACGGAGGTGGTTTTATCGGAGCCGAAGTCGGAGTCGGAGTTTTCAAATTTGGTTTGTCTGAATCGTAATCGAAGTTATTCATATTATATGTGTGAAGAAAAAACGGGCGGGATTCGGACCCGCGATCATAGAGAATCCGTGATCACGTGATCCGTCAATTTTTCCTATATACTTTTATTAAAGGTATATAAATTAGCTTAAAGCAGCGGCAGCCGCACGCTAGGTACCTCCGATTTAAAAGTATCAGAGCCGAAGTTGGTGTCGGAGGTGTAAAATTAATCGGTAGTTCCGACCTTTCGGAGTCGGGAGTCGAAGTTCTGTAACATCCCCGATAAGTACTGTATCATTTAAGTAGGTTTCTAGGGTTCAACTGTTATACTATTGAATTTCCAAACAATGATATACGAAGGTGTGTTCCATTTGTTCTATTAGTAGTGGAAATCCGACTTTGGGAGAGACCACTTTAAGCCCCAGATTTCCTTAGACCCCGATTTTCTTTAATCGTTTCATGTCCCTAGTCTACGTAACGAAATAAACTATTTTTATACCACTATGTGAACAAATGATGAGACGAGCAGGTTGCGAACCTGGTAGCGTCACACTAGCCCATAACAGTGTAGTAACACTGCGCTCCTCATTTGAGACATCAGTTCGTTAGTCTCATTTACCCAGAAATTTCACTTGCTACAGTGCCCTTCAACCGAAAGACAGTGATTTGTAAACATCACTATATCACGGAAGAATAACTGGCACGGCGATGGTACCTCCCAAGACGGCCTATAGCTTAGACTAACCACCGTTAAAAAAAAATCAGCAGTCTATGTGCAAAGGTTTGAGTCAGGGGTTGACGAGTGAACGAATGAGCCAGTCCGGCTTTCATACAAGGTACGGATTAATCCCTTTGAACTAATAAAATGATTTTCTTTTATCGAACTTTAAAAAAGCCTTGATTCGTTTGAAAATAAAAGAATGGAATAAATTACTTAGGTATATTAAAAATAAAATAATTGTTCCTTGAGTCAAAGTTTCTCTTTCTTTCTCTTCAATATTTAAGTAATAGCCGTACAAGGTCAATCTCCGCCCTCTTGCGTAGGTAAATCAGTGTAAGTTCTCAAGCGGTGCCCATAAAAACGTTCTATAAAAGTGGCTTCAATTAATTCGCTGAAATACTTTTTTTTATACGATTTATTTCTAACCTACGTCAATCGTCTGTTTAGTTTTTGTTACGAAAGACAGAGCATTGACCATTAAATCAAAGTTCTTTTGACGTAAACAATACAACAAACTACGACTATAAAATGGTAGAATACATTTGTTGAGCTTCTAGCAACTGTCGAAAGTCGAAACCAAATAAACGAAATTATTATTTATTTATTTGTAGTTGTAGCTGAAAATACCCTTAACCTTTTATTGATTTTTACTGTAAAATTGGATTGAGATAACAATGAAATATTTATGTGAGTGCTTAACGTAGCTGTAGATGTGCACAAAATACTTCTTAAAGCATTTTCATTTACAAAAAGCTTTAAAAGTTTAAACCAGCGATAATGGGTACTAAACTTTTAAAAAGACATTTCCATTAGTCGTTAAAGCGGTGATGTGCAGCAGGGCCTTGTGAAATGTCTATGGACTAATGGAGGCTACATTAGTATTTGTAAATGATCCAATTTAGGACTTATCGTCTAGATCGCATGCCTGACGTCGAAACATGTAGGCATTGGACTCGTGGAAGTAGCGAAGCGGATAATAGGTTTAAATGGAAATGGGCAATTTCCATTTAAACCTATATAACTACTAGAGAGGCAAAAAAGGTAGATGGACCAAAGGATTGAATAATTGGTAATTGGATAACCTCAGAAATACCTAATGGTATTGTTATTAGTATGTAGATACTATTATTAGTATATATACAGCTAGTAGTCAAATAAACAGTTCTGTTTATTTGACTACTAGCTGTCCCGCGCAACTTCGTCTGCGTAAATTTTTCCCGTTTTTGCAACATTTCTCATTGCTGCACCGCTCCTATTGGTCGTAGCGTGATGTTATATAGCTTCGATAAATGGTCTATCCAACAGTGATTTTTTTTTTTAATTCGGACCAGTAGTTCCTGAGATTGCCGCGTTCAAACAAATTCTTCAGCTTTATAATATTAGTATAGTTAGATGCAGCGAAGGTCTGTAGGTACTCGACATTGGAGATATGGACTCTATGGATTTACTCGAATATCCAGTAACCGTGCAACAGAACGCGTAAATTAAATTTTCCAATTAAGGACAAGTTATTGTTTAACCAGGCGGAAGATTGAAACATGGTTAGATTAATCCGGGTCGCATTCCCAGCAGGGATTTACTGGAGCTCACAATGTAAAATACGTTTTGACTTTATTAGTGTTGGCTCAGTGAGTTCCGTAAATAGACTTGGAATATACCTGCTATTACAGTACTTACCTGGATATTATTTCCTTGTCTACAGGTAGGCAATCAGTCAGACATTTTGGACTGATTGGGATTAATGCCTGATTAATTTCTAACCTCAGCCATTTATGTTATAGTTGAGCATCTATAGCATAAATCTCAATTTCTTCACATATTATTTTTTTGTCATTTTGCTTACTTAAAACACGTCCCATTTGTTATCCAAAGCCTTGATGATTTATACTCTGCGTGTGGTTAATTCTGCCGTTGTTTTAGGCACTTGTCCTATCGCCGGCGAGTAGCGAGCAACTGTCAACTATTTTGACGCTTAAGAAACATACAATCAGGTTCGAATACAAGGGGGTCCAGCAGGGGCAATTGCCCCCTCCAGACTCGACTGAATGACCTTTTTTTGGGGGAATTTGAGAATTTTGACACTGAGTCGATTAGGCAGGCAATTGCCCTCCCCCCCTCTCCAGAAGAAAGTTCTGGATCCGTACCTGCGTACAATTGATGTAGGTAGATCCCGTGTAAACAAATGAGATACAGTATAGGGCGAGTTCTCGCCGGCAGCAGTATGAACAATCAGCGATTAACTATTAGTAAATGTATCTATTTTGTTTACACAGTATCTACGACTAATTTTGTATATTTCTTGAGCGAGAAAGTAGTCGATAGTTTAGTTCGCTTTTTCGCCGTCGGTGAGACAAATTCCCTAGGCCTGTGCTCTAAAAATACTGTTTTGGCTTATACTACATATATTATTAGATTAAGAAAACAGGACGGAGAACCTAAACTAAATTTAGTTACCGATGTACCTACTTATTATTTATGAGTACAAGTTTAAATGCCTAGTAATTTTCTAATACAGTTACATTCCTGAGCGATCTAATTACGTAGGGAATTGTGATTCTATCGACCGATTTGAAATTTTAATTGTATATTTTAAATATGTAATTATACGTGTAACCTAATGCCACAAGCCCTCGTTTAAGTTTATTGGCTTTTTTTGTTTAGACGCCTAATGCTAACGTGAACATTATTTCCATTTCCAGCACCAGTTCCCGGCGATGTACGACCTGAAGCTTGGCGGCATCTTGTACCTGATCGGAGTATTCTTCTTCAAGTCAGACGGCCGTATTCCCTTCGCCCACGCTATTTGGCACGTATTCGTCGCTCTTGCCGCCACGGTACATTATCTTGCCATACTCCGACATCTCTTCCCTGAACTCAAATCTCATTGAAGACTGCCCATTTAACCTATTGAATCTCCATTACTAGAGCTCTCTAAAGCTATTTTTGTATCCTCGACAACAAGGCCGCAGATTAAATAATTTAGCCGGCAATCGTTCGCGAATTGTTGGACGATCGGCGCAGTGCAGCTATCATTGTGGCTTTGTAAGTCACTTACTCCGTAATGTTTGTGTGAATCTTTAGTGTAGTTGGATTAGACTGTGTATAGTATGTTCTACGCCGTTGACCGGAATCGAGCGTAAATGTATACCTGTATTTGTAACGACCTAGGCTGTAAGCGACATTTAATAACCGCCAGGAATCGGTATATTTTTGGTGGAAATTAATCGAGGTCTCGCATTATAGATTCTTTGGTCATCGTGTGTTCGTGTGTTAGGAAACATTATCCACGCTTCGTGTATTATTTGAGTGTTTCAATACACTCGCTGATAGAATTGTATGAAATTGAATGTAAATATTTATTTTGCGTTTACGGATCTAATCATTGGAGTTCACGATATAATTTTTAGTGCGCGGCCGGTCGTAACTCGTAATGTCGCCAAAGTAATTTCGTATGCAAGTAGACTGTGTATATAAAGACTGCTCAAGTCGATCGGGTTGTGGATGTAATGCCCCATAGTATACAGTTACGTCAGTTTCCGGGCTCACTGCGCGTCATATTGCACTCAATATTATCGTCATATCAAGGTTACATAAAGGTGGAACCGGAAGGGTTACGTTTCTCTTAAGAGGGTTAAGAACGGAATATCAGAAGCCATAAACGGTTTACTTTAGAATGACTTTTAAGTTATACTATATCGAAAGTCTTAAGTAGACCTAAGTACCTACAGTATTTTGTCTATTTCACTCCTATTACATTCAAAGTGAGGCTGATAAAGACAAGACGATTTGTGGCAATTAACAGTTTATAACCGAAGACGCTGGAGTTTATTGACTAAATCGGTCTACCGTTTCTAAGGGGGCTATTGCAAAAACAAAGCAATCAAGTGGTTCTTAAACGAATTGCTTGTAAAAGTTATAGACATAATACGAATAATTGAATTTAGTTTATACTTCTAAAACGTTGAAATGGTATACGGCCTCTGCTCTAAATTATTGAAAAGGTTAATTACTAAACCGTTAAATACTTCATAGTTTCGTCGATTTTAAAACCAATCACTTAACTGATAGAATTTATATTAAGGTAGGTACATAGTAGCTAGATATACGAGTATATTCCTATGTATATCGCATCCACTTATACCAACAGAATGTGTTCTGTGTAGTGTAATATAGCATCAGTAAACTTTATGTAGCCTATAGATATAACGATTAGTATTTCGCTAGCGATTTGCAAGCGTTTTTCTTTAGATATGATAATAAAATCTTCGCAGATCTGAAGAGTATTTGGTCACTATAATACAAAATAATTTATAGAATCTCATTAAATCTCGAACAATTCATCATTTTCATTTATTTTTGGCCGTGTTTGGTTTCTAATTTCATACAAATACGATCAAACAAACTCGCTACACGAGCGTTTACGCAGCAGGAAAAAGCGAGTGCTTTTTCCTGCTGCGTTAACGCTTGCAAATCGCTAGTAGTAAATCGCAAGTGCGTTCTGACCCGTGTTCACTCGTTGATCGGTTTTCTAATGCAATTACTATAGATATATATTAGATGTAAAGCGATTAGGCAGGTCAGCATGAACCACGTTCGGCCAAACTAACTACAAATGATGGTAAATGTGTGTATATTTTGTAAAATATTGTTGAACTTATTGTACTATACATAGTGTTTGTAGTCGTATCTCAGAATCTCGAGACCAATCCAACCCTTTTTAGAGTAACTATTTAAAAATAAAATCTTATTGAGGGTTTTTAGAAACATTTATACCTATTAACTTATTATACTTATATGAAATCCAGTTTTTTCAGCGAAATCTTTTATACACCTCAATGTGACTTTTCCTTAGTATTAGTTCGTTATAGTGTAGCTAGTTGAATGTATATAACATCTCGTATGGATATAGGATTTTAATGTTTTAATGTCAAATACTATTTATTTCAATTTTAAATTATTTATTTATATGTCCCAATTTAGATTTTTTAAGGATTGCTCAATCGTTCGTGTGATTAGGTGATATTTTAACCAAACTTCCAAGAGTTTCACTAGAACCTTCGTACACGATCCACCGTTGATACTCATAGTTGTAATTTTACTAACGTTTTTCGTTAAGTCCCTCACACACACGACATTTGACACGCGCCGTTTGAGAGTTTGCTTTCTCTCAAGTTCATATTTTAGCATGTACAATATTTGATACGTTGTCATTGGGCATCAAATTCTCAACACACTGTGAGAGTCCCATTTTACAAAATTATAAGTAGATAACAGTACTTTTAAGGGAAATAGTATCTGATACAGTACCTACATTAAATAAATTGTGATAAAATTATGTTCTTTATGTAATTATTTTTGTAACATTACTTTTCAAAAGTATATCAAATATCATTCTTAAATGTGTAATTTACGTCTCGTAAACGTACATTCTACTTGCCCACTGTCAAGCGGAATGTACGTTTAACAAACGATAACAAAATAACGCGTCTCAACGGTGCGTGTATAAAGTCGTAGGTAGTGTGCATAGCCCCTTAGTGATATGTCATGATGATACCTATACCTAATGAGAACGCCCATCGGGCTCTATTCATCGAGCATTGTTCACTGTTCTTGTATTACGATAGCTAAACAATCGACTCTTGTTTGAAAACTAGGACGTATCGAGTCAACAGTAGTTAGACAGTCGCGTGTTCACACAATAGACAGTAATTCAATAAACTTTAGACCTTTCACCTATTTAGACTATTAAAAATACTCTTGCGAAACCGTTAGGTATTAAACGTATTTTAAATGCCACAATTTTGTAATTAAAAGTATTTTGATCAACAAGTCTGTATACCTACGTATATGATTGGCTGTTAATATTTTTAATATATTTGTTTCCTGTGCTTCTCTTTATTTTTTAAATAAGTAGGTAAACTTTGAACAAAAATATTTACTAATGCAATGAATATATTTTATGAATTATTAGAATGAATAATTTGACAGCCAGTGTTATACGTACTACATAGACATAATTGTTAGAAAATGGGTATCTTATCGATTATTATGTCACAGGAATCAAAATGCAAATGGCATTTTGGTTCTATAACAATTTCTAGTCATTGTATCTGCTACAAACATGTAAATGTAGTAAACGTAAATTAATTTTATTACATACAGTCGCGTACAGTAGTTGAAAGTTCGTTACCACTCAATTTTATCTTTCGAAACTTCGAATGTAAAATATTATGTAAACTTATGTTCAGATGACGGGCGATTAGCGCGCGTTTACAATTTCATACTTATAAACGCACGTTACCGTGTGACGCCTAGAACAAGGTGAGAGAAACGTAAACGCGCTTTAGCAAATCAAAAACAAAACGCGATCGTCGTCTGAACGTGGGCTTATGGTTATAGTTATGTTATGATACATATAGTATTTTACGCGACGTATTATATTTTACTTTTATGTATATATTGGTTGCAAGTAAATCATGAAAGCCGGTTAGTCAAGGTTATCACAGGGTAATAAAGATTACAAGAATGCACAAAAATAAATAAAATTATAAATTCATTTAACGTACGTAAATTATTCCATTCTGTAATTATTAGCTGAAATCATAATTATTTAATTAGGGAAAGGTGTTTTTCTTTTAGAATAAAATGGTATCGGGTAGTGACTGTGAGAGTACCGAGATAAATATCATAAAAGAAAATTCATCTAAAGTGCAAAGTATTCGTAAGTAGGGAAAGGTAGCAAGTCATGTTTTAACTAGTGTCTCGGGTGTTATTAGGGTCCTATTATTAAATACGTACGATGGAGACAATTTTCTGTAGTTGTATTATTAGTTTTTAGTTTTGATGGCGACAGTACCTATATAAAAAAATACTCGTCGCTTGTTACCTAGCCAAAATGCATGCTGTATTCGCTCCTATTATCATTGTATACAAGTTATATCGCCCGTGAGTTGATCTTGCTGAAGCGACTGCGTGTCTAAAGTCTTCCAAAGACATGCCATTGGTAGGTCTTCTGTACCAAACTAACATTCCTTTCTTATTCCAAACTGTCTTATAAAGGCAGGAAGCTTTCATAGGCTGACTTTCTATGGAAGCTAAGTCGCAGGTCTTGAAATACCCTATAATAAAACTTAATTTTTCATCGCAAATTTCATGTTAACAACAAAAATATTGAAAAATGGTAGTTGAATTTAAACTTGAATTCTACTACTATATATGGGTATTTAAATAAGTTTAAATTTTTCATTGTTCGACCTCGGACGATATTCGATACGAATTCGTTTCCTTTTTCGACCAATGAAAATTACTATCTATGAAAGGCAGTATGTTACATTTTTTTAATGAAATTACTGGAAGTGTGAAGTCATATTTGATTTTGGTATTCTATTACCTAATTTGGGATTTTTCGAAATTAAGTTACACAAGAATAAAAGAATGTAACATAGAACCTTAATCCACCACTGTCGTCAAATAATAAGCTCCCACAGTTAGGATATAATCCCTGTAAATGTTTACTTATCCTGAATTTCTGAACGTCAGTATAAAATAATAAATAGAAGTTTGATGTATTGTTAGTGGAAATAATCATTATGTTATATTTAGTTTCGCACAAGCGTTTGTTATTGATATATGTTTTTATTTATCCATGCAAATGTCAACCATCTTGTTTTTTGAAACAGGTATGTATAAATACAATAATTGCATTTTTGAAAGATAGAAAAATATGAAGTCCAGGCCAGGAATCGAAACCGAGACTTCCGTAATCCAAACCGGGGCCGGAATCGAACCACTTATCTGGACTATGTTACTAGACCTCAAAATCTCGAGTTCGATTCCTGGGTCTGGACTTCAAATTTGTCTATCTTTCAAAAATGCAATTATTGTATTTATAAATTGGCAAGAAATGCCTATAAAAATGACTATAGGTATGTTTAACTTGGCTAAACAATCACAAGCTTGTGCGAAATTATCTTGTTGTTCGTGCGCTGTTTGAATGTGATGTAAAATATATATTGTTGTAGACGGTAAGATTATACATGCATCAGAATACATAATACTGAAGTAGGTAATGCCCAGTGATTAAACTATATAATTTTTCTATCAAATAAAAATAGTGTTATTTCATGAATGTTACCTTTGATATTGGACCCTGGTATAGTTTTGTAGAGGTTTTTGGGAACTCAATAAATAAAAAATTTACATACATTCAGCTGTCTATTATTTTTTATTGTGTACCTACCTACATAATGTTTTTTTTTTATTTTCGTAGTGGAATAAATATTCTGGAAGTGTTTTAAAAAAGGTCATAGATTCATGGGCGGATCCAGGATTTCATTTTGGGAGTCGCTCAAGAGGCAAATGGCAGTGCCGGATCTAACATGACTATGATGGGGGGGATGCATTTCGTTTCTTGTGAGTTGTATGCATGCACGGGAGGAGTGTGCCTGGAAACATTAATTCTGGAAAGGGGGCAAAAGAGGCAAATGGGCAAAGAAATTCAATACAAGAATAAAAAACAACCGTCTTGAGTATGCGGTCCCATGCCCCTCCCCCGTTGGATCCACCTATGCATAGATTTATAACACATTTTTGTTTCTTTCTTTGTATTTATTACAAATGCTTACACACATAGATAGTATAAATAATGAGTTAATTAAAACTGTGATATAACAAAATTATAGTCTGAATCTAAAGGACATACATTAGTTATGAAATTCCAATATCAAAAATGTTAAGTAGTGTTTGTTTACATTTTAGATACAGTCCTGATGCCTAAAATCTCAAAACACTTATCCATGACTGTGGCAGTGACTTCACACAACATCAACCTGGAGTAGTTTATGGTGACAATGTTCCCATCTTTGTCCTTCTCAACACAATAACATTTGTCATAAAACTCTGTGAATACTGACGATATTTCATACAAATACTCACACAGTGTGTGCAAGAACAAATCATTGGATACTTTTAGTATAATTTCAGGGAATCTGAGTAGCACTTTACCGAGTTTCCACTCTGCTTCGTGATCAAACTTGAAGCCAGTTTTCTGGAACTCTGCATTGAGTTGTTCCTGTGAGACCTGCGCTGTTCTTGCTATAGACCTGATACGAGTCAATGCATACAGCAAGTACACAGCAGTGTTACCCTTGTCATCCAACATCTTATCAAACGAAAACACATAATCATTTAATCTGTTATGTGACAAATCTGCATACTTGATACATCCATATGCAACAGCTTCTTGAGCCAGTTTTAATTCTTCAGGAGTTAGAACCTTGTCTCGTCCCTTTTCAACCAGTTTACTGAGAGATCTGTTCATACCCTCATCAAGTAACTCACTCAATTTAATGGTGTCACCTGACCTAGTTTTGAATTTCTTCTTATCTTCTCCTAAGACAACACCAAAACCAACAAATTCAACTTTTTGGTCTCCTTTTAGAATGCCAGCCCTTCTGGCACAGCCATCTAATACCAAAAAGTGAGTTGCTTGACCATTGTCAACTACGTAAATAAACCTGTCACCTTTTTCTTCCTCTACCCTGTTTTTAATTGTTGCCAAATCAGATGTATCATAAGTATATCCACCATCAGACTTCACAACGGTTAAAGGAATTGAACTGCTAGTGTTGTCAGGATTTGCCCACATGATCAATCTACCATTGTCCTCTTCCAGAAACCCACCATCTTTCAACTGTTGAATTACAATAGGCATTCTATCATGATAGAAAGACTCGCCTCTATCAATAATTTTGATATCAAGACGTTCATATATCCTTTGAAACTCTTGACGGGACACTTCACAGATTAGTTTCCAGGCAGCTATGTAATCTGGTTGGTGGGACTGCAGTTGGACTACACATTGATAAGCTCGTTTCTTGAAATCTTCATCAGAATCAAATCTAGTTTTAGATTCTTTGTAGAAAGCTTGCAAATCTGCAATGGGAGGTGAAATAGTCTTAAAGTCAGGGAATTTGTCTTGTAAATGAGCTATTAACATTCCAAATTGTGTGCCCCAATCTCCCAAGTGGTTCAGTCTAAGAACATCATGATTTAAGAACTCTAGCAAACGGCAAATGCTGTCTCCAATGATTGTTGATCTCAAATGTCCCACATGCATCTCTTTAGCAATATTGGGTGATGAAAAATCTACAATAACCCTCTGCCGCTTCACTGTTGGTGCTTTGATGCCAGACTTCAGTATACAGTTAAGAATATGTTCAACAATGGCTTTGTTCAAATAAATATTTAAGAATCCTGCTCCAGCTACTTCTATTCTTTCTATGAATGGAGATGATGGTGTTTTGTTCAAGATATTATTGGCTACTTCTCTGGGGTTTGTCTTCACGTTCTTAGCTTTCAGAAGTTGTGAGATGGCCATGGCAGAGTTGCATTGATAGTCCCCAAACTTAGGATTGTTTCCAGAAAGACTGATTACAACAGGTGGGTCCTCTAAATCAGGGTAAGCGGACCTAATACCGACTTCAAACACATTTTTAAGTTCGTCCACTATACAGATATTGCCTTCTATGGAACTTGTGTCAGTAACTAGCGTGGGCAAAGCCTTGGGTTGCTTTTTAACAGCTGGCGCTTTAGAACTACAACTTTCGACTTTGATTGCATTTTGTAGATGTTCTAGACGATTTTTCAGCTTCTCATTGTCTGTTAACAGCTTGTTCAATCTAGGGTCACCGATATAACTGAGATCACCCTTGGAGATCTTGTCGAGCTCCTCTTCGATTGCAATTGCTTCCCTTTCTACACGTGCCGTGCGATCCTCTAATCGTTTCTTATCTTCGTCAGACATTTTAATTGAGGCGCCGTTTCACGAATCTTAAATACAGAGTTTCAGTGTACTATATATATTATTAAATATTTAAATAAAAGCAACGGTGAGGTTATCTGCCACCGCTACAACACGCGCTTGACATCTGCTTTGACATTAGTGACAGTTGTCAGACTTGTCAGGTTGTCAGTTTGACATTTTTTTCTTGTTATTTAATGGATTGTTCTGAAATATGTAATAAGGTACTGTGTAGAAATACTACTATTTTTTATGGTAATTAATGTGTTACATCACATTGTTCTTCTCTCAGACATTTAAACAAAAGTAATTCTAATAGTAACGTGTTGAATTCATTTAGAATAGCGTGTGCATAATGTGCACATTATACAACTGTCCAACTGCATCACGGAACAGAAAAAACAAGATCTGCATCCACCACTGCGAGCAAGTCTGGCAACCCTGAAACAGGAAATCAGGAAACCATGACAACCAAGGTCAAACAAACAGCGGCAAAAATATGTTTCAAAAGAGTCAAGTGCGACTAATTAAATAATTTAGAAAATATACTGTAATAAAAAGCTAGAATAATTTATTTAATTCTTTACCAAATCTAGCCAATAACATAAAACTTTAAGTACAATTATTTTTACTGGAAGTGAGTGATATAATGAATTTAAAAGCCTGCAGTTTTTTAGTTTCTGTACCTACATAGATAACGATAATCTCATGGCTCAAGGATGGCACATCAACAACAAGGGCTCGACTACACAAACAAGGACAGGGATCTTCCTTACTGGCTCGAAAACATTACCAAGTAAATACCATCTTTTTATTGTTGTTCATAATGATTAATGGACAGGCATACAACTCACCTACTTAATGGTAAGGCATCAATATGGAAACTCTTGGTACAATGCACTCTTTACTTCCGTGTCAAGGTTGGGCCAGCGGGCTTTGTTGAAGTAGGTAAGTAATCTATAGCATAGCCTACGTGACTTAAAAACAGTTTATTTCTTTCAGGGAGATGAAAGAGACGCATATTCGGAACAGCAGTAATGATTCGTCTCCCTCTTTGGAAAAAACAAAATTCCAATTTGAAACAAATAAATTAGAGACACGAAGGTAAGTAATGGCCCTTTTTAAATTATTTAAGACGGATATTTTAATCGCTTACGATCGATAATAATTGATAATTGAAACCGTGTTCAAATACCTACAGCTAATTCATTTAATTTTAGATTTAACCGCAGAACCTCTTTAGACACAAGTATGGAGTTTTTAATGAAACCACAAATACCAACAGCAGCGCATTCTGCTGGAACTTTTCGTCCAAATAAAGGTAAGTGTTTATCTGAGACTAGTTTTGCGTATCTTATTAACATTTTAGGGTATAGTACTACCTTATCTACCCATTTTGTACTAAATATCTTGGTAGGAACGAAGAGTTACCTTAGAAGGGCTATAAAGGACTGTTAAACAACCCTCGTGAGTTTAAAACCAACTAATTGATAATATTTGATCAGTTTTGGATTTAGTCCCCTAAATCCGAAACTGATCAAAGATATTTGAGCCCGCCCGTGGTCTGCGCATTCGTTTTTTAGGTTCCGTATCCAAAGGGTAAACGGAACCCTATTACTAAGACTCCGCTGTCCGTCCGTCTGTCACCAGGCTGTATCTCATGAACTGTGATAGACAGTTGAAATTTTCACAGATGATGTATTTATGTTGCGGCTATAACAACAAATACAAAAAAACAGAATGAAATAAATATTTAAGGGGGACTCCCATTTTTCCCATTTTTTACCGTTTTTATAGACACTTGGCCGGTTTTAATGTTTACTTTGATAAAAAATAAAAATTACCCTCAGCGGCATCAAGACCTACAGAATAGTATTGATATGGGAGGGCCCATATCAATACTATTCTGTAGGATAGCGATTTTGCTTTTCGCTCCTAAGTGTACGAAGAAGATATTTTTTTTTATATTTATCCTAATAGATTTTTTTTATCATGGGCAATAAAATAATAACGTCGACAATGTACATTTTCTCTGTCGACTGATCTGAGTTGAGTGCCACACAGAATGGGCGAGACTTTGTCTAGGTAGTTAATCTACTTTGTTGTTTTATATTCTATCACAATTATCATAATTCCATAAAATAATATGTACTCAATTCAAAAAGCCGACTTCAATCACGGTTAATTTGCTGCCTTTAATAGGAATTAGGTAGGAGTTTCGTCTGCCAGTTTGTCTCCGAAGTCCATCAACAGACCTTTATAAAATTTATATGGGACCATTTCGGAATAAATGTCATTCGAACAAAAAATCCGTCTGTATATGACAAACTTAAGGTTTAGGACCTCTTCCTTTTTGAAATCGGTTAAAAATATCGGCCATGATCCCAATTATTTCATTTATCGAATTACCTACAAACATTCGATAATGAAACTATTGGTTTCGTGGCCGATAAAAATTAATGGTCTAAAATTATTGTCGTATCTAACCCCACTCTCAGTTTCTAACCCTTTCGTATTATTAACCAGTAATAACCACCCAGTAGCGTGACTATTGTTTTTATTTTTAGGGTACTCGCAGAAAGGACGGCGGATATACAATGTTAGAGGTAAATTAGATTTGGGTGAGTCGTCAAACGAGTCTTCTAACGACTTTTTATCTGATTTGCTGCCGCATTATGTTACACCAAGGCACAGGCGATTGAACAGCGGTATAGACGATGATTTCCACGACGTTATTATAGGTACGTTCAAATAAAAACGAACTAAGTAGGTATATAATAATGTAGGTTTAGGTTGTTCCATCACATACATTCTCCCTGTTCGTACCTAATATAAAAATATTTCAGTTTAATTTGTGTTTTAGGGCCTTTAGAGACCAAGAGTCGCAAGAAAATCATTTCACAAGAAAGTACACCAGTTTTGTCACAAAACAATTTACCAAGCAAAAGATCTGCCGTGAAAAATGCGACCAAGAAACCAGCCTCACTTTGTACGGTTACGAAAAATATGCACAAGGAGAAAATCAAGAATGAATTCGTCATACCAGAACTACCAGAAGGGAGATTGTTAGAACTAAAAATATTTTCCAACTGGGGTGATAAATATTTAGTCGGTCTGAATGGAATTGAACTTTTTGACTCGAATGGTGAGGTCGTCAATATAAAAAAGGTTAGTTTCCAATAAAACTTTGTCCAATTTTAACATTTTTAAGTCATTTTAATATTAATTGGCCGTTTATAGTCAATTGCATTTCCCTCGTTCGTGGTCCAAAAAAGAAATCATTTAGACATTATAAATCCCAGTGGCGTATCCAGGATAGTTGTTTTAGGGGGGGGGGGGGGGGGTTAACTAGTTAGGGCCTCTGTGGCACCACTCACACGAATGGAATGGGTGAATGGTGAATGATTTTGTATGGGGAGGGTGGGGCTTGAACTCCCTAGCTCCCCCCTGGATCCGCCACTGAATAAATCCCTTCCTTTGGTATTGTTAGGTATGGACAGATCTAGACACTGGTGACCAGTCGAAGCATGGTCGTGCAGAGAACATAGTGGACGGCGTGGTGCGCACGCGCGACGAACGACACGCATGGACTGCGCCTACGCCTCGCGGCAATCCAATAGCGCTCACTGTGCTGTTTGCTGAGTCAGTCAAAGTTGCTTTATTAAGGATATGGGTAAGTTTTTGATCTGTCATGGAACCAGGTCCCAGTATAGCAGTAGTCTGAAAACGCGGGTATGGTAATACTTGACAAAATTTCTCTTCAAATTACCGTGGTAGAATCTGAAAATCTTCAATTTTAAAAATGATGTGACGTCTTGCGATATTTCCTGATCTCCTTTGGGCCAGCCATGATTAGATTTCTTATATTTTTTTGCAGAATTACAACAAGTCTCGTATATATTCTGCGCGTGGTGTGAAACTGGTACAAATTAAACTCGATGACCAGGTTATTTTTCATGGAGAGATTGCTAGATCTAGTGGCGAGCTAAAAGGACCGCTCTCTTCCTTTGGTGACGTAAGTTATTTATTTACGTCTTTATTGTTTACTGCAATACATAGACAGGCGCGGCTCCAAGGGGTACATCCAGGGGAAAACAGGGGCGATTGCCCCCTCCCTCCAGTGTCCCGACGCTGAATGATCCACACTTGTGCCACTTGCCATCTTGGCGTCGAACAAATGCACCAATCACCGTCGCGCGAACTACTCACATTTGCCGTTTCCACGTCAATCAAATGTAATCTCAAACACTAGGCCGGTTTTGGGTCCATTTGCTCCCCCAATATGATACTGGATCCGCGCCTGTATTCACAGAAGGCAATGTATCAGCTACTTATTGCAATAGTAGTCCGAACTGGTCTGGTCTGGCTCCGATCTTAACATAGTTAATGTCCTTCTTCAGACAATCCTTTTCACCAAAGACGCAACGATCCTGGAGTCTATAATGGTAAGCGACAAGAACTTCCAAGCGTTGCTGAAGGACAACGAGCCCATGAACGACTACTCGAACATGATCGACAAGAGACCGTTGACAGCCAACGATAGCAATCATAATATGAGTCCTACGGCTTTGTTAGACGCGTTAGATATCGACGAGAAGGAGCTGAAGTATGTGGCGAAGACAGTTAAGCTTACTCTCATGTCGAATTGGGGACAGAGGCATTTGATTGGACTTACGGGTAAGAATACTTTTGCTGATTAATTATTTTTAGGTAGGTAAGATTTTATAGTTGCGCTTGCACTGATTTGGGCGCCAAATTTATGTACCTAGTATTTAACTATTTATATAATATTTTACCTCCGGCGCAATGGTACCTAGCTTTTATAATCGAGATTTACTCAGCATTGTTTGATGAAAAGCCATTAAGCCCATCATGTTAATTAATCGATTAAACCGAGATATTCTGCTAGTTATATCCATACCATTATTTGTACGACCTGTAAGCGTCCGCATCACTATAAAATGCGACCAAAGCACCTAATGCTGACTTAAGAACGAATCTCGTTTTTATAACTCTAGGTATAGAGCTACTCTGCTACAACGAGCCCATCACAATCCAACGTGCATATGCCTACACTGCTTATATATCCGAGGAGCAGACGCCGGATCACAACGGTCTTCTAGACTGCAAGAATCTGTTCAATGAACGAAACATTACGACCGATTTCGAAAACATGTGGTGCTCAAACTTCGCTACCGGCGACAAGTTTTGTCATATCGTCATGGAGCTGTTCGAACCTACTGAGATTACCAGTAAGTAATTAGATTTGTTGAAGGGTAAGCTACGTATTTATGAGAGACGGGAGTGGTTATTTGAATAGAAAAAAACAATTTAGTTGCTCTGGCTCTGCTTGAAATAAAATTTGCTATTAAAATATTGTGTACTAGCTTGTGTGTAGCGTGGATGTCGGTTATCGCAATAAAAACTATCTACTATGTCCTTCCCCAGGACTCAAACAATCTCCATACCAAATTTCATCTAAATCGGTTTAGCTGTTCGAGCGTGAAAGCGTAACAGACAGACAGTTACTTTCACATTTATAATATTAGTATGGATTATTAACCCAAACAAACTTGTGTAGCTTGCTGCGGCTGTCGAGAAGTTCCATGCTGGAGTCATTCATTTTATTACGTAAGACGATTCGAAAAAAAAAACTTCAAAGTAAAACCAAAGTTGATTATGTACCTACCTACTAGCTGTTGCCCGCGACTTCGTTCGCGTGAAAATTTTGAAAGGCAAATTTATCACACGGGGAACATTTTTCTGGGATAAAAAACCTATGTGCTATTCCAGACTATAATTTATCTCTGTTCCAAATTTCGTGTCGTTTCCCGATCCATTTACCCTGTTGTGGCGTGATTGAATAACAAACATCCATACATCCAAACATAGGCATTTATAATGTTTAGAGACTAGTATAGATTTAGATTAGAAATATATAAATATAAGTACCTACCTACACAAAAAAATCCTATGTTTCTTTAAAATATATCATATCATATATTTTCTTCTTCTTCCCCCTCTTATTTGTCTTGTAACATTCAATACTTGTGCTCCAACCATAGCAGAGATCTTCAATCTTCTAACAATTTGCTTCTCCTATGTCCTGCTCATTCTTCTGGATCCGTTGGATCCTCATTCCTAGTTCAATCTGTCTTACTCTGGAATGCACTGCCCCTCGAAATTAGGATGGCACCTAACCGCTTCAACTTTAAGACGAAGATTCGTACTTTATTCTTCGAAGAATATGCCAATATGTATGTTTGTCTGTGTTTATGTAGGTATGTATATTTATTTGTATGTATGTGTGTAGGTACTTATATTATTATTTCGTTTTCACATATTGTATATTATTAAATAGATTAGCTGCCAACAAGTTTACTGCGTCTACTTCTATTTTTATCTTTACATCACCCTAAGGTTTACTGGTAGAGATTGTTTTTAGCATATATAATATAATATCTTGGGACAACTCACACAACGCCATCTGATCCCAAACTAAGCAGATCTTGTACTATAGAAACCAGACAACTGATAAACATACTAAATATTTCTAAATATATACTTAATATAGATGAATAACACCCAGACACAGAATAAACCATCGTGCTCATCACGCAAAGTTTTATCCTGGGTGCAATGGGAATCGAAGCTACGACCTCCGGCTTAGGAGTCAGGGTCACTAACCGCTAGACCAACAGGCCAGTCGACCAAAAAATTAAGACCGCATTTGTACAGTAACTGTGCATAAAGTTTTTCAATAAATAAATAAATTTCTTCCTTAAGATTCTTATTTACTTGATAAATATTAAACAAGAGAGAGGGGGTCGGTTGAATCTTTTTTTTCTTACGGATAGGGGGGGGGGGGTTCAAAAACAAGCTAAAATCGTTTCACGTAATAAATGAATGATGAATGAATTCGTGACTACTTCTCTATTCCAAAGGAATTTTTTTTACAGTCATAGGTTCCAGAGCCAAAAAATGCTCTTCGAACAACTTCGCGATCGGTCAAAGCCCAAGGGCAACAACGAGTTCTCAGTCGTCTGACAGCGATAGAGCACGTTTGTTGCAGGCATCCGCATCTGGAACTACAACGCGAACATGGAGCTGTCGTACATGGGCGCGAAGCACGCGCGCGTGAGCCTGGACGCGGCGCCGCTGCACTACCGGCCGCTGCTGCTGCGCCGCGCGCCCGGCGGCACCTGCTACGACTACGTGCAGCAGATACAGCTGTTGGCGGTCGACGACAGGTTGCTACTTGCTATCGGGCTCTTTATGTACCACTTAGCCTATGACTATGTATCTCTTTGAGCTTTTTGAGTAGGTACTTTATAACCCATTATACCCCTAACAGAGGCCAAATGTGAGTAGCTTGTAGGACAGGAAGATTTGTACCACCTTCATTACCCCTGCGGGGGCAAATACCCACTGGTTGAGAACCTAGGGAATAAATCAAATCGGGCGCGGACCAGGATATCATGTTTGGAGGGGGGGGCACTTTGGTCCAACACTGGCCAAGTGAGAGTAGTTTTGCCCTTCAACGCGGACCTAATGTATGGCGAACACTTGAAAATTATTAGTCTGGGGGGCGGAGGGCAAGCCCCTGTTTTACCCCCCCCCCCCTCGGAGCCGCGCCCAGAAAATTACAATTTAGCTCAGTAGATAAACTAAGCTATATTACATGTCCTTTACGCGCTAAATGCAGAGCTGTGAAAATGATGACAGCTCAGTTTGCCGACATTTTTCCAACTCACGAGGAATTTCACAAACAGAGATCTTAAACACATTCACTTTTAGGCGCACTAAGTAGCGTTATTTTTAAATATTTTTTCACTACCTTTGATCCACAGATTAGAAGACGCGAAAGACTCGGACACTTTCCGCATGGATTGTTTGGTGTATGGAACAAACTTGGATATGGGCGCGCCCACTGGCTTTGTCCTCCAACTGAACATATTCTCGACGTGGGGAGACCCCTACTACGTGGGTCTGACCGGAGTTGAACTTTATGATCCACATGGGAACATTATACCTTTATCGGAGACAAGTAAGTTGGACTAATCTTTTTCTGATTCCAATTTTTGTAACCATAAGAGGGGATACCCCTCGTACAATGTTGAGTAGAGGTACGTTTACTAAATATTAGCTCTTATTATTTACTAAACTAGTGAATAGTGACGTGCGCCTTGGACCGGCGATCAAGAAATTTAGTAAAAAAAAAAAACAATCAAAAAGGTACTCGAGCGCATTTGATTATCATTCAGATGTTTCAGCTTGATATCCTAGACACGCTGATCTAACATTGACCTGACGATTTTTTTTTAATTTTCATAGGACTCCCACTAGATTGCGGGATGTCCAAATTGTATGGGAGCTTCTTTTGGGTTCGCTTAACACCCTTGTGCCATGCGAAATATTTTTTTTTTTTAAGACCTTTAGCTACCATTGAAAGGATATCACAACCTAACCTTTGTTCATCGTCCCACGATGCTCGAGCAAAATAATACAAATTTGGCACGTTGGGCTCTCCAGTTATTATGTTTATGGATATATTGCATGTTGCGACGACATTTGTTGATGTCGACGTTTGTCTGTGTCATCTACTAGCTTACTCAACAGCTTACGCGAAACAGGGTTCCGCTCTCTCAAAAAATTATATAGAAAACCTAAATATTAGGACACGAAAAAAAATGTGTCACTAGTCAAAGAGTTTTTCTAGTAGATGACATCAAGAAATTTAAGAATAATGTCTTAATATGATCCCGCAAATAAATCTTGAAGTTGCGGAAAAATGCAAAAACGAGCATTTTCGTATTGCCATAGTCATGGCGTTCGTAATCTAACATATGTACGAACGAATATTCTACTTTATTTTGACCTGAGCTTCTGCGCACTGTGAAGTAATGGTTGTGTGCGAGGCCGGCGATCGTGTCGCTGTGTACGTAGCGCTAAATAAATAATTATCTCAGTGTAATGCCCCCTTAAGAAGTTACCTATGAATGTCCCCAGACGTGTGCGCGCACCCCGCGAGCGTGAACGTGCTGGACGCGCGCGCGCAGGACGTGCGCACGCCCGACAAGCTCATCGACGGGCACAACGCGCGCGTCGGCGACGGCAGCCACTCGTGGCTCGCGCCCGTGCTGCCCAACACGCTTAACAGGTCACTACTTCTACTTAATTATTCAAAATACTAATACTACTTAAAAAAAAATTTGGTTACAAAAACGAGTGGATTCCATCGAAATTACTAGCAATCCCGTTAACACCTCCAGATAAGCTCAATAGCTTGTGTTAGAAGTGGGTTCACGTCGGTAGTTTAATGGGTAGGCAGTAGGCTTTAAACCCGCGAGCTCACGATTGCTAATCTTAGCCATTATGCTACCGTCGCTTTAAAATAAGCATTATGAAAAATTGTGGGTATGTACCTATTATAAAATACTTACGAAAATTTGCTCGAACAGATTTTTTTTCTTTTCTTTTTTGTCTTCCGTTCCTTCATTCGCTTCAGGAGGACTATGGTTGGAACAAATTTTAAACTTAACTACCCACTAAGTCAGAGGTTCGCAAAGCGTGCGCCGTAGACAGTGCAGAGGGGCGCCATGACGAGAATCATTATATCTATTTCTTTCAACTGTACCTATCTAATTCGACTAGCTAACTAAATTAGGGCGCCGAGAAGAAAAATCTAAAGTTGTAATGCGCTTATTACACTACACTATAAATAAGGGACCCTAAACCCTTAAAAAGAGAGGTGTATTAAAAGTTAGGGCTCTAATTCTCTAACAAATTTTCAAGGCCACATTGATTTAGGGCCCTGATACAGGGTAGTGTAATAGCCGTTTAAGCACGCCGTGGACTAAAAAGATTAGGTATGAACTAAGTAAATCTTTTTGTTACCATTATTAGGTACTCTTGTCGATTTTATGTCCATAAATTTATTTCAGGGTATTTTTCGTATTCGATGTGCCGGTATCCGTGTACGGTATAAAAATTTGGAACTACGGCAAAACAGCGACACGAGGAGTCAAGGAGTTTGGAGTAAGTTATTTAAATAGATACCTACTTGTATTGCAAACAACTCAGTCGAGATAATGCGCTACACTGATTCAGAGACCCTAATTGGTGATATTTTTATTAATCAATGGAAGTCTATTTTAAATCCTATAAAGTATTAAAAATCCATAAAATATTTTAATTTCCACAAAACAAATACCTATGACTAAATACTAGTGACTATGGTGACTAAAAATATGAGTGACAGGCACGACATAAAACTATATTTGTGATGTGACGTCATCAGAACTGTGGGTACGTTGTTGCGTGCAATTTATAACCGTTAGTTTGAAACCCCTTAATTTGCAAAAAAATTTATTTTTTTTAATTGAAACACACATATATAGAATTCTTTAAAATAAAAGCAATAATAACAATTTTGCATCTTTCCTATTGTGTGCCCTGAATTAGGGTAGTAGCGTAATAGCCGTTTAACTCTGAAGCACAGTACCTTCTTGTTGTAAGAAATCTTAAAAAGCTTTCAAATCTAAAATTTTATTTTCTTTAGGTTTTAATGGATGACCTGCTGCTATTTAATGGAACGTGCGATTGTGCCAAAAACGATGATACACTCACACCGATGTGGATCTGTTTGCAGAATTTAGACTCAGATAATTTGACGCCTTTGTAAGTAACAAGTCCTGATGTAGTTTATGTCCTTGATTTTTCCTTAATCAAAAATCGCGCGTTATTTCAGGGGCAAAAGGATTGCGTTTTTTTTCTTGTAACCATAGATACTGTGTTGTCTATTTTTTGAGCCAAGAGCCGGGGTACGTTGTTACACTTGTACCTACGTACCCCGTCAGTAAAAAAATAAGGTTAGTTGTTGCTGAATGGCAATGTTGGATCCAGGATTTTGGTTTGGGGAGAATGTGTGTTCCCGATGAGGAACCTAGGATTTCGGATCGTGGGGGGCTTGGCTTCTACGGGTTAATTTATATCAATATTAAATCTTATAAAAAAATGTTCATTCTTCAATTTGACGATAGATGTCGTTGCTAGATTTAAATTAGCTAATGATATGTTTATATGCTTGTTATAGAAATGTTTTTTTTTCATTACATTATAAATAATTTCTGACTCTATGGAAAGAAGAAATTTTATCCTATATTCAAGGGTAGAGATGGGATTCTTCCCAACAATTACCGTCCAATTGCGGTCCTCAGTACTTTATCAAAAGTACTTGAACGCTTAATAAATGGAAGGCTTATTTACCACCTTGAACATTACAATTTACTATCGCCACAACAATTTGGTTTTCGTAAAAATAAATCCACTTGTGATGCTGTTCAAGAAGTTACTAACAATGTCGTGCAAAGCCTAAATCATAATAGAAAAGCTAAAGCGTTTGAAACAGTCCACATCTCCACTCTTTTACTAAAATTTGAAAGTATATGCGTGAAAGGAGCACAATTGGGCCTTCTGCGGAGTTACCTAACAAACCGCAAACAAGTTGTAAGGATTGGTGAACATAGTAGTGACGAGCTTCCTATTTGTTACGGCGTGCCACAAGGCAGCATTTTAGGACCTCTTTCTTATGGTTATCAATGACTTGTGCACTATAAACATACCTAATGCCAAAATTGAAGTGTTTGCAGATGGTACTGCCGTAACTTTTATTGCTGATACCTAGCCAAAATTGGAGAACGCAGCACAGCATGGCCTTGAACTCTTCGATGCGTTCCAAACCTAAATACTATTAGTTGTCTACTTTGCCATATCTTGTTGGGGTGGGGCTTCATGGACTATTCTTAAGCGACTAGAAATTGCACACGGGCCTATCTTGAAAGTCATTAAAATTTTATAGATTTCCTTCGATTTAAGATCTTTTCTTTAAGAGAAATCTTTCGATTGCTATCGTTAAAAATAGAGTGTTATTTTAAAATAGAGTGAAATGTTTATTTTTTCATAATTTGAGAGTTCGATTAACCGGTTCAGACAATCAAAATATGAAAAATGAACCGGCTTGAAATGAATAGCAGTGTATCCTGAATCTCTCCTATGTAGTTAATTCCCTTGTTTTCTGAAATATTTTTTTTTACTGCCAGTAGTAAGAAAGTGTGCTACTTTTGTAATGGCCGTCGTAGGACGACCACTCCTTTGTTCGTCCTTGAAAGTAAGGCGACCGCGCTTATAAGTGGCACTGGCCACTTGTACCTAATTATTTATCTATACTAAAAAGTTTTTATGTATAAGGTACTGGCCTTACATATTAAAACTTTTTCGCAAAAATACTAATATTATAAAACTGAAGAGTTTCTTAGTTTGTTTGAATCTCAGGAACTACGGGTTCGTATTTAAAAAATATATGGGCCAAATAGAGAACCACCTTTTTTGAAGCCGGTTAAAAACATATAATATGTACTTACACGGGTGGTTTCTGATAATTTTAAAATGGCAGGGGACTTGCTAAGTAGGTCTATAATATAGTTATTACAACCCGCAAAAAGTATTGCTAATATATGTATATTTAAATTCCAGGCCGTCAGATCTAAGCCAGCGCACTACAACGAGTGGTTCGAGCGAGTCCGCCGACCAGACCGCGCGCCCGCACACCAGCGTCAACAACATTGCAGTGTTCCACAAACATAGACATCAATAGTCACTTTAATACACAGAATTTAACACAGGAATATGCGCGTTTATAACTGGTTAGAGTTGCTACACATATATACACACGAATATAACTTAGATGAACGTTCGGGAAAAAAACCGAACACGTACCTCGGCCTATACTAGGCCGAGCGACAGCGGGCCGGCATCAATCAGTACAGCTGGCCGGTAATATACTCGTAGTATGCGTAAAAAAATGTACTGGCCCGAATGAACTACCCAATCGGCACTTGTTAATGAAGCCGAACATGTGTTCGTAAGGGTCGGCTTTGTTGTTCGCCGATATGCCGACTTGCTTATGTGTGTAGCATCCCTTATGCTACCTTATAGATGGTTTGAAGTTTCGACCGGGTAGTACCGACCGTGGTCACAAACTAACTGCGATCTATAAAACAAATACTTATCTAGCTTAACTATATGCGTTTATTCCCCTGTTACATTGTGTGTAGACATCAATAAAAGACGAGTGACAAATCGTAAGATTCAATGGACTCTTGAGTAGAGTGAATAAGAGTGGTTAGACACTAAAAACACCATGCAATAGTCTCAATTCAAATAATTTTACTTAAACTATAGCAACCCCACACACTGCCCCGTTTTAAAAAGTAATCAACTAGGCTAAATGCCTGTCAAGACGATATCTTTCACAAAACGTCCCAGCGATGCGCTCCATAGAAATTTGTAGGATATGACGTCATAATCTCGTTCGTCAAATATTTACTTATCTTTTGATTATTTCAAAATAAAATACCCAGGGGCGCCGTACAGCAGAGGGCGCAAGGGGGTGCATGCATCCCCCCGTTGGAAAATTAGCCTGTATGGCATTTATTTTGGTTTATTGATGAAACATTATTTAGAAAATTAGATGAAGAATAACACAAGATGAACAATAATACGGTAGTTTTAACGGTATTTTTTTGAGATTTTTTCGGTGATTTGGTGTAGTATAGGGTGTAGTTACAGCTATATCATACTACACCGAAAGTTGTGCACCGTTAAAGCGTTGCACCTCCCTGAAAAGCTTACACCGAAGAAGTGCTGCACCCTCTAAAAGAAATCCTGGCGGCGCCCATGAAAATACCTGTATTAAAAAACGTGTATGAGTCACGTTTGGTTTATTTTACAAAGTTTTCGAATTTTAGACAGCGTTGCTCGTTTTTATTTCTAGTCTAGTGACCATGTGTGTCGTGTCTGAAGATATTAAATTGTTTTAATGTGTAGAAATTATAATTAAAGTTTTGTGGGTAGTTATTGTAACTGTGTCACGAAATACAGCGAGGTCAAATCTACTTGAAAATACTATCTTGTGACGTCATTATTTTCTATGATGAAATTGTTCGATTATAATAAAATCATAAAAAAGTTTTTTCATAGTGAAGACTTACCTGAATAGTGTAAATGTAATTTATTGTAGTAAAACTCGATTGCCCCATTTTAGAGAGTACCTACATACTTAATACTAAAATAAGCTACAATGAAGTAGTACTATATTTTGTATCAAAATCTGAGCATTTGATGAATTGTATATTGCTAAGTGCTTGAAATTAGACAGTTACGAAAAGGAATGTTAATTGTAGTTTAAGGAATTAGTTTAAACTGAAAGTAGGAGCCACAAGAGCACGCAAGGATATTCATAGTACATAATATAAAATTTGCAGTAGAAAATATTGCATTTAGGAATAATGTAGACTGCACACCCGCCAAAATATTTTTACTATTCTTTATAACCATTTTTACTGTTGAACATCAATAATGTTTTATAAGCCGTGTTCTTTTTTAGCCAAAATATGATTCTTAAATTATTAAGACAACTGGGAGTGGAGATTGGCAATACCGATTTTTTTTAAAGTCATTTTTTTGTAGAATGACAAAGAAGTCCTGAAGTTATGTGAATTAAAATAAGAGAATCATATTTTGTAATGTATCACAGTTATAAAACCCATACAAAACGCTTAATCATATTTAGACGAAATAAATATTGTGCCCGTCCAGTGTTAGTGATGCCCGCCGAGGTTAATGTTGCTAGTCTTTAAATTGTTGTAATTAGTTACGTGGACTTGTGACGTTCATTTGAATTTTTGTACATCAAATAAACAAATTTAATTTTTAATCGTTTCGTTTTATTTTTGGATTAGAAATAGCGAATCCAGAAGATATTTGTTTGCCACATAACTCACAAAGGCACCTGTCTCACCGCCGGCGATGAGCGAGAAACGAGTAGGTAGCGATTTTATGGCTCCAGAAACGTACAATGTGTATTGTAGATCCCGTCCGTGTAAAGAAAAGAGATGCAGTATAGAGCGTGTACTCGCAGTCAGTGTGAACACTCAGCGATCAACTATTAATATATGTATCTCCTTTGTTGACACGGGGTCTACACAAATATGTACGTTTCATGAACGATAAAATGGAAAGGTTGACGCATTCAAAACTGAAATTGGACATATGGTCCCTAAATGGGAACGCGAGCTACTTTCTCGCCGTGTGGGACAGGTGCCTCAATTGAAGATTTCGACAAGAGCGGCTCCTATCTTGTCGAATTGTGAATGTAAAACATCTATAGAACTTAAACACAACAAAATCTTATGAAAATTGGACCTGTCGTTTAGAAGTTCGTTGATAACGGAAGAATCATATAAGTTGAGGTAATCTCGAAACAATCGGAACGGTCTTAAACCATTTTGTCATGGAAATTAGAGAAGGATATAGTATTATCAACATTTAAGCTGATCGTCATGGGTATCTAACAGTCAGATTTCAATAAAACATTTGTATCATTCAAGTATTTTAATCAACTACTAACAATCACAGTTTGTTATGATGCACATTCGCAACTATATTACATACAGCACAAAACAAAGAATATTCAACAATATTGCGATATTTGGTTCACTACTTAAAATTTAATACATTCGATGAAACCATCGAGCATTGTGTCCTCAATGAAATACTTTGTACTCTACAAGAGTAAAATTAAAGTACTATTCTTAAAGTTTATAAGAGAAATAATATTCGTAACTCTACCTACTATCTGTTAATATCTGTTTGTATGCGAATCCATCATCTTTACTCAGGCCATTCAAGTTATATAAAAAACATAATTGCAACAAGCTTTATTACAAACTTCTTAAGGTCTTATTTCGATTATCGCTTTTATTGTTTAGGAGATTGCTGTGATAGCAACCTTATCAAGGTTAGATAAGATTGGTCTTTTAGTTGTGCCAACCGTTGGCCAGAATTGATTTGTATTAAGCCTTGTATTTTATCTTTTTGCATTGAGTAATGTACTCGCAACGTAGTGTAACTCTGCGATTAATGTAAGTATTACCTTTAGATATAGTTTTGACGAAAATAACTTGGAATATGATGATAATAGGGGGAGGTCCTTTTCGCAAGATATCTGCACAGCTACAGGTTATTTGGCGCACTATACCCCGTTATGTACGATATATCTTTTATACTCTGGATTAAGTACATAACAAATTATTATTTATGACTAGTATTCACTGGTGGCTCTCCGGCCCTTAAACAACTATTGTAACACGAATAGAAAATCATGTTAAATAATTAGAAATGACGCAGGTAAAAGCGTCGAGTTTCAACTTGTAAACGTGCATGAACTTCATATTATAAATTAAAATTTTCGCAACAACGCCAGAACAACGAATTGATCACGACAGATTTCTACGTTGCGTCGACCGGCAACGCAGTTTTTGAAAGTGAGATAGCATTCCTGTTATCTTAAACCAACGGACACAGTTTATAATTTAAAACATTATTACGGATTGGCGTACAAACAGTCATATATAACTAAAATACAATAATTTCATGTATTTGTGACATAAAGTTAAATTCTATAAAGTCTATGGAAGAAAACAAGAATGTATAAAGTCTATAGCCCTGTTATCGCTAGTAACGTTATATAGAAAATTACAAAAGGCATTCAACATCACACGTTAACTTCAGTCTATGACCCCCTTAATATAATTTGGAATATACATTTTCGAAGGCATTTCTCTTGGTCTTGCCTTTGTCCGAAGTTTCCATACCGAACTCGACAGTCGTTTTATTAAATTATTATGGCCGCTCGTCACAGTAACAGATGCTAATTTGAACATAAGCTCTCTAAAATCACAATCGGGGCTACTTCTTAGATGTGAGATAGATCTTCGTCGCTTTCTATCACGCAGACATATTATTTATTAGAATGAGAAAGGGATAGCGTTGGATGCCGTAGAAGACGAATGCAAAGGAAAAGTTCGACGCAACTTCTTCATTACTGTTATTTTTAAAAGGTAATTACCAATGTAGAATCGAGTACCACATTACTAGCAATTCCTTTAACCCTAAGCTCAATAGGGTAGATGACAGTCAAGTCAAATCAGTATCTTTTTAAGAAATGTCAAAACGATGCGCCTTGTACTAATTTACATGAAATACAAAACAATGACGTCGTTCTTTTGTATGGTCAAATCATGTAGTTTCAATGTTTGTTTTGATGTTTATAAATTGATGACAACGTAAAATTGTAGAGAAACATTGTTTTCTAGAATATTTTCGCAAATGCTATTTCCTTTATAGTGTAAAATAATTTATTGTAGTCATCTACCCAATTGTTTGTGTTAGGAGTGGGTTCATATCAGTAGTATAATGGGTAGGATCCCTCGACCTCACGATTGTGAGTCCGATGTTGTTTTGTTCTAGCAAATTATATGTCTTAGCCATAGATAGGCCGAAGATCTAGTAAGACTATATACATAATACAAGTATTTTATAACTATGGCAATGTTAAGGAACCATACATACCATCCTTTAACATACATCTTCAATTAATCGTATTCGATATGATCATATCTCCAAGTCCGTGTAACATTTAACTGAAGAAGTAAACAGATCTGAGAACACTTTTTAGATCAAAGTCTCCTTTACTGGGCACTTTTTGTAGTAAGTTGTTGACGCGTTTCTTGTTTGCAGCACCCACGCTTCTGTCTCCCAATTCACTGGAATAAAGAAAATTATACATTTAATACAATACAAAACGATCCCTGACATAACCTTAATCCTGTCTTTTGTTTTATGGCTACAAGTTGACGGGACATTCTATCAAGTGTAACACTTTAAATTAAACAGATATATTTTTCGCCTATTTTTGTGTAACGAAGGACCAAGATGTACACCATTGAAATAACTGTCTTCAGTAATTTAAGGTTAACTTGAAATATTAAATTTATGTACCAAAATTAACTACGTCTACTTTTTTTACTATGATATCAGTTCCCTATGAAAAAATAAAAAAAATACAGAACAAAATTCAAATAATTAGTAATAAAAAGTTTTTATAACTCACCTTTCGTCGTAACTATAACGTTTTACTAAAAATTCTGATAAGTCTTCTAAGATTGGCTGTGAGTGTAATGCGACGAACTGTTCTCGACAAATCTGAAACAAAAAACGAAAAATGATTATTTAAAAACTGGCTAGCAAAATAATTAGAGCAAATATTTTTACTGACGCTTCTTGACAGTTGTCTTAAATTATTATTCAGGGTCCTTATTCACTATCTTTATTTCGTTGTCGTAAAAAGGCCGTGCGAACTGGCGCAAATATGTCCACCGCGCAAGCGCATTGATGCATTTCTAAGCGCAGCTCTATACCGCGCATGCGCGGTGGACATCTTTGAACACACCGCGCATGCGCCAATTCGCACGGCCATTTCACAACAGCGAAATAAAGATAGTGAATAAGGACCCTGGCCTTTTTGGTGAAGGCCGTTAGTCGTGAAGATAAGTCAACTGCGCGATACTTAAAACCTTGCAATTAGTTGATCAGTTCATGGGATACATTCAAATTGGTAATTTACTGAATCAGACATCATATTATGAAAATATATATATTACGGGTCTTAATCGCGTGAATAATTTGAGGTAAAATACCTTGTTTATTGCCCGACGTTTCGACCGTACTGCAACGGCCGTGGTCACGGGTAGACGATAATATATCTTCATAATGTGTACAAATCGCGAAAGTTTATCAACATTTACAGACATTATATGGCGTAAGTCCATTTTAAATTGAAGCTCAGTTGCTGTTGAACCGTGAAGACTTGTGTGTCGACTGTCACTCAAGCTGGTGGTAATACCTGTCACTAATTTCTTTACTGCAGATTTTCTTATTTTCAACGGTCAGTCAATTCTCGTATTGAGGATTTCCCTGATTACTTCAATCGGTAGGATTTATAATGTCGTTTGATATGATGATGAGAAAAGTTTTAAAGTTATTTGTCAGTAAACTGACCTTGTTCATAAGATCGACGGTGTGCGGATGTGTCCAGAAGCAGTCATGCACGGACACGAAGGTCACGGCGCCCGCCTCGCAGTGCAGGCCCGTCAGCATCATGTGCGACGAGTCCAGCGAGTGGATGAAGTTGGGCGGGAACGCGTTGCGTTGCTTCATTGTGCATGGACGTCTGGGAACAGAACAGGATATATTTTTTTAAATTAACTAGCTGTCCCGTGCGACTTCGTCTGCGTAAATTTGTCCCGTTTTTGCAACATTTCTCATTGCTGCTCCTATTGGTCGTAGCGTGATGTTAATAGCCAATAGCATTCCTCGATAAATGGGCTATCCAACAGTATTTTTTTTTAATCGGACTAGGAGTTCCTAAGATTATCGCGTTCAAACAAATAAACGGCGGTAGTACGGTGTAAGGTGTAAGTAACATACTGCTGCAGGTCGAGCGCGGGGCGGCACTGCCCCACGCCGGGCGCGGCGCGGCGGTAGTACGGTGTAAGGTGTAAGTAACATACTGCTGCAGGTCGAGCGCGGGGCGGCACTGCCCCACGCCGGGCGCGGCGCGGCGGTAGTACGGTGTAAGGTGTAAGTAACATACTGCTGCAGGT
Source organism: Herminia tarsipennalis (assembly GCA_945859575.2). NCBI lineage: Eukaryota > Metazoa > Arthropoda > Insecta > Lepidoptera > Erebidae > Herminia > Herminia tarsipennalis. Next base: position 18,036,472 of record OX243846.2, on the reverse strand, counting down.
CGAGCGCGGGGCGGCACTGCCCCACGCCGGGCGCGGCGCGGCGGTAGTACGGTGTAAGGTGTAAGTAACATACTGCTGCAGGTCGAGCGCGGGGCGGCACTGCCCCACGCCGGGCGCGGCGCGGCGGTAGTACGGTGTAAGGTGTAAGTAACATACTGCTGCAGGTCGAGCGCGGGGCGGCACTGCCCCACGCCGGGCGCGGCGCGGCGGTAGTACGGTGTAAGGTGTAAGTAACATACTGCTGCAGGTCGAGCGCGGGGCGGCACTGCCCCACGCCGGGCGCGGCGCGGCGGTAGTACGGTGTAAGGTGTAAGTAACATACTGCTGCAGGTCGAGCGCGGGGCGGCACTGCCCCACGCCGGGCGCGGCGCGGCGGTAGTACGGTGTAAGGTGTAAGTAACATACTGCTGCAGGTCGAGCGCGGGGCGGCACTGCCCCACGCCGGGCGCGGCGCGGCGGTAGTACGGTGTAAGGTGTAAGTAACATACTGCTGCAGGTCGAGCGCGGGGCGGCACTGCCCCACGCCGGGCGCGGCGCGGCGGTAGTACGGTGTAAGGTGTAAGTAACATACTGCTGCAGGTCGAGCGCGGGGCGGCACTGCCCCACGCCGGGCGCGGCGCGGCGGTAGTACGGTGTAAGGTGTAAGTAACATACTGCTGCAGGTCGAGCGCGGGGCGGCACTGCCCAACGCCGGGCGCGGCGCGGCGGTAGTACGGTGTAAGGTGTAAGTAACATACTGCTGCAGGTCGAGCGCGGGGCGGCACTGCCCCACGCCGGGCGCGGCGCGGCGGTAGTACGGTGTAAGGTGTAAGTAACATACTGCTGCAGGTCGAGCGCGGGGCGGCACTGCCCCACGCCGGGCGCGGCGCGGCGGTAGTACGGTGTAAGGTGTAAGTAACATACTGCTGCAGGTCGAGCGCGGGGCGGCACTGCCCCACGCCGGGCGCGGCGCGGCGGTAGTACGGTGTAAGGTGTAAGTAACATACTGCTGCAGGTCGAGCGCGGGGCGGCACTGCCCCACGCCGGGCGCGGCGCGGCGGTAGTACGGTGTAAGGTGTAAGTAACATACTGCTGCAGGTCGAGCGCGGGGCGGCACTGCCCCACGCCGGGCGCGGCGCGGCGGTAGTACGGTGTAAGGTGTAAGTAACATACTGCTGCAGGTCGAGCGCGGGGCGGCACTGCCCCACGCCGGGCGCGGCGCGGCGGTAGTACGGTGTAAGGTGTAAGTAACATACTGCTGCAGGTCGAGCGCGGGGCGGCACTGCCCCACGCCGGGCGCGGCGCGGCGGTAGTACGGTGTAAGGTGTAAGTAACATACTGCTGCAGGTCGAGCGCGGGGCGGCACTGCCCCACGCCGGGCGCGGCGCGGCGGTAGTACGGTGTAAGGTGTAAGTAACATACTGCTGCAGGTCGAGCGCGGGGCGGCACTGCCCCACGCCGGGCGCGGCGCGGCGGTAGTACGGTGTAAGGTGTAAGTAACATACTGCTGCAGGTCGAGCGCGGGGCGGCACTGCCCCACGCCGGGCGCGGCGCGGCGGTAGTACGGTGTAAGGTGTAAGTAACATACTGCTGCAGGTCGAGCGCGGGGCGGCACTGCCCCACGCCGGGCGCGGCGCGGCGGTAGTACGGTGTAAGGTGTAAGTAACATACTGCTGCAGGTCGAGCGCGGGGCGGCACTGCCCCACGCCGGGCGCGGCGCGGCGGTAGTACGGTGTAAGGTGTAAGTAACATACTGCTGCAGGTCGAGCGCGGGGCGGCACTGCCCCACGCCGGGCGCGGCGCGGCGGTAGTACGGTGTAAGGTGTAAGTAACATACTGCTGCAGGTCGAGCGCGGGGCGGCACTGCCCCACGCCGGGCGCGGCGCGGCGGTAGTACGGTGTAAGGTGTAAGTAACATACTGCTGCAGGTCGAGCGCGGGGCGGCACTGCCCCACGCCGGGCGCGGCGCGGCGGTAGTACGGTGTAAGGTGTAAGTAACATACTGCTGCAGGTCGAGCGCGGGGCGGCACTGCCCCACGCCGGGCGCGGCGCGGCGGTAGTACGGTGTAAGGTGTAAGTAACATACTGCTGCAGGTCGAGCGCGGGGCGGCACTGCCCCACGCCGGGCGCGGCGCGGCGGTAGTACGGTGTAAGGTGTAAGTAACATACTGCTGCAGGTCGAGCGCGGGGCGGCACTGCCCCACGCCGGGCGCGGCGCGGCGGTAGTACGGTGTAAGGTGTAAGTAACATACTGCTGCAGGTCGAGCGCGGGGCGGCACTGCCCCACGCCGGGCGCGGCGCGGCGGTAGTACGGTGTAAGGTGTAAGTAACATACTGCTGCAGGTCGAGCGCGGGGCGGCACTGCCCCACGCCGGGCGCGGCGCGGCGGTAGTACGGTGTAAGGTGTAAGTAACATACTGCTGCAGGTCGAGCGCGGGGCGGCACTGCCCCACGCCGGGCGCGGCGCGGCGGTAGTACGGTGTAAGGTGTAAGTAACATACTGCTGCAGGTCGAGCGCGGGGCGGCACTGCCCCACGCCGGGCGCGGCGCGGCGGTAGTACGGTGTAAGGTGTAAGTAACATACTGCTGCAGGTCGAGCGCGGGGCGGCACTGCCCCACGCCGGGCGCGGCGCGGCGGTAGTACGGTGTAAGGTGTAAGTAACATACTGCTGCAGGTCGAGCGCGGGGCGGCACTGCCCCACGCCGGGCGCGGCGCGGCGGTAGTACGGTGTAAGGTGTAAGTAACATACTGCTGCAGGTCGAGCGCGGGGCGGCACTGCCCCACGCCGGGCGCGGCGCGGCGGTAGTACGGTGTAAGGTGTAAGTAACATACTGCTGCAGGTCGAGCGCGGGGCGGCACTGCCCCACGCCGGGCGCGGCGCGGCGGTAGTACGGTGTAAGGTGTAAGTAACATACTGCTGCAGGTCGAGCGCGGGGCGGCACTGCCCCACGCCGGGCGCGGCGCGGCGGTAGTACGGTGTAAGGTGTAAGTAACATACTGCTGCAGGTCGAGCGCGGGGCGGCACTGCCCCACGCCGGGCGCGGCGCGGCGGTAGTACGGTGTAAGGTGTAAGTAACATACTGCTGCAGGTCGAGCGCGGGGCGGCACTGCCCCACGCCGGGCGCGGCGCGGCGGTAGTACGGTGTAAGGTGTAAGTAACATACTGCTGCAGGTCGAGCGCGGGGCGGCACTGCCCCACGCCGGGCGCGGCGCGGCGGTAGTACGGTGTAAGGTGTAAGTAACATACTGCTGCAGGTCGAGCGCGGGGCGGCACTGCCCCACGCCGGGCGCGGCGCGGCGGTAGTACGGTGTAAGGTGTAAGTAACATACTGCTGCAGGTCGAGCGCGGGGCGGCACTGCCCCACGCCGGGCGCGGCGCGGCGGTAGTACGGTGTAAGGTGTAAGTAACATACTGCTGCAGGTCGAGCGCGGGGCGGCACTGCCCCACGCCGGGCGCGGCGCGGCGGTAGTACGGTGTAAGGTGTAAGTAACATACTGCTGCAGGTCGAGCGCGGGGCGGCACTGCCCCACGCCGGGCGCGGCGCGGCGGTAGTACGGTGTAAGGTGTAAGTAACATACTGCTGCAGGTCGAGCGCGGGGCGGCACTGCCCCACGCCGGGCGCGGCGCGGCGGTAGTACGGTGTAAGGTGTAAGTAACATACTGCTGCAGGTCGAGCGCGGGGCGGCACTGCCCCACGCCGGGCGCGGCGCGGCGGTAGTACGGTGTAAGGTGTAAGTAACATACTGCTGCAGGTCGAGCGCGGGGCGGCACTGCCCCACGCCGGGCGCGGCGCGGCGGTAGTACGGTGTAAGGTGTAAGTAACATACTGCTGCAGGTCGAGCGCGGGGCGGCACTGCCCCACGCCGGGCGCGGCGCGGCGGTAGTACGGTGTAAGGTGTAAGTAACATACTGCTGCAGGTCGAGCGCGGGGCGGCACTGCCCCACGCCGGGCGCGGCGCGGCGGTAGTACGGTGTAAGGTGTAAGTAACATACTGCTGCAGGTCGAGCGCGGGGCGGCACTGCCCCACGCCGGGCGCGGCGCGGCGGTAGTACGGTGTAAGGTGTAAGTAACATACTGCTGCAGGTCGAGCGCGGGGCGGCACTGCCCCACGCCGGGCGCGGCGCGGCTGTAGTACGGTGTAAGGTGTAAGTAACATACTGCTGCAGGTCGAGCGCGGGGCGGCACTGCCCCACGCCGGGCGCGGCGCGGCGGTAGTACGGTGTAAGGTGTAAGTAACATACTGCTGCAGGTCGAGCGCGGGGCGGCACTGCCCCACGCCGGGCGCGGCGCGGCGGTAGTACGGTGTAAGGTGTAAGTAACATACTGCTGCAGGTCGAGCGCGGGGCGGCACTGCCCCACGCCGGGCGCGGCGCGGCGGTAGTACGGTGTAAGGTGTAAGTAACATACTGCTGCAGGTCGAGCGCGGGGCGGCACTGCCCCACGCCGGGCGCGGCGCGGCGGTAGTACGGTGTAAGGTGTAAGTAACATACTGCTGCAGGTCGAGCGCGGGGCGGCACTGCCCCACGCCGGGCGCGGCGCGGCGGTAGTACGGTGTAAGGTGTAAGTAACATACTGCTGCAGGTCGAGCGCGGGGCGGCACTGCCCCACGCCGGGCGCGGCGCGGCGGTAGTACGGTGTAAGGTGTAAGTAACATACTGCTGCAGGTCGAGCGCGGGGCGGCACTGCCCCACGCCGGGCGCGGCGCGGCGGTAGTACGGTGTAAGGTGTAAGTAACATACTGCTGCAGGTCGAGCGCGGGGCGGCACTGCCCCACGCCGGGCGCGGCGCGGCGGTAGTACGGTGTAAGGTGTAAGTAACATACTGCTGCAGGTCGAGCGCGGGGCGGCACTGCCCAACGCCGGGCGCGGCGCGGCGGTAGTACGGTGTAAGGTGTAAGTAACATACTGCTGCAGGTCGAGCGCGGGGCGGCACTGCCCCACGCCGGGCGCGGCGCGGCGGTAGTACGGTGTAAGGTGTAAGTAACATACTGCTGCAGGTCGAGCGCGGGGCGGCACTGCCCCACGCCGGGCGCGGCGCGGCGGTAGTACGGTGTAAGGTGTAAGTAACATACTGCTGCAGGTCGAGCGCGGGGCGGCACTGCCCCACGCCGGGCGCGGCGCGGCGGTAGTACGGTGTAAGGTGTAAGTAACATACTGCTGCAGGTCGAGCGCGGGGCGGCACTGCCCCACGCCGGGCGCGGCGCGGCGGTAGTACGGTGTAAGGTGTAAGTAACATACTGCTGCAGGTCGAGCGCGGGGCGGCACTGCCCCACGCCGGGCGCGGCGCGGCGGTAGTACGGTGTAAGGTGTAAGTAACATACTGCTGCAGGTCGAGCGCGGGGCGGCACTGCCCCACGCCGGGCGCGGCGCGGCGGTAGTACGGTGTAAGGTGTAAGTAACATACTGCTGCAGGTCGAGCGCGGGGCGGCACTGCCCCACGCCGGGCGCGGCGCGGCGGTAGTACGGTGTAAGGTGTAAGTAACATACTGCTGCAGGTCGAGCGCGGGGCGGCACTGCCCCACGCCGGGCGCGGCGCGGCGGTAGTACGGTGTAAGGTGTAAGTAACATACTGCTGCAGGTCGAGCGCGGGGCGGCACTGCCCAACGCCGGGCGCGGCGCGGCGGTAGTACGGTGTAAGGTGTAAGTAACATACTGCTGCAGGTCGAGCGCGGGGCGGCACTGCCCCACGCCGGGCGCGGCGCGGCGGTAGTACGGTGTAAGGTGTAAGTAACATACTGCTGCAGGTCGAGCGCGGGGCGGCACTGCCCCACGCCGGGCGCGGCGCGGCGGTAGTACGGTGTAAGGTGTAAGTAACATACTGCTGCAGGTCGAGCGCGGGGCGGCACTGCCCCACGCCGGGCGCGGCGCGGCGGTAGTACGGTGTAAGGTGTAAGTAACATACTGCTGCAGGTCGAGCGCGGGGCGGCACTGCCCCACGCCGGGCGCGGCGCGGCGGTAGTACGGTGTAAGGTGTAAGTAACATACTGCTGCAGGTCGAGCGCGGGGCGGCACTGCCCCACGCCGGGCGCGGCGCGGCGGTAGTACGGTGTAAGGTGTAAGTAACATACTGCTGCAGGTCGAGCGCGGGGCGGCACTGCCCCACGCCGGGCGCGGCGCGGCGGTAGTACGGTGTAAGGTGTAAGTAACATACTGCTGCAGGTCGAGCGCGGGGCGGCACTGCCCCACGCCGGGCGCGGCGCGGCGGTAGTACGGTGTAAGGTGTAAGTAACATACTGCTGCAGGTCGAGCGCGGGGCGGCACTGCCCCACGCCGGGCGCGGCGCGGCGGTAGTACGGTGTAAGGTGTAAGTAACATACTGCTGCAGGTCGAGCGCGGGGCGGCACTGCCCCACACCGGGCGCGGCGCGGCGGTAGTACGGTGTAAGGTGTAAGTAACATACTGCTGCAGGTCGAGCGCGGGGCGGCACTGCCCCACGCCGGGCGCGGCGCGGCGGTAGTACGGTGTAAGGTGTAAGTAACATACTGCTGCAGGTCGAGCGCGGGGCGGCACTGCCCCACGCCGGGCGCGGCGCGGCGGTAGTACGGTGTAAGGTGTAAGTAACATACTGCTGCAGGTCGAGCGCGGGGCGGCACTGCCCCACGCCGGGCGCGGCGCGGCGGTAGTACGGTGTAAGGTGTAAGTAACATACTGCTGCAGGTCGAGCGCGGGGCGGCACTGCCCCACGCCGGGCGCGGCGCGGCGGTAGTACGGTGTAAGGTGTAAGTAACATACTGCTGCAGGTCGAGCGCGGGGCGGCACTGCCCCACGCCGGGCGCGGCGCGGCGGTAGTACGGTGTAAGGTGTAAGTAACATACTGCTGCAGGTCGAGCGCGGGGCGGCACTGCCCCACGCCGGGCGCGGCGCGGCGGTAGTACGGTGTAAGGTGTAAGTAACATACTGCTGCAGGTCGAGCGCGGGGCGGCACTGCCCCACGCCGGGCGCGGCGCGGCGGTAGTACGGTGTAAGGTGTAAGTAACATACTGCTGCAGGTCGAGCGCGGGGCGGCACTGCCCCACGCCGGGCGCGGCGCGGCGGTAGTACGGTGTAAGGTGTAAGTAACATACTGCTGCAGGTCGAGCGCGGGGCGGCACTGCCCCACGCCGGGCGCGGCGCGGCGGTAGTACGGTGTAAGGTGTAAGTAACATACTGCTGCAGGTCGAGCGCGGGGCGGCACTGCCCCACGCCGGGCGCGGCGCGGCGGTAGTACGGTGTAAGGTGTAAGTAACATACTGCTGCAGGTCGAGCGCGGGGCGGCACTGCCCCACGCCGGGCGCGGCGCGGCGGTAGTACGGTGTAAGGTGTAAGTAACATACTGCTGCAGGTCGAGCGCGGGGCGGCACTGCCCCACGCCGGGCGCGGCGCGGCGGTAGTACGGTGTAAGGTGTAAGTAACATACTGCTGCAGGTCGAGCGCGGGGCGGCACTGCCCCACGCCGGGCGCGGCGCGGCGGTAGTACGGTGTAAGGTGTAAGTAACATACTGCTGCAGGTCGAGCGCGGGGCGGCACTGCCCCACGCCGGGCGCGGCGCGGCGGTAGTACGGTGTAAGGTGTAAGTAACATACTGCTGCAGGTCGAGCGCGGGGCGGCACTGCCCCACGCCGGGCGCGGCGCGGCGGTAGTACGGTGTAAGGTGTAAGTAACATACTGCTGCAGGTCGAGCGCGGGGCGGCACTGCCCCACGCCGGGCGCGGCGCGGCGGTAGTACGGTGTAAGGTGTAAGTAACATACTGCTGCAGGTCGAGCGCGGGGCGGCACTGCCCCACGCCGGGCGCGGCGCGGCGGTAGTACGGCTGCACCACGGGGAGGCCCAGCGGCGTCACCCACTCCACGCTCTCGCCCGCTACGCCGGAGATCAACCTGCGGGGAAAGCGCTTTATACTCATTGTTCCTTTATAAACCACACATACATAATAAATTATTTTGTACTAACCATGAAATAATATTATAATAGTTTTTATAGGCATTTCTTGCCAATTACGTTATAAATACAATAATTGCATTTTTGAAATATAGAAAAATTAGCGAGGGCCTAACTCGCGAGCATGAAAGGATAGAGAAATTTGAGGTGGTTCGATTCCGTCTCGGGTTCGATTCCTGGGACTGGACTTTAAATTTTTCTATCTTTCAAAAATGCAATTATTGTATTCATGAAATAATATGTCATAAACTATTCGGAAAAATGTTTTCGTTCATAATTTAACGCGTTTATTATTTTTTATTCATCAAAATAAATAATAAAAGTAATTGATTGAAATATTGAAAATGTGACGTCATACGCTAGTATTTCATATTTGTACGAAGCGAGTAGTTTTTAAAAAGACACTGATTTGACTTTAGTCAAATACCCTATTGAGCCCTCATTCGCATAAGCGAGTTTTTTTTTACGCGCGTTAATAATTCAGCGACCTAGCCATTCGATGTGATTATGTGATCTATTCCCAATGACCAGACTACACGACACAAATACGTCGCACTCTACACACACGTGTGAACGTATACTTGAGAATGCATTTGTTCTATTTGAGCAATTTTTACGCGAGATAAAAATACGCCTGTACGAATGAGGCCTAACTGAAGAATCGCCTAAATTGCTTTTTTTTCAAAAGAGAGCAAAAAGGACTAATGTAACATGATTGTTATTTAGTTAAACACATATCGCATACGACAACACAATGATGCAAATTCAATCAAATACAGTTGCTACTACAACGTGACAACGCAACCTTGTTCAATATGTATCGAAGCTACAAACTGATTACATCGTCGAATTAATGCAAAAACCAACAAACTGATTTTTTTGACAAATTGATTTAAAAATGCCATTTTGCCTTCATTCTACATAACCGATTATTACTAAAAATTAAAAACCATTATTAAAATTATTTAATACAAGTTTAAGATTCCCGAACTTTAAAAAGGCGATAACTAAAAAAGAAAAACAAAAAAAAAAACTTAAAACTACAATCCCATGGGTTACTACTAATATCGCCAGGTTAATGCAAATAGCATTAACCCGGCAATATTAGTACTAGTTGACCCTCACAACTTCGTCTGCGTCAATTTTCCCCGTTTTTGCAATTCATATAAAAATACTAAATTAAAAAAAAAATCTTTACAACCAATCCTCATACCTACTTTAAAAAAAATATTAAATCAGTAGACCCGTCGGAGGAGTTTGACCACAAACACCGTAAAATGAGGTTTTTATATACTAGAAGATTGCAAAGCTTACTTGGCGCAGTCAGTAAACCAGTCTTGTATAAGTTTGGTGGAGGTGAACATCTCTCGTAGACTGTCAAAAGTTTTCGCCGTTAAGTACTGCGAGCACGACCACACATGCTCCTTTGGAAACTCGTCGATATCTGTTACGAACAAAAACATTATTACTTTTTGTTAACTGGTTTGAAGATAGACGCACGTTATCATCTGAGTCGTCGGGTCATAAAAGTCAAAAGAGATAGGAATATGCAGCGCGGCGAACCGAACCCTCGTTATCGATAAACGGCTACCTGCGCCACGTGCGCAGGTAGCCGTACCATTTGTCCTGTATTCTAAAGGCATGTGAAATGTTTACTAACAAACCAAATTGTAGGGTTGTCACGTCACTGCAATTTTCGTAAATCTATACTAATATTATAATGCTGAAGCGTTTGTTTGTTTGTTTGAACGCGGCAATTTCAGGAACTACTGGTCCGAATTGAAAAATTATATCATCATTATTTATAAACATAATATACATGAACATATAAACCACCGGGGGAAAATTTTCTGATCAATAGCGAATCAATCAAAAACAACAAAATCAATTACGTGTTTTAGAATATCTAAGTGCACAATATTTAGTGATCAATATATAGTGTGAAACGACTTTTGTTTTAAAAAGTTGCGCACGTTAAAAATTCCGAAAAAAACAATTTGGTTTTTCCACGAAAAAAACAAAATGTGTTTATTTCCGTTTATTTCACATGTTGCTTGAAAATATTAACAGAAATTTAGAACGCACCGCGACAACAATAACGCCTCAATTTTTATCTCATAAACATGCAAGATGAACTATAAAACCAAATAGAAAACTGTGAGGATGTTTGTAAGAAATCGAACAAACCTTTCAGCTGCTTGGCAATCTGCAGCCTGGCACCGAACTTGGTGACTCCGTACACGGTGGTCATGACTGTCTGCTTGATCACCTTCCTTCTCACGAAGTTCTCTAGCGTGATGGCGGCGGGAACACCCGCGGCCGCGTCTCGTACGCGCATCTCCTCTACCTGGGTAACATGGAAATCAACGACCATACAGCCCCTAGACGCCTATTGTTCGATATTTTGCATCAAATCATTTCGGGCAACTAGCCGAGGTATGGGGAAGCGGGACGCTGCAATCTGATTGGTTTAGACAAGGTCACGCATCACTAGTAAATCATGATTGAACTAAATAAATAATTAGTAAGTGACATTTTTTAAATATGTACTTAATATTTTTCCATAGTTGATATTAGTATCTTATATTTTAAAATGGCTATGTCCATACCATAATATGTATTAGGACGTAGATACATATGGTAAGGACGGGATAGGTATTAATGAACTACAAACATATTATACCTTATATAATTTTTATTTTTTACATTAAAGAATTAAGAATTAAACAATACTTTGAAATTTCACACAATAAAAGAAAGAATATTATAATAATAATGATAATTTATTGGTGTTAACGATTACATATTTGTTAATGTCTTAAATAAATATAATCTTACATGAACTATAGTTTATATACAACGTGGTAATTAAATCCCTGTCTGACTGGTCTGACTGGAAAAAGGCGTGTAGCAGGTATTCTGTTAACAATCTTGATGCAAACCAATTCTCTCGTCTGGTTTCCTTGATCCAAATATATTTTATGGTAGGATCTTTTGGGTACCTAGAATTAATTAAATTAATTAAATAATCTAGCCGTAACAATATTGCATTCATAGTCATTTGTATATTTAAATGAATATAATTATGTCGTTAATAAAAAATAGTTGTCAGTTGTCGATCAGAATTTTTAGGTGTTTGCACACTTAAAACAACTTTTAACTTTACATTATAAAAACAAACAACCTTTTTTACTGATCGTGCGAGTTTTTAATTACGCGGTTATGATTTTTAACAGACGGTCGATACACATTTGTGCAGGAAAGAGATAGTGTAGAATTTAAGTAGGAAAGAAAGAGATGTCACCTATGAAAGACATCAACGCGTTCGCTTTCGTAAGGTTGTTTTATTTCACTAATGTAAAATGTCCAGTATAAGATGAACTCCGAAGAATTATTTGAAAAAAAATAGTTTAATTAAAATATATGTTTTAATAACTTACCGATGAAATGTTATGCCGTCTTTCCGGAGATTTGAGGTACTGCTGTTTTTTCCACACCATTTTATCGTGCAACTGGCCATATAAATACTTCATTTCACGATTTAAACCATAATTATGCGGTAGTGTTTACGGATCACATATGTGGTCGACACTGATGAGAACATTTGATGCGGCGAACTACATCAGTGAAAATAAACTGATGTGTTGGCCGAATTACAGCGCCCGTTATGCGGTGTCTAGTGGCTATATGGTCGTTGATGGAAATAAACAATAAGCTTTGTAATCATTTTTTTTTTTTTTTTTGTTATTTATTGATCAAATACAATGTTAAACATTATAACTAAGTAATAGCAAGTAAATATCATCAAGGTTTAAGCCAGTGCTATGATGAGTGCATCTATAGGTAGTTCATTTAGGTTTATTGTTTTTAAACTTTGGCGATTTTGAAACATTTATACTAGCTGACCCGCAACTTAGTGTGCGTTAATTTTCCCCGTTTTTGCAACAATTAAATTTAGTATATATTATAAATATGAAGAGTTTGTTTGAACGCGATAATCTCAGGAACTACCGGTCCAAATTGAAATATGATTCTACTATTAGATAGCCCATTTATCGAGGACGATATACTATATAATATCACGGTACGACCAATTGGAGCGGAGCAGCAATGAAAAATGTAAAAACAGGGAAAATTTACGCAGACAAAGTTGCGCGGGTCAGCTAGTATTAAATATACGAGTATATTGGGACCAAATCGTGTTAAAAAAAATTAAAAGGTACTAATTTTTATTTACCCGACATTTTAGTCCGTTGGGTAAATAAAAGGTTCGTAGTTTTAATTATTTCACGCCATTAAGTCCCGATATATATATCTAATAAATTAGATGCCTTACATCGGATTCACAATCGTAAGGTCGCGGGTTCGAGTCCTATCCATTATACTACCGACGTGTATAAGCCATTGAGCTTAGCGGGAGGGGTTAACTGGATTGCTAATAATGTGGGACACACAATCCCACACATTTGACTACACTTGAGAATAATAAAAAATCCTTTATATTGTCACGAACTCCCGAATATTCAAACCGTAAACCGCTGTAAGTCAGAACGACGGCTTTCGTACAACAAGCGGAAAAATAGTGATGCTCACATATGTAAATCTCGGTCGAATACCAGCGAGATCATGCACGTTGATGATGTACAATGTACATGAGCCAGCCAATCTACCTATGTATTTTGCGGTACAAATTTGGTGTATCTGGCCGCGCACTGGTGAACTAGGATAAGGTTTACGTAGTACACAATACGTACGAGCGCAGCCACGGCGCTGTAGACGTCCTGCGGCCGGTCGAGCGGCGCCAGGTTGACGGCGGCCGCGCCGGCCGCGTCCCCGCCGAGCGCCGCGTAGTGCTGCAGCCCGTTGCACGAGCCGTCCTGGTGCACCGGGAACCCGCACATGTACGCTGTCACAAACGGGATACCATTAAACCATTTTCCAAATCGTCGAGGACACCGTAAGGTATGTCCGCGTCCGTCTGTTCGAAAATAAAAATGTGCCGACTAAAAATCACACGATATGCAGTCATATTGGTCCATGGTCAGAGATGAGGGTGTCATTTGTGGAATAATTTTCATTACCTCCGGTAGATCGTTCACTAAACAATTATTATTTTTTCTTAAGCATTCGCAACCTGCTTTTTTCTTAAGTATTAACAAAAAATAATAGACGAAGTACTTTGGATATGCCCTAAGCATTTGACTTTGTAAACCACAATATATAAAGTCGGTAAAGTACGATAGGGGTAGAAATTAGCTTTAGATTTACAGTTGTTTAAAATACAATATCATTAAAATGACACAAAGATGTAAGAACATACCTTAAATACGAGACGAATCAAAACTTTAGCGGTCAAAAATTCGGGATACCTCAGGGCAGTATCCTCGGACCGATATAATCAATTAACTGCAACATTCAAATTTTTACATACCTTCAGGGTTAGGAGATCTGACAGCATTGGCTATTTCCATACAACAGGCGAGCGTTTGCCAAGGTTCTTCGGACTGCATCCACCAGCCTTTACCGTCCAGCGGCTTGTCGGCGGAATCTAAGATCTTGTCCATTATACTGTTCGCATGTGCCAACCTAGAATGATTTAAACAAAATATTTTCATAAACGATTTCTTTCAAGTCTCTTACTATCTCTATATGATTAGTATGATTACACGGGATCTCTCGTTATATCCATAAATAAGTATAGCGATTAACTTACTGTGGTTGCCAGTTATATAATGGTACTTAACATTCACAAAAACAAAAGTCAATAATCTTCAAAATGAGTGAGTAACAAAATTTTATCAACCAAAATTAATCATCCTGAATTAACTAGCTGTCAAAGAAATAAAAACTGCATTCAAATCCCTCCAACCGTTTGGACTAACAGACAATCATACGCAATGATGTTTTAAGTAAAAAGGTGTAGATAGGTTACACTACTACTCAGCAAACGGCAAATTTTTATATGTCAGTGTCGCATCACCGGCGTCAACTGATTAAAAGATCGGATTGCATTTTTCTCTTTTTCGCTCGTGATAATTATATCATGCTTTCCTACTTTTTATAATAGTGTCACATTGCAATGTAAGGTTATCTATCTGTGCATCAGTTTGCCATTTTTAAAAATCGAATTTTGTTTATGAATTCATATTTACATGTCAAAAAAAATGTTTAAGAATAATCACATGCAATTCATGTCAATAACAATTCCACAATCAATAATCAAATTATATGTATAACAATAAAAAGAATAATAACAAAATACATTTACAATACATAGATTAACTCATTAAATAATAATAGTCAATAAATATATGTAGTTCATGTCAATCTAATATAAAAATAAATTATTAAAATGTAACGTTTTCTACACCTCTTTACTTAAAACATAATTGGTAATACGGATACATAATATGTTATCCCTATTCCGAATACCACTTTATTTGCGGCCGGTATTAAATAACATAAAAATGACATGTGATTTGTGATTCCTAGTTTTATCAGTAATCATACCTCTCTGCAACAGTACTCTTCTTCATAGTGCCAGTGAGGTTAATAGCGTGCAGTTTGAGCCACATAAGTCCCCTTGGCCCGAGCGGTTCTTTCCGTGCGAAACGCAACAACGCCCGTTGTGTGTCCGCACCTAACGCGGAAACGTGCGGTCCGCACGCGTACACTCGCCCGCGGAAGTCCAGGTTGTGTGGCAACCAGAATATTGACTCCCTACAAACAATTTGTCGTTATTTGTGATTATTTTCTAAGTAATTTTACATACTAAGTAATAACTTGAAGTTGGAAATTGGAGATTTTGAGAATATTCAATTTCATTAACCAATGGACATTCGGAACCTGAACGGATGTTACGTGTCTAAATAAAAAGTGATGAAGCCATTTACAACTATTACCATTCATCTACTATAAGTAGGGCCTGAGTTATTCTGAAGCCGAAATGATGTGAAATGTTTAATTAAAAAAATTGTTTAGCAACCATTGACCAAAGTATCAAATATTGAATGGTTAGCCTAAGCAGCTTTGCTATACAGACTTTAGTATAGCATATAGACTAATTGGTCTCTAGGATAAGTCTACAGCGCAAAGATTGAGAAGGGGCTCATCAGTTTAGTTGCGGTACCTGCTCGACTCCTCATTAGGTTGCGCTGCGTCATACTTAGAATCGTAAATCAGACCCCTATTGAGAGTAATATCTACGAGCTACGTCTTCAACATAAACTTACCTATAATGATTAGCAAGTGAGAGTTTGTAGAGCGAGTCGCACCAGAGCGAGTGCATCTCGGCGCGAGCTCGGTTGATGGCCACGCGGCGCTTGAACGTGTCGGCCGCGTCCGCGCACGCGCCGCCGAACTGCGACGTGTCTAACGCGGACGATGGCGGCGGGATATCTAGCTTTTTGTTGCCGCCATTTCTGTGTGGTGAGAAACAGTTAAATACCAACATATTCACGGTATACTATTTATTTTTTATTGATTCCTAAACCAGACATTTATCACATACAATAGTTTTGATACTTAAAAATAAAATATACATATGTATGTCCTAAAAGAGTGAACACAACTTTCTTTGTACTACATACATATTACTTTTTAGAAGTTATAGTGAAAAAGTAAATTCATAATAATAAAAATAAGCAACATAAAAACTAAATTTACATATCTAGAGCTCCTAAAATATTTCTTTTTGCCGTGTGTAGAGTGCCTGAGAAAATGTCAAATTGTTGTCTTATGCCATTGTATCACGAGATAGAAGGGAGAATGTTGACTTATGTTAGTAATGAGGCGTTGCAAACGTTCGTCTATCGCTTAAACGACTACTCTGACGCGGAACAACAATGTCTTTAGTAACTCTTTGCAATCTATGAAGCTGTTTACAACTTTATACACGTACATAATATCAATAGCTTTTCTTCTACAACTTAAAGTAGATATACTATGTAATACTTGTAAACAGTTTAATTCACACCTGAATTTTTGGTATTATCGAATGCATTATACAACTTTATTCTTGGCATAGTGCAAACCTGAAAGTAGTTTCCTTAGAATCAGTAACGCAATCCATATGGGTAGTTTTTAAATCATGTTATAGTTTTCAATTTATTAATTAATCATTGTTACAGTCCAATATGAAATGTGATCATCACTTATTTTTGAATAATAACCATGGATAACGTACTACGAATTGCAAAGAGCACGATAGCGCGAAGAACACAAGACAACTTTAATGGCTTATATCTTCCCCAAGTTTTCAATATTTACATTTATTTTTTATGTGATTTCTTGAAGTCAAAATCTTGATGGGGTGTCTGAGCGTATACCAAAAATAACTTTGTATAAATAAATAATAACGTTGTACTAGCTAGGTACCCGCTAACTTTAGTCGCGTCGAAAACTGGTTATTAAAAATATATTTTGGTTATTTAAACTTATTACACTTTATAGACAACATGTTGAAGCCCATCTATAGCATAGAGACGCATCAAGTTGTTTGTCGTATTGTACTTACCTAAATAGTTGTATCTGCAAGTCGAGTATAGGCTTGTTGATAACCCACGGCACTTCACCCAGTTGGTTGAGACTGTCCAGTACTGGGTACAGAGATTCCGTCGGCGCAGACTCGAGGCGTTTCCATTGGCTCATCACGTAGAACGGCATCCTTTTTGGTACAATTAAACACTCAGTATTATTTTAAACTCACCGAATTATAAAAACTAGTCGAATTATGAAAACATTTATCAATAACAGATATGAAAATTAAAAATAGTCAAGGCTCTAAAAAAGAACCTTGAGGAACACAACTTGGGACATACATTTAGACTCCTATTGTTTTTATTGAATATTAAAATTCACGATTTAAGTACCCAATTTCGTCGAAATGTGTAAATTTTCAAGATTTTTTATGAACACTGTTTGCATAAAGCCACTTTACAATCAAAACAATCTTTTCCGCCTCCACATGTTTTGACTTTCTTTTTCCTCATTAAATTTAAAAAAAAATGGCATAAATCGAATGGGAATATGATAACTAACAACACATTAATGGGTCGGACAGGGCTAAATATACATAGGTACTGTATATATATATATATATATCATCTGTTTTGATTAAATAGAAAGTGTATTGACTCACTTGCACATGGCCGTCGCTAGATAATAAAATAAATAGAGAAGAAATAGAGAAGTTGTTGTCGCGTCGACGAGCGTATGCGCAGTGACGAGCGCGCTGTAACACACACGTACCTGATGAGCGGCGTGTGCGTGAGCAGCAGCGCGCCGCGGTCAGTGCGCGCCCAGGGCGCGGGCGGCGCAGCGGCGGGCGTGAGCGCGGCGCGCATGTGCAGTGACGAGCGCGCTGTAACACACACACGTACCTGATGAGCGGCGTGTGCGTGAGCAGCAGCGCGCCGCGGTCGGTGCGCGCCCAGGGCGCGGGCGGCGCGGCGGCGGGCGTGAGCGCGGCGCGCATGTGCAGTGACGAGCGCGCTGTAACACACACACGTACCTGATGAGCGGCGTGTGCGTGAGCAGCAGCGCGCCGCGGTCGGTGCGCGCCCAGGGCGCGGGCGGCGCGGCGGCGGGCGTGAGCGCGGCGCGCATGTGCAGTGACGAGCGCGCTGTAACACACACACGTACCTGATGAGCGGCGTGTGCGTGAGCAGCAGCGCGCCGCGGTCGGTGCGCGCCCAGGGCGCGGGCGGCGCGGCGGCGGGCGTGAGCGCGGCGCGCATGTGCAGTGACGAGCGCGCTGTAACACACACACGTACCTGATGAGCGGCGTGTGCGTGAGCAGCAGCGCGCCGCGGTCGGTGCGCGCCCAGGGCGCGGGCGGCGCGGCGGCGGGCGTGAGCGCGGCGCGCATGTGCAGTGACGAGCGCGCTGTAACACACACACGTACCTGATGAGCGGCGTGTGCGTGAGCAGCAGCGCGCCGCGGTCGGTGCGCGCCCAGGGCGCGGGCGGCGCGGCGGCGGGCGTGAGCGCGGCGCGCATGTGCAGTGACGAGCGCGCTGTAACACACACACGTACCTGATGAGCGGCGTGTGCGTGAGCAGCAGCGCGCCGCGGTCGGTGCGCGCCCAGGGCGCGGGCGGCGCGGCGGCGGGCGTGAGCGCGGCGCGCATGTGCAGTGACGAGCGCGCTGTAACACACACACGTACCTGATGAGCGGCGTGTGCGTGAGCAGCAGCGCGCCGCGGTCGGTGCGCGCCCAGGGCGCGGGCGGCGCGGCGGCGGGCGTGAGCGCGGCGCGCATGCGCAGTGACGAGCGCGCTGTAACTCACACACGTACCTGATGAGCGGCGTGTGCGTGAGCAGCAGCGCGCCGCGGTCGGTGCGCGCCCAGGGCGCGGGCGGCGCGGCGGCGGGCGTGAGCGCGGCGCGCATGTGCAGTGACGAGCGCGCTGTAACACACACACGTACCTGATGAGCGGCGTGTGCGTGAGCAGCAGCGCGCCGCGGTCGGTGCGCGCCCAGGGCGCGGGCGGCGCGGCGGCGGGCGTGAGCGCGGCGCGCATGCGCAGGCGGCGGCGCGCGGCGCCCGCCCACACGCGCGCCAGCGCCGGGTGCGGCTTCAGCTCCAGCCGCACCACGCGGCCCCACGGTCGGTGCACCTTGTACACCGCCGGCAACTTCTTCCTGCATCACACATCACATACGTCATTATAAACATTTAAAACACTGGACCACGACCTTGCCACTACGCCGGCGGGTAGCGACAGACGGGAGGTATAAGTGACAAGATCAAACATACTATAATGTATGAAGCATGCCAGGGCCGATGCAGGAGTTTATTAAAGGGGGTACCCCTTGTATAGGAACAGGACGGGACACAAGAGGCAAATAGAGAAAACAAAAACATTCTGGGGGGAAGGTACAAAAAGCAAATGGAAATTCACAAAAATTTTTAGAAATAAAAATTCCTCAGTACCTACATAAAACCATTTTGGGGGGGCACATGAAAAACGGTCAAAAAGTAAACTATGTATCATAAATGTATAATCTCCTTACTTATTAATTTCTATACCAAAATCTTGTTACTAAATTCAAAACTAGAAAATTCCATCATTCTCGGATTCAAACATAGCTTTTCACACTGTCGCTAATCTCACTTTCATAAATATGACGAAGACCATAGAAGTTTAATTCCATTTTCCAATTAAGAATTCAATATTTCGTAGTTACTATACGAGATAGAGAGTAATCTGTTATCGTTGACAGTTATGTAAGTAATGCCTATCAATTTCATATGGAGTACCCCAAGGTAGTGTCCTTGACCCTTAACTTATATAGGTATAACAAGTAGCATATTTAAAAAACTATCTAACAATAATATTTCTTTTACAAAACCATTTTGTCGGACAAACAAAGCCAAATGTAATAAAATACACAACATTACTCACTCTTTCGCTTTAGTCTTGAACATGTTAACATCGATTTTGACATCATTTATGATGATATTGTACAAAAACTTGCCGACATTCTGTCGCATCTCCATTGGCCAAAGAGTTTCTTCCACATCCTATGTAAAATAGATGATTAGATATTAGATTAATTATTGTTTCTTAATCAAGCCTTAACCCCGAACTGAAACTAATCAAATACGACACAGTAACCCCGGGCAGCCCCGCTAAGCAAAAGCACAAAACACCGAGAGTACAGAAGAAAGCTTTATAAAAATATAATCTCGAACCACTTTGTTCCAAGATTTCATATGAAGCTTTTTTTACTCTCGATGTTTTGCGGCCAAAGCCAGTCAGGTTTTTATGTAACTCACCATACTTGGTCCCTCTCTATTCAAATGTATGAGCGTCTGCCACGCCTGTCGTCCGTTGTAAGGCAAGCCGGTGTTGTCAACTGAGTTACGGTTGACGTACCACTCGCAATACTTCTCGTAGATACGCTCGATTTTCTGCAGAGTGCCGTTGTTCCGGTATTGCTCGATTTGGTATCTAATGGACAAAAGATTTGCAAATGTTAGAATATAAAATCAATGAAATTATTTACCTAATTTGCGTCCTCGGATCATCAAAGTATGGCATAGCAGTTATTGTTGAGACCACAGAAGACTTAAGCGCAATTATCGATGAACTCAATAGAGCCTCCGAACGAATGGGTCGTAAAATTAACATGAAAGTCATATATCATACATGTTTGTTTACAACTTCGAGTGTAGAGTCTCCTACACACGAAGTTGTAGATAAATATGTAAACCTACAAAGCAAGAGGTCAGGTAGCGAATGCAACTCGGCTAGACAGCGTTCAGCAGCTACTAATTTTGTTTTGTCTCGTACCGCAGTTCCTCAAAGGGAGACGTGGCCTAAAGGGCCGATGGGCTCATGAGAAGGCTCACGATCGCCCACAAGGCAATGGACAGTGCTATGGCTATACTTGGAGTTAATCTGCAGAATCGAATAAAAAAAGCAGGGCATCCGCAGAAGAACCAAGGACACTGATATAGCCCATAAAATTGGCAGACTAAGTGGCAGTTGGCGGACACATTGCTCGGAGAATCGACGCCAAAGCATTGAGAAGCACGAACCGAAAGTCAAAATGTGGGTAGGCCTCCCACTCGATGGACTGATGACCTGGTAATGTTCGCAGGTAACCATTGTGTGCGCGTGGCGCAGGACCGGTCGTAGTGGCGATCCTTGGGGGAGGCCTATGTTCAGCTGTGGAGGTCTTTCGGCTGTGGAGGTCGTTCGTCTTCAAGATTAAGAAAATTAAACTACAGTCGTCAACGTCACTTCATAAATCTAATGTTATATAAAATAGTCAAAACTCTAAAATATATGACACAAATATTTTTTTTGTTTTTTTTTTTATTCTCTGGTGTCTATATTATTACAATCCACATTTTTTTTCAGTGCAGTATGTATTTGTGATGAGAGGATTTGAATATGTATTTGAAAGTGTTAAATTTGTAGGCACTTACTTGTGATAAACTTGCGTTCCCAAATCTCTTTGCAACAGTTTCAGTGTAGGGCTGTATGTTTCACTTCCATCAACCAGTTTACTGAGCTCGCCCATTATCAAATCGACGAATTGGTCAACCTGTTGATCAATAAATTTATGTTAATGTACGAAATTCTTACATCAACATTTTAGCACTTGTATAGGAGTCCCGATTTTAAAGATACATACCTCTAAAACTTTGAGGTAGGGATACAATGTTATAGCCGAATGTGAAGCACAACTCTGTGACTTTAGCGTACCAAGGTTCCGTACAAATGCTTCGCGGATAACACCGCGCCATTCGTTTTCTGTTTCTTCTAATTTCTTCCTCTGAAAATAATAACATAGGAATAGAAAAAACTCGTGGATGCCTTTAGAAGCCATAATCCATAAAATAATAACACTTACACAAAACACGACAGTAGGAGACTGCTCATTCTTCACACCAATATTCTCAATCTCCACATCTCCTTTTATCTCAATTTGCAATTGCTCTTTGCCCTTCTTTATCATCTCATCCAAAGACATGAGATCTCCAGATGGTGACGTCAGAAGCCCTTGTCTATTCTCAACATTGTTTAGTGTTAGCTTGTCAAGCAAAGGGCAATTATAGTCGAGTACTGGTGGTGTATATTGTGGTACGAAGGTAGGCTCAATTCTGTGTATCGCTTGTAATACTACTTCACGTTGGTCATATAAGAACTTCGTCTTGTCTAGTAAATCATTGAGGGTTATGTCCTAAAAAAACATAATTATTTCTAAAGAGTTGTCCAAGATATGTTCAGTTGTTTATAAAGAGAATAGTTTTGAATGTTATACAAACCTTGCTCTTCATTTCTTGTATAAAGTAATTAAGTAGTTCCACCTTGTCACTTTGATTACATCTCTCTATACATTCGAATACTGCCGCGTATGTCTGTGCATTCATTTTCATGCCATCCTCAGTCATATGTGACAGCAATTCTCTAGTATTATCCAACAAACCCTAAAAAATACATTCGTGTACAAATATTATATTGAAGGATTAGGATTCAGTTGTGTTTGATTAGATAGAGAGGCAGAACTATGCATAAACAATTTAGAAATTGTCCATATCCTTGTCCCAGAAAGGAGGATAAACAGTCTGTCTTGCGCCCAATTTTTTGTCCGGTTGTGTGGGATTTCTGTCTCATCAGACTACAACTTTAATTATGCTATAATATCTTCTGCATAGTTGGTTATTCATTGTTGAGATTATTCACCACAATTGGTATTTGACTACTATCAAAATAAAATATTTTATTCCATGTAAAAATATGTCATAAAGTGTTCTGAAAAATATGGTTACTTATTAATTTAATGAGTTTATCAATTTTTAATCATAACGAGAAACACTCAAAGTAAATGATTTGACCATAGAAAACGTGACTTCATAAGCTAGCATTCCGAATAAATTTGTACAGAGCAGGTTGTTTTATACATTTCTTAAAAATAGGCTGACTGATTTCAGTCAAATACCTTATTAGAAGGCCATTACCATCAGGCATTTATGTGCACTTACCACTTTAGCATACCCATGTAACAATGTGTTGTAAACTTTGACATCATCTATTTTGGGATGATTGACAACTCTTGAACCTCTTTGCCTATAATATTGTAATACTTGATGTGCCTGTAATGAAACATTTACATTTTATATTCATTTGACTACAGGGTTCTGATGGTAAAGGGGTATAAACCAAGAGTGACAAAATACACCTTAAATATTTTGGGTAAATTGAATGAAACATAGAACAAATCTAATTTCATCTAAATATCCAATTATGTACTTGTGTTTATTTACAATACATTTGGAATAACAGGGGGTGGGGGGATGTACATGTAAATGTAAATGCTACTTAGATTAAATGTATCAGATATTTGAGCCTGAGCGAAAATATAGCCTGCTAGCTTTTGCCCGCGGCTGGGCCGCGTAATTTTATTTCATAGCCTAGCATGCTTACTGATGTACAAGTTCTAAAATTTATTAAATTTCTCAAAATTCGTTTTAGTAGATTTTATGTGAAAAGGTAATCAAAAGTTTGAGGAGTAAATTAGCATCCTAAAATTTCGCAATTTGAATCTGCGTCGCAACAGTATTCGTATAAATTACGCATCTGAACAAAATTCGTCGTAAAACAATTTCTCTCGATTAAGGCTGCCTATACATAATGTTATCATGCAGTTTTCTTGCTTATCAGAGGCGGTCAGCGACACTGTTGTGATAACAGTTGAGATAACTGTGATTTAGCTTATTAAGTAGGTTAGTGAGAGATTGCAAATTTTACACCAAAATATTCCTTAACACGTTCGCTGCCCACCTGTTACCTACTGTGCCAGGTGTAAATAGAACTTTCTGAGTGCCTTGAACGCGTATGTGAGTCCTAATGGACGAGGTTCAAGTGCCCCCAACGCATATTAGCGTCACGAAACTTACTGGGTGCCCCTCGACGCGTTTGTGAGTTTGTGAAAACAATAGATGTCATTCGGTATATGCCCGTCGACGCATCTGTGCGTTTGTGAAAACAATAGTTTTCTATGACTACTGGCTATTGTAAGGGGTAATAAAAACGAAGATCGTCATTCAGGGTTCCCACCTGCACGATATTTATCGTATATGTACTCTATTTTAGGTTTCCGTACGATATTTTGGACAACGTAAATGTACGATATTTTGGACAACGTAAATGTACGATATTTTGGACACCGTATATGTACGATAATCCATAATTAAAAACTTAACATCTGGCTACTACATATAATGTACTTTGAAACAATATAGCTCAACATTTGGTTTCTAATCCTATTTACAATAAATTTTGAAACAATTTATCACAACATCTGGCTACTAATCGCTATCCTTATCTTATTTACCTGAGTACAACGTATTTGGAAACATAATGATGATATACCTGCCTAATATTATATTCAATATTGAAAAAAAAAACCTAAAGTAGCCTTTTTTAGATAATTAGCAATTTAGATAGGAGACAGGCTATTGCCGCTTCGTAAAATGCGCGCGAGATGTTTTACATCTCAGCCCATGTGACAATTTTGATAGAAACGCAGCACATTTTTATTTCTCTTTTAATTTGCCACTAGGTTAGAAGAAGAAAGGGAAAATAGTAAAAAAAAAAGATAATTGTAATATTTTAATCATTTATTCAAATAATAGAAATACAAAATAAATAAAAAAATAACAAAATAAACAAAAAGAGCTTACCTAAGTATATACCATATGGAAAACATGTCAATATCTATGGTAGTAACATGTTTTCCATATGGTATGGACTGTAACATCCTAGGCAAAGCCCGATGTTACAGTCCGGACAAAACATTCCGCTATCTTTTCTTTTTTTATATTTTGTCCAGCATCTAGCACACTTCCGTCTTTTAAGAACTCCATCGCCATTCCTTGGAAGTTCTTTTGGCATGTGCGATGGCAGTTGCGGAGGAAGTATCCTAGATGCTGGAGGAGGAAGAAGGTTGCATAAAACCTTCTTCCTAAATGTATCTAAAGAAATACTATCTCCTGTGCCCCTTTTATACATAAAATACGCATTTATTAACATAATTTGGAACACATGTACCCCAATTTTTTTATACCACCTCATAGTTTTATGTTCGCACGGGTAATATGCCAACATTTGGTCGCACCGATCTACGCCTTTCATATATTTATTATATTGAACTATTATATTAGGCTTTGTCACGGTGCGACCCCGGCGATTCACCACATCCACCATTTCGGGTGTATGCTCAGTGGAAAGGGTTAGGACATCCCTTTTATCTTTCCACTTCATCACGCATACACCCTTTCTATTATTTTTGTAGATGTGGCCGCCTTTTCTAAGCTTTGTGCTTGTTACCGCCACTGGGTTTCTTTTTCTATTAGTTAGCAAAGTACCCGTAACATAAGTTTTTTTGGACAATAGTATTTCTGCTAGATTTACACTATTATAATAATTATCCATGTATAGGGAATGCCCAGCGTATAAATAGTCTTGTATAAGTTTAAGGACGACTTTGTTAACATGGCCTTTGCCTGCAAGTTCGGAATCAGCTGACCCTTTGTATATATGGATACGGTGCACAAGCCCGTTAGGGTCAGCTAGAATATACAGTTTCACTCCGAACTTGTGACGTTTATTTTTTATATATTGGCGAATTAAAAGTCGTCCTCTAAATAAAACCATAGACTCGTCAATGGTAAGCTCTTTTTGGGGATAAACTATATTTTTCATTAAATTATTAAAATAATCTATAAGGGGATCGATTTGAGAATACAGAGATCCGACACCACTCGGCTGAAAATATAACATTCTAAATATGAGCAGAAATCTGTTTCTGCTCATATACTGCCCCAATGAAAATTGGACTAAATGGCTTTTAGCCCAATAATCATTTATTTTACTTAGCCGAACGGTGCCCATAAAAAATAAAATGGCGACAAATGTTACTAACTCTTCAGCGTCGGTAGCTTTCCAGCGTTTGAGGCGGCTTTCTCTCGAGTAACCTCTGCTCAAGATATCGCACGCATGAGAATTTGTGCTTGCCGCTAAATCACTTAAAAAAGTGAAATTAAAAAAAATTTTGAAGTAATCCACGGCGGACATAGCGGCAGCATTTGGTATTTTTATACCAGGCTGCCCCAACAGTGGTAAATGGATAGGCGTAACCGGTTCATCAACCCACTCGTCACCATCTTCCGGTTCACCACCAACAGAGGCGCCTTCGCTCTCCTCCGAGCTGCTATTGACACTAGTCCTGTAAATGTTATGTTACATTATTAATAATAATAATAATATCTTGGGACAACTCACACAACGCTATCTGATCCCAAACTAAGTATAGCCTGTACTATGGACACCAGACAGCGAGACAGTCGTAGGCAGCCATCATTTTTCTATGCCGCAAATTTTATTTTTTTAACATTTTAAAGGAATTTAAGCCTAATCTAGTATGGCAAGCTAATTTATATAACGCACCTTTCTGAGGAATCTTCCGAGTTCGAAAAATCGGTATCCACCGTTGCTACCGAAGACGCACTTTCAGTACGTCTTCTTGCATGCTGGTGCGCAGCAACTTCCTCTTCGCCGAAAATCTCCATCATGTTGCGCTCCACTTCGTCCATGGTCGAGGAATTCATCTTAGAAAAATGAAAATTATGAATTTAAAAAATGAATAAGTTAGATATTTGTTACTTTTGGGTATTGTAGTCTAAGAGAATATTATATATATATTAATTCGCAGAACTAAATACCAAAAACTAATTTCTGAAAAGTGTGTGATGTTACAAAGAAAACGTCGGCCAGGTTAACATTTTTTACTAACAGTTTTGAGAATTAGTCATTTCTTAAATGGCATAAAATATTTATTAAAAGCGTTATTAGCAGGGATCGAAATAGGTAGAGTATATTTACCTAAACTTGGAAGAAGTATCTAATACTGATTAAATAATACCTCCTCTTAAACCCCAGAATTATAAACGTGACTACTGAATCCCGGGAATCAAAAAGTAGCAAATAATTAATTCGATTTTGAAAACTTTTATAAAAAAATATTATTTCGAAGAAGCTCAATACGTTTTTAGGGTTCCGTACTCCTTTTATTTACTTATATGTAAAATAAAGCACTTTAATTGATCAGTAATCAATTAAAGTGCTTTATTTTACATATAGGAAAATAAATTCTTGAAAAGTTGGCTGCTTATTTTGTGTATTTACTTGATTATATTGCAATAAAAAGTGTAACTACTAAAACAAATTAACCTTATCAAATCAGTATTAGGCAAGGATCACTAAAATATATTTTATAAAGTGATTGATATCAAGCTGGTATTGTCATGATAGCTTCATTTTGACGAAACGTCTAATTTTATGTACATATACTACAAATTTATATAGTGATACGTTAGTAAAGAAAACAAATGTTTAAAATGACAAACTTAAATTTGCCCTTTGAAAACGAGTACCCATACATCAAAATAAACCGCGGTTAGTATACGAGCTTCAAATAAATTTATAATAGAAAAAATGATTTTTGTTATGCAATGATTACGGATTTTACTTAAACTACGTGCCATGTTTCACAAGTAAAAGCCATCATTGCGTCCAAATTAGAAGTATTAAGTGCACTTTATGGTGGCCTTAAATCACCCAACGAGATAAGTCTACCAAGTGGTAAAGTTAAATAAATAAAAACGTCATTATCATCATACCGGGATTTTAGTATAGATATTATCCACTAAAAAAATAGTAGGTAAATAAACTCTTACCTATTCCGATCCCTGGTAATTAGTCAATTTGCAAAGTGGCAAATATTATTGGCCATTTTTATAATTTATCTATTCCCAAACAAGTACAAGTTCTGCTCTCAAATCTAAAAATCACATGATAATAAAAGCAACTAAGAAAATTTGAGTAGGTAGGTACTTACGGTTTCCAAGAGAAGAAAGATGAAAACACTGAACTGACTCAACACAGTTAAACAAAAATCCAATCGAGAGCAAAATCGTAGTCCGGTAAAGTAAAAGCAGTGGTCGTCAGTAAAAGTAGGAACAAATCACAATAAATCACAGCCGAGGTCAAAAACGATGAGATCAAAAACGAAGGTAATTTGGAGGTGCGATGCGTCTTCTACAAAAGTTTGCAGAACACTGAAGCCTCGACCAACTTTATTTCATATTTTGAGTTTTTACCTGACGCGAAATTGGTAGGGACCCGTACGGCGTTAGTGATTGTTTTGTTTTATCTTTGCTAGTTTGATTATTATTTGTCGGCAGATTTGAACCCTTGTCAGAGCCATAAATCATTATCGCAATTTTTGTCTATTTGTTTCTAGTCGATATTTTCTCGAATATTATTTGTCGGCAGATTAGAACCATTGTTAGTTGTAAATAACAATTAAGAATTGATAAAGAAACAACAATCGGAATTATTTTACAGATGGTCACCATCTGCAAATGCGAAGTGATAATACTTTACTAATAAATATACCAATATTTAAATACATGTCCTTAAGATTAGAAATACTTGGGAACTTTATAGTTATAATATATACTAAGTTATTATTTTAAAACAAGAGAGGTGTCATTTTAAATAATACATTTGAAGTCCATAATACTTAGTATCTCGATAAATAATGGCAAATTTTAAACACATCTAGCAACCCTATTAACTAATACCAACTTTCCAAATGTTAACAATAATCGCGCGGGCGCACAAACCTTCCCCTTTCGCCATCGGACATCACCGGACGAGGACGGGAAAAATTGAGTGACATGAGCAGGTAAGTTCATTGTTTGTTTTTGTTGTTACTGGCTATATCTAAAAGCAATGTGCGTTTCATTGTAAGAAAATTTTACTGCACCTTTTCAACTAACTTTCAGCATCAATTTCACTTGAAGGACATGTTTTTCAAACCATTGATTAATAATTTAGAAAAGTCCATGTCATAGCTAAAGCTGTTATACCTTTATTATATCATTTTAATAAAACAAAAGTTTGTATCCTTTTTTAACCACTACGTAATTTAAAGACACGTTTTAATCTCGATAAAAATGTTCAAAACCTTAAACCAACGACGCCAGACGACCTATCACACAAACAATGAGACTATATTATTTGTACAAGCATTCAATGAATAATAATTCACTATATCCTAGTTTTGGAAACATTAAATAACATATTTTCGTAGAGGTTAGGAAAAAGCATAGATGATAGAATAATCTTGATTAAATATCAAAAATCATTTCTTTTCTAGCAACCTTTACCCCAACCAAGTGACGGACGAGGCGTCGCCGAAGTCCCGGGCGGCGGACGACGCGTCGCCGAAGCCCCGGGCGGTGGACGACGCGTCGCCGAAGCCTCGGGCGCCGGACGACGCGTCGCCGAAGCCCCGGGCGGTGGACGAGGCGTCGCCGCAGCCCTGGGCGGCGGACGACGCGTCGCCGAAGCCTCGGGCGGCGGACGACGCGTCGCCGAAGCCCCGGGCGGTGAACGAGGCGTCGCCGCAGCCCCGGGCGGCGGACGACGCGTCGCCGAAGCCTCGGGCGGCGAACGAGGCGTCGCCAAATCCCCGGGCGGCGGACGACGCGTCGCCGAAGCCTCGGGCGGCGAACGAGGCGTTGCCAAATCCCCGGGCGGCGGACGACGCGTCTCCGAAGCCCCGGGCGGCGGAAGAGGCGTCGCCGCAGCCCCGGGCGGCGGACGACGCGTCGCCGAAGCCTCGGGCGGCGGACGAGGCGTCGCCAAAGCCCCGGGCGGGTGACGACGCGTCGCCGAAGCCCCGGGCGCCCCGACATATAAAAAGGTGGTGTTGTGGGGACTTCCACAAGTGCAAATATTGGCGCCAAAAGCCCTATTAAAGTAGTTTTTTAGTAGTAAAGTTTTTTATAAATATAATATTAATAAACTAGTGTTTTATTTATCTAAATAACTTGCCTATTTTAATACATATGTTGATTACAATTTCATCAACATTTACAATAATTATGATATTGACAGCATCTTAGTAATCATAACTTTTCTAGTAAAAATTCTTTATTATGAGGTATGTGCTAGCTATGAATCTCCATATACTTACCTCGTAATCTCTCATTTATATCTCTCTAGTAAATATATTTATATAAATTGGTTATTAGAATAACTAAGTTGTAAAAATCAATGTATGTACGGTATGTAGGTATATTCACAGAGGTTTGGTAGTACATGTAACTTATTACATACATCAAAATTAATAATTATTACAAAACCAGGGGTAAAATATTCCTAATATTACCTAATGAACTTTGTTGTATGGAAGTAACTCACACAGATTAAGTAAGACAATACTAATATTAACTTACCTAATCCTTTGAGTTACATAAATTTACAGCGCTATTGTCCATTTCACACCACACTTACTAAATTATATTATTAAATACAACAAAAGGATTAAGACCGATGGCAACCTATTGTTTTTGTCAAGTTCATTCGCACGTCATATGCCAACAAGGTTCATTTTACCTTGCAATAAAATTGTAAAAGTAGCCAATGACAACTTTATAGATATTTTGGTTAGACAGGAATTTTGGTCCAAACTGGTAGACTACTTTTTGGATAATTGTACTACTGATTTATATAGGTACCTCTAATTAGAAAATAAACTAAATTCAGTACCTACACAAAGCAATTGTTAGGGTGAAAAATCTGCCTCTATATGTATATCACTTCAGTCATTTTGTTATTGATTGAGTTTAATCTTATCTTGTCTAATAAATTCTTTCTCAAGATGTATGTGTTAGCTATGAATCCCCTATTAAGATAATAAACAAAAAAATCATAAAGTAACGTTGTGCATCACAACAATGCATCGAGTCAGTAATACACATATATATTTTCAGTGTTGCTATTTCATGAAAATGTTTGGTAGATAGCCCATTAATCGAGGACGACTAAAGACTATTTTATTCCGGTATTCCCACGGGAACGGGATCTACGTGGGGTAAACCGCTGGGCCAATACTAGTCAAATCATAAACTGGTCACTTTTCTACCTGCTTATCTTTGCCGACAAAAAATACTCAGACAATGAATATTTAAAACAATAAGTGTATTTGCTTATTGTTTGAAAATATTTTGAACACATGCTCAAAATGTCAAAAATTATATTTTTTATAGATAAAGTAAAGATCTTTTGTTTTTTTCGGCGTTATTGATGATTCTCTTTGAGATCTAATCTCTGCCGACAAAGAATATTTAAAATAATAAGTGTACCTGCCTATTGTTTTAAAACATTTTGAACACACGCGTAAAAATCCTAATCTGTATTTACCTGAGTAGGTACATTGTACATATTTATAAACAATAGAATGCAACTCCTAACTACCTATTATTTCTACTCGAAATTTTAATTCCTTTAAAACTGAGTACAATGTATTTAGAAACAATAGAGTGCAACATCTTTTCACTAAATAACTTATACCTGTTATTAAAAAAAATAAAATAATAAACAATAGTACCAAAAATCGACTTTAATAAGTTTTTTTTATTTAGAACAAAAATAATTGTATAAATCGGTCAAAAATCCCTTGGAAAATAATGTTGGTAATGACTATCTTGCAAAATAAAGTGGTAACACTTAAGTTGTGTTTTTGAAAAGTTTGTTAAAAAAGTTTCATGTGCTATCACGATCGTAAGTACGCGGTTTTATATTATGAGATTTATTATTTTTTATTGGCAGTGTGATTATAGTTCGTAATATTTTCTGTATTATTGTTTCAGTGATCTGTTTGCTGTAAAATGGCATTTTTTAGAAGGTAAGATCGACCATATTTTAGAATGATGTTGTAGGTACTAAATGATTTTGAAATGCTCTGTTTTAGTGTTTTTATTTCTATGAAAGACACTAAAAGATCTACTGAGAGTTCTTCAATATATATATTTGGCGGTTACCATCGAGCTATCCAAAGTGTATTCAAATATTCTGTATAGGTGCCTAATTAATCCTTACATATTCTACTTTGCATATGCTTATCAGCTAGTAGCTGATCAGATCATAATGGTGAAATCAGATGCTCAGGACTATTACCAGGTACCCAAAGCTTAAACCAATATCAGCATGTGTGTGGGAATGGCTATATACTAGCTGAGCAGATCATAATGGTGGAATCATCTGTTTAGGATAGGTACATACTAGGTACCCAATGCTTATACTATTACTAACATAGGTGTGGCCTCCTGTCTGTCAGCCTCCTTATTAACTGTGTGTGTATGTGTGTTACCTAATACTAACCAATTTATTTCAATAATTATGTACTTTAATTCCTTACCACACATATTTTATTGCTTATGTAATGTATAGTAATGAAAACACTGCTTGCACATTTGATAATCCTTTGCATTGTGTGTCACTGTTTTAGATTTGGAGCATGGGTGGCCAATTGGTGGTAAGTTTCCAATATTTCCCTGATAAAAATGCTATGCAACTACATAATGTGTGTGATATCCTAATAATATAAGAATTAGGTCTGATTAATATAAATATTCAATTCTACAGAATTATATACTTATTAATATTTAAAATCAATGTAATATTGCTTGTGAATATTTGTTATTGTTGTTTGAAGAAGATATATGTTAGGTAGGTACCTACTGCAATAAATCTGAACTGCTGAATAGATTTTAATGAATTAGTTCAACTATATCCTGATAGGTACCTTACCTGTATAATGTACAAGACAAATTTAAGTATACTTATTACCAATTGAGTATATCCTCTTCATGGCTATATCTCTCAAATAAATGCTTGGGTACAAACATGCAGGAGCCTTTTGGAGTTAAACATGTTTATATTAAAAATCTTTACTGTAGGGTATGTTTTATAAACTTATTCTGGTCCCATATAAAATTAATGAAGGTTGAATTTTTTTTTTTAAAGTAATTGTAATTACTTACTGCAATAAATCTGAACTGCTGAATAGATTTTAATGAATTAGTTCAATTATATCCTGATAGGTACCTTACCTGTATAATGTACAAGACAAATTTAAGTATACTTATTACCAATTGAGTATATCCTCTTCATGGCTATATCTCTCAAATAAATGCTTGGGTACAATCATGCAGGAGCCTTTTGGAGTTAAACATGTTTATATTAAAAATCTTTATTATAAGGTATGTTTTATAAACATATTCTGGTCCCATATAAAATTAATGGAGGTTGAAATTTACTTCTTTTAAAGTAATTGTAATTACTTAAACAAATATATTATTATGACACCTAGGGAAATAATTTTATTTTACTACTATTAAATGAACACAATGTGTTAATTATTTTTATATTAATAGCGCGCCGGGCAGTGAAGCGCCGGTCACTGAAGCGCCGGAGGAGGAGAGGCCACTCCTCCCGTCAGTCGATGTCGGCGGTGGAAACGGCGGGTTGCCTGCAAACCACCGTTTAAGCCGACATCAACTGCGGCTATATAGGCGCCTGTACCTCCCAGAGGTAGAGGCGCCTCAAAGAGGACTTTTATCAGAGGCGGAGCTGCGTGCCTCCAAAGAGCGGTGGCGCGCAGCCGTTGAGGCATTTAATAAATGATTTTTTATAAAAAAAAATGTTTTAATTTACCTATCCGAATTGGAAATTTATTTTAACATCGGACCAATCGTGCCTAAAAGTTTTGGGCGCGGTCTATTTCAATCACAGGCGTCTATGCATGTGATTCACATAGACAGCCCACAACACTTACTCACGGGTTTAAAGGGCTTATCAGACAGAAATGGAGGATATCACTTATGTATAGGTATAAATAAAAAAACAGGTAGGATAGTTAGGTAGTTTAAAGAGGTAATCATTTTATTTAAATTTACTTTTCTTTCCTTTCCCATTGCATTAGAATTTTAACTTTATAACGGTAAACTAAAACTCTATTGGAAGCCAGTAATAATAGGCTGTCATGTTATAATAAAATAATAATATATAGTTTTATCGCAGACGCCACGTGGCTAACAATGCGACTTTCTTTTCTGAATAACATCGCGAAAATACGTATTTATCTTTAGGAAATGATGATTTAAAATTAGGTCATAGATATTAGAGCATAAATTAGAGAAATAATAGTTTGTACTTACAAAAATACTTCTCAGGTAACAAACACGTATTCCAAAAACTCGTAACTAAAAAGTGACAACCCTAAAAAAATCCCAGTTATAAACAATGGACGCACTAATGCGTCGAGTGGCACTCCGTAAGCGCCAACACAAATTGTATGAAACTCACATACGCGTCAGGGGCCTATAGCATAAGTGCAAAAAACGCACAGACGCGTCGTGGGCATTGAACGTGTTAACCAGGCATAATGATTGAGATGTATTTGCCACAGCTTCTCATTCTAAGAAAATATAAATGCTGTGTATGGACAAACCGTCCGTAAAATTGTAAACCAAACAGACGCGACCTACTTGAACTATTTTGTAGCCAGACAAGGTGTTAATTGAAACAGTAGTCATAATATTGTGAACATGTCACACACTATGTGTATAACGTCGTTTACAGTTATGTTGGAATGCCC
Source organism: Herminia tarsipennalis (assembly GCA_945859575.2). Taxonomy (NCBI): domain Eukaryota; kingdom Metazoa; phylum Arthropoda; class Insecta; order Lepidoptera; family Erebidae; genus Herminia; species Herminia tarsipennalis. Next base: position 18,002,542 of record OX243846.2, on the reverse strand, counting down.
TAAGACCTTGGGTGACCATACTGATTAAGTGAAATTAAAATGTCTTTTCCATTCTGTCACTATGTACACATCTCTTGGCACAAGATACGAGTACATGGATGACGAGTCAAAGCAAATTCTTTGAATATCAGTGGCCGGTAGCTGTCTGCAGCTGACCTCGCCACTGAATACTAGTCTTTTAAGTATGTAGATAAAGTTTAAAATACTTTAACACTAAAAGTGCTTGCCACGCCTCTGCTGACCGCTGCCATTTCGGTGTGAACAGGGCCTTATGGTGTACAAATTTTTTGTATATATATTAATTTTACACTCACATTGTTTGCTAGTGCAAGAGTTCACTAGAGTAACAAAAAATATGCTTATACCAAACCTAATAGAGCAGCATAGAGCTTGATACCAAACCTAATAATTTTATGTCGAAAAAAAATATATATTATATTCACCTCTTGTATCATGTTTAATGAGCAGAGTAGTTGCAAGTGTGTTGTAAGAACTCTATGCAAGGATTCTTGCTTGCCTTTTCTCTCCAGATCTCTGATATCATGTTTCATGTTCAATTCCTGCTTTGCTCTACGCTTCTCGCGTTTAACCTTGTTCTTTTGTCGTATTGCTTGCTTCCTGAAATAATAAAATAAAAATAAACCCATGATAGTTTTTGCTACTGAGTGTGCCGTAGTGAATTTTATTTACACTTAAACAAGAAAAAAGTAATTTGAGAACTACAAATACATTTATTGCACACATGCATTGGCTTTTTGCCATTACACCAACCCTGATGCTATGCAGTCATTAATTAAATACTAATAAAGAAACGTTTCTAAGAGCCCATTTATTAAATAGCTAATTGCCAACATTCAATAGCTGTTTATATCTACAGTAGATACTTATAGACTACATGCCCTGGTAATAAATTCCCTGTGAAATGTCTTTATTCCCAGTAGTTCCATGGAAAAAGTCCTGCGGTGGAACTTTTTCTTATTTGTTCTGTGGGACTATAAACCATTTAATATTTGAATTTTTTTTGTTCATTGGGACATTGTACTCGTCTTTCTCCTGTTGTTATTGTTTATTAACATAGCTAGGTATCATTCTACAGACTGTATAAAACTTACGCCTGTTTAATCTTCAATGCTTTTGCCGGGACAGGATCAATGTGATCTAATTCTAGTTCCTCCCTGGTGTCAGCTATTTCACTGTGCAGAGTTGGGTCACCATAGATGTCATCTATTGCTGGATGTGCTAAGCCTTGAGCTCTAAAAAGAGGTTTAGTTGTTTGATAAGCCACTCTTAAAAATGCCTATAAAATACATTATGATTACTATGACAGCAGTTCAACCTGCATGTATATCAGTTTACTAGCACCCCTTAGAACTTTATTGTGACTATACTACTGGAACTGTTGAGTTAGTAAACAGAGATCAAGCAATATCTACTTCATTTTAATGAAACTTATAGCAGAATTAAGTTAAATTTTTAAATCTGCAATAGCATAATGAAATAATATATGAAATAAGAATATTTTAAATATCTGAAGATATTTAAAATAACTAAAAAACTCTGTGTATAGGTTATTTATAATATTATTCATTATAGATATTTTTAATATACAATTTAATATCAGTTAGATACTTAGAGACAAATTTATAAACACACTTTAATCCCTTACTACATCCCAAAAAAGGATGAGTATTCAAAATAAAATTCACTTCTTAGTGCTCACTAAAATTACAATATTAGAAACCTGTACAAAATCTTGTAACCTACTTCTAGTAACAGAAATTTCTGTAGTGTGATGATCTAACAGTCAATCAGTTTTTAATAATATAAAAGAATACAGAATATAAAGGCACTCACTGTATATTTGTTATGTGGCTCATTAGTTCCTGATCATAGCTATCTAATTGATTATCAACAAACAGCTCTCTGAATACTGCGTGAGGACCTTTTGTTAAAGGACGGAAGTAGTCCTCTTCATTAACTACATCACTATTATTCATTGTTTCATTAAAATTAAACTCCTGTGTCAATCCCTCACTGATAGCATACCTCAGGTCTTGCAACCTTTGATCATAAATGGTAGCTTTTCTAAAATTATAATAACTTTCTTTTATCATATCTATATATTGTTTTGTCTTTAATTTATCTTCCATATTTGATAACGGATGGGTAGTGTAAACTAATGCACATTTATCATCTTCTAATACTATGTCGGCAGTCTTTTTATTTCCCGTTGCTGATGTTGAAAATTTATTTGCAGAAGTTTTCTTCAAAATTTTATCTCTGACAGTTTGCAGTAACTCAGGATCTACTTCGGCCACCTTAGAGTTTTTTATAGGTTTTGTAGTTAATTGATGGAGTTGCCCAAGGGATACTGGACTTGTGGCTAATTTAGACAAGTGTACAGCACGTAACTTGCTTATTGAGACCTTAGTTTCCGTCATAGCTTGAGCACCAACTAAAAAAATATATTTATTACTTTTGACTGATCAATCTGATCATGTTGACATGTATTACAGAATATTTTAGAATATAAACAAAGCATACCTTCAAGCAATTCTCCATATTTTTTATAAATTTTATGTTTTTTCTTTCTCGTTGAACTTATCAAATTAGCCGTTTTCGTAGATTGGTGTCTTGCAGAATATAAATTTTCTAAAAATAAGAAATGAAAATGTTATGCAACTAGTTAACCTAAACACCGGAATGCAGGTTTAACTTGTGATAAAATGTTCTTATAATAAATAAGTATAGTTACTACGCAATAAAAATTACCTGCACCAAGACGACCTATTAGAATTCTTCGACAAAATGAACATTTTATTTCCGTAAAAGAAGTACTTCGGGTTGTACTATTTCCAGTCAATGATATCCCATGAAAAGAACTTTGATACAAATTCCTGGCAGACGCAAGTCGATGCATTCTTACCAATTTAATTCATAATTAGAAATATATTTCAAAAAGCATGCCGAAGTTTAAAAACCACGTGAAAATTATAGGACAAATCGTAGAATCAAAATAATGTCCAAATGTCATAGAGATGTTCACAGTGTGACCAGATTTAAATTAAACATTAGGCTAGCTATCTGCTAAAGTCTGCTATTTTGTTATATTAAATGCCAAAATACGGTTTAATGAATGATAACTTAATTTGTATGAATAATTAAATGTAAATATTTATTAAAGAAAAAATATACATAACAATTTATAACACGAAATACCAATTAATTTCTGATTTTCTGTGGTGTCCATATTTTTATATAAAACCGTCGAGCTTAGTTATCATATTTTTTGCTGGCGTAAAATTTACGCACCCACCTTGTTTTAGTTCCATCTTCATTAGAAATTTTTGAAATCTTTCAGTTTCCATTTGTGTGGTAGAACTTCTCATAATTTTAAAGATCCGCCACTGCTATTTCCCATATAAGTTTCATATAAAGAGCACAAATTACCACCTATTTAAGTTATAAAAATTATATTATTTCTCTAAGCAGTTTGCGAGATCTAGCTTAACAAATCGCTAAGTAGCGATTTGTTATTTATTAAACATTAACATTTGCTGAGTCCAAAGTTATTTACTTAGGTCGTTTGTAATCTATTTTTATAAAAAAATCTTATCATATGAACGACTGAACTAATTCGGCTCATATATTCTATTGAAGTCCTAGAAAGGTTTATATTTTTTTTTAATGTTGGAAAATTGCAAAATTAATTTTCTGTATAAAAATCTGTAACTCATGCCAACATGTATCCCTTATCATAAAATCTGTATAGAAAAATCTGTATAAATGACAACGCTAGTTCCAGTAAATATAGATTTCGATAGGCGTTTTAGTTGTGTTTGTGTCTCATTTAATGTTGATAAGAGTAGGTAATCGAGATAATTAGCGATACGTTTCGTAAAAAAAGAGAACTGTTGCGCCTTGTTTAAAGACAACTGTTTGAAATTACAAATGAACTACATAGTTACCTTTATCAACTCTACTCAACTCGCCAAACAAGTGATATTGCACAAAGAGCATTTTAAATAATATTGCATACAAAAAACGTGCAAAAACACAAGGGAAAAATTAAACTGACCGTTGACTGTTCTTCTGTTCTTCCCATTGACTTAGGACAAATTTATAAATTCTTTAATATGAACATCATTTTAGTATCGTTGAATCGATGACTACTGTTTTTTTTTAATATTGCCATAAAATTAATTGCAATGGGCACTGACAATGTCACATTAATTGTCACTTGTCGCTTTATTGTTTGACAATATGTCAATTTATTCAAATGTCGCCAAGTTGTCATCGTCATGTTTCTGTATGGAATTAAATTAAATAAATGCTAATAAACACAACATACTGATATTATTTCATATAAAGTAACGTTCCGAACGTTACTAAGTTTACGTGTTTGCGATGGATGACAAAACATTTGTGTGTAAGTTCCAAAGGTTTCAGTAAGAGTAACTTATCAATGCAATACCATTTACCATGTAATTAATTAGATTTTATTGATTTAGGGACATCGGAACTAAATAAAAGAGTATTTCAACTTCGATTTGAAAATGACTGGCTGTTCAAGGCCAAAAAGCAACCATGGGGGTGAGTAATATGCCATTCATTAGGATTATAATTGGGTAAATATTCACTGCACATTTGTGTACATTAATGAAAGCCTACGAATGACTTCAGTAATGATACCCCACATGATGGGGTAGGTGAGAAACAAAAGCACATCCCCAGTTTACACATAGGGGAGGTAGGTACCTTGTTCTATTTTTTTTTCTTTAATTATGGGCGTTAATAATTAAAGTTTACATAGTAATAGAATTATCTGATTTTTAACAGTGAATTTCGTAAACTTCTACTTGAGAATGGATTTCCCAAAGAGATGACTGTTGATCATGTTAGAAAGAAGTGGTCATATAACTATGATGTAAGTATTCATTTATATTTTCTGGGTAGTGATCTCAATTTCAATGTCTTGGTCAGTATATTGCAGATATTTGTAGAAATTAAATTAAATAAAAATAAAAATTATCTTTTTATCCAGTTTGCAACATAGTATCCTATGGTGCCTCCCCCCCCCCCCATCTCCTCTTATCCTATAATAACAGTATTTTAAGTAGCAATTGTTTGGTCTATTTTATTCAATTTTTGTAATATACCACATTGACTGCCTTGGGACCAGTGGGACAGTGTATACAACGGACACCACAAATTGTTGTTCCAAATCTGGGTGTACTTTGTATCTATGATAAGTATGTTTGTAAAGTTCTCTGCCACACAGAGTTTATACCCTAGTGTGGCATATTTGTTTAAAAAAAAAAAGTTAATCAAAGATGGGTAGATACAGTTTGAAAGTTAAACAAAGACCAGTCTGTACAGGTCTTTGGCTTTGGCATCATTACAAATTATTATAATAATATTAAATGTCATACTTTTCAGATGTATAAAATAGCAAAGAAAACAAACAATAAAACTTGGAAATATTTTAAAATGTTTGATAAACACTTTGGAAAAATCAAATTTCTTGACAAATATGACTCATGTAAGTATAGACACATTTAAAAGTTAACATCAAATAAATTATTGTTTATTAATACTTAAGAATTAATGTCTCAAATGAGGAGCACAGTCAGATAACATTCAGATCTTTGCCAAACAAAGATTTGGGTGGCACTTATACTATTTTGGGCTAGCATGATGCGTACCATCAGGCTCACAACCTGCTTCTCTATTTATTTGGTAATATAAAAAAAATAAAGGTTTTTTTTTTCAGGGAATGATGAATGGCGTTTGAAGTTGATCATATGTATAACTGAAGCAAAGGAAAAGAAACTTGATATTTTAACCATGTGGAGGTAATTTAAAAAAAAATCACATCCATTTCGGCTTAAGTATAAATTAAAAAAAAAAACAAAATTCAAAATACTTTATTCACTTAGGATGCAAAACAACTCTTGTGATATGTCGGGATTTTACATGTACATGTAATGCCAAGTTCGCAAACAATAGGTAAAGCCGGAGAAAAGAACCTGGTAATAAAAACTCACGGCCACTCTTTTCAAATTGCCAATTTTACAATGTTTGAATGTTTATAAATGTGATATGGGGTTAATATATATAGTTGCTGTCTTCATTTTACAACTGTGGCTGTTTGGTATTCCAATAAAAATAGCCAATGTCTTTCTCCATGTGGTACCAGCTTATAAATAGTACCACTCGATCTCATCCCGTGGGTGTCTTCAAGTTGACTAATGGATTTCACACCATAAGATGGGCAGCAGAGTCCTCTGCGTACTTTAAAGAATTCTTGCGATCGCCAAACGTGGCTATTACCCTCAGGACATAATAAGTAGATTCTACTGGGCAGTCCCATGACCAGCAGTGGGACATCATATGGGTTGATATGTAAACGTCTTGTCCAGGCTTGAGCTATTTTCATAACTTAATAAACATGAGGAAGCTTGCAATGAGCGTGTGATTGGCTATGTATCTATTGTTTTGGTTATAGCCATAAGCTTGCCTAAGAAAATAAAATTGCTTAAGCTGTGAATACTAAACAGACTGACAAATAGGGATTGCAATCCCGCAAAACACATTGCAGCGGGATCCCGCTGCTTTTATTAATCTGCTGGATCCCGCACCTGCAAATTACGGATTCCGCAAATATAAAGTAATATATAATTCATCCATTACAGTAATTTTGCCATTTTATATGCTTCAAACATGCAATCTAAGATGTAGCCATTGTTTGTTTTTTCATCACAGATATTTTTATAATTTATGAGTAAAATTAATGTTTAAACACTATATTCTACTATATAAATTTGTAAGCAACACATACAGGATGATTTTAATATATTAAATCTCCCACTCTTGACTTTTTTACTGATAACTTCGTAATATAATTTTGGAAAAAAATACAAATTAACCTTTCACCACCTACCATCTACTTTTGTCACAACCATTTACCACACACCACTCTACCCTGGGGTTTAATCGATGTTTCTTTGTCAGACTGAGGGTCTAAACCTCACAATAAACAATTATTATATAACTCCAAAAACAAGTGGTGGTTAAGGGTTAATTTATTAAATATTTATACAAAGTTATTTAGTGTGATGTACGAACGTAGTTTATTCAAATCGCTCTGTATAACAATATTTTCAAAAAATATATGTCAAAAGCCAAGTGATTCAGTAATAAACAAAGAACAAAGATGGACAAAGGAATCATTTTGACTGCCTCTGTGGCGCAGTGGGAGTGTGTCCAACTGCTACGCAAGAGGTCGTGGGTTCGATTCCCACACGAGACACCACTTTGTGTGATCCACAAATTGTTGTTCCGAGTCTGGGTGTACTTTGTGTCCGTGATTTGTATGTTTGTAAAGTCCCCCGCGACACAGGGCTCCCGCATTTCAATTCCGCGGGTTTGAATGAGCTACGGGATTGCAATCCTTACTAACAAAATCATTTTCTCAATTAAAATATTTATGTGATTATTATTCCAGAACTGTTGAAAGAGCCATGAGATGTCAGGAACTGCCAATTGATTGCTGCATACAAGACATACGGGGTCTGTGGCACCACATCCGGATGATTTTTAATGTAAGACATTCATTAGGTATATTTCTATACTTATATTATAAAGCTGAAGAGTTTGTTTGAACGCGATGATCTCAGGAACTACTACTTCGAATTGAAAAAATCTTTTTGTGTTGGATAGCCCATTCATCGAGGAAGGCTATAGGCTATATAACATCACGCTATGATGCTTTCGTTGCGTGCGCTCCGTAAACGGTTAAAGTTACACAACAATAATGTCTAATAGATTTGTTACTCTAAAAAGTTCTAAAAAAAAATCCCCGATACCAAATGCCTATCTTTTAAGATTGACCCACTATTACCCATTTTATGGTTATCAAATTTGTTCTAAAATAATGCATTTATTTGCGAAAGTGTTTTAATAAACATGGTATTAACCCTTATCCAAATAAATACGTTATTCATCACAAATATTTAATTTTAAACAAAACCGCTGTTACTTAATTTGATTTTAATGAACATCTTAGGAGATAAATCATAGTTTTAGAATATTACGCAACAAAATCAGGCGCGGATTCAGAACTTTGTTTCGGGGGGGGACAACTATTGGCTCAACTGGCCAAGTGTGAGTTGTTTGCATGACTGGGGTAGATTCAACACCGGTACATCAACCACCACTGCCGAGAGGAGGGCGGGGGAGGAATATGCCTGTCAAAACACATCAGTCCAGTATCTAAATTTTCATCAGTTGAATTTGCTGGGAGGAGAGTCAAGTACAGTTGGATCAACGTAACTAGGCCGGACTGAAGTAGGCGACAAGTGGTTGCGCAGATGCATTTTTTGGAAGTAAATGGTGACATGAAGCGGGGGGCGGGGGCGGGGGCGGTAACTAAACCAAGAGAATTAGAGGTGCGATTACGCATTACATTGTCATAATTAGTATTACTAACTCATGTGTTTTGTGATTAATTTCGTAAAGAAATCGTTTTTCAAAGTTTCTTTAGTATTTACTGTAACTGTTCTAAATTTAAACTTTTATGAACTAATTTAAATAGTATTTTTATATAGTTGAATTAAAATTTTGTTAGTATTTTCAATCGATTAAACATAATTAATCGTTTTCGTAAGTAATTTAAGGGTCGCATCTCTATGACATGCGCGAAAGTGATAATAACCTAACTTCAATACGGTCAAGTTACGTTGATCCTACATAAGCCTTTACGGAAAACACCATCGGGAAATGCCGTTTATTATCGCGATGATGGATGTCTATCGTAGATGTGGCCACGGCTTAACGCGATAATTTGACGACGGTATGGCGTTAAACGATAACTGAAGTGGCGGTACATCAAAAAAGTCTAACACCAGAATTGATGCATAGAAGCGGCCACATGACATATGTCAGTGTGCACCGTGAGCGCGACGGGATCGCACGTGTTTGTCTTCGATGGCTATAGAGTGGAGTAACGAGACAGTAATTGCGTTCCTCGAGATTGTGCAAATTAACCCATATCTGTGAGATATTTTACAAGAAGGAAAGCCTAATGGGTTATTTATAGAACCAAACCAAATTCGAGGAATATTAACGGCAATTTTATCGCCAGGAATAGACATTGACGTTTCCGTTGACGTTAGTGTGGCATCAGCATAACAGTATTATGCCTTGAATCTCTAAGCCACGGCGACAGCCTATCAACCAGAGACGTCACATGCGGTCTTGGTGGGTAGCACTACAGTGTCAGTTATTTTTCCATGAAATAGTGATGCTACCACATTAATGTATTGGTTGAAGTGTTTTGCTAGTAAAATTACTGGACAAATGAGACCAACGAATGAGAAGCGCAGTGCGGTTACATTCAGATATTTGCCAAACAAAGAATTGGGTGTCACTGATACTGTTATGGTCTAGCGACGCTCGTCTTTTCATTTAGTGGAATAAAAAAAGACGTGGCTAGCTAGCTTAATCGCTGAACTAATTGTTTCTGTATTCTCTTTTAGAGAAAGCATCGTCAAAAATTGAAGAAGGGCACCGAACAAATTGACTGGCCATTGTACGATGCGATGTTAAGTTATCACCAGAAAGTAGACCCAGAGTACCTGACGCGGTTGGAGACCGAGCCGGCCAATGTGTTCGCTAGCTGTTTGAGAGATAACCCTCGGTATCTGAAGAACAAAAACAGGAAGGACGATATTGAATATGAATTTCATTGTAAGTCGTTGCAAATATATAGTCGTTATAAATAACAGTCCATATATCATCATAATTGGCCACAGCATCTTTACAGATGATTGTAAAAAATCACTTTGACTCATTTTGAATTATCGCCGAGAACTACTGATACATAATTGGGTAGATAACTACAATAACAATAAATTATTTTACACTATAAAGGAAATAGCATTTGCAAAAATATTCTGAAAAAAAATCTTTCTCTAGAATTTTACATTGTCATGAATTTATAAACATCAAAACAAACATTGAACTATGTGATTTGACCATACAAAAGAATGACGTCATTGTTTTGTATTTCATATAAATTAGTACAAGGCATGTTTTGACGTTTCCTAAAAAGATACTGATTTGACTTGACAGTCATCTACCGTCATACTCATAAGATAGTAAATTTCCACAATTTTTTTTTTAATTTTTTTTTATTGTTTACTATAATCTGTTGCCTTGCTGGAACATTGAATAGTACACTGACGGACTTATAAACTGCATCAAAGTAATAGACGACTTTGAAATAAATATTTTAACCAAGTATGCAAACTTTCTATACAGATTTAAATTGAAACCTCTAGATTGGTTCGTGAACTTTAAAACAGCGTAGGATCATATCTTTAAGTTTAAGTTTATGTACTGGAAAGGACCTTAAGACCTTTTTTGAAGAAAAAACAGAAGTTTAAGGAAAAATTGTTTAATTAAAAAATTGGTTTTAACAATAGACACAAACTTTATGCAAGGGTTTATTTGTGTTTTAATAAGGTGTATTACCCCCACGTGCCCTTATTACGGATTCTAATCGGTTCCGCATAGATTTTATAAGGGTTTTTAAAAGATCTTGCGGAATATTGTCCCATTCTTCTGAAAGTGCTGTTCTTAGTGCTGCCACTGTCGTAGGCGAAGGGTTTCTCGCATATACAGCTCTTTTTAAATTGTCCCAAACATGCTCGATGGGATTAAGATCCGGGCTGCGTGCTGGCCAATTCATTGTACGTATCCCAACCTCTTCGCAATAATGTTGAACTTGTGCAGCTGCATACGGCCGGGCATTATCCTGCATTAAAGTAAAATTTTCGCCTATGAATCCCATGTAAGGCACCACGTGATCTTCTAATATCTCTGTTATGTAGCGATGTGCTGTCAAACCCCCTCTATTACCGTTTTGACGGACCATGTCTATGAACACAAGTTCTGTTCGCCCGTTCATCGATATGCCACCCCAGACCATACATGAACCGCCTCCAAAAGGAACACGCTCCTCAATGCAACTTTGAGCATATCGCTCCCCACGTCGACGATAGACTCTTCTGCGACCATCTGCACCATATAAACATGTCCTACACTCGTCCGTGAACAATACAGAGGCCCACTGCTCTTCTGTCCAATTCAGGTGATGACGCGCAAATCTTAAGCGAGCTTGTCTGTGAGCTGCAGACAACTTTGGACCATTTGATGGTCTAAAAGGGGTGATAGCCGCTTCCTTTAACCTTCTTCTTATTGTTCGTGCACACACGTTTTTTCCACGCACTTCATTAAGCTCGGTTTTGATGTTAACTGACGTGAGGAAACGATTTCGCAGGGAAGTTGTAACAATAAATCGGTCATCACGACCTGTGGTGGCTCGAGTTCTGCCTGTACCACGTCTCCTCCTGTAAGAACCTGTCTCTACAAACCTTCTGTATATTCTACAAACCGTAGACTGGTTTAAATTTAAATTTCTACCAATCGTTCGTTGATCCAAGCCCTCCCGCACCAATGCTACAATTTGTGCCGCTTGTTCGGACGAAGTATCCATATTATGGTTCAAAAACTCTCGATGTGTTAAAAAACTAACCCAACAATTATGCTGGTAACAATAATTCAATTGACCAAACAAAAAAAATCAATGAGAATTAATTTAAAACTTTGCTATAAATAACACGCAAATCTGATACTACGAGTAAATTTTCTTTTCCCGGCTATATTCATTTGTTTTACCGCAGTTCTATTTTTAAATTTAATTTTTTTTTAAGATTAAGAGCCAGTCTTTCCATATTTATATAATTTAATCTAAAAAGTTTGCATACTTATTATAAAAAAATCCTTTTAGAGTAAACCTGAACTTTGATGCAGTTTATGAGTCCGTCAGTGTATGTTTGTCGGGTCATGTCATGATCGGAATTTGACCTGTGTCACATCCTACTTTACTTCACAAATATATAAGTGTGTCTTGCGGTTTGCTTTGGGTGTGTTTTCCCTTTCACAAATTTAATGTATTTTGTTTTATAGATAGTTCAAAACCTGTGGTAAAAATGTATGTAGGTATGATGTATGTTGACAACAACTGCTTACAACGCTTTATAAACACGAATCTATATTCCCCTAAATGTTTATTTCTATTGATAACTTGTTACGATTTGTTGCAGGGTCGAAAGATATAACTGAAACATTCATACAAATCAGACTGCAACATGACTGGTTGTTTAAACAGAAGAAATGGGCTTGGAAGTAAGATATTTAACATAATATGATTCATTCAGTGAGTGTCGTTGGTTTCTACTGCCTTTGACACTTAGTGCAAAATTAAGCAAATTTGAAATACACCTACCCCAATCTACGATTATTTCAGAGTGGGGCAAAGACTTGACGATGGCGCCTCTTCGCCTTCAGTGTTTTATGAGAACATGCTTATGACGGGGTGAAAGAGGGGGACTTCCTACAAGCGCGACAGACGGGCGTGCAATTAATTTCACTCGACATCGGCTAATTAGGGATGTTGACTGTCAAGTCAAATCTTTTTATGAAATGACAAAACGACAAGCTGAGTTCCTCCTTCGCACATCTGACATTGGCAGAATTGTCGGCACCGGCATAGTTGCCATAATAAAAAAAAAACGACAAGCTCTATAGAAATGTGTGTGAAAAAAACCTATGACGTCATTAGTGCCTATCGTCAAATCATTACATTACGTTTTCATGCTTTTAAATTTAAAAACATGTTAAATAGAGATCTCTGAAAATAAGAACACTTATTTTCAGAGCATTTTAAGATCTACTATTACTTGATTAGTATAAAATATTAACTTTTATTGTAGTCAACTACCCAATTGTGTCGCTCGCACAAAGAGTCCCCCCTGCTCCCCCTACCCGCGGGTGTGCATTTAACTTCACATGACATATTAAACGCCCCCTGACGGCATTTGGCGCCCATCGAGGGGCGCTGCTGAGCCCTTGCCCCCCTATAGATCCTGCATTATCAGGAATACACGCAAATCCTTACTTCACTATTACTCCATTTTTTTTGTGGCATAGTCTGAATTGACGGTTACCTTCGCTTTTACTTTCTTTTCCGTTAATATTAAAATTTATTTTTAGTGAACTATCAAAAATAATGATAAATGAGTATGGGTTTCCAAAAACATTATCATCGAGAGAGTTGGGGCGGAAGTGGGCGGCTACGTTTGCAGTAAGTATTAATTTAAGTATATCATATAAATACCTAACTAAAGGATGTAACCCCCGTTAAATTGAATTACATACGCGTACGATATATACCTGCCTTCCTCAGTAAACGCGCTATTATATATCGCGTTTATTCCAGAAATATTTTTTCAAATCTGATTAGTAGTTTCTGAGATTAGCGCGTTCAAACAAACAAATAAACTTTGTTTTTATATTATTAGTACAGAAGCATAGATATGCATTCAGTCAAAAAAGTATCGGGAATGGATGATTAGTATATGTTCGTAATTCAGTTTTTGTTTAATGTTGATAGATTGGCACAACTGTTTTCCATATTGGAGCGAAGTTTGAGTTGCGTCTGTTATTCTGATTAAATACAGTACTGTTTAGTTAGATCATATTTTATTATGTGCAAAAACATCGAACAAAAAAATTGTTTTGATAGATCTAGTTCCAAGATATAATAATAATAATATTTTGGAACAACTCACACAACGCTATCTGATCCCAAACTAAGCAGGACTTGTACTATGGAAACCAGACAATTGATAAATTTCTAAATACATACATATTATAGATAAATTACACCCAGACACAAAAACTATCGTGCTCATCACACAAAGTTTTACCCTGGGTGAGGATCGAACCTACGACCTCCGGCTTAGTAGTCAGGGTTACTAACCACTAAACAAACAGGCCAATCAATAAATATGGCTCCAGCCTTCAGCCGACTTCTTTCTTTTTCTTAAACTCAAATTACCACTCCGTGGCGCCCGTTTTCATTCGGTAGAAGACATAAAAGAGAATTCGCGGCGAGAACTGACCTCAATTCCGGAAAAAGCGTTTAGAAATGTTTTGATGATTGGATTATTCGTTGGCAAGTGTATCGTTTTTAAAGGCGATAAAATAAATTTGAATGAATAACATTTTGTGTATTATTGATCGTTTCCGGTACTTTCTTGACAGTAGTGTCATTATCGAAATCTATACTATTAAGATGAAAGATGTGTTCATTCAATCATTGGATAATGTTTGAAACTACTAGACTGATTCTTTATTAGCTTAGTTAAGCCACTAGGCTATATAAAGAAAATCTAGTGGTAATTAACAACATCCACACAACAACATACGAGGGGTGTTCATAAAGTAAAAATACCATAAAATATTTAAGTTATCTTTAATTTATATTTAATTTTTTGACATAATTACCTTATACACTTAAAATATATTTATTCTAAACCAATAATACCTTTCTTTAAAAAAAAATTGTCTTGAACACAAAAAAAATCGTGAACAGCGCCTATCATTGTTTGATAATCGTCGAACTTCTGGCCTCTCAAGTGTTCTTTTAATCTAGGAAATAGATAGAAGTCACTGGGGGCAAGGTCTAGCGAATATGGTGAATGATAAAGAATCTCGAAGCCAGCCTCTTGAATTGCAGCCATTGCTACGGCAGACTTGTGTACCGGTGCGTTAACCTGATGAGACACTGTAGAATATGGTGGAACACCTTCTCCTAAAGTTTGTTGCATGTCTTGAAAAACTTTCTCCTTAATAAAATTTGAGTTAAAGAATTACGATTTTATCAATTTAAAAAAAAAAAATGTACAGATAAGCTCAAACAAAAGAGACTCGCGTTTTATTACATATAGATTAATAAATAATTATCTATACTTATAATAAATCTGTAGAGAGGTCAATTCTGTACATGAAATATATTTCCAAAATAACTATCAGGGGGTGATTAGGGATCGATACTGATGCCAAAAATGCAATCAGTAAAATTTTTGTCTGTCTGTCTGTCTGTCTGTATAACCGTTATAGAAACAAAAACTACTCGACGGATTTTAACGAAACTTGGTACAATTATTTTTCATACTCCTGAGGAGGTTATAGTATACTTTTCATCACGCTATAATCAATAGGAGCAGAGCAGTGAAGGAAAACGGGAGAAGTTACTCCATTTTTTAAGCTTTCGTCGCGTGTGCAACCGTAATGGTTAAAGCTACACAGAAATCATGTATGACGGAAATGTTCTCCTTAAAATTATATAAAAAATATCCCACGACAGCATATGTCTATCTTTTATGGTTGACTCACAATATCACGTGTAACTCCCGATAGCTTAGTAGTTCGAAGCTTTCTGATTATATTTGTCTACTCTTACGTTTATAACACTCTCAGTCATCCCTAATTAAAAAAGTTAACATAATTAACTATTCCATAAAAAATACTAATAGAAATCGGTATAGAAACACCAAAGTTATACATGAAATACGCTAATAATAAGCCATCGCGCGTGAATACTGAATCATGCTATCTATCTATATCTATATACATATAATAAAATTGTAAATTTCACGTGTCTGTACATGGCCGAACATAGTGAAAAGAAATATTGGGAAATGTTCGAAAAGAGTATTTAAACACATTCCTACATTTTTAGAAATGTCTGTCTGTCTGTCTGTCTGTTTGTTTGAACACGCATCACGCAATATCTATTGGACAGATTCGGTTGACATTTTGTATGTGTATTCTAATAAGTCTGGATTAATATATAGGCTATAATTTATCACGCTATTTCCCATAGGAGCTAAGCAATGACGGATAATGTCTGTAGCTATTTATCGGTATAAAACAATAACTACTTGACGGATCTTCATGAAAATTTGCAGTTTTATTGTAAATACTATAGGTCATTACTTGCACTATAAATCATTATGCTATCGTCTATGGGGAGTGAGCAGCAACGTATGTTTTGTCGAACCATTATGGTTTTTCACAATTTTTTCGACAATAAGACATTATTTACAATTGTAACCCATGGAAACAATAACTTCACGCTAAAACTATTAGGAGCTAAACACAACATTTTCAATTTTCTTAAGATCAGCTATTTTAACCGTGTTTTCATCAGCTGAGGTGGTCTATTGGCACAAGTAGCGGTATTAAACGAGCGAGGTCGGAGGATCGACTCCCTAATTGCGAGTCTCTTTTTGTGTTGTGTTAAAATTATTTTTATTCTTTTTTTTAAGTATTTTTCTAAATGTATACTTATTTATACAAGCTTTTATTTTCGACTTTAACATGTTTACTTTGTTTAACAAATTTTCATATTAATAATCACTTCCAATAGACACCTTTATCATTGTTTTGCATGAGTAGTGATTATATTATAAATGTAGAAATGAAAAACAATATTACATTACAAATAAACAGTTTTCTAGAATTTATAAATGTAAATTGCTTAAAAAAAATGAAAGATTAAGTCCGCGTTACATCAAAATAAAACACGTGGCGCCATCTGTGATTCGATTTCTTCTGAGTTGCAAAATTGCTTACCTACAAATGTTAATAAACTTTCGCGATTTGTACACATTATGTAAAATATATGTATTACGGGTCTTGATCGCGTGAATAATTTAAGGTTAAATACCTTGCTTACCTACGTTTAATATGCATGATAGTTTAATATAAAATCATCAAGTATAAAAATAAACTTATCCAGTTTTGAAAATAGATGGCGTTTAAATACAAATTAAAAATAATCTGGAAAATTGATTAAAAAAAAAAAAACTTACGTAGAGGGATATGAATATATGATGATCTTAATTTGCGACAGGTTGACACACCTATTTTTAAATTCACCAATGTAGACATTATAAAATAATATTTTAATCTTCTAAAGTGAGTGAAAAAAAATATTGAAATAAGTTTAGAAATAGTATTTAAACACAAAAAAAGATATCTGAGTATATCTTTTAGAAACGTTTGAATGTTGTTTGTTTGTTTAAACACGCATTACAGTACCGCGGGAATGCAATGTTTTAAAACTATTTTGCCCCCGCAAAATAGTTTTAAAACATTGCATTCCCGCGGTACAAACACGGACACAAAGTAGGTGTACTTTAGACTCGGAAAAGATCGCTCGGGCAGGACATAACCTGCGATCATAGGGAATCTGTGAGAGTTTTTTCCATCATACCTTTATTACCTATGTATAAATTATCTTGAAGGAGCGGCTAGGTACCTCCGATTAAAAGGTCCGATTTAAAAGTGTCGGAGCCGAAGTTGGAGTCGGAGGTTTAAAATCAATCGGAATTTTCGACCTATCGGAGTCAGAATCGAAGCTCCTTAACTCAAAATTTCGCACGAGTAATTGGGCGGTTTCGAGCTTCATTTAACTCGAAACCGCCCCAGTACTCGCGTGGTGGGGGAATTTTTCAATATTAATAGTATTTGATGTGATGCAAATCACTTTTTTGTCGAGGTGTGGTCGTGGGAATTTTAATAATTTGTCTTCTAACCGTCTGGCGCCATAAACTTTGTCGCCCTTCATTGTGCTGCACTGGGCATTTGCTTGGCTTGCCCTGCCATATGTTGGGCCCTGATTAAAGCTAGGCCCAAATATCCATAGATGCCACAGAGCAATGTGGAGCATGTTTACAATATGTTTTACACAGAAGTTGAATTGTAATATAAACTACCTTAATATAAACCCAACTTCCACGCGAACAAGTCGCGGGCACAGCTAGTTATTTAATAAAGGTATAGACTACTTACAATATTTATTTTTTCTTATGCCTGTCTCATTGCTTTTTGAATGCCTCTCGTACATGCAGGCGCAGCCGCGGGAAAGAATGGCTGGTACTATATACAGAGAACTTGATTTTGAACAAATTTTTCGTAGATTATGAACTACAAAAGGAGAGAGCAACAAAGAGAATTTTTGTGTTCGCTCTGTCAATCTATTCGATTGTTGTATTATGGGCATTTCCTTACTACCTACTTCAACCGTGGTGAATCACCGATTGAGGGTGGGTGGTGGATTCCCTCCTTAATAACCTACTTCAGATAGATTTCCGCCATGTGACGTCTGATGACTCTTTTATATAAGTAATCACTTAGTATATATTTTTAGGAATATCAAAAAGCGAAGGCGACAAACAACACATCCTGGGTGTACCACCATTTATTTGAACTATATTTGGGTGAATCAAATTTAAGTTTAAATCCGCTTGTTGGCTGTAAGTATTCAAATTGTTTTAATATAATAAAAAATAAGAAATAAATACATAGGCTGGTGACGAATAATACAAATATTTCAGTAGGTAGTTTACGTCAATCTATATTATTACAATTTATAATTAATCAAAGCAAATATTAGACTAATTTATAACTATTCCATAAGTTTTTTTGTTGCTAACGCATAAATAATGTTTATGTACTTCAAAATTAAAAAGAAATCTTATTATACGTTTCTCGAGATGTAGGAATCTACATTATTGCTTTAAATATATAAAAACAACTTTTATGAATAAAGATGTATGGAGGAAAAATTCGTCTCAGGTGGAACTTGAACCCGCGACCATAAGGGTAGCGGCCCTAAGCCATTACCAACTCCGGCACCAATACATGTCCGCCAAAGTCAAATTTAGCCTCCATATGAAACGATTGTCGCAAATCCTCGTTGCAAAGCAATTGTCGTTCCTCCATACATTTCGAAAGTTATGTACTATAAAAATGCTTTAAAAATAACAAAAAGTAGCCTTTATGTTCTCTGTGTGCAGGGCAAGAAGAATGGATATTCAATTTAATTAGCGCAAGAACCGATCTAGAACATTTATTCAAAAGTATGAAGGACCAGAATCATGGATGGCGGTATGTAATCTGTCTTCACGACATGGGACCCTGGATTATTTTTCCGGGAGGTGTTTTCGTGACTTCTGGGGGAGGGGTTAGTTAGTACATCGGATTAGTTTCAACTAGTCAAAACAGCAACACTTTAAGAAATGTTAAAACATAGTTTTTACAATGTGTAATTTATATCCCTGTCCGACGCGAAAGAGGCGTGCGTGTAGGTATTCTGTTAACAAAGCGAAATAAAATAGAAAAGTATATATTCGTCAATTTTTTTTTTATTGATTTTAATACTAACGATTTCAGTTCGCAATTTCGCCGAAATGTGTAAAATTTTAATATTTTTTATCAACATTGTATGTATAAGGCCTCTTTACAATCAAAACAATCTTTTTCGCCTCCGCATGTTTTCCCATATAATTTCCGTCAAGAAAACAATAATTTCGGGTATATTTTTATCCTCCAAAATAAAAAAATAAAAATATAGCGAATGGGAACATGCTTCCTAACAACTGATTAACGGATCGGATAGGGATTAAATATACACCCTGTATGGAGATTTCATAACTAGGAAACTATGACGTCACCATTTTTTCAATAATAATCAATTATTAGTTTTATTTACTGATTACTTTTTAAGCTTTAGGTAAACACGGCATATGTGTACTGTGTATCTACATTTTTGCAATTTCGAAGGGGTTTCAACCCCCAAACTCAACCCCTGAGTACTCCCATGTTTCACGATTATATCCTTATATTATAATATCATTAAATTAGTAGTAAAACGTAGTCGAGGCACGAAACATATTTAATGAATAGTTAATTGATACAGTTATTGGTACAAGTCTTGGGCACAGATGTCAGTACGGGCCCGTAACTAGGGAAGCATTGTGTAGTGATGGCCTAGTTTAAATTAGTATCAGTAATACCCTACCTTAAATTACTAATGTTTCGCACCGTTATTGAGTTTAAATGAATTGCAACTCCTTCCTCTCGTCGTGTGAGCGATTCACATTAATAGTATTATATTTATTTGCATGTTACGTGGTACAGAGATGGTAAAATAACTTGTAATAGTCACACAACGCCATACAATTAGCACGCAAATGTAAAATTTAATGAAAAGTTAAGTTGAAAATAAAAATAATGACAATATTAATTTTATTCGAAATTTGAAAATACACATTCTTATTAATAAAACGCGACTGACAAACGAATCACGTAACGCATCAACGTGCTACACCTCTTTTAAAGCATTTCTGCACAAGACTTGTGCCGATAAGCGAGTCAATTCACGTATTTAAAGCAGTGCAGTTGCAGTTCGGTTGCAGTTAAGTTTCAGTTAAGTTCAGTCTAGTTTAACTTTGGGATCGATCTTAAAAACGCTTGCGCACCGTACTAGAATGTCGTTATTGCGCTCTCGAGACGCATACTTGACGCAAGCGTATTTGAGTACGATCCCAAAGTTACAAGAGTACAAAAATGGCCGTTTTAATCGAAACTTAACTGCAAATGCACTGCTATAAATACGTGAACTCCCAAGGAACTTCCTTTTTTCAAATATAAACTTTTTTGATACAGAGAAGTGGAAAAAAGACTGAGAAGTATAGGATTGCCATTAGACCACAGTTTGTTAGACCTGCAGGAACTATGGACACATCTGCTAAAGATGTTCAAGGTGAGTAAGAAGATACTAGTGTTTGCATTTTAGCGGCGGTATAATGGCTAAGGCATCGAACTCGCAATCGTGAGGTCGCGGATTAGAATCCTATCCATTATAATACCGACGTGAACCCACTCCTAACATAAGCCAATTGAGCTTAGCTGAAGGGGCCCACAATCCCACATTGCTAGTTATCTTTTTAAAAATAACCTCAAAACTTATGTAAGAAGACACTATAGTTTGACCGCGAAATATGAAGCCACGGCGAGGCATAGCCCGGTACAGCGGCCACGGTCAAACTATAGTGTTTGCATGTTATTTATTTCAACAGGTTATCGAGCTCATAAGCCATTATTGTTCTCGACTGGCCTGTTGGTCTAGTGTTCACCTGATTCTGACTGGTAACTCAGAGGTCGTGGGTTCGATTCCTACCTCGAATAAGTCTTTGTTTGCACCAGGGATGTTACGGAGCTTCGACTCCGACACTTTTAAATCGGACTTTTAATCGGAGGTATTTAGCGTGCGGCGGTTGCCCCTTTAAGCTATACATACTAAATGTATGAAGGAAAAAATCTTAAGGGTTTCCTATGATCGCGGGCCCGAGTCCCGCCCGAGCGAAATTTTCCTTCACACATTAAATATGACTGAATAATGTTTATTTTTTTATCTTATTTTCTTAAGCCTTATCTCAACATATTTGTCTTCTCCCACCATCTCCGACTCCGATTCCGACTCCGACTCCGACTTCGACTTCGGTTCCGACAAAACCGCCTCCGTAACATCCCTAGTTTGCACCATACTAGCTTTTGCGCGGCCTCGACCGTGTTACGTTTGATATGGTTCTATCTTTAAAAATCCCTTCTTAAGGGACGCCGGGACATGATAATATCTATCTGTGTGACTATATTTCATTCTAATCTGTTCAATAGTTTGAGCTGTGCGTTGATATAACAATTAGTCACGGTTTCCTATTATTTATTAATCTGTTGGAAGGAAATTGTGACTAACTACTACATATATCAAGGATTTATCCAAAAATGAATCATAATAGTCAACAAGTAAAAAGTGGGCGTACAGTAGCGTCACACCAATTGTGTACCTAGTCTAACTAACACATTTATTGCTTCACCTCTTTATTAAAGAGTTTCACTTAAAAATCATTTAAATAGAGCTTATTTGTAATTATAACCCTCGACATAAAAAGGGGAATGTTATAAATTTAATGTGTTTGTGTGTGTCTTTGGTGTGCTCCCAAACGAATAAGCTTAGTTTGATGAAGTTTTTTTTTATTACAAAGGTAGATATAGCTTTCTAACAAAACACGACATAACATCAAAAAATGGCTAAATGCTAGATTCAGCCTGTTTTGATGTGGACTGTTTTGTTAGAAAGCTACATTTATTTCACCTGTGGAAGCTTGTTATTGGCATTTAGTATAGTATTTTAAGTGTAAGCTCCCCAAATAAAATAAAAAATAAAATAAAAAAAATAGCCATCTATTTGAATCTGGGTTCATTTGTTTTCATAATTTTCAGTGGAAACAAAAATTCGCTAGCAAAGGCTTACTAAATGAACAATGGCCATATTACGAAGCGTTAAATCGATACTCCGAAGTAAAAGAAAAACACTCGATTAAAAAGCAAAAGATAGAAGAGTCTCAGGATCACTTCGGTGACGTCACTCATGACGACGACTACGAAGATGACATCAAATTAATGGATCTGAAGAAACGATTGCAGCTGGACGTTGAGCCTAAGTTTGAGTTTGAAAATAGTGCCCAGTGCAGGTCGTGCTCTAGTTTGGAAGCTTGCGTTGATATATTTGAGCAGAGGGATGATGATGGGTTGGATGTGGCGTATAAGTTGAAGGTTATAGCGGGCATTGAGGTGAGTATTATAATAATAATAATAAAAATGATTTATTCACTTAGGAAGCAAAATACTACACTTGTGAAAAGTCGATTCTAAATTTACTTGTAACGCCTGTTCGCAAACAATAGGTAAAGCCCGAGAAAAGAACAGGCAACATAGTTATAGTATAGTTATAGGTATCTTATTTATTTTGTTATATAGTTATAGGTACCTATTTATTTTGTAAGTCGATACCTAAAACTTCACGGTCGCCGCAGCCACCTTTCGCGACCGTGCAGTTTGAATGATCCGCAATGTTATTTCGTTGTTAGATTTACTGAGCCATTTGAAAAGCATCTTAAGGGCGCTTTTTCATCAGAGATGTGCTATGCTACGTTGCTATGGATGCGTTTGATATCCACCAATCATATTCATTGGTCCATATAGCTTATGACTAGTGGAAACGGGTCCCACTAAGCTATGTTTTTTATATGGAAGGATGCGTGCTATAGATGGTCGTAAATGGTGCAGCTATGTGCAAACACAGTACGATGCTATGTGCTATGAAGATGTAGGTATTGTAATACATCTTCTTAAGATCAGTGGAAATGGTCGCATAGTTTCGTAGCTTAGCTTTCAAAAACTCGCAGCATAGCACATCTCTAGTGGAAAAGCATCCTTATACCGGCTGTAGCCCAGATTCCCGTAAATATAAAGGGCTTAAGTTTCATTGAACACAACTAACAATACTGCTAACAAAAAACTAGTTAGTCGCACGGTTTTTTTTTGCGTATACTTTACCTTTTGTTTTGTCAAAATTACAAAGTTATGATTAGTTAAATATGTCTCAAGTAGTGTTAATCCAAAGCTCCTCCTGTCCTTGCGGATTTAATATTTTTCTGACTTCTTGTTGTTTATAGTTATCTTTATAAGTTTTCATTCAACTGCAATTAGTTTAAATATTTATTGTATTTATCTTTTATCAAGTTAGATCATTTGTGTTTTAGGTGGAGAGATTCGATAATTTACCGACACATATATGTTTGAATTGTCACGAAGAGTTAGAAAACGCTTACAAGTTCCGACGAAAATGTCAGGACGTGGATAAACAGTTTCGTTGTACAACTAGAGATATTAAAGTTGAAGTGACTTCAAAACACGAGGACGACGTTATGCATGACGACCACAAAGACCAACAAGACATCCACTCAGACGACATGGGAGACATATCTTTTGACCCAGACGCTAGTGAAACAACACAAAAACCTAGTCCACCCAAGAAAAAAATACAAATAAAAAGAAAAAAGGCCAAAAAATACAGATACGAATACTGGAAAATTTGTGAAATATGCGGCAAGCACACTAGAAATCTTATGAATCATTTGGACACACATACTAATGATAAAGCTTATTCTTGCGACGTGTGCGACAAGAAGTTTAAATTTAAGAGTGGTCTGCTCATACATAAAGCGATTCACGATCCTACACCGAAGAAAACTTGCGAAGTTTGTGGAAAAACTTTTCATATTTTAGCACAATATAGGAGACATTTTGTGTACCATGCGAACGAAAGGAAGTATGGTTGTGAAACTTGCGGGAAGAGGTTCAATACTTTAGATATATTAAAAGTGCACAATAGAAAACATACTGACGAAAGACCGTTCACTTGTCAGGAATGTGGTAAGACCTTTAGGACGGCCGGCTGCGTTAGTAGACATAAAAGGATTGTACATAGAAATATAAGAAAGAATCAATAAAATATATTAAATAAATGTTATCGCGTTTAATGTTATACTAATTAAATTTATTACATTATTAAGATATTTATGTACTTATATGTTTGAGTAAATAAATTATTGGATTATAAATCAGGTCATCCGTAATTGTTTTTAAACTTTCGCGTTTACAAATACCTATTAGAATATTAACGGGACTTAATCGCGTGAAATATTACATGAATTATTATATGATCGGTGCAATTCGATCGAAACATCAGGTAAATAAAAGGTTCGTGCCTTTAAATATTTCACGCGAATAGTCCCGATAATATTCTAATACAGGTCATGCGTGTCTGTATCTTATCTAAACTCGATTCGACTAGCTCGTTGGCGCAGTGGGAGTCTGTACGATTTCTGCACGAGAGGTCTTAGATTGCCACACGGGACACCACTTTATATGTGTGAGCCACAAATTGTTGTTCTAGTCTGGGTATACTTTGTGTTCCGTTACTTGTTTGTGAAAATTCCCCGCGACACAGAATTCATTCACTTGCGCGTTGTCTTACAAAAAAAACTGTTTAGTGGTAGATCCATCCAGATGTGAGGCGGAGCCAAAAGTATCTGAATCCTCGTGCGTAGGGTAGTTTCCGTCACTGAAAGTATTCAATTTTAAAATACAATTTGCGAATGAACAATATAACAATCATATTAAAGACTGGTTTACCATTCTGGACGATCCGGACGCCAACACTGATAAAAGTGATCTAGGCAGATCACTTCTTCTATATTTTTATCCTCGTGCGTCATGAAAACAACAACGTGATAAACATTTGTCGAGTTTGTCTATACTATATTACAAAAGGTGACTCACAATACCAAACACATATACTGATTTACATGACTTAAATTAAAAGATATTACTAGGATAATCTATTTATATAGATACTAGCTGACCCGCGCAACTTCGTCTGCGTAAATTTTCCCTTTTTTCTTTTTTCTCCCTTTTTCTTTACAACATTTTTCATTGCTGCTCCGCTCCTATTAGTCGTAGCGTGATGTTATAACCTATAGCTTTCCTCGATAAATGAGCTATCCAATAATAAAATATTTTTTCAATGCGGCCCAGTAGTTCCTGAAGTTATCCCGTTCAAACAAACAAACAAACTCTTAGGGGGATGAAAAATAGCCCCCCTTCCTCGTGGTCAAACATGTTGGCCGATTCTCATAGATACCGGATAAGCACAAAAAAATTCATCAAAATCGGTCAAGCCGTTTCGGAGGAGTATGGCAACGAAAACTGTGACACGAGAATTTTATATATTAGAAAAGGAGAACCTGACATATCAATGCAGGGCCTAAACTATAAGGGTAAGAAACTTAAAATGTTGCACAGGGTTTCCTTTTATAACGTAGGGGAGCACTAATAAAGGATTTTTGAAAATTTACCCCCTAAGGGGTAAAATGGGGGTGTGAAGTTTGCCATTAAAATATTTTGGTAACAATCTGGCATCGACGCGGGCGTAAGCTAGTAAACAGATCTTCGCTTTAACCAAAAGCAATTACTGAAAACCCAATTCAGATGTGTAGCACTCGTGAACATGAGATTAAAAGCTCCAATTATATCCAAAAATACAAGGCTTGCATCTTCAGGAATGTCGATAGGAATATTCATCAATAAGTCATTATATCAGACGCATGTGTTTAGAGGACGCGTGCCTGCTTCCAGCCGGCGCCGACGCATCGCTTCGCTGTAAAGTTCACCGTCGTCCGTCAGTTCGTAGCGAGCAGCGCACGCGACAGCGCAGTCTCCCACTTATTTAAAACTTATCTCCGCGCTCGTCTCTATGTGTTATTAAAACGAACAAAGGGTGCTTCTTAGTTTTATTTAGAATTAAAAGGGCGACATGGCGATATATAGTTCGGTGAGCAATTTCTTCTATTTTTATTCAGTTAGATTGAAAGGAGTCCCTTAACCCGCTCGAGAGTTTATAATAACTTCGTGAACATGTCACACATGATTTTAAGATCCTTTATGTTTTATAAATATTTGTCTCAGGTTTCCACAGGTAGGTATGAAATTATCAACTTGTTTTGGGAAATCCCCGCTTTATTAGGGGTTGGTAGGTAGCTCGTGAAATTTAGTTTTTCTATAAAATATATAAGCTAATATCAAAGTAAGTACCAATATTGCTAAAATATAAAGTCCTAGGTATTTTATATGTACAATCAAAATATCAACTACTGGTCAACAAGTTTTTGTCACATATCTACGTAAATAATAAATTTGAAATTGATTCCATTTGAACTTTTTCCATTTTGTACTTAAATTAAAATATATTTTACAAGATTTACTATATTTAATTATGTCTATATTCTCAATGTTTTTTTAATTAAACTTAGTCTACGATAAATCAAATTACTTAAAACATATATAAAATTTAACATAAAATATTAGGTATCGTTAAAAAGATAACTCTGTATATAAATAGATACCACAGAGGACTTTTGTTTAAATTGAAAGTACCTAAATACGTAGGTACTTAAATTGAATACTTGACTCTTGCAACTAAGTTTCAGTCCCAAAGCCATAAAATGTGCAGTAGGCTGTACTTAGACTTATCTCAAGCTTATGTTAATTTTAATGAGATCATGTAATACTAAGCTAAGTAAAACCAAATTTAAACGGTCTGGTCAGCATATACTTGTCAGTTCTAAGCATGGGAGTAGCTAGGTCCATTTTTCGGGACGGATTTTCGTAATGTTGGGGGTAAACATCGGCCTAATATGTACTGTGTGTGTACCTGGGTACCACCGGATATGCCCATGAACCTAAGTACCTATTATATGTAGGCAGGTAGGCACGCTTTATAGATCTCCGATGCGAAACTTGATTGCTTCAAGATGTTGCATCAACGTTCGCACCTTTTCTTGATGAGGTAGTTACTACTAGTTAGTTCACAACAACGCATTCACGCATCATACCTATCTACATAATTGTAATTACTACGGGTTACTCGTTGGTTTCGAGACCATTGTAATTGAACCAATTTAGAAATGCAGTTAGGAATTCCTTTTAGTTAGTAAGTAGGTAACTATGATCTGTTTAGAGCAAACATCTATACATATAATAAAACTGTAAATTTCACGTGTCTGTACATGGCCGAACTTAGTGAAAAAAAATATTAGGAAATGTTCGAAAAGAGTATTTAAACACTTTGCTGCATTTTTAGAAATGTCTGTCTGTCTGTCTGTCTGTCTGTCTGTCTGTCTGTCTGTTTGTTTGAACACGCATCACGCAAAAACTACCGTACAGATTCGGTTGAAATTTTGCACGTGCAATCTAATAGATGCAGATTAACATTTAGGCTATAAATTATCACGCTTTTTCCCATAGGAGCTAAGCAGTAAGGGATAATGTCTGTAGCTATTTTTCGTTATAAAACAGTAACTACTTGACGGATCTTTATGATAATTTAGTAAATAATGTCCTATAGTAGTAGTAAATACTATAGGACATTATTTACACTATGAACCATTACGCTAACGTCTATGGGGAACGAGTAGCAACGTATTTTGTGTCGCACCATAATGGTTTATCACAAAAATTTCCACAATTAGACATTATCTTTAATTGTAACCCGTGGAATGCATAACTTCACGCTAAAACTAAAAGGAGCTAAACACAACATTTTTAAGTTTTATAAGAACAGTTATTTTGACGTGTTAAGTAGCTAACAGTATAGCCTCGAAGCTATGCTAGCGGACTTTGACGACGAAGTCCCAGGCTCGAATCTGATGTCTGAATATGTTCTTATTGTATTTATTTAAATTGTCTTTATCCTTTTTTAATATTTTTCTGAATGTTTTAGTTATTTTTTCGACCGTAGGTAACTTATTTACTTTGGTTATTACTTTTTATATTAAAAATCAAGTAAATTAAGCAATTAATTATAGGTATTGCATGCACTGCTGAGAGTAATGAATTAATCGTAGTAGAAATGAAAAACAATATTACATTATAGTTAAAAAGTATTCGACATTTTCCAGAAATGATGTGTTCGTCTAAAAAAAAGACATTACACACGTAAAAAAAGTACATGTAGCGCCATCTATGAAATCAAATTGTGAACAACAAAACAACGGCACCATTCTTGAAAGTAGATGGCGTTGTATTCAATAATGTTCTATACTTAGTAAAAGAAGTTTTAAAAAGAAACACATTGCTATGATTTTTAGAAATGTTTGTCTGTCTGTCCATTTGTTTGACCACGCATCACACAGGTGCATCGAGGATCATGTTTTGGGGTTATGGTTGGAGATTACGTGTTCATCAATTCAACGATAATGAATGGCTCAACATCGTTCAAGTGTGAGTAGTTCGGGTGACGGGAGGAGGGGGGTCGTTGTTTGTCAACCGTACCTTTAGGGATATCTGACATTTTCGCGGGCATGACACACATGACACGCTCTGTGTTTGCTTACTAAAGTGTTACAGCAGTTTTATTATTAGTATTGCGTTGTAACACTATATGAAATACACCCCATTTTTAGCCAAAATGACAAAACAGAACCCATTTCCCTTATGGCCGTACGTCCGCAGCTTAGCTCAGAGACTGTTAGTGCTAAGGTTGCAACTTTTGCATGAATAAATTACTAACGCCGATAAAGTGAAAGAACAAAATCTTGAAAATCATTGTTTTTTTTAAGGGTACCTCTCTTATATGTAAAGTGGGGATGTGATTTTTTTCTCACCTACCTACCCCATCGTGTGTGGTATCATTAGATAGGTCTTTTAAAAAGCGTTTAGGGTTTATGAAGACTATTTTTAGATTTAAGGATTCCTTTGTGTATAATATTAGGCTTTATAGTGAACATTGTGTCCCCCTGCGACACTGCGTATGTGAAAAAATTCAGGGTAGTAGTATAAATACTAAAATTATAAGGAAAACTATCACAGTTAAGTACTTAGGCTTTACAAGTTTACGATCACATGAGAAGTAACAATAAGTAGGTATAACGTTGAAAGAATGAAACAAAAACAACAGAAAACCCACTTCTTAAGCCGCACACCAAACTAACTATCTAAAAGAATAGTACAGATCGATTTTTATTTAGTAAGTATTTAGTCAACAGGACTGTTTCCAACATATTTACACAGAAGTTATTTCGTTACCTAAACTACCTTAATTTAAACCCGACTTTCACGCGAACGAAGTCGCGGGCACAGCTATTATGAATATATATATATATTACGGGTCTTAATCGCGTGAATAATTTTAGGTTAAATACCTTGCTTACCTACGTTTAATATGCATGATAGTTTAAGTATAATTTAATTTAAAGTCATCAAGTATTAAAATAAACTTATTCAGTTTTGAAAATAGATGGCGTTTAAATACAAATGAAACAGAATCAGGTAAATTGATTTAAAAAATAAATCTGAATTTCTTACGATTATGTATTATATATATATATTATTTACGGATATGAATTTATGATGATCTTAATTAACGACAGGTTCATCATCATCATCATCAGCCTATCGCAGTCCACTGCTGGACATAGGCCTCTCTAATTGCACACTTTGTTCTATCCTCGGCTACGACAGTAGTTTAGTATTTAAACTAAACGTTTCTAAAAGATATACTAATTCACTATATCTTTTAGAAACGTTTGAATGTTGTCTGTTTGTTTGAACACGCATCACAGTACCGCGGGAATGCAATGTTTTATAACCAGGATATTTTTTTAAAAACTTATCTCACACTAGCCCTATTTCGCGCGAGTACTTGGGCGGTTTCGGGCTTCATTTAACCCGAAACCGATAATAGTAATATTTGATGTGATGCAAATCATTTTGGTAAAATACTATTATAATTTGTCTTCTAACCGTCTGGCGCCATAAACTTTGTCGCCCTTCATTTTGCTGCACTGGGCATTTGCTTGGCTTGCCTTGCCATAGGTCGGGCCCTGATTAGAGCTAGGCCCTAACATCCATAGATGCCACAGAGCATTGTGGAGCATGTTTCCAATATGCTTTACACAGAAGTTAAATTGTAACATAAACTACCTTAATATAAACCCAACTTCCACGCGAACGAAGTCGCGGGCACAGCTAGTGTTTAACTAAAATGGTAATAGGTACAGTCTACCTACCTATTGTGGTGGCCACGTCCAATCAAATTTAGTTTTAAGTAAAGCTATAGTATCTTTGGCTCTAGTACAGGGGTGTCTAACACAATTTTGTAGAGGGCCAGATTAATATTTTTGTAACCGTAGCGGACCAAAACAACTGCCCAATAGCTTCAAATAATTTCCTAGGTATAATAAAATGTAACGGTATTTTTCATATTACAAATCATACATGACATTAGTATAATATGTATAATACGAGTACCTATACAATGTCAATTTGGTAAGGTTTGGGGTTAATATACTTCTTGTAAAATTTAATCAGTCCGTTTGATAGGCAATAATTGCATGCCTTTTTTAAATTTACCTAGTTACATATTTTAATATTTTTTTTTAAAGTTTTAACCAGGATGTCAATTCACGTATTTAAAGCAGTGCAGTTGCAGTTAAGTTTCGATAAAAACGGTCATTTTAGTATTCTTGTAACTTTGGGATCGATCTCAAATACGCTTGCGTCAAGTATGCGTCTCCTACGGTGCGCAAGCATTTTTAAAATCGATCCCAAAGTTACAAAAATACGAAAATGGCCGTTATAATCGAAACTTAACTGCAACTGTACTGCTTTAAATACGTGAATTGGCCTCCTGGTCTTGGACCGGAAGGACTTACGCAGGCCGCATGGTGGCCCGGGGGCCGTATGTTGGACGGGCCTGCTCTAGTATATTATTTTAGTACTTAGCTAGTATGAAGGTTTATTTAGTCCTTGATATACCTACGTCTTTCCAATTTTGTTTATTACTTTGTCATAAATGTTGTTAAATTAGCGCAGCCTTTAATTTATTGCCTAGATATCTACGCCAATGAACTGGCCTGTTGGTCTAGTGGTTAGTGACCCTGACTGCTAAGCCGGAGGTTGTGGGTTCGATCCCCACCTAGGATAAAACTTTGTGTGATGAGCCCGATGGTTTATTCAGTGTCTGGGTGTTATTTATCTATAATATGTATGTATTTAGTAATATACAATTATGTTTATCAGTTGTCTGGTTTCCATAGTACAAGCTCTGCTTAGTTTGGGATTCGTCTGATCCCGTTGTGTGAGTTGTCCCAAGATATTATTATTTTAGATGTAGTACTACCTGATTGACGTGTTAGAATTATCGACTTGATCTTTAGATTCCGGTATCTTACAATAACTGTAAATAATTAAAGGCTTCATATTGGCCAAAGGCCAATGTGTTTTGGCTTTACAATAATACCAGACAGACCGGTCAAGTGCGAGTTAAACTCGGTTGAAGCGGGCAATTGACTTTTATATTAACTACCTATCGGTCAAGTGTGCGTCGGTCGACTTCTCGCAGAAACACTAGGTGGTTTTTCTGCTGTTCTGTGAGCTCTCCCATGTGAGCTACTCAATTTGGGCTAAGAAATTGTTTGCCTACTTATACTTAGGTCTTATGACTATTTTATTGCTCGGTTAGATCTCATAATTGAAGTTCCATAGCTGAAATAATTTGAGTCCTTTATTTAATTGACAGCACACAATCGTACATCTCTGTAATTGAACTTTGTAATCAAATTCCAACTGTCCCTAATCTTTATGGTCACAACAGATTCATATTCAACCCACTTATTGCTCATATTCATTGAGATCTGATAGAAGCCCTCACTGGGTCAAGTTAGTACTGTTATAAGACACGTAATAATTTATAATGGATAGATAGATAGATATCGAACATAAATGTGTTGACTAGGTATGGAAGTACGTATAGTTATAGTTGGTGATTTTATTTGTGACTGCTGATTTGAGTCGTAAGTTTAACTGTAAGTAGGTAGGTGTCAAGCTCCTATTACTGGCTGTTGGTAGTTTTATTAATTGTCTGTTCTGACGGAAAGTACCTTAAATATCGTGGCTAAAACATTTTACTGTAATACTTTATATTGATTTTAAAAATTCGAACTGCATTCAAACATTTTTAAATAATCTCCTGACGCACCTATATTTTTACGATACCAATCGAAAGATAAAACTATAAAACTTAATATTTCAATCAAAATATTACACGAATCTGGAACTTAACTTAGCAAATGCTCAAAGCGTGTTCATTCTGTAATAAGCGCGTAAAGAATATTTGAAATAATAGGCACCTACGTTTTAGTTCAGTTTGTCTCTTGAAATCATCAAAAATAAAAGCAAAAACACTGTAAAAAATGCAATAGTTGGGCATTTAAGAACATAGCCTCTACAATATTTATGGTCCTCCTGTAGTATTGTTTTAGGACGTCCTGTACATGTACATAGTAGTACCTACCTGCCACCTACCTACGGATAGAAAATAAGTATATCTACTATTAAGCGAATTAATTTCGAATCAAGTTTCTTCTAAGTAACTAAGTGCCCAGTTAAGATTAGAACTGTTAAATATAACTTTCGTTCGAAGTTTTCTAGGTAGCGCCGATGTAGGTACTTATGCGGCCATTTATTTCCGGTCATTCTACGTAAGTACTCATAATTAGCTCTTTATTTTACTGGTGGTATACAATCAATGTGTTAGTACCTAAATTAAGCCCTGTCCGAACCGAACGAGGCGTGTTGGTATTTTATCAACAACGCTAAAAAATATATTAATGGAAGGCATAGCCCAACTCTATATGTTTTGACATACCTACTTAGCGTACCTACGTATTCGTCATAGATCCGCCTGAATGCACTACAACAGAACAAACTTAACATGTAACATCTGTAACTTCATTTGCTTGGAAAATTTACTTTTTACTATCCAAACTTTCGCATTTATAATATTGGGAAGAAATAGGATTATATGAAAGAGACCTAGATACCTACTATATGTACTTATAAACAAATTCATTCAAACATTTCATCGGCTAATAATCATAGATAAGTGAATGCTTGAAGCCTGGTTAGATCTCGGACGTTCTGCCGGAACTTATAACAGCCATAATTATGTGTTTTCTCAACAGATGCATTAGCATTAATACTCTAGGCATGCTTCATTCGGTGTTTATTAACCTTTCTTAAAAATACCTACCTACTCAACAAAGGAATGGCACTTCATACAGATCTCTGTTTATACGATTCCGATGCCAAGAAAGCACGCAAAGAAATGCACTATAACGTACTTACCTAGTAGTAGTACCTACAAAATTAACCAAAAGGCACGGAAGTTCTTTACCGATAAAATATAAATTAACTACTAATTACCTATCGATCTACGATTTACTAATAAAGTAAGTAGTAAAAGGTACTTACGATATTCAAAGTTTTACGGAAATAAACGATGCAAATTAATGGGTATAGTCTGCGTCGTGAATTTTCATAAAACGATTTTGCCATTTTGCGGAAAATTATTCTTCCTAGTTAGGTCCTCAATCAGCCTGTATCCGTCCACTGCTGGACATATGCCTCTCATAACTTACGCCACAACATCCGGCCCTCCGCCTTTCCCATCCAATTCATTCCAGCGACTTTCTTTAATCGCCAGTTCATCTGGCTGGGGGTTGTCCTACCTTACGTTTACCAAGTCGTGGTCTCCACTCTAGGACTCTTTTGCTCCATCGGCCATCGGTCCTTCGGCAAATGTGGCCAGTCCATTGCCACTTCAGCGTGCTTAACCTGCGTGCTATGTCGGTAACTTTGGTTCTTTGTCGGATGACCTCGTTGCGAACTTTATCCTTCAAAGAGACTCCAAGCATAGCTCGCTCCATAGCCCGCTGTGCGACTTTGAATTTGTGGACTAGCCCAACCGTAAGTGCCCACGTCTCGGCACCGTAGGTCATAACAGGTAAGACGCACTAGTTATGGTACTACCTTGGTCCTACCTCCCTACATTTACGACAAAAGATATCTGGGTATTTAATTGGAAGGCATACGTTACAGTAAGTACTTACCTATCTCTATAGTGATGAGGTACCTACAGCATTTATACGTACCTATATTTAATTAAACCAACCGTGAGTGGGTAAACGCCGTGTGGTGCCGGCTTAAGAACGCCGTGTGGTGCCGGCTTAAGAATAGCACCACCCCATCTCTTCCCGTGGGTGTCGTCAAGGCGACTCAGGGATTTCACTCCGGAGGACGGGCAGCAGCGTCCTCTGCGTACTTAAAGCCTTACTGCGATCGCCAACCCGCTCGCCAAGCGTGGCGATTATGGCAATTACCCTCAGGATCTACATACCAGTAGGTTCTACTGGGGAGACCCGTGCCCAGCAGTGGGCCATCATAAGGGTTGATATGTAATATGTATGTAACCGTGAGTGGTGTTCCACAGGGATGTATAGCTTCACCTTTACTAACTATTTGGTATAGGCACAGATAATAATAATACCATAGTAGTATGGGTACTTTTATTGCCTATCACTTACTCATTACAATATGCTACTACTCAGGTACCCGCTGATACATATAATTTCTTTCGGCGCAATTTTTTTGAAGCGGCGGTAGCGTAATGGCTAAGGCATCGTCCTCGCAATCGTAAGGTCGCGGGTTCGAATCCTACCCAGTATACTACCGACGTGAACCCACTCCTAACACAAGCCATTGAGCTTAGCTGGAGGGGTTAACAGGATTGCTAGTAATGTGGGACCAAAATCCCACATTACTAGTTATCTTTTTAAAAAAAAAAAAACAAACAAAATTAAAATAGCTCTTTATGATTCTATTAGTAGAATGGTGTTTCACAGGGATGTATACTTACTTTCACCTTTACTTTCCATTTGGTTTAATTTGCTTGCCTATCACTTACTCATTAATGGTACTACTTATGGTACCCACTGTTACATATTATTTCATTCGGTGCAATTTTAAAAGTAATAAATACCTACTACTGCTATCTATAGTCTATACCTACTTAATATTATAAAGCTGAAGAGTTTGTTTGTTTGAACGCGGTAATCTTAGGAACTACGGATCTGAATTGAAAAAATATTTTACTGTTGGATAGCCCATTTATCGAGGAAGGCTTTAGGCTATATAACATCACGCTACGACTAATAGGAGCGGAACAGCAAAGAGAAATGTTGCAAAAACGGGGAAAATTTACGCAGACGAAGTTGCGCGGGATAGCTAGTAATATAATAATGAAGTAAAGTTTGTGAGGTTGTAGGGAGTAATCTCTAGATCTACTGAACCGATTTTGAAAATTCTTTTAACAATAGATAGCCACGTTATTTGTGAGTGCCATAGACCCAACGAAGCGGGCACGGGTCAGCTAACTCAGCTAATTTGAAATATTGCACAAAGACGGAAAATTGTGTTCATTTTCAAATTAATATTTGTTTACGAAGTCCTTCACGATAACGGCACTCTTACAAAGTAAGTAGGTACCTACAATATTGTGAAATAAATGTAATAAAGAATAAACAAATAAATTCCGCGAATAAGTAGGTACCTACGAGATACTACGGGCTGAATCAAATCAAATCGAGATCGTTGAGATCTATTAAGAAATTTGGTAGGTATTTACTTATGCAAACGGCAAATGTATCATAGATAAAGTTGAACTATGTGAACATGTCTTGAACTTCTGCGATAAGGTCACATTATCGGCGTTTAACACTCAGTCATACACAAAATATTTGTAAGTGTTTTATATTAAATACTTTAATCACTCTTTCACAAATAAATAAATATGAAAAGTAGATACCAAACCTCACCATAAAACGTTGACGAAAAAAGGTTCTCGTGTGGCCGTGATCAGGATCAAATCTATCACAAGGTAGGTACAGAGCCTCTTTCCCGAAATCCTAAAACTTAAAAAAAAACGGACTTCAATCACAGTTGATTGGTTCGGACTCGACTCTAACAAAAATATTCAGTCAATCAAAAAAGTTTATTAGAAACCTTAAATTGTTTTAAAACCTGTCGAATGATGTGCCACACGTTGATGTTGGCTGAAAAAAAAATGTTACATGTATGGAGTGCCCCCTTAAAAATATTTTTTATTATTTAGCTATCAAACTATGTAGCGGCTACTACAAGACACCTTTTCACCAAATTTCGTTGATATTCATTGAGTAGTTTTTGAGTAAAATGCCTGTGACATACGGACAGACAAACAGAAAGACAGACAGACATGATGAAACTATAAGGGTTCCGCTTTTGCCATTTAGCTACGGAATCCTAAAAAAGAAAATGAAAATATAAATAAACTTGCAGAATTATATGCCATTATAGTTGTTTTGTGTTCTTTGCAGTATCGTGCTCTTTGCGTCGCGTAGTACGTAATCCGTGGTTATTATTGAAAATAAGTAGGTACCTATTGATTACATTTGACATTACATTGCAAACAGGACTTTGACTTATTTAGTTAATGATTGATCAATTAATTAATTGTAAAATATAACATAGTCCAAAAACTACCCCTTTGGAATGTGTTACTGATGCTGAGCAAACTACGTTGTATTCAGTAAAGCCTCGATTATCCAAACCGCGTTAGCGCAAATTTGTCAACCGACTTCAAAAAGGAGGTTCTCAATTAGACTGTATGTTCTTTTTTTTTTTTGTATTTTTGTTCACCGATTACCACCGACGGCTGGACCGATTTCAAAAATTATTTTTGTGTTTGAAAGGTATATATAAATACTTCCAAGTTGGTCCCATTGTCATCAGATCACGATCTGATGATGGGATTCCGGAGAAATCGAGGGAACTCTTCAAATATTAAAGGCACACCTACAGTGATTTAGGTACATTTCAAAGTGATTTGTGCATTTACTCTCAAAAAGTACCTATTGGTGAAGTAGAACTGATGATGAAGACCACAAATGATGAGCAGACCTATTCAATATTTCACGGTTTGCGATTCAATTACTTTAATATGATATTGAGTAGCATTTTATTCTCGTCATACTACTATTACACAATGTAATAGAGCTGATAGTGAACTATCATGTGAACTCAATAATTAACGGTCCTGTATC
The DNA here is from genome assembly GCA_945859575.2 of Herminia tarsipennalis. NCBI lineage: Eukaryota > Metazoa > Arthropoda > Insecta > Lepidoptera > Erebidae > Herminia > Herminia tarsipennalis. The sequence goes on along the minus strand of OX243846.2, from coordinate 17,965,397 downwards.
GGGGCAAGCAATATTTTGTAAAGGGATTTGAGCAGTTGACATAAGCTTATTGTAGGTAACATAAGTGAATTACAAACCAACCCACTAAAAAGTGTAAAATAAAAAACTTTTTTACAAAAAAATATTACCGACTTCAAAAATATTAATTTTTGAAGTCGGTAATATTTTTTTGTAGGTAGGTATTATTAGTAGGTAGATATTATTTTTTGCTTTTTAGTTGCCTATTATTTAAAAGGCAACTAAAAAGCAAAAAATAATATCTACCTAGAATAACAAAAACAAATTTACATTTTGAAGTTGGTGCCATGAAAAACCAACTTCAAAATGTAAATTTGCCTTGTATTTCTTGTAGTTTTTTATTGCTCGCTGCCGCTGTACTAGTATCGAGCGTATTAAAACGCGTTTTGTAAAACAAATTTCGATTATGCGAACTAGCTCCCCGGTCCCAATTAGTTCGGATAATCGTGGTTCTACTGTATGTTACTCGATTACTCGAAGACGCCTGAAACCGTGGATCGAATTGAAAAATCATTTTTTGTTTGATAAGGTAAGAAAAAGCTGAGCTACCTGCATGAAATGTGAAAAACTGAAAAAAATTTTTAATTTTTTTAAAGGTTGCTAAATTTATAATTAACTAAACCAACAATATGTGCCAATATTATGAGTCACATGCAATTTTAAAAGCCCAGGAACATCATAAGGTACACTAGATTTCAATTTTTGGAGAAAAACTGAGTAAATATTCACTCACACAAATATTCGCTTCTTATACAACGAAAATTGGGTCCTAGATGATGATTAGGTTTTTATTTTTTTCTTAGTCATTCGACCATATATTTTGAAAGACCTCAGTCTCTTACTAGGTCGTTGAGACCACTCTGAAAAAAAATTTAGGTACCTCAGCAACTGAAAAATTTGTGTTCAGAATGGCATTTAAATTACAAGGTGGCTATGGAATTTGTATTTCAGAACCATAGGACACTGGACGAATAGCCGAATCAAGGTTCTGATAGATTAGAGATTAGAGAGAACAAAAACCCTAAAAACGCAAAACATTATGTAAAGCTGGACTTTTGGGTATGATATTTGGACCCCTTATCTACTAACTGGAAACTACGTTTTGCAAGGAAAGAAAAAGCTGAGCTACCTGCATGAAATGTGAAAAACTGAAAAATTTTCGAACTCTTATACAGTTTTTGCAGTTCAAATCCAAAGTAATGGATTTTTATACTAAACTATCTGACCCGCGCAACTTCGTCTACGTCACGTTTCCCCGTTTTTGCAACATTTTTCATTGATGCTCCGCTACTATTGGTCGTAGCGTGATGCCATGTATGCTGTAAATGTTATTTTAGAATATATGTTTCCATAGAGAAGCGTATGTACTAACATGTTTTATATTTATATATTTGCGATAGTGTCTTTAGTTTAGTTTCTTTGTGATTTTTTCTGTAGCAGTTAAGTAGTGGTAATGAAATAAAAGTTTAATTATTTTATAATGGGTGTATTATACACACACGTCATCGCATTGTTAGTTCTACAACATAGTGATACCTCACAACGTTTATTTTAATGTTTATTGGCAATGTGTCGAGCAGCAAAACCGGTCTATTTTATATTATTGTAAAAACGGGGGGGAATGGGTTGGGACTCATTTAAGAAGTTACGTTAGCGTTTCACCACTTACACCCGTATTTATAAACGAGTCATTACTTATTACTTAGCAATTAGGTTAGGCATTGGGACACGGCTAGTTATTAAAGTAACTATTTAGAAAAACCTATTTTATAGACAAGTAATATTCGTTACTTCCTTGAGCAAGGGAACCAAGTATTACTTATTACTTACGATCCGGTGAGCCGCGAAAAACTAGCGAATCCAGCTAAATCAACAAGAACCTCCAACAGCCGAGACCATTAGGGGCACCTCACCTATAAAAGTACATGGACCCTAGACGTGTTTATACTCGATGTCCTTAAGAGGGGATCAAGCTCACCTAATACCGTTATATTGCTCCCCCCCTCACAAACAAAATCCTAGATCCGCTATTGCCTGAGGCCACGGCGAAAATTTTTAACAAAGCTTATTTCGATATTCATAAAGGGTCGGTCTTTAACCTCCAGTGCAAACTGTCCACACTGTATGTATATCATTACAGTTGTCTGATCATATCGCATATTAAAATGCTACACGCTAGTCACGCGTGAGCTTAGCACGTTTATATGCATTTATGTGTTAATTTAATGTTAGTAATTAAGTGGTTTCTTCTCCCCAGGGATTGTTGTGGGCGGCCGCCGCTTTGTTGTTGGCAGTACCATATACATACTGCGGAGAAGTGAGGTAAGTAGGTATAGATACCAATGCGTAACTATTGTCGCCGTACCAATCTCCTGTTTAAAGTTATCATATCTCATCGAAACGATTTTTAGGAGAGTCCCCTCCCTCTTTTACCTAATGAAAACCCCACTACCTTCTCCTCGAAAAGATGATCCTGAGTGCATGTACGATATCTACTTAGAACCATAACGCCGGTTCTACTGGTCAACATTTTTTGTTATATACTGTGCCGCCTAGATGTTTGTAAGCCCCCCTTACAAACATCTAATATATAAAATTCTCGTGTCACAGTTTTCGTTGCCATACTCCTCCGAAACGGCTTGACCGATTTTGATGAAATTTTTTGTGCTTATCCGGTATCTATGAGAATCGGCCAACATCTATTTTTCATACCCCTAAGAGTTTGTTTGTTTGTTTGAATGCGATAATCTCAGGAACTACTGGGCCGCATTGAAAAAATAATTTATTGTTGGATAGCCCATTTATCGAGGAAGGCTATAGGTTATAACATCACGCTACGACCAATAGGAACGGAGCAGCAATGAAAAATGATGAAAAAACGGGCAAAATTTACGCAGACGAAGTTGCGCGGGTCAGCTAGTAATAATATACATTTCTAATTGACGGACACAAACTACATTCACAGTTGGAACAACAATTTGTGGATCACAAAGTGGTGTCCCGTATGGGAATCGAACCCACGACCTCTGGCTTACCAGTCACTAACCACTAGATCAACAGGCCAGTCGCATTAAAGAACTACGTTAAGTACCTACTTTAGAGATGGTTTTGGTGGTTACATATTTTAGGAAAGAACTCCGACTGGGAAACGCTAGGAAAATATATCGGTCACACATCCTGGGCTTACTGTAAAATGACATGGTTTCTTTCGAAACTGTCCATTCATTAAAGGCGCCAGTCATAAATGTTAAGTTTTATTACTATCTCTAACCGAAGTGCAATGATGAAAACTCATAAATCCTCGTCAAATGGCTCTGTGGGCAACATTTATAACATTATACCTACCACTTCTATTTTGGAATCGTTTGATGTTCCATGAATAGAATAAATAATAATAATATCTTGGGGACAACACACACACACAACGCTATCTGATCCCAAACTAAGCAGAGCTTGTACTACGGAAACCAGACAACTGATAAACATAGGTAGATACTTATGTATTTCTAAATACTTACATATTATAGATAAATAACACCCAGACACAGAATAAAAACCAACTTGCTCATCACACAAAGTTTTATCCTGGGTGAGGATCGAACCCTCGACCTCTTGCGTAGCAGTCGGATACACTCCCACCGCGCCATAGAGGCAGTCAATAAAATAAGTAAAAAAAGTACTTACCTACTTGCATTTTTTTATGATTAACTGTTTCTTAGTTTCTGACAATTGTAAAGTCAACTAGATTATTAACAGTGGCGAATACAGGTGGTGGCTCTAAGGGGCTCATGGACCCTTTAAAACGGCAGATACTTTTGGGGGTGAGACCCCCGAAAGTATCTGCCCTTTTAAATATTTGCAAATATTAGGCGTTCTGACTTTAGGTACCAAAGCAGCCTTAGAGTCTAATAACGAACTTCTGACACGCATATTCATTCGGCAAATGTAATCAGTAAAAAAAAAGATACAAAAATGAAACTCATAAACCGACTTTAATATTAATTAAAAAATATGAAAAACATGACCGGCCTGTTAGTCTAGTGCAGTGGTTCCCAACCTTTTTGATGTCTTTACCCGTATTGACTCAAGTGTAAGCTTGCACGACAGAGACTGGAGTAAGTCGGCACCAACTTCAACTTCATTACGCTACATTTTACATTATTTTAAATTAAATAATGAATGCCAGTTTCAATTTGAAATAATCTAGTGACTATTACTTATTATAATTGTAAGTGAACTACGTTTTATAAGAATAAAGATCTTTAATACTTATTAGCCCCGCGGAATTGCGATTAAACCATCGAGAAGGTAACCACCCCTTGGTTGGGAACACCGGGTCTAGTAGTTAGTGACTCTGACGGCTAAGGCCAAAGGCCGTGAGTTCGATTCCCATTCCAGCCACATACAATAAGAAGTCAATAACAATTTTGTGCTAGTGACTCACATTAGTCATCGCAATTCCTGTCTAAAGCAAGCTACGGCTTTGGAGTTGTCCTAAGATATTAATATATAACCAATGTTTTAGACGCGGAGATGTCATGTATAATAGGATATCACAAATGATCTATTTAACAAGAACATTAGAGGATAAGTTGGAACGGCACGAACAACGCGAAAAGTTGCTCGGAGAACAAATTAAGAAACTGCTAACTAATATAGACAGACACCAAATAGACATAGAAGGCAAAGTATCCAGGCTGGATGGTCGGCTGGCAAACGTGGAAACTATTATTTTACAGGTTTGTGTTAATAGAAATTAAGATATGGTTGATCAGGGTCTTAAAAATAATAAAATACATTTTTATCTATACTAATATTATAAAGCGGAAGAGTTTGTTTGTTTGTTTGTTTAAACGCGCTAATCTCAGGATCTTCAGGTCCGATTTGAAAAAATCTTTTTCTGTTGGATAGCCCATTTATCGAGGAAGGCTATAGGCTATAAAACATAGCGCTACGACTAATAGGAGCGGAGAAGCGACGAGAAATGTTTCAAAAACGGGGAAAAATTACGCATACGAAGTTGCGCGGGACAGCTAGTATATTTTATAAAATATATCGATCTACTTATTTATTTATTTTTAGATGGATGAACGGGAAAAGAGTATACAACGAATTTTAGAGGAACTTAAACCGTCATTCAAAGCGTCCACAGAGTTTAACAATAAGATGAATGATAATCTACAGAGGAGATTTGATGCGACGGATGCGAAATTAGAAGCTTTCAGCAGTGAAATAAAAACTTTGAAGAACAGCGTTAGTCCAGTAAGTAAGTCTGATGATGGTGTTTAATGTAAGTACTTAAACTGAGATGTCGTTCTGGAGGTTTGTTTTCAGCATGGTCGTTATGCTAAGGGATTACTAATCAGTAATTTTAATTACCCTACCTAATTTATGATTTTTCAGGACTCATTGCGGGTCTTATGCCCAGAAGTAACAGACACTAGTCCGTTCGAGAAGGCTATATCTGATTCAGAGACGTTACTAAACAAGTATGAACAGAAGCTGAGCGAGTACAACATCACCGCTGCTAATGCGACGCAGGCGGGGTCTGCGTTGCTAAGTGAAGTGGCCGCCGCTGACGAAGCGAAGCACAACAAAATGAGTGAAGGTTTGAGCACAAGCTTTTTTGTCCACCGTGTTTTTAGAGTTCCGTAGCCAAAAGCCAAAACGGAACCGTTATAGTTTCGCCATGTCCGTCTGTCTGTCCCCAGGTTAGCTCAGAGTCCCATAGTACTAAAAAGCTGTAATTTGGCATGGATATACATTATTATACGCCGACAAATTGGTAAAATCATCGTGTATATATGTCCTTAGGTGGGTCTTTTAAAATATTTAGGGGTTGTGATTTAGACTTTTGTAAATAATAACTTATAATTAAGCCTCCCACCTGCCAGCTAAATATATTTTTTTGGAAATGTGAAAATAATCAGGGTAGTTAGTATATAAGTAAAAGGAAAACAATCACAGGTAAGTAGGTTTTACAAGTTTACGACTAAGTGTGAAGTAACAATAATTTTCATACAAATTCCAATGAAATTTAGGTACTTGTAAGTACTATATTTTACGCAGAACACAGTAGGTATGGACTTTAAGACAATTGGTAGTTCATCATTAGGTATAAGAAAGAAATTCGCTGCGCTCTACCTCTCTCACTACTTCTTTTTAAGATATGGAACGCCAAGAACAAAAGATAACTAAGATCCAAAAATTGCTGTCCGATGCTGAGAGTATGTGGAAAGACTTACCGAGGCTTGCGGACCTCAATCATGCGACCACCCAAACTCTTGAAGCCATTGCTAACGCCACCGGAACCATAGTCTTAAATGACAACACGCGTAAGTTCAGCTTCTTTTCTGCAACGTCTTATTATATTATCTCTGGTTATTTTGATAATTATCGATAACTAGTTACTCTATTTAGTTGTATATTTATTTACTGCATGTGCAAATATCAACATTTAGATCTGTTTCGTATCTAAGTAAATATGTTGGGGGAGGGGGGGGCACGTGCGCAAACACTCAAGCGGCCAGAGGACTAATACGAGTCATAATCATAATACGGTCCCGGCCAGTGTGTGTCACTGGCCCGTGGGGGGGGGGGGGTGTACAATGGGGGCTACCGATTTTGTACTGGCCAGTTGGCGCCACTGTCGAGGGAGGTCTGGCTGTCAAAGTTTGAATTATATTTAAATCATACAGCTTATAACCATGTATAAATATCTAGTAATGCCGCAGTATTGCGCAGACCAATTTTATTCGAAATATAACTTTCCGAAAGATAAAACAGACACAGTTTAATAAATATGCGCAAGTTGTACTTTTAAAGCACTGACATTCATTGCCCGTAACTCATATTTGCCATAATTCATCTCAGGTATTGAAAATAAACTACAATTGTCTAATTAGAAATAAACCCACGTAACCTATCCACAAAAGAATTATGTCATTTCAGTGATTTACTACTAGCGCCTCTATCGGAAAATTCACGCGATAGCCCTCATTGCTAACGCACTGGGCACTGCGGACCCGTATCATTAATACGGCTGATACGGCGATAGCTACGCCCTTGATTGAGAGTATTGTACCACTAGTGTAGTGTATTATAGTTACCTACCTGATCTCTATCATTGCAGTCGGCAGTGGTATGCAATCCAAAGTGAGCGAGCTGGGTGAGAAACTGGAAACGACCAACGCTACGATTCAACAGACTCTAACACAAACAGTTAAGGATCTGTTAGAAGGGCTAGCTACGATGAATACCCAGGTGATAACTATACCTAAACTGGCAACTTTGCCTGAATTATTTTCGAAAACGTCAAAGTACCTACTTACTACTTATATTTACCTATCTATCGTTATATATATATATATATATATATATATATATATATATATTATATATTTTTTTTTATATCATTTTTTATTTTACCTTTTGGCAATTTTTTGGGTTTTAACTACCAAATACCAAATCCCCTGGGTACGCCCATGTATAATTATGTCATGTAAATACTAAATTATAGAAAATTCTATAGCAAATTATAATATAATTTAGTAGGTAGGTACTTGACGTCATTTCTCGAAATTAATCAATAAGAATAGGTACTTTTAGGTACTTGGATAATTAGATTTATCATTTAAATCCAACTATGCAGGTACAGTAGAATCCGTTTATAATGACATCGAAGGGAATTGACAAACACGTCATACTAAGCGGACGTCATACAAAGCATTTTTGTGAAATAAAAATAACCTTATTTTTTTAAGGTAAATACTTATTTTAATAGAGAAACAGCATATTAAATCAAAATCAAAATTGCGCGTAATACATGTTTAGTATATATTTCATTTTTTTACTTAAGAAATCAGATTATTATTTTTTTTACTTAGAATTATCACTAAAAACAATGCGTGACGTTCAACTGTCCATTGAGATTCAAAACAAAAACAAGCCATGTGCCGAACGTCCGTCGTCGGGAATCAACGGCCATTGCCGAAGGTGTAAAGAATCATGTCGGTCACTATAAATGGATAAAATGTAATAAAATTGGGTCATTATAAGCGACATGTCACTGTAAGCGAAGTCATTATATCCGACTTTGTTACAAAGAATGTTGTATGTGAACCAAACTTCGTTGTGTAATTACGTCATTATAGGCGGTTGGTCAATATAGGCGGAGTCATAATAAGCGGATTCTACTGTACTTAAAAAACTTTTTACAAAACAAAGCTATTAATCTATCATCTGTCAATCATATACAGATTAACAACTTGCCGTCTACTAGCACCGTTCTGTCGATATCGGACAACGTGCTCTATATCAAGAAGCGATTAGAGAACAGCCTAACTCAACTGGAAAGGATTTACAGCGAAGTGCAGACAGGGAACCAAAGGTCAGTAGCATCAGAATTTCTCACTTATTTATACAAAACGCTATTATAGAGCGAAGGAAGTCTTTCATTCGCTCAAAACATTAGACCAGTGGTCCCCAAACTTTTTTGATCTCCTTACGCTTAGTAAGTAGTTTAAATCTCGTTTTACCCCCAAATATCGGCCAAGTATGAGTCGCCCAAAAGACGGACGGGAGAGAGACCACCTTCAATACTCCCAAAAAATAGCGGCTTTACAGTTTTGGTTGAAACGTTGGTTCCGTAGCCAGAATAGCAAACACGGAACCCTTATAGTTTCGTCACGTCCGTCCATCCGTTGGGGACCACTGATTTAATGTTTTGAGCGAATATATATGAAGCGTACCTACTTTGTATTTTAAAGTAACATATTAATGCATTTATATTTATTGATTAAATAAAAAAACAAACTTATTTATTTAAAAAATATTATTATACTATTTCTCAAACAACATTAAAAAACAGTTTGCTGAACACAACCGTCCCATAGGGCGCATGCCGCGCGGCTTGCCTCGCAGAGCTACCGGCCGGACTTACGGTACGGTGTCCACATAACCGCTCACCTCGCACATCATTCCGTAAAGGCTTATGATACTTGATTCGCCTCCCAGCAGATTCAATTGATGAAAATTTTGACACTGGACTCATGTGGCATATTCCTCCTCCGCCCTTCCCTCGGCGGTGGTGGTTAATGTACCGGTGTTAAATCTAATGCCCCTCCCCCCTTCAGTCATGTAAACAGCTCACACTTGGCCAGTTAAGCCAATAGTTTTCCCTCCTGAACAAAGTTCTGGATCCGCGCCTGATTTTGTTGCGTAATATTTTAAGACTATGACTTATCTCCAAAGATATTCAGTGAAATCAAATGAAGTAAGAGCAGTTTTGTTCAAAATTAAATATTTACGATATGGGTTAATACAATACCATGTTTATTAGAACACTTTCGCAAATAAATGCATTATTTTAGAACTACTTTGATTACCATAAAAGAGGCAATAGCGGATCAACCTTAAAAGATAGGCATTTGCTATCGCGGACTTTTTTTAGAACTTTTTAAGAGGAACAAATCCGTCATACATTATTGTTGTGTCACTTTAACCGTTTTTGCAGCGCACGCTCTCAAAAGGAATATTTTTACCCGTTTTTGCAACATTTTTCATTGCTGCTCTGCTCCTATAGATCATAGCGTAATGTTTTTATATCGATAAATGGGCTATCCAACACAACAATATTACTACTGTTACGAGGTGGTTCGCTCCTTCGGACCTCTCAATTGCGAATCCCGACCATGTTTTAACTTGACTTTTTTTATAGGTCAGATACACTTCAGTATGAAATAGCAAACAACCAGTCGAGTTTATTGGACAAGCATAATGTGCTGCTCGAAGGAATAAGCAGCGTAGTGAACTTCGTGTACCCGCTACTCACGACGAATCGCGATATGTTAACCAACATCACTGTAAGTGGAAAAACATTCGTGTTTACTTCCCCCTCCCCCAAAGCGGTTTAACGTCGGTTTGACTTTAAGGGTTGCTACACATATAAGTATACGGGTAGACAGTATTTGTCGAACCGAACAAGGCCGACCTGAAGCAACCACCATGTTCGCCTTCATTAACAAGTGCCAGCGAGGGCACATCATTCGATTTTACCGTCCAGTTGTGCCAATTGATGACGGCCTGCCGTCGCCCGGCCTAATGTACGTGTTCGGCAAAACCGAGCAGCTTTTTCCCAAACATTCATCTGCATATATTCGATTTTACCGCCCGGCCTGTGCCGATTGATCCCGACCCGCTTATGTATGTAGCAACTCTGAGTCAAACCCCTCTCACCACTTATGGGCCCGGTAAACAATCAAAATCAATTGACAAATATATTAATTGTCAAACATCACGTTTTCATCAAACAAAAGCAAAAACGTTCAAACATGCCATCAAACGTGTTTATCAAACAACGTGCCAAAAGCAACCTGTAAACGATTAAATTTGACAAACACAGCCGTACACGATCAAACATGTTTGTCAAACACGTAACAAAGCGGTAGACTGTCAAATTATTTGACAAACAATTTAATCGTCTACAGGGCCCTTTACATCTCCACATAATTCCATCTCACGCCTTATAATTAATCCTGGGTCACATATACCTATTGACAACCGACTTCTTATTAGTGTTCGAGGACTAGACACCTTAAGACTATTTGCGGTCTAAGCCGGTCCTTATTCACTTTCTTTTTTTCCATTTTCGCGGCAAGCCTGTGCAACTCGCACGGGCTTGCTGCGAAAATGGAAAAATAGAACGTAAATAGGGACCCTAAATTGTGCAATGTGAGCACACAGGTAAAATAAATTTAAAACATAATTGGCGTATGAACACAGTTTCAGTAGGTATACTTTAATCTTGGGGTAAATATAAATTCATGCGGTCGTTGCCGTAGATTATAGGTACATAGGTCCTAATATAACAATGGTCCTATCCCCTGTGGAACTCGATATGTGCTGCCTACCCACAAAAAGATCAATAGTAACGTTGACTGTGACCAGTTTTATAATCTAGTTATTATACGTAGACCTAGATTTTTGCTAACACTAACCTACTTCTGACATTGGTTTTGTTACAGTGGAAATAAATATATAATTTAATAATTATTACAGAGTACATCACAGAATTGCAGTGAAAATAGCAGCACGGCCGTGAACAAATTGGAAAATGAAGTAAGTTCATAATTCTTATGCCCGGCAAATTGCTCATTGCCAATTGCAACAAATCTTTATATGTGCCTTGCTCGACATAGGCGCTAATCCAGAACTTAGTTCTGAGGGGGGGGGAGGCAACATTATAGAATCATAATGAATCTCATGAGCTCACTTCACATCAACTTCACAGAAATTATAGACCACTTTGTTCGGAAGCCGTTCCGAGATTCAGTGAGCGATATCAATGTTTGCTTTGCTCAAGGACTCGTTGTATGATAGTTACCTTCTGTTCTATGAGCGGATCCAGGATTTCATTCTTCAGGAGAAGCAAATGGCAGTGATGAATATAACATGCTTACGGTTAAAACGGTCGGAGTTGCATAAGAGGCATATGGGCAAAGAAATTTCTTTGCCCAAATGCCCCTTGTGCCACGCCGACCGTTCGACCGATTGTATTGAATTCAATACTATGCAAGAAATTCGATACACAAAACAACCGTCTGGGAGGGTCCTGCCCCCCCCCCCCCCCCCCAACCCCTGGATCCGCCTATGTTCTGTTCTCTTGATTTTTGTGTGCGTGCACTAGGTGCTCCGCGTACCTAAGTACCTTCCTGCCTGTATGATTTTTGTTTGATCCAGGTGACCGAAATCATGAAAGAACTGAAAGATATGGAAAAACTTATTAAAAATGAGGCCACCACACTACGGTGGAAAATTGAGTCAAATTCTGTGCCTCCAATACCAGGTAACACTTGTGTATATTATTCTAAATACTAGCTAGGTATCTCCCGTTAGCTTTAGGAAATACACACGTGAATAACAAATAAAAATAATCCTACTATATCCCAATCTTTAATTCAATGTAGAGCTGTGTGCGTTGAATTCTATTTGTCGTCATTAAGCTAGTAGTCTATTTCTTGCTCCGTATCGAAGAACTTTAATGAGCTCCCATTTGTTAGTTCCAGGTCCCAGGCCTTCACCCGCAAGCAGGAGACAAGTACCTAGAAGAAACTAAGTAACTTATACCAAATTTTATTGTATAATTATAACAAAGTATGATTAAATTTAGCATATTAAATATACATATAATTAAGAGTCTGAAATGTTATGTAGTATTAACGAAATAAAACGCATACAAAATTGACATTTGCAAATATTTAATTTCTTTCATAATCGTGGATACGACCAAATTTTTTTGAGATCTGTAAATAATAATATCTAATAAAATAATCTGATCCCAAACTAAGCAGAGCTTGTACTATGGAAACCAGACAATTGATAAACATACTTTTCTAAATACATACATTTTATAGATAAATAACATCCAGACACAGAATAAACCATCATGCTCATCACACAAAGGTTTATCCTGGGTGTGGATCGAACCCACGACCTCTTGCGTAGCAGTCGGATACACTCCCACCACGCCTCAGAGGCAGTCAAATGTACACTATATTTATGCCAAAAATATTTACATGTGCATACCTTAATCAAATATGTGTTAAAATACATAACCATCTTTGCACACAACCCATAAAAAATATAAGCAGTAAATACAATGTAAGTGTGGCGGTACCCACATATAATAATCTATACTAATATTATAAAGCGGAAGAGTTTGTTTGTTTGTTTGTTTGTTTAAACGCGCTAATCTCAGGAACTACTGGTCCGATATGAAAAATTCATTAAATTTTTTTTTTTTAATAATTTATTAAATTTTTTTGTTGGCAAGCCCATTTATCGAGGAAGCCTATAGGCTATATAACATCGCGCTACGACTAATAAGAGCGGAACAGCGACGAGAAATGTTGCAAAAACAATCAAATTTACGCATACGAAGTTGCGCGGGACAGCTAGTATAAAATAAATTGACTCTTGACAGCTCGCGCCAAATCCTGAATCGCGATATAGAAGTTTTCACAGCTGCTAACGATAAATACAAGTTCCCAACGTTAACCGTTGGGCCGCGGCCCGCCAGGCACGATCACCTCGCCTGGTCGGAGGATCCTCCCTTTGTGTTGGAGGGACTTAACACCTTGCCCTCCACATAAGCAACAAAGCGAAACCATTAACTGTTACTTAGTACATTGATCACCCATTATAATTAAAAACACGGGGCAAGTGCATGTCAGGCCACGCACAATGTAGGGTTCCGTAGCCCCCCCACCCCTTCCCCTATCCTAATAATATTTGTCGTTTCGTACTTACAACGTTATATATACATTATAATATTTTTTATTGGAATTTGTACGAAAATTTTGTTACTTTTCATTTGATCAGCTGTTACTTGTAAACTTGTAAAGCCTACTTAGCTGTGATAGTTTTCCTTTAAACTTCACTATTTATACTACTACCGTGATTTTTTTTTCACATACCCAACAACAACCATTTAGCTGGCAGGGGAGGGGGCGACGACTCTAACAAAACTGCACTGCACTTTAAAGCTTAATATTTCTCAAACGTTTGGTAAGCTACGTCAAGTCTTCTCATCGTCGATCCCACAATGTCTAAAGACTAAAGTCTTTAATCAGTGCGTCCTACCCGTCATGACATACGGAGCCGAAACGTGGACACTGACGGTACGGCTAGTCCACAAGTTCAAAGTCGCTCAGCGGGCTATGGAAAGGGCTATGCTCGGAGTTTCTCTTAGGGACAAAATCAGAAATGAGGTGATCCGGCAGAGAACCAAAGTTATCGACATAGCCCACCGGATTAGCAAGCTGAAGTGGCAGTGGGCTGGCCATATTTGCCGAAGAACCGACAACCGTTGGGGTAAACGAGTTCTTGAGTGGAGACCACGGCACGGCAAACGTAGTGTAGGACGCCCTCAGGCCAGGTGGAGTGATGATTTACGCAAAACGGCTGGCAGGAGCTGGATGCGAGAAGCCGAAGATAGAACAAAGTGGCGTGCAATTGGAGAGGCCTATGTCCAGCAGTGGACTGCGATAGGCTGATGATGATGATGATGATTTCTCAAACGGGTCCTTAAATCTAAAAATGCTCTTCACAAGTTTTATTATATAAGTATATAATATATATAAGTCCTATCTAATGATAGCCTACACGATGGGGTAGGTGAGAAAAAAAGGCACATCCCCACTTTACTAGGTGAGGTACCTGGGGTTGCCAACCGTACTCTACAATAGAATATAATTATACTCTATATCACGCAGGTGTACTTTTTATTCTATAACACTAATAGAGTACGCTAAAATACTCTTTTTTAGGTTTCCGTAGAGTAGTCAAATGGCAATAAAAAAATAAATTATAAAAAAAAACCCGCCTGCACAAAAAAGATTGAAACAAGATCCCCTACATAATTATACAATTTCATGCAGTCGGAGGCACTTTACTAAGTTCATCGAGATTCATTAATGCCTCCGACTGCATGAAAGCGTATAATTATGAAGGGGATCTTGTTTCAATTTTTTTTGTGCAGGCGGATTTTTTTATATTTATAATTTATTTTTTTATTTAATCCTTTTTAGTAGTTGTAGGATGTAACCGATGTGGCAACTTACCTTTATCACAGCTATTGTCAAGTATTGAAAATTGAAAAAACAATGGTTGCTAACTAACTTTTTTACTCATAATCATGTTATACCTTTTTGAAATGCTTAAGATGAGCTCTTTAATTTGATACCCATATTGCAATATTCGAAACAACTTTTTATTTCACACCTCTATATTTTGACAACGTCGTTTTTTAAAAACGTCACTTATCTAAGAACACTTGGGCAATTATGACGAATCTAACTACGTGTGAATTGTATAAATCCGTTCAGTGGATTATGAGATATCAGGTAATAAAGAATATTACATACATACATACAAGATACCCTTATACACTCGCCATGTCCGTCTGTCTGTCTATCTGTCCGTCTGTATGTCACAGGCATTTTACTCAAAGTCTACGCATTAATTCGAAGCATAATTGAAGCTACTGAATACAGCTGTTCAGATAATTAGAAATCATCACCTAAGGGTCGGTTCATATCTGACGGAAAATGCACCGCTCGACGCATCATCGGTTTAGTGTGAAAGGTGGAATGTTTCAATAAATATTTGTCTGTTTTGACGTTACGTGACCAATAATACGCGACGCATTTTCCGTCAGATATATACCGACCCTAAGTCTATGTATACAACTGTAGGGGAGGTCAGCTTAAAGTGGCCACGTTAACTTTGAGTTTAAATAAAACAGTAAAAGTATACATTTTTCAAAGTACTGTCAACTTAAAAATGAACATATTATTTATGAAATACGATAATGTTTTAAAATACCGCTTTGCCCGAGTGATCACCCAAAGTGGCCATGGGGGGGGGGGGGTGGTACCTAAGGGCAAAGTGGCCAATCTAACATGTTACAGGAAATATATAAATTAGGTCTTTACCTATGAAATTGCCGTTTAGTACACAGAAAGTTAGTCATTTTTTAATAAATATTTTTTATTTGTATCCATCATAATACGAACCAATGCTATGAATGCATCTCCGTCAGCGCAGCGGTAAAATTTTTAATGTCCTTTCTGAAGAAGTCAGGTGTACGGTAGCCAACAAACTTTTGAAAGGCATTTTGTACTCCTCTCGGTATATATATTATCTGTGTCTCGGGTAATGATTTTTTCCCTGCCAAGAAGTTCTCTAAATTTTGGAAACGTAAAATTCTGTCGGCGTAAAGTCTGGTGAATACGCGCAAACGTGGATGGCACAAACTTCCAACTCTAGCTCTTGTAGTTTAGATACAATCGTTTGTGCCGAATGAGCTTAAGCGTTGTCATGTAGGGAACGAGCAATTAACTAAGGCGTGCAGATTTGCGAGCTTCTCCATCATTATATCCAGATCCTCATGGTACACATCCGCAGTAATGCTGATGCTATTTCGTAAGAGGCTGTGCTGAATTCTACCGACACTAGACCACCAAACAGTTACCAGACTTTTTGAGGGGTAAGTTTTCGTTATTTACGTATTTCATTGCCTAGGTGCTGAACCAGGGCCTAACCAACATGATGACCTCATAAGATTAATAAAAATAACCTATTTTTAGGGTAGGTATTACTATTTTACGTATTGCCTATTACTAAGACTTTGCTGTCCGGCTTTTCACAGATGATGTATTTTTACACAACACAACACAACAAATACTAAAAACAGAATAAAATATATAATTAGGGGAGGGGGGGGCTCCTATATAGCAAACCTGATATTTTTTGCTCGTTTTTGCGCGATGCCTATTGATAACGGCAACAGGTAGACGCTTGAAATTTACAGAATATTGAGTTATATTATTCACTTTAAAAATAAATAATTAAATTAAAATAAAATTATTATTTAAGAGGGATTTTTATTGCCAAATTACACCAGTAACCGCTCGACAGGAGAGGGAAGGGAGTGTTAAGAGACTCCTCCTAATAAGCTGAGTCCGGTCCGGAGGAGAAGAAGATTTTAAAAGTGAAAGATTTTATTTACGCTCGCCAACTTGCAACATATCAAGCCACTGCGCGAGTCGAGTTGACGAGCTCGGCGCAATTTTATAATAATAATATGTATTTATTCCTCTCAAAAAGGGACAGTATTAGTATTAATAGGTATATTCTTATGATAAGGAGCGTAAGATTATTTTAAAAGTTAGCGCGATGGGCTCAAGGTAGTCTCACAAATCACTGCGCAAACAGAGAGGCGCAGCGCAAAGGCAGAAGTCACAGTGCGAGCTGATGAATGAGCGTGAACTTAGAAGCTATTGAGCGAGCTGTGAGTGTACAGCGTGTATTTCACTGTGCAGGCAGCGCCCTTAGGGACGTCGGAGAACGTCTCCACGGGCGAGAGAATCGCGACGATTCTGCACGAACCAGCGATTATTCCGCCAGCGTATCGTTGCGACTCGTTAAGGAATCGCCACGTGTCCGCGACGGAATCGTCACGTTTTCGAGGCGGGACGCCTGCGTTTGACAGCGCGCTCGTACGCTCACCATGACGTTTCTCTCGCACTCAGCCATTCGTCGCAATACCTCGATAATATCGCCGTGTGAAGACACGTTTTAGGAGAATGTATAAAAATAGGTGGCCCGACGATAATATCGCCTCGATTCTCTCCCTTAGATATCACTGCACGAGCAAAGGAGCCTATAGGAAACTTAGAAGACATTGCGAGCGCCCTCCTGAATTTGAGCAAGATGGGCCCCAGCGTACCTAATCTTATATGTCACTGCACGAATAAGGGCGCAATCCTAAACGTTAGGCGCTAGCGCAGTAACGTTTAGAATTCTTCCTGACTCCTTTAGAGGAGTACTATTTGAACTTAGAAGTCACTGTGCAAGCAGTGCGTAGGTAGAAGTTATTGCAGGAGCAGCGTTCAGTTTGAAGGCAATGGGTGAGTTGCAGCCGCAGCGCGCTCACAAAAGTCAGAGCACGAGGAGAACTACGCATCGTGTATTTCCAAGCACGAGCAGGGGAGCTGAGCGCCAAACTTAAAATTCACCACAAGCAGAGGGCTTATCGCGAATTTAAAAGTAACTGCACAAGTTGATGCCCCGGGTCAATCTTCAAAGCCACTATACAAGAGATGAGAACAAAGAGATGCAACGCCAATTTAGAAGTAGCTACGCTGCAAGTCACTGAGCGTAGCGCAAACATTCAAAAGCACATGCAAGCTAGGGGCTGCAGCACATTCATAAAAGTTAAGTACTACGCCAGGGAGGGACTGAGCTTGGTCTCACAAATCACTAAACAAACAGAGGGGCACAGTGCGAACATAAAAGTCACAGAAATAACGCAGTGCAATTTCTGGAACCATTGGGCTAGCTGCTGGCCGCAGAGCGATTCCGTTTCACCGCTTTTCATACTTTGGCTCACACGCAACAGCTATGCTAACGAGGTAAGCGAATAGGTTCGCTGAAAACGTCGGATATTTCGTTCGTATCTGTAGCTTATCTCTGTAGTTCGCGGTGTGAACTAAACCATAAAAAGAGGTGAAACGCTGCTCGCCCGGTTCTCTCGGTAGCTTGCCAGCTGCCGGTGTGGCTTGCGCTTGAGGAGAGGTGCACTGTGCCCCTAAAAACCACAAAGAAGCCATTGAGCGAACGAGAAGTGCTGTCTTAACAGTCAGTCCACGACGAAAACAGTGGCACAGTGTGACAGACTGCGTGAGTAGGGGAGCAGCGCAACCTTAAAAGTCAGTACGCAAACAGAGAGGAGCAGCGCAAAGGTAAAAGCCCTTGAGCGATCAGGAACAGGGGGTGAGTCTTAGAGCTGGTGAAAGCAGCGTCAACTTAAAAACAGATGAGCGTGAGCAGGTGCCGCGCAGTCTTAAAATTCATTGCGCGAGCAGAGGGCAGCAGCGCAATCTTGAAATTCCCTGCACAAACGAGGAGCCTGTAGAGGACCGCAACGTAAACTGCGCGATCTGAGGAACACAGCGTGAACTTACCTAAGTCTATGAGAAAACTTTGACGAATGTAAGTACACGTACGGGCAACACACGCCAAACGCCATTGCAGGGGCTGGTGGCGTGCAACTGTAACCACTGCTCAAATGGGCATCACAAAGATACAAAACCAGACAGAAACTAACTTTAAGAGCCCTGCAGTAACCCAAACGCGGGGACATTGAAATAAGCATTGAAATCAAACATCTCATTTTTTTTTTAAATCGTCTTGCAGCGCGAATCGCGCAATGTCGTCAAAGGTTCGCACCCTCCCCTAGATACCTTTTTTCTAAAACTTCCACTCCCGCAGTGGATTATTAAGAGGCAGGCAAAGAAAAGAGAAAACCTTGAACCAGATAGGGCCGTTGTTGCACCACTTACACGAATCGAAGGGTGGAATTTGGAAGGGGTTTAAGCCCCCTTGGATCCACTGCTGAACCTAGTGTTATATTCCTTGCCCAGTTTCAAAAAGTCCATGCACAATACGAAAGACACTGTTGCACTCTAATCAAAAATAATATAATTATCTTATATATAAAATTCTCGTGTCACAATGTTACTTGCAAATCTTACAATACTCCTCCGAAACGGCTTGACCGATTTTTATGAAATTTTATATCTATGTATATTCAGTAGGTTAGAGAATCGGCTACTATCTATGTTTCGTACCCCTAAGTGATAAAGGTTGTCCACCCCTAACATTTATAACTATACTATCTATACTAATATTATAAAGCGGAAGAGTTTGTTTGTTTGCTTTGTTTGTTTGTTTAAACGCGCTAATCTCAGGAACTACGGGTCCGATTTGAAAAAATATTTTTTTGTTGGATAGCCCATTTATCGAGGAAGGCTATAGGCTATATAACATCGCGCTACGACTAATAGGAGCGGAGTAGCGACGTGAAATGTTGCAAAAACGGGGAAAATTTACGCATACGAAATTGCGCGGGACAGCTAGTAATATTATAAAGCTGAAGAGTTTGTTTGTTTGTACGTGATAATCTCATGAACTACGAGTACTAATTAAAAAAATATTTTACTGTTAGATAGCCCATTTATTGAGGAAGGTTATAAGCTATATACCATCACGCTACGACTAATAGGAGCGGAGCAGCAAGTAAAAATGTTGCAAAACGGGGAAAATTTACGCAGACGAAGTTGCGCGGGTCAGCTAGTTAATATATATATATATATATATATATATATATATATATATATATATATATATATATATGGAGCGGAGCAGCAAGTAAAAATGTTGCAAAACGGGGAAAATTTACGCAGACGAAGTTGCGCGGGTCAGCTAGTTAATATATATATATATATATATATATATATATATATATATATATATTAACTCACGCTACGACTAGTTATATAAATTTTCCCCGTTTTGCAACATTTTTACTTGCTGCTCCGCTCCTATTAGTCGTAGCGTGATGGTATATAGCTTATAACCTTCCTCAATAAATGGGCTATCTAACAGTAAAATATTTTTTTAATTAGTACTCGTAGTTCATGAGATTATCACGTACAAACAAACAAACTCTTCAGCTTTATAATATTACTAGCTGTCCCGCGCAATTTCGTATGCGTAAATTTTCCCCGTTTTTGCAACATTTCACGTCGCTACTCCGCTCCTATTAGTCGTAGCGCGATGTTATATAGCCTATAGCCTTCCTCGATAAATGGGCTATCCAACAAAAAAATATTTTTTCAAATCGGACCCGTAGTTCCTGAGATTAGCGCGTTTAAACAAACAAACAAAGCAAACAAACAAACTCTTCCGCTTTATAATATTAGTATAGATAGTATAGTTATAAATGTTAGGGGTGGACAACCTTTATCACTTAGGGGTACGAAACATAGATAGTAGCCGATTCTCTAACCTACTGAATATACATAGATATAAAATTTCATAAAAATCGGTCAAGCCGTTTCGGAGGAGTATTGTAAGATTTGCAAGTAACATTGTGACACGAGAATTTTATATATAAGATAATTATATTATTTTTGATTAGAGTGCAACAGTGTCTTTCGTATTGTGCATGGACTTTTTGAAACTGGGCAAGGAATATAACACTAGGTTCAGCAGTGGATCCAAGGGGGCTTAAACCCCTTCCAAATTCCACCCTTCGATTCGTGTAAGTGGTGCAACAACGGCCCTATCTGGTTCAAGCCCCCCCCCCCCCCCCGCCCCCCGAACAACAATCCTGGATCCGCCACTGACTAGGTTAATCAGCTCTACATTGAATTAAAGATGCTCCTTGCTGCCCCCCGGAACCCGAATGCCTATGTACATACCAAACGTCGATAAAATTTATACGTAAGTCTCGCAGTTAAGGTCAGGTAAAATATTGTTATTAACTTAATGCGAGTTAATGGGTATGAAATACAGGAAAGGAAGGGCACTGTACTCCCGATTTTCCATTTTTTTCTCTTTTCTTTGCCTGCCTCTTAATAATCCACTGCGGGAGTGGAAGTTTTAGAAAAAAGGTATCTAGGGGAGGGTGCGAACCTTTGACGACATTGCGCGATTCGCGCTGCAAGACGATTTAAAAAAAAAATGAGATGTTTGATTTCAATGCTTATTTCAATGTCCCCGCGTTTGGGTTACTGCAGGGCTCTTAAAGTTAGTTTCTGTCTGGTTTTGTATCTTTGTGATGCCCATTTGAGCAGTGGTTACAGTTGCACGCCACCAGCCCCTGCAATGGCGTTTGGCGTGTGTTGCCCGTACGTGTACTTACATTCGTCAAAGTTTTCTCATAGACTTAGGTAAGTTCACGCTGTGTTCCTCAGATCGCGCAGTTTACGTTGCGGTCCTCTACAGGCTCCTCGTTTGTGCAGGGAATTTCAAGATTGCGCTGCTGCCCTCTGCTCGCGCAATGAATTTTAAGACTGCGCGGCACCTGCTCACGCTCATCTGTTTTTAAGTTGACGCTGCTTTCACCAGCTCTAAGACTCACCCCCTGTTCCTGATCGCTCAAGGACTTTTACCTTTGCGCTGCTCCTCTCAGGAACTACGGGTCCGATTTGAAAAAATATTTTTTTGTTGGATAGCCCATTTATCGAGGAAGGCTATAGGCTATATAACATCGCGCTACGACTAATAGGAGCGGAGTAGCGACGTGAAATGTTGCAAAAACGGGGAAAATTTACGCATACGAAATTGCGCGGGACAGCTAGTAATATTATAAAGCTGAAGAGTTTGTTTGTTTGTACGTGATAATCTCATGAACTACGAGTACTAATTAAAAAAATATTTTACTGTTAGATAGCCCATTTATTGAGGAAGGTTATAAGCTATATACCATCACGCTACGACTAATAGGAGCGGAGCAGCAAGTAAAAATGTTGCAAAACGGGGAAAATTTACGCAGACGAAGTTGCGCGGGTCAGCTAGTTAATATATATATATATATATATATATATATATATATATATATATATATATTAATTTTCCCCGTTTTTACAACATTTTTCATTGATGCTCCGCTCCCATTGCTCGTATCGTGATTTTACATGGCCTTCCTCGATAAATGGGCGATCTAATACTAAAAGATCTTTTCAATTCGAACCTGTAGTTCCTAAGATTATCGCGTTCAACCAAACAAACAAACTATTCAGCTTTATATTAGTATAGATTACTTTAATTTAACGAGGTCCCATTTGTTAGTTTCAAGTCCTAGGCCTTCACCCTTAAACAGGATACGACAAGTACCTGCAATAAAATGAACGAAATAAAACGCATACAAAATTAACTTTTGCAAATATTTAATCTCTTTCATAATCGTGGATCTATATATTTATATTGTACAAGTTACAATAATATGATACAATCAAATTTTATTGTGACAGATATCCGAGCGTCACATACAAGTGAACGCATAAAACCAACAATATACAACTGACGAGGACTCTAAGAAAAACGTGAATCAACTGTACAATCATAATATTGATAATATAATAATTATTATTGATCTTAAATAATATACACACAAATTATTTGTCACCCATTTTTTTTTTATTAATCTTGATTACAACCTCATTTTCCTATGTGCAATTAATATTAATGTAACAAATGAATGTTTACTGATTTACTAAATAATGTTAATAAAACCTGTGCTTTTACTGAACAGTTTATATTAATATATCGTGTAGAACTGAATACGTAGAATCGTAGATATATAGTAATACACCAGTGAAATGAACAATGGATACACACGTCTTAACTTAGGCTAATTGTGTCAGATAACTGCGGTTAACATTGTTGTACAATATATTGTGGAACGTATATCTTGGAATGGTCGATTGGAGGCCACTTAAGGTAAACACTAGACACATTCGTTGTTAGTGAACAGCCCAATTTGAGATACACCTCGACACAAAGTAACGCGTAACGCGTCGCTCAACGATAAACAGAAGGAATGTCATACTGCGCGAACCAGTCGCTTCTCATGTCTTTAGAAACTTATCTACTTAGTAGGATATCGGTTTACTATCAATAATTTATTGTATGTACTTTATTAATTATATATTAGATATGATATTAATAAAGAAATATTAAAATCGAATGTGTAAACCAATAATATAACAAATAGGCAAATCTTCATGGCAGTGGCATACAGAACACCCATACACGAATAGCACTTGAACATTTATACATTACGAATGTATGTACATGAATAAAATGTACATGTACACTATATTTATGCAAAAAATATTTACAAAGTACATATCTTAATCAATTATGTGTTAAAAGCACTTAACCACCCCTCTGCACACCCTCTGGATAACAAAATAGTTATATAAAGCAATCAATCATGAAATATAAGCAGTCAAAACAATAAAATAAGCGAAACTATTAAATGTTACATAGTACATTGATCATGCATTAGAAAATGTATTTAATAGATAATTAAAAAACAATATATTCATTCGAAGCATAATTGAAGCTTTATGAAGCTTTTCAGATAATTAGAAAACATCACCTAAGTCTATATGATTATAAAAAAAACTTAAAACTTGTCAAAGTTAACGTGAATCTATCAAAAGCCCGATTATGAACGTACAAGCTCCCTAAGTGAAGTAAGTCTAAGTCGTCCACAGATGAACCGTACGAGTATCCCGGGACGTGAGGCATCTACACTTTGTACAATGCGGTATAAAACGGGTGTGCGGTGCCGCTCGCTCTCAACACCGCTTTACGATACTGACGTCACCGTATCCTACTATTTATAATTTATTAACTCCTAACTAAGTTTCAAGTGTAAAATTGTGCCACACAAGCGATCTCGATGGGACATCTAAAGCCGAGCGCAGTCTGCGGCGGGGCCTCGACTGCGCCATTGATGAAATGTCGAACATGGAATGAATATATTAAATTCCTGTAAACGACAAGGTTCTCAACCCTGTAACATTAGTGAATGAATTACATTGTGTAATTTCCACTACCACTCGTATCATATAAAACACTCGCTACTGAATACTCCATCAGATAACTTAGTTATAATATGACTATGCTCAAAATTGGATTCAATTTGTAGCCCTATCGCGATAATTTCGTTATATTATCTAATTTATATAGACGTGGCCGGATGTAAAGGTGATGTTTGTATACCCTAGTACCGCTCGCTCACATCGGCACATCGCTCCGACACGTACACTAATCTTGTTCTTTCGTAGTAGATCTTACACAGGAAGACATACAAACTATACACATACGCCTTTATAAACACTGCCAATTGAAATTATATGAACGTGTTACGGAGTAAGTGCACCCCGCAACGAAGGACACTGTCGTGTATCGTGTAGGTACCAAGTATCAACATTCGCAACAGATCAACAGAACAGTTAGGAGCTGAGGGAGTGCGCGTGCGCAGTCGCGTGCAGCAACACGGTCCAGTCTACTAGTCCCACACACACGAACCATTCTCGGAATCAAACCTGCAAATTAACTCATGACCACCCCATAAATCCGAGGCACTTACATGATCTTAAAAGTAATGATATACAACTACGAACTAGTGGTACCAAATGTTAGCTCTTTGTCATCCCGCGAAGGACCCGTTGATACAACGGGTTGTGACACAATTAAAGCTATGGACATGTTCCACGTACTAATCGTTATTAAAGTCTAACCTAACACGGAGAGAGAAGGGAGCTATGGTACACGTACAAAGTACTTAACTATTTAATCCTACTTTCAGCTCTTAAAACTTACACGAACTGACCGTTAACCAGTGCGATTACATACAAAATTGTGTGGTAAAATGAGTGTCCGAATCCATATTAAAACGTCTAACGTGCTGCCATGTTAAAAAATATAGTGTCTTCCGGTGTACATTGAAAAAATTGAACGAGTGCAGTAGTGAAAAATATTCGATCCATTCAAATCATTACCCCTTATCTCATACTTCCTCCTAACGTAGTATATGATTAATAATGGTAAAAGTAGGTGCAACATGAACCCCTTCATCGAACCGAGCCTACGAAGCGGAATGTCACAACGTCCACGCGTCATCTATGTACATTATATCGACAAGTTGCAATAACAAAACAACAATTACTTTATGTATACTTAAAAATCATCGCACATAAACCTTATGTACAAGTTCAACGGGTCCAGTATTCAACGACTGAACGTAACATCAATAGGGCATCAGTGAGCGCGGGCCGCCTCGCACGGCCGGCCCGTGTACGACTCAATTCCTATATCGCTATATTACATGTACCCGCGGCTGTGGGCGCGGACGCGCGGGGCGGCACGCGAGGCGTTACAAAATATTAATCTTATGTACATATTGTCGCTCGAAGATAAGAGTAGAACTATCGTCTATGTTAGGTGCGGGATATAAAAGGTGTCGGCGCGGGGTTTACCTCCGCGTGCTTTTGGAGGAGGGGCGCGAGTGCGAATGCGTATGGGGGGTCGCGCCCCCCCCCCGCTCCTAACTGGAGCACGACGCGGCCGACACGGGCGACAGCGGGGAGTCGCGCGGACACCCCGACAGCGTCACCACCACCTGCGTACATACAACACTTCATTACAATAACTTCAACAACATTATATAAATATAAATCTACTTGTTTATGCGGGTCAAGTGTGAGGAATGTATGTTACGGTTTTGAGTGACACAAACTTTTCATTCAGAAAGTGCTTACCATGCATATAGATGATGGTGTACTATCAATTAGACTGCAAACCATGAATTCTAGAGAACATTGGAACTGATTTGACATAGAGTTCCATCATCTTCGCTCCAAACTAAATTTCATCAAATTCAATTCGGTATAAATGTTGATAAACTTTCGCGATTTTTACACATTATAAAATTATATATACTACGGGCCTTAATCATGTAAATAATTTAAGGTAAAATAACAGTCTACTTGTGACCACAGCCTTTATAATACGGTCGAAAAGTCGGGCATTAAACAAGGTATTGTACCTTAAATTATTCATGTGATTAAGACAAATAGTATATATATAATTTTATAATCAATGCAGTAGTTTAGAATTGATCTGACTTTGAATAGAGAATAAGTAATGTTATATCCAAATTATTGTGCTTACAAGATCTTTAAAAATCCACACTAAGCTCACAATAACTTGACCTAAATAGAAGCTAAAGTCTGAAGTAAAGTTTTAAGAGAGAGAATTTCAAAACATTGTGGCATTTAACCATACCAAATTGCAAGCATCTAACTTAAATGGTTTTAACTGCTATTTGACAGTGTTTCTTATATAAATACAGAAAAATAATTACCTTCCGGCTGCCAGCGTGATTCCTATGTTCACAGAGCCAAACTCCCTGCCAGGTGCCAAGGTTTAGCTTTCCGTCTGTGATGGGGATGGTGAGTGATGAGCCCAGAAAGCAGGCCTTCACATGAGCCGGCTACACAAAACAGTATAAAAAGAGTTAGATATTTATTTAAACTTGTCTTGTAAAACTAAAGTTTAGTCATGTTATAGTAGGTATCAGAGTACAGTATTGGTCCTGTAGCGTCCAAATGAAACCTTTTGTATCCAAATTGGCCCAGTTATTAACCCATTAAAGGTCGCTGTACTCAGTTGGGTACAGGTCAAAAATATTTTTTTTCTTTACAGGTGCATAATATTTTAAATGTAAACTATATTTTTTTCACATGTAGTTAGAGATTCCATTGGAGCAAAAAAAATCAACTGAGGGTATATGAGAAAAAGTTATAATTCCGAATTGTCAAAGTTACGTGTTTTGAAAGTCACTACAGGTAAGTTTTCATATTGTTATTATTATTAAAAATAAAGATATTTTTTTGTATTTAGATATTAATTATGAATAAACATATACTAATTATTTATTTGAATACAAAATTATTCATCTGTTGTTAGTAGCTAAACAGTTATTTCATTATTTACGTCACTGTACTCAACTGAGTACAGCGGCTATATCCATGTTAGAAAAGTACCACTTTTACTCAATATTTTTTAATTTTATTTTAGATTGTTCATAATGAGCCGTGGTCAGTTTAGAGCAGCTAATCGTTACAATGGCCTTGAAGAAGCTATCCAAGCCATATTAGAAGAGAGTGATGACGAGGCACAGTATGATTTATCTATAATTCCACCAGATCCCAGTGTGATAACTGATGAAGAAGAGGGTCCTGATGATGATATCATCCAAACTGCGTCAATGCCACAGGATGTACCTGGTTCAGTAGAAGTTTTTGTGCGTACTGAAGGTAATCTCTCTTCTGATAATGACAGTGACGACGAACCGCTAGCTGCAAAACGAAGCCGCCGTACTGATCAGCCAAAAGCCCCAGTATGGCGAAAGTGTTCCCCGACATATTCTTCAAGACCTTACTCTATTTACGAGGTAAATGATCACCAGACCACAATAAAACAAGAACTCAAAGATCTAAGTCCAGTCCAAATATTTGAAAAACTATTTGACGAGGAGATCCTTGAATTTATTACTTCTAATAGTAAATTGTACGCAAATCAAAATAATAGGCATACGTTTCAGCTGGATCATTTCAATTTGAAAAAATTTATTGGCATTTTGATATTGTCTGGTTATCACAAATTACCCCGTGAAGCTTTATACTGGTCGTTAGATGAAGATGTAGGAGTCTCGATGGTTTCAAGTGCTATGTCAAGGAATATGTTCCGAGATATAAAAAGAAATATTCATCTCGCCGACAACAATGTAGCCATAAGTACGTCCGATAAGATGTTCAAGGTAAGGGCGTTTGGCGAACTTTTGATGAAGAAATACCTTCAGTGGGGAGTTTTCCACGAGAACATTTCCATTGATGAATCAATGGTGAAATACTTTGGACATCATCCTGCCAAACAATTTATTCGCGGTAAACCTGTAAGATTTGGTTATAAAAACTGGGTGGCAGCCAGCTCAACAGGTTACTGTTACACTTTTGATTTTTATTGTGGAAAATCTATAAATTCCACCGATGAACCTCTGGGAACTCGAGTTGTAAAAACTTTACTAGAAAAACTTAACACAAACCCAATCAATCACACCGTTTTTTTTGACAATTTTTTTACAAGGCATAGTCTTTTGGTAGATCTACGAGAGCTTGGATATCGCGCGACAGGAACCCTGAGAGAAAATCGGACAAAGAAATGCCCCCTTGTAAGTACGAAGGATATGAAGAAGAAAGAAAGAGCCGCCTATGACTACAGGTTTGACAAAAGTAATGAGTTGCTAATGGTAAGGTGGAAAGATAATAGTGTTTGTACGATGGCAACCAATTATGATACCATAGAACCAACTGGCACCGTGAAGCGGTGGTGTCCAATAAAACGTGAAAAAACAGATGTCTTGATACCGAAACTGTTCCAAACGTACAATAGATGCATGGGGGGAGTAGACGAGCTTGACCAGTCTATATCATTGTACAGAATTGGAATCCATGGCAAGAAGTGGTGGTGGGTGCTATTTACTTACATGGTCGATATGACAATAGCAAATGCATGGCGTCTGCATTCATTGAGCAATGAGGATCGAATGGATCAACTTATGTTTCGTCGTACTATAGCACGAACGTATTTACGCCAGGGATCACAAGTAAGGAGCCACCCAAGTACGTCAATAGTACCAGGAATGGCTCAAGATGGAATGGGGCACTTTCCTAAAAAACTAGAAAAACAACTTAGATGTGTAGTATGCCATTCACGAGTTAGATGGGAGTGTAAGAAATGCTGTAAAACACTTTGCGTAGAAAAGTCGTGCTTTGAAAAATTTCACCTCTAAGTGGCCAGTGTACTCACTTGAGTACACCCCCTGAAAACCTTGATTTTTTTTAAATATATTTTTTTTCTCTTTCCTATGTGTTTGTATACCTTATAATTAAACTAGTAATAAACTAAAACCTAAAAGAAAACCTGTAGTTTTAGTTTGGCCATTAATGGGTTAAGTTGGTTTTATTATTAAATGGAACTGGGGTTATTAAAATATAAATATTCAAAAGAACATATTCAAGAAAATAATGTAAAATAAGTACCTATGTAATAACAGTTGATAATACTTTTTCAAAAAGGATATGGGCTAATAATATTATAAACTTATCACAATAATCAAAAGGGTTTAGTGTTACACTTAACAATGAATATGCTTTCAAAACATTAAGTAAATGTTATGAAAACTAAATGATATGGAAATGTTGTGACCTCTAGTATCACAAGTTAAACATACATGCCAAGGTCACTGCACTGTAAGCCAGTCTTTAGCAAAGCCATGATTATTGATTGTTTACATCAAGAATCAGGTCTAATTACTAAAGCTACAGAACTATTCAAACTTAGTATCTATACCTCATTCACAATACATACATAATTTTATGTGAAATGTTACTGATAAGGATGTTTTTTAACATAATGTTACATGTTTCCTATTGATATACAGAAACAATCTCTAGCATTTATAATTGACTAGCAGACCCATACAACTTCGTCCCCTGAAAATTTTCCCTGTTTTTGCTGCTCCGCTCCTGTTGGTTGTAGTGTGATGTTATGTAGCCTATAGTCTACCTCAATTAATGGGCTATCTAACAAAAATATTTTTTCAATTTGAACCATTACTTACTTTCTGAGACTATTGTGTTCAAACAAACAAACTATTCAGCTGTATAATATTAAAGTATAGATAATATACAACTTCTTTACAAAAAAATGTAACCAACTTCAAACACGGTTGATTTGCTAGCATTTATTGAGTTTTGTTGTTTGTCTCCTAAACTTACCATCAAATCTTTATATATGGGACCAGGGAATAAATCTCTTTCGAACAAAAAAGAATTTGGAAAAATCCCTTTATAAATGATGGAGTTATGCATTAAAAAAACATATGAATTATGAACCTCCTTTTTGAAGTTGGTTATAAATAAAACATTAGCTATTAACAGTTACAGTAATCTATAAGCAAAAATTCATTTCATATCATTTAAAATACAATAAATGACTGCAGTAACTTTAGACTGAATTGAGGTTTTATGTCACTGTAAACAAATGAATATTTGATAGATAGGTACATGTTCTACTTTCAAAAAACAAATTATGCTGCAATGTAATCAATGTCATGGACAAATTATGTTAAAAGTGATTAGCACAACAAACACTCACCATATCGTCGGGTCCTTCGCACGAGTGGCGGTAAGGGAGGCCCTCTGGCACTATTTTGTTGAGCATCATCTCCATATCGTCTCTGACATCAGGGTCCCAGCTCTCATTGAGTGCAAGACTCGCCGATGTGTGCATTACTGGAAACAACATCCATTGATCAGCTGGCTGCCGCGAGTATCACGTTACGCTTTCACAACACTAGCCTATTCTTTTCACTTTGTATAAATAATTAAATCTTGCGACAACACGAGTAAGGTAAATATGACAGTCGGCAGGAATGCAGTATCGGCGGCAAGACAAGAACGCTGGCCTGACGGATACTTACTCTGGATATGGCAGAGGCCGACAGCGAACTGTGAGAGCTCCGGCACCTGCTTGAGGATCTCCTCAGTGACGAGGTGCACGCCCCGGTGCTGAGGCCTCAAGTTCAGCTTCCGTTGAAACCACGCGGATCCGATCTGAATTCCTCGGTTCGAGGCCATGTTTAATTTTTTAAAACGCTACAGAGTGACCGCAAGAACACAAACGATCTTAAACAACATCACTTAGAACAGCCTTTACATGAATTAATCCACAATTATCATAAAAGATTCATCTTCGATCTTTAAATAGTAATAAATATAACGGAGGTTATAGGACAGATTCGACACCCTATTTTCTGCGGGAAAGTGAAACAGTCATCAAACGAAAGAGAAAAACGAATATAATGTTGTCAATGTTAAAAATAATTGAACCACGATGGTTTTCATTCATAAAATTTATTCAATAATCTGCGATATGCTAGAAGTCAAACTTTAATGAAATGTTAAAAAACAAAAGGCAGTAGGTAATAGAAATCAGCTTGTATTATATTTAAATTTAGAAACATTTGATGAACCAGATGTATTTCTATACAACATTATATCATAAAAAAACAATTGATACAATTATGAAAAAGTTAACATTGCAAATAAGTTTAAAACTAATATTGTAATTTAACTAAAATTGCGATATAGCATTAGTACATTGTAATTTGCAAATGAAATAATTTATACAATAATATTCTTTCCTTAGTAATTAGTTGATTCCTAAACGTTTGTTGTATATATAGCAACATTGTAATGTTCCCCTTCCCTCCAGTACATAAGCGGGATATTTGAATTTTGGTAGGTCGTGGTTAAGGTATTAGGTAGTGCCCACTTACTAATTAGATATCTCAAATTTTGATTGGAACGGCTTTATTATGACATACAACTTCCATTTTGTATTTACTTAACGTAGATAGGTGAAGGAACCCAGTTCCTACAAAATATAACTAGACAAATATCTGAGTAATACATATAATGGAATGGGAGTGCCGAAGGGTGTTATTAATAGGTGCGGCATACAACCACTCCTTAGAATTGAAACAATTAGGTAGTTTCTAGTTTCTACCGGTCGCGTCCTGACTAGTGCTCTAATTCTTTTGTGAATTTTGGCGATAGAAGTAGATAACACTATGGATCTTTTTATGGACGTTACGAAGAACTCTCAAGAGCCTCAGTGGCTCGAGAGTACAGTGGCAGGTGGTCTAAGAGTCTGGCAAATTATGTTTCTTTGTTTGGCAGCTATCACCTCCTTAAGTAAGTAACACAACAAATGAAGGCAGAAAACAATTTTATTCTTAAAGTGATGACCAACTACTTTTATGGTATTTTGTAGTTGTTATGGTGTGCTGCTGTTTCCGTTTCCGTATTCCTCGCACAAAGCAGCAGATCGAAGCAGACTATCAGAGAAGGAAGATCACCACGAAGTTCCGTGCAGAGTTGGAGACCATACAGGATGCTAAAATGGATGCAATGTCGTTAAAAGATGGTGATTACTTTACATTTTTTATCAGATTATACTTAAGTACCTAAGTATGTAGGTACGTACATCTCAATCAAGTACAAATTGACGACTCCTATGCGAAAGGCCGTAAATCAAAATGCAATATTTCATTAGAGCCATATTTGTATTAGTATTTGCACGGGAGCGTTCAAATTTTAAGACTAAATGTTAGGCTTCAAAATCTCATTACTTCTTGAAGGTAATAATTGAGCGAACATTATATGACTAAAAACAACAAAAATATCATGGGAAATTTAAACGACTCTATTTTATTTTACAAGCCACTGACCGTCACTATTTTATGGGGAACAGACGTTTGTAACTTTTTTTTTAACGACTCCCGCAGTAGGGTACAATCTCTGTGTCGCGGAGGACTTTACAAACATACAAGTCACGGACACAAATTACATCCAGACTCGGAACAACAATTTGTGGATCACACAAAGTGGTGTCTCGTGTGGGAATCGAACCCACGGCAGTCGGATATTTCGCGCCACCGAGGCAGTTAATTAATAATGACGTAGGATGGGTCCTATCCATTGTATGATAAAAAATACCAGCAATCTTTAGAAAACCAAATCATGTGTCCGTTGTCCCCGATTTAATAAAATCAGAACCATATGCCATTATAACCTACTTGATTAAATTAAGTACAATAATACCTACACTATAAGCAAGTATATACACAATACAAATATAGGTACTGTCTTTTCCTACATAAGACATCTGAAGTCTTCAACAAACATCACGTAGGTAACTCTATTTGCCTTAAACTACGATAAGATAATACATTCCCACATTAATATCATCATTACTCTTACGAATCGCAGCTTTGGATCTACTACACGAGAAGAAAACAAACCACGGAATGGAAGGAGAAAACCAGCAGGGATCACAACCCAGCTCTATCATGTCACCGCAACAGAGTGAGATAATTCTTTATTTACTGATTTTAGCTTGAGATATTTGTATGTGTATAACTTTGAACGTAATAGATAATGATAATAATAGGTTTTTATATATGTTACGGTAAGAGTGATTGATTGAAAATTATTCAATCAATAGTGATTGATTGAAAATTATTCAATTATGAAACCGAAAAAAGTGATGAATTTCAATGATATTATTATTCATTAAGAAAATCATGAGGTAATTATGAATAATGATTCGACGATTGTTAATAATATTCAATTAATCACACTTGTTGTAACATATACAATTATAATAAATTTAATTTTTAGGGTTCCTTACCCAAAGGAAAAAACGGTACCATACCTATTACTAATACTCCGCTGTCCATCGCGTCTGTCTGTCACTAGGCTGTATCTCAAGAACCGCGATAGCTAGACAGTTAAAATTTTCACTATGCTATAACAAACAATAACTAAACACAGATAAAATAAATATTCAAGTGGGGCTCCCATAAAGTGTAAGTGCAAGTCGGACTCGCGGACAAGGGTTTCGTACCATTATCAAAACAATATTAGACACTATATTATAATATCGGCCAAAAAACGGCAAAACAAAACACGTTTCTTGTATGAGAACCTTAGGCGGATCCAGGGAGAGGGGGAGGTTGTTGTTATAGCGGCAACAGAAATACATCATCTGTAAAAATTACCACTGTCTAACTATCACTATTCACGAGATTCAGCCTATATTATAATAAAACATACATACATTCTACATCACCCTAAGGTAGACTGGCAGAGAATGCTTTTAGCATTAAGTCCACCTTTGTACAACTTTGTGCATAAAGTTTTAAATAAATAAAAATAAATAAAATAAATAAAAACAGGGCAAGTGCATGTCGGGTCACGCACAATGTAGGGTACCGTTAGGTATTCCCTATGCCAATAGTGCGGCTTAAGAAGTGGGTTTTCTGTTGTTTTTGTTGCATACTTACAACGTTATACCTACTTAATTTTAAGGGCGGCCGATAAGGACAAAAATAAAGGCTGGGAAATACCATCAGTTGAAGGCCAAAGCATATTTTGTCATTTAATTTTATTTGTAAATACGTTTTATATAATACAAAAATCATTAGAAAATTACGACATTTTTCGCAAAAATTGCCGGCAGTTTCATTTTTACAATTTATTGTAAAGTTTTTTTTTATAAATGGGATACATTATCTATGTGTTAATTTATATACCTATTCTGATGTTTTGGTAATTTTTTAGTCTGTTAAAGAGGTATTATGAAAGAATTTGCCATTTGAAAATAGCGGCCAACACTGCAAATCCGCCTCTAATTGCGACTCATATTTAACCAATATTGGCACGTCAAAATTTGATCTCGCTTCAACTTAAACAGCCTAGCCTCGAAAAGATCCTGGGTACGCCCACGAGGCCATGTATATCAATGAGTATCAACATCCGAGAACGACCCATGACCCCATTGCCCCCAGGGCCGTTCTCGGATGTTGATATGTGTGATGCCGCTCTCGGCCCATGGGGTAGATAGAAGCCCTGCATTGTGTTACAGGGAACGACTTTACAAACATACTATTATAACGGACACAGTACCTACACTCAAACTCGGAACAACAACTTGTGCATCCACGTGGGATTGGAACCCACTTTCTTTAGCGCAGTAGTTATACACACTCTCACTGGGCAGTGGGAGTCAAATCGTAGACTTTGGGGTTGATCCCTCAACATTTTACCCCCTTGCGTTGATTTGATATTAATTAAAACCGTTCCAGGATATTGATTTTCATTCTTCCTCCCCGAGCTTTGTTGAAATCGTTCTAGCAGTTTTTGAGTGGTCTCCTACATTCAAACTTAGTTATGGTAGGTACTTAGGTAAAAACTGACGCTTTACCAACTCTAAAATTGCTAGACCGATTTCGATAAGGTCTGAGAGGGTTTCTATAATGCGACTCACTTTATTTATTTTATTCCAGGTTCCTTAGATGCATCATTCCAGCCTGAAAGTGGTCAAAAACAGGAGCCACAAGCATCAGGGCTAAGCTTCGTCAAGTTTGCATCCAAAGTGGCCACTCTGACCAAATTAGGACAACCAAAGTCACCCACGTCGCCAACACCCTCATCAGTGAATAAAATGGATTTTTAATAAAATCTGCTTGCAAACATGTTTACTCTACATAGTTATTGTTACGATGTTATTATTGTGTTCAAATTATGGTAGGTAGCCCCCGAATATTCAAACAATACTGGTGTCTGACTGCTACGCAAGTGGTCGTGGATTCGATTCCCACACGGGACACCACTTTGTGTGATCCACAAATTGTTATTCCGAATCTGTGTGTTCTTTGTGTCTGTGATTTGTATGTTTGTAAAGTCCGCCGCGACACAGGGCTTGTTACCGCGGGAGTATCTTTAAAAAAAAAACCTTATCTACCGTTAACTGTCTGCTAAAATAGGTAGCTAACAGAAGTAGCGAAACTTACATTTGCATGGGCGGCAAATGAGAGGCAAAGGGCAGTAAAGGACCTAACATGAGTTGCACGCAAGAGGTGGGGGAAGTGCCCCAAAAACATTCGCTCTGAGGGAGGGGGCTACAAGAGCCAAATCGGCAAAGAAATTCAATACAAGAAATTCGGAACACAAGACAACCATTTTGGAGGGGGGGGGGGATCCCCTTAGATCTGCCTATGGACATTTGCGCCATCGATAGATAGAAAAACTAACGGACAGTTAACCGGTTACAAAATATGTTAATAATCTACCTATCGATGGATTTGGCTACTAGAGGTAGAATTTTGACATATTTTGTATGTAGCTTATGATAAAAATCTTCAAATATATACCTCTAGTAGCCCAAGCCATCGACAGTTAGATTATTGAGACCGGCCGTAAACCTTTCGGATTTTCTATCTATCGACGGTGATCAAAACGCACAAATGACAGTTTCGCTACTTGAGTTAGCTGTTTTAACAGACAGTTAACGTAGATACGTTATTGAGGCTGTAAGTCGTACGTCGTAGGTACCCCAAAAGTATATTTTCTATTGTTACTGTTACCCTTTAGGTGACAGTGACAGCATGAGAATTAGCGACGCCTCTTTGTGTGATGTTTAGTATTTAGTCGTATCCCATTACTAATCTTTAGTACAGTCACAGTGTAACAACTAATACAGACGTTCAGCGTAGTACAGTCATCGGGTAATCGTGCGGGGGCTGTGGGGCGGGACCATTGACGTAGAGATTGCGCCATAAATTCACAAAATTGACCACTCTCTAGAAAGAGACAACGCCTGTGTGGACAATACCTGTCAAAGGCCGCACGAATTTCGTTCTCTCCTTTACAACCTGCAGTCAATATTTACTTTTAAATTGAAAGGGATGGCGTCGTCCAGGTCTATACGTCAATGGGTGGGACGCAGCGGGTGGACGGACCCGGCTCGCGGTCGGTGAGCCCGGTCCGTCCACCCGCTGCGTCCCACCCGCATCACGCATGATTACCACATCTAGACGGCTTCGTCGAACGACTGTATTAGTTATTAGATTGTGGTACAGTTGGATCAACGTAACTAGGCCGGACTGGAGTAGGCGACAAGTGGTTGCGCACATGTATTTTTTGGAAGTAAATGGTGACAGGAAGCGGGGGGCGGGAGCGGTAACTAAACCAAGATAATTAAAGATGCGATTACGTATTACATTGTCTTAATTACTTAGTATTACTAACTCGTGTTTTTTTGTGATTATTTTCGTAAAGAAATTGTTTTTCAATGTTTTTTTAGTATTTACTGTAACTGTTCTAAATTTAAACTTTTATGAACTCATTTAAATAGTATTTTTATATTGTTGAATTAAAATGTTGTTAGTATTTATAATCGATTAAACGTTTTTGTAAGTAATTTTAGGGTCGCATCTCTATGACATGCGCGAAAGTAATAAAAACCTAACTTCAATCCGGTCAAGTTACGTTGATCGTACTGTACAGCTCTACTGTGGTAAAATATCAATTATGTATTAATGAAATTAGCTATACGGGGTGTTTGCATGTTGTACAAATAAAAATTAAAGTAAAATGCAGTAAGTTTTCTTTAATCTAGAAAATAAAAAATACAGTATAAACGGATTTTAAATCACAAGAATAATTACATATTCACAAATAACTTCGGTATTCTGCGCTGTTTACATAATCTCGCATTAAAACTGACAGTAAAAACAATGTTCCAATTTAAGCAATAACTTTAAAGCAACATTTAACTTACATTTTATAATACATAAATAATACATCTTGCAAATAAAAATTACATAAATTCAAGTTAGCTAAGTTTTTTTTCATTAAATAGTTAAATCGTTCTACATACTTGTATTACGTTCCGTATTATCCATATATCCAATACGCGGCTTTAAGGACCCGTCATGTTCATTCAGGCTTATGTTACTAACTTTCCATTTATTTGACTTAGGGAATTATATTAAAATTTTATTGTAAACCCTCTGACTCGACACACTTCAGATAGCCTAACCTCTCAGTCCATGCCTCAATATAACTTTAGCACAATCTCATCTAAACACAGGTATTACCGTATCTTATATACACTCCCTGTGCACGCCTCGCACGTATTCAGCACTCAACACTTATCGGTTCACTTATGTTCAGACACTCCCAGCTCCTTGGTGTTCGCATCATTGAGCAATTTATTGTTTGTAGGTGCAATTTGACGACAAGACTACTCGAGTCGAATAAGAAGTGTTTAGCTACAGGACGAAACTAACTACATTAAAAATACTTTGAAAACGTGAAATAAATTTTTGCTAGAAAGTATTTTATAGAGTTTTCATTCTCTGTCTACAACTAAAAATGCATTTTGGAATAAAAGAATGTGGTGTTTAATCAATCGAATTGCACTTAAACGTTAGATACATAGCGTACCGTGATTCTAAACTAGCGAATCTATCGAACCGAAGACCCGACGGCTCCATAAATAGAGCAGACTGAACTCAACCATCATAAATAAGGCCTTTATGATTAATTCATCGAGTTCTCCTTGACTATGGAAGAATCTATTGAGAAATACTATACACTTTCACTTACATTATAATTGAATCGGACCTACCTAAAACGTAAAAGGTGAAACTCTTATTAAAATTATTGTTCGTATTATATTGCGTAGCGTTATTAACTAAATAGAGGTGGCGGCGTAAAATTAATAATTGAATATAATTCGTACGAGTTTTGTGCATGATACCTGTCTTGTTATTTTAGTGATATACATTTTTACAACTCTGTATCCAAAACAGTAAGTATAGGCTAAATTTTATAATACACTTTACCCTACATGAGGATTGGTAATTGCATAACTTACAACAAAAATACGTAAGCTACAAGAAAAGTTAGTTCTCGATGGACACTACGTTTAGCTAATGTGTAACATTGTATGAGGGTAATTGCTAAACGTTTAGGAACCCGAGTTTTGAATATCGCAGTGCCACCGCTATAAATAGAACTCTCATAATAATAAAGCATATTTTTTGTTATCAACAAGTACTACGGCAACATTATTTATCGACTTTAACACTATGCTTGAAAGTTGACAATAAATATTTATGATAAATACAATGTGCACATTTCTTTCTGCTAGTATAAAACGTCTGGCATACGAAATATTGAGCACATCTCTATTTGGCAATTTTACATTAGAAATGGCGTTGACGATGATTTTAGGGATATAAGTACTTTGTGACGGTTGTATGGAACACAAACATGGTATTGTAATAAATAAATTAATGACATTTTATTTAAACTCTTATATGAAATACGCACATTGTCGTTTAATGGTGGATAACGCGTCCACTCAAATAATACCTCTGAGTATCATGTGATCCACTTTAAGACTACATTCACAATGGCGACTTAGAAGCGCGACTTGATCGCAATTCTAACTAGTTTTTATGATGTCACGCATTATCTAGGAGCTGTTTGCTCCTCACGACTTATTTACTGCATCATAACACGTTTTTATTATACGATACGAACGCTTTTAGTAGCCCATGTCAACGTAGTCTTCGATTAGTTATGTTAGTTAAGTGGTCTGTAGGTGGATTAGTGACTAAATTATTGGTCTCCCTTATACTATGTGCGGAGGTTAGTTGGTGGTCGTCGGAGATGTTACCGGAGTGGCGGCGTTACAGGTAGCTCGCAACAGTGAAGCTCGGCGCCTACGTCCCGCCGACACGCAACACTCAATCTCGCCTCACAAACGTTTTACCCCTATAATAAACAAAAATACATATTAAAATAGTAGTAAGTTTTTATATCTACCCATATGATGGCCCACTGCTGGGCACGGGTCTCCCCATTAGAACCTACTTTTGTAAATCTTGGGGGTAATTGCCATAATCGCTTGGCGAGCGGGTTGGCGATCGCAGTAAGGCTTTAAGTAGGCAGAGTACGCTGCTGCTCGTCCTCCGGTGAAAAATCCCTTAGTGGCCTCAGGGAAGGAATTCTTAAGCCGATACCACACGGCTTTTAGCCGGTACACAGTGAATCGTCTAGAACATGGTAGCTGGACAAAATTATTTTATGGGTTCACATGATCGCTACAGCCATAATAACATATACTGAATCATTTTTTTTGCGTTATGTGGTAAAATAAAAAAACTTAGTACGGAATAAAAATTTATTGAAAATAGAAGTCTAGAAGAATACATATTAACGAAATAATTTAAATTATATATCTACACAAAACTTAAATTACTTAACATAACATAACATATCATCACGCCTTATTCCCCGAAGGGGTGGCAGAGGTGTATTACTACACCCACTTTAAATTACTTAACTATAATAATATCTACTTTTCCGTTACTTTTTGAGGGGAGCGTGTGTCAGTCAAAGCGTTACATACTTTTCCGTCTGTCATAGTCAGTAAGAGGTCATGTTTTATAGTAATTTCATATTCTTCAACATTACAAATAGTTGGAAGAAGCTGAGATATTTCTTCCAAGACTTTGTTGGTTTCGGCTTTGGTGAATTCATTAGTTTCCTTTGAAAAAATAAATTTGATTGGTCGGCAATAGAGAGTTGACGAAGGCCGTGGATTTTGCCATATAATATGTTGGCCGTCACATAATTTCAAAGGAACTAATGAAAACATGAACAGGAATTCATCAGCAGCATTAGCATCTTCGAACCTTTGCTTATAGGTACTGTGGCCTGAACTGCCGTCACAGCCCCATTTGCTAATTAATGTAAGGGATGAATTAGAAGACACAACATTTCTTATAACATCACTTTGCGCTTCAATTAAACGATCAGCAGTTTTGTTTAAAATGCCTTGTAGATTAATTTCAGCGCGCGTTTCCGTCACAGAAATATACTCATCTAAAGGATAACACATTTTTTTAGACTTAACTACACTATGATAAGATGGAAATATCTGATGTCCCGCCTTCAATGACACCTTACGCGTCTGTTTGTAACTATGGCTGGTACACTTAGCATCAACATAATGAGCTAAAGCTTCATCACTGCTCAATTGACGACCACCACATGCAACATTGGTTGTTTTAGCTTTTGGAGAGTTGTCAGATATTTTATGAATTGAACTAGCTACATTTCTTCGACCAGATACTCGATTGGCTACTTCAGCGGCTATGGTTAACTCACTAGCACTTCGCGATTGCACTAAATCTTCAACCCTTCGTTTTTTGGTTTTGAATGACGATTCGTCAAATTCTTTTCTGGGTCTGCCTGTAGTCCGACTTGGTCCAGATGACGAAGACGCAGACGGGCGATGTACTTGAACTTCAAATTGTATTTCATTACCCTCTAACCAATCCTTATTGTTATTCAAAAACCTATTGAGGGTATTTTTCGATGCGGACCACTTTTCAGCAAATTTTGAAGAAATACTTGAAATTTTCGTACAAATATTCTTCTTTGAATCAAGAGTGATATCTGAACAGTTGATTTTGTTCAATACAAACTCTGTGAGCTTTGAATTACGGTCCTCTTTCTTGTGTTTACGCCATTCTTCAAAGAAATCGATTTTTGAAATCGAAATCACAACTTCTGAAAAAAATAATTAAAAAAAATGGGGTGAGTTGGGGTGGCAAAACTATATATCATTTTAAAGTTAAATATTGTGGCTATTACATACGTAAATAACGGCCTGGATATATTTGGATAAAAAAAGTTACACTCGATGAAAGTTACTAAATAGAAAAATTTACACGATATAAATGTCCATTTCTATAAAGCCTATAAACATCAACGTCAACAAGTTAAATGATCCCAATTTATGAAAAAAATTTAAAGTACATACCTTCAGGTAGAAAATCCATAACACTCACAATAATATAAATAGCACAAGTGGTCATAAGATGTTGTCGTAAGCACTGCAAACTATCAACTGATTTATTTGCATAAATGCATTTTCCTTATTACCTCACTTTCCAGTACTATGGCGGTGTGCTACAAAGGGTAAGGCACGTGTTATACCTGGAATTCTGAGTTTTGAGGTGTGGTTAATGAGACAGGATTATGATTTAATCGATTCTAGGAATCGACTTTTGTCCAGCTGGCTAGTTCTAGGTAATTCACTGTGCGGTAGTAAGTTTATAAGGTTAAATAGTTATGTCTATTATTATGTATATATTTATTAGGCAGCTATAACCACAAGGTGTTATACAACATGTAACAGAAAGGTATTTCAACACCCCCCCCCCCCCCACTCCAAAATTGTAAAAAGGTATTTACAACCAATATGACCAATATTGGCCTCGGGCCGTCGGCACCGAGTAAACCTCACCGAGTAAAACTAGCAATGTGGGATTTTAGTCCCACATTACTAGCAATCCTGTTAACCACTCCAGCTAAGCTCAATGGCTTGTGTTAGGAGTGGGTTCACGTCGGTAGTATAATGGGTAGGATTCGAACTCGCGACCTCACGATTGCGAGACCGATGCCTTAGCCATTACGCTACCGCCGCTGTAAATAAAAAGATTCTAAGTAGGCCGTAGTCATAAGTAGGACTACTAGGTACTATAGGCCGACCGCTTAACTCGTATATCGCCTGCGCGGTGAGAAGGGAGCGCGGGGTGATGTTAATGATGTTAACGGGTGGGTGAGCGGGGTGCGCGGGACAGAGAACGTCCCGCGCACCCCGCTCACCCACCCGTTAACATCACCCCGCGCTCCCTTCTCACCGCGCAGGCGATATACGAGTTAAGCGGTCGGCCTATAGTAGGACACTAAGACCAGGAACTAATCAGACGGTCGGTTGGGGTGACTCACGTGATAGTCTTCCGCTCGGTGGGGCGCGAGGTGTTCTGCGGGCGCGCGCGGTTGAGCACCTTGAGCAGGTCGCCGGCCTTGGCGCGCATGCGCGAGTGCACGTACACCTTGGAGCACTTGATGTGGTAGTGCAGGTAGTCGCGGAACATGTGCAGCAGGTCGATCGTGTTGTCGCGCGCCGCGCTGCACGTGTGCCGGGGGAATAACACTGTAAGGGACACCACCGGACATTGTGATTAACATATGAAAAGGTCTTCAATTTTCATAATATGTTAATTATAGATCTTTATACATTTACGCAATAAAAGAGACCCCGAGACTCAAACTATCTCTATACCAAATGTCATCTTACGGCCGATCTCAATAACCTACCTATCGATGGATTTGGCTACTAGTGGTAGAATTTTGACATATTTTGTATGGAGCTTATGTCAAATGTATACATCTAGTAGTCAAATCCATCGATAATTAGATTATTGAGATC
This sequence comes from Herminia tarsipennalis, assembly GCA_945859575.2. Taxonomy (NCBI): domain Eukaryota; kingdom Metazoa; phylum Arthropoda; class Insecta; order Lepidoptera; family Erebidae; genus Herminia; species Herminia tarsipennalis. Next base: position 17,922,683 of record OX243846.2, on the reverse strand, counting down.
GGCCGTAAATCAGTTCAGAGAGGTTTAAACAGAACACCAAAAATTACCTTAACATTTAAAATCGAGACGATAATAACAGTATTTTGACAAGCGAATTTCGTATTTTGTTTTTTTTTTTAAAGACGACTCTCGCAGTATCTACAAGCCCTGTGTCGCAAGGGACTTTACAAACATACAAATCACGAACACAAAGTACACCCAGACTCTGATGGAAATCGAACCCACGAACTCATGTGTAACAGTCGGACACACTCCCACCGCGACATTGATATCATTCTATTTTAAAAATTGAATAGTGGAGACAAACCGCTTGAAAATTAAAATTTGTTAATTAAGCACTATTACTATAATAATGGGATAGTGTAAAATGAACTCATGACACTATCAGAAATTAAAGGAAGTTTTAAATTACCATCGATTTAACAAAAAATGGTTCGATCACAAAACTGTACAATACTTGCTTTCACATTGTCTTCTATTCTATTCTATATAAAAACAACATTGACTGCAAAATAATCCAACAGTTACAGTTATCAATAACAAAATGCGTACTCACCAAACGTAACATAACTGATATTATCTCCTACTCTCGCATCTGTATCCATTAGCTCTAAGGGCGGTTCCTTGTGTGAAAACAATACCTGCAAACAACAAGAAATGATGTTTCAAAAAGATTCCTACAAATCGGTCATAAATGGTAAACGACAAGGGCAAGTGTACTGAAACACGTACACTTGATAAAATGCTGCGAAAGCTAGTTTAATTAATTAATTAATTAACCCAATTTATTTCCAACAACCTTATATAACAATTTTACATATAATAAAGATTTTTTTTTATTTTGATAAATTAAATGCATTTTTTTTTAAATATTAGTTTGTGTTATTTGGAACCCCAAACTGGGTATAAAAGCTAGTTATGATGTCATAAATTCGAGCCACAAAGTTTTAGTGTCTTTTTAAAGATAACTAGCAATGTGGGATTGTGGTCCCATATTACTAGCAATCCTGTCAACCCCTCCAGCTAAGCTCTATGGCTTGTGTCAGGAGTGGGTTCACATCGGTAGTATAATGGGCAGGATTCAAACCCACGACCTCACGATTGCGAGACCGATGCCTTAGCCATTAGACTACCGCCGCTTCAATTTTAAACTTTTGTTGATTATAAATTCCTAAACAAGTGAAGTTCTAGATGAACACGTTTAGAGCATTTTAAAGCATACTATTGCCTGATTGTTTTTTATATTTATTTATATGTCTGGCCTGGCTGTACATATATGGCTAGCCTGTCCGTGTAGTGGTTAGTGGCCCTGACTGTTAAGCCGAAGGTTGTGGGTTCGATCCCCACTCAGGATAAAACTTTGTGTGATGAGCATGATGGTTTATTCTGTGTCTGGGTGTAATTTATCTATAATATATATGTATTTAGAAATATATAATTATATTTGTCAGTTGTCTGTTGTGTTTATCAGTTGTCTGATTGCCATAGTACAGGCTCTGCCTAGCTTGGAATCAGATGGCGTTGTGTGAGTTGTTTCAAGATATTATTATTAATATAGCAATCTAACCTCATCATAGTTATATTATACAACAAATATTTTAGTCTATCCATACTAATATAACAAATGTTCATAGTTCCACAAAATGATCAAGCAGAAACATTCAAGTTTTAATTAAGTAATATCTTACTGCGATTACAGATTCGACCGTCAAATAACCTCAATTTATCGTCCGTTGTACCGGTCGGCACTCGACGGCTCACGGCAACAGTAATTTACGATTTGTTTCCACTTTGACTTTATAATAAATACTATAAATATCTACTTCGAAATATTATTACAAAAATATTTTTTTTAAAAGTGAATGTAGTGTATCTTAATCCATTATTTTCTTCGTTCTGAAATTTATATCTATACTAATATTATAAAGCGGAAGAGTTTGTTTGTTTGTTTGTTTAAACGCGCTAATCTCAGGAACTACTGGTCCGATTTGAAAAATCTTTGGTTTGGTTTGTTGGATAGCCCATTTATCGAGGAAGGCTATAGGCAATATAACATCGCGCTACCATTAATAGGAGCGGAGTAGTGACGAGAAATGTTGCAAAAACGGGGAAAATTTACGCATACTAAGTTGCACGGGACAGCTAGTATACTAATATGATAAAGCTGAAGAGTTTGTTTGTTTGCTTGAACGCGATAATCTCAGGAACTACTGGTTCGAATTGAAAATATATTTTAGTGTTACATAGCCCATTTATCGAGGAAGGTTATAGGTTATATAATATCACGGTACAAACAATTGGAGTGAAGCATCAATTAATAATAATAAAATGATGGAAAAACGGGAAAAAATTACGCAAACGAAGTTGCGCGGGTCAGCTAGTTTATTCATATTATCATGTATATTTTAAATGGAATAAGGTAATTATTACGTGGAAACAACAAGGGTATTATTAGCTAGTTCCTAACCTTGTTGGTTAATGGGGCTACTCCTTAAATAGTAATAAGGTATTATAGGTTGATATTTCATTGAAACTGGTCCATAAATAATATAAAAAATATCTGGCCAGGGTATAGAAAACATATTTTCTTACATAAACTAATGTAGGAAATAAGCAAATAACTATTATTGTGAATTAAGTCAAAGATTTATTGCCACACTGCCACGCGGACACCAGCTAACTTTCACTTCGCACGCGATCGTGCTATCGCTTCCATATTTGCCTTTTGGATCTTGACTGAGTTGCACCAAACATGGTCAAAAGCTGACTGATGAAACGACGTCACCACTCCGTTTGAGTTTATTTCCGTGTCTTGTTGTATTTAAATAAATATATTAGATATATTTCGAGACTTAATCGCGTGAATTATTTAAAGGTACGAACCTTTTATTTACCCGACGTTTCGATCGAATTACACCGATCGTGGTCACGGGTCGACGGGTCGAAACGTCGGGTAAATAAAAGGTTCGTACCTTTAAATAATTCACGCGATTAAGTCCCGAAATATATCTAATATGTATAAAAATCGCAAAAGTTTAAAAAATTTAAATAATTAGTTTAAAAAAATATTTTTAAAAACGACTATTTATTCTATTCTCTTCTATTTTATATTATTAATACTCTAAAAGGAATGCTCTAATATTTTTTAAATTAAAACAAATCCATCAATTTGTTACATTATACCATTTATTTGTCATAAAAGTGTAATGTAGGTACTTTGATATTAATAACGAATAATGTGTAATTTGAAAATAGCAATAAAACCGTAGGTAGTTGTAGTTCACGAATGTACGTCAGTCGGCGAATACACTAGATCCTGTGAATACGTGGTATAATCTCCCCTCACATATTCAAAAGTGGCGACGAGGATGGGATACGAACCCACGCGTGCAAAGCACTAAATGAACTAGATCCTGTGAATACGTGGTATTATTTCCCCTCACATATTCAACAAAAAGCTTGTCGCAAGATTTTCCTAATGCACTGTACCACCCAATCTATTCCCTTGGGTGTCGTCAAGGCGACTAAGGAATAATAAAATTATATATTGTTTATTGCCCGATATTTCGACCGTATTGCAACGGCCGTGGTCACGGGTAGACTGACTGACCGTAGTATATATAACTTTATAATGTGTACAAATCGCGAAAGTTTACCAACATTTATAGCGACTAAGGGATGTCATACCGGAGGACGGGCAGCAGCGTCCTCTGCTTACTTACGCCTTACTGTGATCGCCAAGCGTGGCGCGTGGCGATTACAGCAATTACCCCCAGCAATGAGACATCTTATGGGTTGATGTGAATTTTACATACTAACTTACATACACAGGGCAAGTTAAATAAAAGCTTGTAATACAAGCTAGTATGTTTTGTTCAGAAGGGCTAAAACGTTAAGATGGTAAGCATGGTACCTGTGGCGCGGTGTGTGAAGCTCTCCGGCCTTCCTTCAGCTCCTGCATGAACACTTTGCCGATCACCATGTCGTCCTCGTGCCGGAACACGGTCGAGAACACCACCGTCACGCGGTCTTCTTGCGCTTCCACGTATCTGAAATATATATCACTTATTTGTTACTACTGCCATAGGTATATATAGGATTATTTCTTGTTCAGGTAAAGGCGATAAACCGTTTTGCCTTGAACCACTTCTCCCCCTGGTTACGCTCATGCATGACGACTTGTCTTTTTCCGTCCGTTTATTCGGGAGAATTATGGCATCGCACCTTCAGTGCATCCGCCAGTTTCAATTATATTTTCTTTCTAGTTTTCTTTAAAGCCTCTTTCATATCCAGTATTCATATTTGACTTTGACTTTGACTTTAATATTCTACATGAAAACGAAAATGCTGACTCATTTATTCACTCCTCAAGGCCTAGCCAACTCTTGGACCTAGAGAGCTAAAATTTCGCCAAGAGGTTTATTTTGCGACGTAGACAAGAAATAAGAAAGGAATTCAGAAAACCCGAGCTCAGGTATCAATAAATTTATTAATTTATATCCATTTGAAATACTGTGATCGTTTTGGTATCGCTTTACCAACGGTTTAGAACGTAACTTTCCCAAAGTGAAGACGCATTCGGAAAAGGGACATTTCGAGAAAGGGACGTTTCGGGTAAAGGATAGATCCGAGCCGGAGCCATTTTAAATTGTCTGCTTGTAATGTTAAATTAAGAGTCCTGGAGAGACACAGGCTTTCTATAAACGGATGAGTGGTTTAGGCGGTAGGTATGGTGGAACATACTTAAATACAAACAGACACTCTTCTAAAATCGTAGACATTCTCTTTGTGCTTCGCCATAGTCGAGTAAATACGACTTATTGATTGTGTTAAGGAAACAATCTCTGCCATAACATAATAGCTGGTACGAGTATATAGGAAAAATATGTTGTTATATTCAGGTGTATTATACCTAACGTATAATTGAACGAATAATTACTGTTGAAATGTGTAACAGAATTGAGGTAGATAGTGCGGTTCAACACACTCTTCAAAATGTTTTGTACTTTATCAAAATCGATAACGTTATTTAGGATGATAAGGTCTTCCTATCTGATTTCGGTCACTGGGCCTAATCCCAATGGAGACTAAATAACTATGCATGGAATATGATTGAGGATCATTTTTAATTTTCACGTTCAGGCTCAGAAGGTCCCTTTCCCAAAAGGTTCAGAAACACCACTTTCCCATACGAAATAAAAAATCCCTTATTGTCGTTATATCCCTTTCCCGCAATGCCTCTTTCCCAAAACGATTGGAAGGAATGCGAAGTAACCTATAAGGGTAAAGGTATCGATGGCTTAGCTTGTTCTTCGAGGCACGGAGTGCGACATATTTATTAGGAAATGGTTACATATACATCTGACAGTGGTTATTAAAGCGCAGTGATATCTAAAACTTCTTAGAAACTAATGAGTCACAAACTCAACTAAAGTTCAAATAGTACCAAGTTTTATTTTACTATCAATTACAATAAAGTAATATAATATTCAAATCAGTATGTCCTTATTTGGAAAGAACTGAATGAGGGAGTCGACCACTAACTGCGTCAGTTTCCTGCCTAAAAGCTATAAATAGTTTCTTCACTCTCGCATTACAGTAGCGCTCATGACATAAATGAATAATGATTTCACAAACAGAAAGTGCACGCTTGTAACGGACGAATACACAAACTCATTTATAAGACCTTGTTAGTTTCAATCCTCAAAGGACCTGACTTCAAGGATCTCTCAAAAGTATTTTTGTCTCCATTATTGACTTTAAAATCACAGTGACAGGTCTGCCTCTGTGGCGCGGTGGGAGTGTATCCGACTGCTACGCAAGAGGTCGTGGGTTCGATCACCACCCAGGATAAAACTTTGTGTGATGAGCACGATGGTTTATTCTGTGTCTGGGTGTTATTTTATCTATAATATGTATGTATTTAGAAATATTTAAGTATGTTTATCAGTTGTCTGGTTTCCATAGTACAAGCTCTGCTTAGTTTGGGATCAGATAGCGTTGTGTGAGTTGTCCCAAGATATTATTATTATAAAATTCACGATGTCTTAAGGTCATAGTTCATTAGAGCCACCCAGCACCTCCTCGTCGTTCGATCTCTAGTAGTTGCCGACAGATGGCCCACGGGTAGACACTGCGTTCTCACTAGTCACCACACGTGAGCGACCAGTGAACTTCTCGTGGAGTTAACATTGCATAGTCCACGAATTTCCGAATAGTCTTTGAGGGATTAGTACTAATCACTCGCGAGCTGCACACGGTCAACTCGGGGCTTGCGCGTTGCCGGGGAGCGGTCAATCCGCGGCAAGCATGTGAAGAGCGAGTTGTTACAGAGTGGTCCACTCGCCGGCCACGCTTGGACCCTCGCGAGCAACATCCGGTCCCGTTACAGAGTTGATGTACTGAACGCATGTCTATAGAAATCCACATAAAGAATACTAACCGCTCGAGGCAAGGCGGTGCTGGTCGGGTGCCAGGTGTCTCTAATGAGCGATGACCTTTAAAACAGAGAGGCGTTTGAGCTTCCTGTTTGAATCTCGAGCCGATACTGTCCTTATTGACATGAATAGTCGACAGAAATACTTTTGAGAGTGTCTTGTCGTTTGCGTATATGGGAAAAAATAACCACTGTTTTTTTATTGATGTTCATAGCTCTATATTACTAATAAATATTGCAGCTCTGATCGCATGACCCCCATAGGACTCTAGTTCCAAGAAATACTTTCTTATCTCATTTCTACATCACAGTAGAAACCTCTACAAAATTTGATCTTCCTATGTTCAAAGGTTTGGGCTGAGCTGATGAGTGAATGTATGATTCAAGAAATAGGTAATCTTGGTATATGGTGTGGTATGGTGTGGTACAGTGAACATACACTTATTTGGCACTCTGCTCATAAATAGCTTATGAGTCGTACGCAACATTTTATCAAATACATGAACCCTGAAAGCATAACACACCTTTTTGTGAGGCAGTAAAAATAAGAAGGCACTTACAGCGTCTCATCCTGCCTATAGTTAATGACGGCGCGCTTGTGACTGACGTCCCCATCCTCTTGCAGTCGGAAGTACCGCTCAAACACGGACGCAAAGCAGTTCCTCTTGAGAAGTCCAACCTTCTTCACCACGTCCTCCCAGTCGTCTGGGATATTTTCCAAGTCCAGCAGTAACGAGATGTTGTAGCCTGTAGAGTGATTGTGTTTTAGAATTAGTAAAGAGGTTTAATGGTTGTAAATAAGGATGTTGGGAGAGTCCAAATTTAGGCGTGTATATTTTTTACACATCTACTATCCTATGTACCACAGCTGACCCGCGCAACTTCGTTTGCGTCGTTTTTCCTCGTTTTTGCAACATTTTTCATGGATGCTCCGCTCCTATTAGTCGTAGCGTGATGTAATATGACAATCCCAAATAACGTAGTTTTCTGTTGGTTATCTAGATTTTTCAAAATCGGTTCAGTAGATCCAGAGATTACCCCCTACCTTACAAACTTTACCTCAATATTAGTTTAGATGTATAGATTTGTAACAAGCTTTGGATGCGGCTTCGCCCGCGTTTATTTTTTTTTTATAGCCTATGTGCTATTCTTATGTATAAACTACATTACTGTAAATCTTCATTAAAATCAGATAAGTAGTCAATCTATCCTCGCCAACTTTCGGATATACTAGTATTTTAAAGCTGAAGAGTTTGTTTGTTTGTTTGGTGGAACGTGATAATCTCAGGAACTACTTGTTGGAATTGAAATAATCTTTTAGTGTTGGATAGCATTTATCGAGGAGGCTGTAGGCTGTATAACATCACACTACGACCAATAGGAGCGGAGCATTTATGAAAAATGTTGCAAAAACGGGGGAAATTGACGCCAACGAAGTTGCGCACGTCAGCTAGTTTATCATTTTAGTAGAAAGTAGTTTGTTATTTCATCTCTGTATGTGAGACTTTGTAAGGTATGCAATCGATACATTAAATATAAAAAAGTGTTTTGAAAGAAACGATTGTGAGGCGAGCTAATGGATAGAAAACTGAAACAATAATAGGCAATTTATTGATTGCCCTTGCCCCATTATTACTTCGTATAAAAATATATATTATGAACATTACGTAACAAAATTTTACCATCATAGATGGCCGGTGGCCCAAACACCTGTAGTAATTTGTCATTCATAGTGTTCTGTACCTATCGGCTGTAGTAGTAAGCAGGTTTTTACGCCCCGTGGACGACTAGTCATTAATTAATTCCGACAGAAGGTGTGCCACTTTATGAGTAATCGATACAAAGTTCTATGTCTAGAAATGAAACGTCATGTGGTATACGTTTTTCTTTATAATTTATAACATAGCATTAGAGAGGTACCTATAACTTATTGATTACTATTTTATAATGAAACCAATTGTTTTTTCAGGCTGTAAAGATGACTAGCTCGTTTGGGGCTTAATACGGACGTTTAGTAGGTTTTCGGTATGATAGAGTATTTCGGTACATCATTATAATGAACCAAATTGCTCTGGGCAGCTTTGTCGAAAATATTATAAAAAAGACGTTATCTACAGAAACAAGAAATTTTCAAATTACACGAAAATGGTGATATGTAAAGCGTAAAAATACAATTCGGTACGTTTAAATACAACGTCTGATAACTTATCAATTATCGTATTCGTGCTTCGAACCCGTCAACACTTCAATCTTATCAAATTCGTTTAATACATGTTCTCATACGTATTTAAAACAAATTTGTTTCTATATTTTATTTCACGAGGAAAACAGAAATAAATAAATATTCATTCGTGTCAATGTTACAACCAAATCAGAATAAAACGAATCTACTTATGTAATATTAAATTATTTCTCTGTTTACAGCAAAAGGTTCAAGGACCCATAGATGTACTTATTTTCTTACTGGTATTTGCTTTGGAGAATTGTCCAAAACGGTTTCGCTATGTACGCTAGAAATCGATGTCTTGCAAAACAAATTGCTGTTCTAGATTCCAAAAATGCCTTAGCTAACGTATCAATGATATATCAATAAGTAATGAACCCTATTGACCAATGCCAGCTAGAACCATGACGTTAAACTGCTTTTTATAATTCCACGCGTGACTCCGTTCGCAAGCGTAAGACAGTCTCACAAATAAAATAGGTTATTTATTAAATTTACTATTGTTAGTACTTAAGCGGCTATTGCCAGATGAGATCACTGTGACCTAGACACAAATGAGGTCTAGAGTGAAGATAAACTATGGTCGTTTTATGGATGGCTTGTTTTTGAAATGGATAACAGTTGTTGAGCTCCCGACTTGAGATAAAGGTTAACAATGTAAGAAAATTCAACACATTTTATCTTTTTTTACGCCAGATAAAAAAATAATCCACATATGGTTTTATACTTTAACGTATGAATTTAATGGTCTATCGTTTAATATCACATCTGTCGAATATTTTGAAAGATATCTGTACAACAGAACCATAGAAATATAGCTAATGTTTTAACTAGTAAGGTCGTTACTCGCCAAAGACATGCGTTAGCAGCCGCGCGTTAGTATAACTCGCGTTAAGCGCTCATCATTTGTACGTTGGACTAATCTATACTAATATTATAAAGATGAATAGTTTGTTTGTTTGTTTGAACGCGGTAATCTTAGGAACTACAGGTCTGAATTGAAAAAAACTTTTTCTGTTGGGTTTATCGAGAAAGGCTATGGGCTATATAATATCACGCTACGCAATAGGAGCGGAGCAGCAATGAAAAATGTTGCAAAAACGGGGAAAAATTACGCATACGAAGTTGAGCGGGTCAGCTAGTATTATTACAATAACTCTGACCGTACACAAAACAGCGAGAGTACAGAAGTAAACTTTCTATTGGGTTCACATTCACGCGCTCGCGTTCAAAGCAACTTTTAACAGGCACGAACACTAGTGCGGGCGTGTGTTATGCGCGTGAATGTGTCGCTCGACTGTTTGCGAACAGCTTGTTTGTAACCCGCGTTGGTCTGCTTACCGGGCTGCGGGCCACGCGTCTACACGCACCATTAAACGTACTTCGCTCGTGCAACGCAACATAGCCATCGTTCACCTTCGGTAAAAAAAGTGAGCCAACATTCCGTCTGTGGACTATGTCATGTGTGTATGAAGCTTATCTTCTGTACTGTCGGTGTTCCGTGGACCGTATCGGTAGTAACAGAATAGCCGCGGACGAGTAACAACACCTCTATTACAAAACTAGCTGTCCCGCGCAACTTCGTCTGCGTAAATTTTCCCCGTTTTGGAACATTTTTCAACCGCTCCTATTGGTCGTAGCGTAATCTTATATAGTCTATCTATAGCCTTCCTCGATAAATGGGCTATCCAACAGTAAAATATTTTTTTAATTTGGACCAGTAGTTAATTACTGAGATTATCGCATTCAAACAAACTGTTTAGCTTTTTAATATTAGTATAGATATAGCTCAAAATAAAGTCTTAATTTATACTAATACTAGATGACGCCCGCAACTTCGTCGGCGTAAATTTTCCCCGTTTTGTAACATTTTTTATTGCTGCTCCGCTCCTATTGGTCGCGTAATATTAGCTTAGTTGTACTTCGCGGCCAGCCTTCCTCAATAAATGGGCTATCTAATGCAAAATATTTTTTCACATCGGATTAGTAGTTACTGAGATTAGTTCGTTTAACCAAACAAACTCCGTCTCTTTATCATATTAGTATAGATTTATTAGTTTGTTGTGGGTAATATCTCACTACTGAGAGGATTTTGATAAAATTGTATACACAATTTTATCAAAATCGCCCCAGCAAGGTAGTACTTAAAGCTTGGGCAAGGACATAGATAATTCGCAATAACCATAAACATCGTACACGATGGGGAACAGGAATACATATTTACAAGGAAGACACTGTACATTAATAATACATATAAATAATTTTGAGGAAAACAATATTCCTGTTAATATAATACATAAAATAGTGTATCAACTAGCAATAGATGCTCCAGTGAACACCTAATTATGCAATAAATAAAAACAGGTTTCACATACTCGCTTTCATTTTTATATAACACATTGAACAGTAACTTTTTGCACTGTATTGGAAATAGAGCACAATGCTTTGATTCCAAGTGCCTTTAATAAGCTAATGGTTAAGGCATTAGATATTGATATGTTCCAGTCATTAGTCAATTTTATTGTATTTTAAGCCCTCGGCGCAAAAGAGGTGGAGGGGGGAGGATGTTAGGAATAACGTGGTCTCCTAACCAATGTCGGTTACTGCGGCCAATCTCATTATAGACTAGCCAACAATTCAGGAGATATTATAGTGCACAAGTGTATGCGTAGGCACAAGTGCACTCTCTATAGCCTCATTCTTATCGACACGACCAGAGATTAGGCGCGGGACCGACGGCTTAACATGCTCTCTGAGGCACGGAAGGGTGTGACAATGTTCGAAACTGGTCACCTATCTATAGACTGATTCATAAAGTTGCTTAACCTTGCAGATGTTTCCATCATCTCAGTCGCTACTAAGTCTGGGACCTCTTATAACTAGTATAACACAGGACACAAATGAATGGATGGATTTGGATGCATTTTTTACAGAGCCAATTCTAACGGGATTTATTTTAACAATAATTGAAATGCACAATGGTTCAATTGAGACACTAAGTTTTGTAGCCCCATAAAAAAAAAAATAACTATGATTGATAAAAATCAATTCACCTGATTTGGAGGTAATCAACTTTTGGTCTTACATTTGTTACATTCCCGCGGCTCAGCCAGCGTGGATGTCGGTAATCGTAATAAAATTAATATCGCAAATAAAAGGTTTAACAGAAAACATACAAATTAACCATGTCAAGTATAATTTGGTTCATAAATTGTTAAAAAAGTAAATCAATTTGTAATTGACTGCTACGCAAAAGGTTGTGGGTTCGATTCCCATATGGGACACCACTTTGTGTGATCCACAAATTGTTGTTCCAAGTCTGTATGTAGTAAGCGAGTTGTTATATAAAAAAAATAATGCAGTAATTACAGTTAAGCTCAAATTCGTGCAGTATAACTAAAACCAGACTCAATAATTTGAATAATTGTATTTTAGTACAGAATGTACTCGTACCAAGTAATTTTAACAATATATTATGGTAAGTGGATACTCAATATTATGGCACTGATAAACAAAGAGTTCATTCCTTGAGCTGACGTGGGTATAAATTGAGTTATTAAATGTCACAGTAATAAAGTTAACATTTTATCATGTCTGGCAACTGTGCAAGTATTGTCCTTATAGCTGTTGTGTGACCGCTTAACTCGGTCCTTGATTGCGTTATTACAGGGACCAGTAGTACATATCTTATGTACACACCACCCAATCCCTGTTGTTTCCTCATGATCCTGGTTAAGGAAAGCTCACAGTCTGAGTTATGCAGTCGTACTGTGGTAAGTAACAATTATGCAGCCATATATGGTTCTTACCAGACTCTGCAGTGGTAAGGAGCGGTCCATACACTCTTTTGAGTAGTTCATCTGCACCATGTTCCTCTAACTGCTTGTAGAACTTCAATGATATACTAACCTAAAACCAACACCACAAGTTACATTAAGTTACAGCCAATATAACACCCTACCTATGGGTACAAGTTGTGTCACTAATTACATAATAGGTTCGTTGATTTAATAGGCAGGTTAATAATTACAGAAAGTGATTACATAGGTCAATGCCTTAAGACATTTAATATTAGTTTTATAGTTACTACTCAATGTATGTAACCCCCACAGAGATTAAGTTTTGTGAAATACTTCCTTAGCCTGCAAAGTTTTAGACCTTATTTAGACTGGGTGTTGAATAAGTCTAGTTTTATATTATAAGAAAATGAATATGTAACTTCTGTTAATATAAAAAAATACTAAATATATTTTTTTAGAGAAACCTTTATCAATACAAATATAATATAAATTTTTGTTGAAAAATGATAATCTTTTCTGAAAGTTCAAAATAGAAATTTAGATACAATTCAATTCATATAATGCAGTGCTTTCTTTAAAATCTATGATACCTATTGTGGTAACTATTATATCTATGAGATATTAACAACACTTAGCAATTGTTTACTGGACCATATACTATATGGATTAATCCAAAATAGTATTAAAAATACTATAGTTACAGTTTATGTGTGGTATTATGGTTAAATTACTGGATCAATTTTGATGAAATTTATTTATAGGTACCTGCATGTCATTGGCTAGTGTTTATCATAATAACTGACATCAGCATAAAACTAAAAGTAAACAAACTAAAATACACTTAATAAGAATAGTCACTCAGTTAAATAGCATTTCTATGGATAGTTCACAATAGTCCATTATCTAAATAGATTACACATCAATGTGATAATCTCTTTATCATATTCATGTTCAATATTCAAGCTTGTTATGAATTGTTTACCAAATATATTTATACAGATAAAGTATGGATAAAAAGTTGAAACTACAGATAAGTCTGAAAATAAATTATTATCTCCACATACCCTAACTTTGGTTTTATCTCCATTCACATTGGATATATGAAAGAGTACTCCATCAAAATCTGCCACTCTCACATCTATTGACTCAGGCTTTAAGCTGAAAACAATATAACACAAATAAATTGTTGAGCATGACAAATCAACACTAAAATTACTCACATCCTGAGTGAATGCCACTGAATTAGTTGTCATCAATTCTTTTACTAGCATATATCAGTATCACATAACAAATTCATAACATTGTTTACCACTACTGGAATCCACAAACATTATAGGACGTTTCCGCACGCACACAAGTAGGCACCAATAAACAACTGATATGACTCATCCATGCTGAGATAGGCACTATCGCGTCATACTCACTACATCACATAATAGGACCCGGGGCACTATGTCAACTCGTTCTATACATTTACATGAATCTGCATTGATGCGGCGGCCAACGTGGGCCCACCCCAGGAATTTGACACTTGTCAAGTTCCTTCCGAATAGGGTTATGACCAGGATCACCCCCTCGTAGATACTTCCACAGGAACAAGTACACCGTTAAACTCTCAGATATAGAGTTCATGCTCAATAAACACATCACAATTATGAAAAAACAGAACACTTTCTAAGCGTAACGTACTCACCGCGCCAGTGCATTTTTATATTTAACTGTTAGTGTTTCTTCTATAATTCTATTATTGATCTCGAGTAAGATCATTATTTAACAATTTATAACCTACAGCTTTTTCATAAAATCAACGCCTATAGCACCTTCATTTAATATTTTATACGGAAATCTTCAACGATGACCGCCCGTGCATAGATATCCATAAACGACAGACAGAACGAAAAGGAAGCTCCAAAATGAATGCAAAATCCGAAAATCGGCCATGTAACCATAGAGAATCATTTTTATCATAAAGCTGAGTATTCACTCATAAAATATTACTAAAATAAATAAAACTAAATTAAGCGCGTCTTGAATATTTCAAAAGTAAATATGGAAATAAAGATTCATAGAGGGATATTTCTTTAATTTCAAACTATTTTCAGTCGTAATTTAGACATCTGAGAATTATTGAAGCAAACCGTAACTTACTAAAATTAATTGTACATCACTAACTTTTGACAGCTGCGTAATTTAAAAAAAGTCACGTCAAGTTTTGCTGTCTATGGTTCCCTCTTCCGAACAGTGTGGAGTATTTTGCAAACTTTGTTTATTTATATCTGGTGAAAATAAAACGCGTGTTAAAAAGCGCGTATTCTGTTCCATTTACGCGATGAAATAAAATAAAAGACATGTCTAATCAAGTAGGACTGTTTGTGGCGGGGTTGAAGTCTCGAAGTGTAGATGTACAAATCAAGGCGGCTCGGGAGCTTTATCATTATGCGAAGACAGAATTACGTGAAGTCCCGCAAGAGGAACTCACACAGTTTCTCGATGAGTTCAATCATCAAATATTTGAAATGGTCTCCAGTAACGATGTCCATGAAAAGAAAGGAGGAGTACTAGCTATTGGTAAGTATTGGCTACAAAATACTTCCACTTACAAAACAGAAATTTAAGATGTTTTTCCGATTTCAGTTTGTCTCATCGGCGGTGACTGCGACACAACTAAAACCCGCATTACAAGATTCGCTAACTACTTACGCAACCTTCTACCTTCATCTGATGTGGGTGTGATGGAACTGGCTGCTAAAACTGTTGGTCGATTAGCTACAGTATCTGGCGTAAAACGTGCTGAATACGTCGAGTTCGAAGTTAAAAGAGCTTTTGAATGGCTGTCTGAAGAGCGCAATGAAGGAAGACGTCATTCAGCTGTTTTACTTCTCAAGGAATTGGCTATAGCTATGCCTACATACTTCTATCAACAAGTATCAGGATTCTTTGACCATATTCTGGTAGCTCTTAAAGATCCTAAGTCACAAATCCGTGAAGCTGCAGCCAAAGCTTTGAGAGCTGGGTTAGTGGTCACTGCTCAGAGAGAAACAGCGAAACAATCTACTGCAAAGCCTCAATGGTATATGCAATGCTATGAGGAAGCTATGTTGTCATTTGAAGACATTCCTTTGAAAGAGAAAGGTATGAGCAAAGAGGATAGAGTCCATGGAGGCATACTCATCTTAAATGAGTTACTGAGATGTTCAAATGCTGTGTGGGAAAAGAAATACAGTTGCCTGATGCAAAGTTTGGATGCTCAGAAGGATGTAACAGTTTCCGGTGATATAATTTTCATAAGTACTAAGCTTCACAGTCCGTCAGTCAAGAGGGGATACCTCTGTGATGGTTTCAAGACTGAAAATGTTACATATCCTGTTTCTATTTATGAATCTGAAGTTTGTCGGAAGCTGCTTACTGAGAAATTTGAGAAGATTTGTAAAGGTGAGCTTTTAATATTATACACAGGCTGATAAGATGAAATGGAATTTTTTTTATTATCAAACTTATCAAATTACAGTTAATTTTTTTCACACCAGAAACAATCATAAATGCCCTAAATAAAAGAAACTGTTATTGAAATTTGACCTAAGAATGTTTATTAAGTTTCTTATTGCCAAATTTGTTATTTATCTCAATTCATTAACTTGTGTTGAACTGGGACCTTTGCAGTTCATGGTAAGAAAAAGTAATAATAATACATTTGGTCAATTTAATTCTGTATCATATTTGTTTTTATATTATTAAGGTCAATTGTTGTTATGTTTATAGATTGTGATAGTTTTACATCTTATAATGAATAATGACCGAAATGTACTCTATCAGCCCATATATTATGTGATTTCCCTTTCAGATGTAATGTCCCAGCGGATTCTCAAAACGCAGGGAGTACCACAAGTTCTTCTTATTATTATTCCAAGACTAGCTGCTTTTAATAAAGACTTTTTCTTGAAAAAATATCTTAGCTCTACAATGAATTATCTACTGTCATCATTACGAAGCAGAGAGAAAGACAGAAATATGGCCTTTACCACTCTAGGTCTAATGGCTGCGGCCATTGAACATGATATTAAAAATTATATTCCTAGTATAATGGATGTCATTAAACAAGCTCTGCCTGTCAGAGATTCTCAAACAAAAAAGAGAATTTGGGTTGATCCTGCAATTTTTGTTTGCATCACATTGTTAGGAAGTGCTGTCAATGACCTTGTGGTCTCTGATATTAAGGAAATATTAGATGCCATGTTTGCTACAGGCCTCAGTGCATCCTTGACTATATGTTTAAGAGAACTGAGTGGACACTTACCATCTCTCAAAGCGGAAATATCAGAAGGCCTTCTGAATATGCTTTCCCTTGTACTCAGAAATAAACCATTCTTACACCCAGGAGTGCCAAGGAGTTTAGAGCAACAAATGAGTACTATGAGCTTAGTGATAGAACCACAAGACACTGCAAGCATTGTGCTGGCACTTAGGACTTTAGGAGCTTTTGATTTTGAAGGTCAACACAGTTTACTCACATTTGTTAGGCGTTGTGCTGATCACTTTTTACAAAGTGACCAACAGGAGATTAGATTGGAGGCTGTAAAAACGGCTGCTAAGCTATTAGCTGATTCCACTCTCAGAACTATAAAAACACCATCAAGGACTCTTACTCTTTTGACTGCAGAAGTAATAGGCAAACTCCTGGTGGTGACTGTTACTGATCCAGATTACGAAGTTCGTTACTGGGTACTGCAATCTTTGAATAATATATTTGATATACATTTGGCCCAAATTGAGAACTTGAGCTTCCTATTCATGGCCATGAATGATGAGCATCTGGCCATTAGAGAGTTGGCTATATGCACTGTCGGCCGTTTAAGTGTCGTTAACCCAGCATATGTAATGCCTGGGCTACGAAAGACTTTGATACAGTTCTTGACAGAGCTGGAGCATTCAGGAATGAGCAGAAATAAAGAACAAGCAGCAAAAATGCTGGATAATCTCATACTTCACGCTCCTAAACTCGTTAAACCTTATATGGAGACAATTCTAAATGTTCTGGTACCAAAACTAAGAGAGTCTGATTCTAATCCAGGAGTTGTTATTGGTGTGCTGAAGGCTGTTGGTGATTTAGCCGACGTACATGGTGATAACAACGGTTTAAAGAAATGTTTGCCAGAACTGCTCACCATTCTTCTTGAACTGCTCTCAGACGCTAGTGCGACAGAAAAGAGGAGTGTTGCCTTATGGGTGTTTGGTCAACTCATTAGCGCTACCGGATATGTTGTGACTCCTTACACAGAATATCCTAATTTGATGGATGTCCTACTCAACTTCTTAAAGACTGAGCAACAACCAAAAGATAGAAGGGAAACCATCCGAGTTCTGGGTTTACTTGGAGCATTGGATCCATATAAACATAAGATAACACGAGGGTTAATTGGCGAGCAGCCAGATTCTAGTTTAGTTCCTGTAGCAGATAGTAAGGCTGAAGAGAATAACTTTGATATGACGACGAGCGAGATGTTAGTCAATATGTCATCGGCAGTTCTTGATGAATACTACCCCGCTATCGTAATTTCGACCCTAATGAGAATATTACGCGACCCTACGCTTCAGCAACATCATACTAGTGTAGTCCAAGCAGTGACCTTCATTTTCCAGTCTCTGGGTATTAAATGTGTGCCATACATTTCTCGTGTCACTCCTAGTCTCTTATACGTGGCGCGTGCGACTGACAACAATAACTTTAGAGAATTCCTTTTCACTCAGTTGGCTAGACTGATTGCTATTGTCAAACAGCACATTCGAAATTATTTGGATAAAATATTCGACTTGATCAGAGAGTTCTGGACGCCCAACAGCACTTTCCAGCCAACTCTGATTTTGTTGGTGGAATACATTGCCGTAGCTCTAGGATCTGAATTCAAGGTGTACTTACCCCAGCTGATGCCCCAGATTTTACGGGTGCTAGCACACGACACAAGCAAAGACAGAATAGTTACTGAGAAGCTGCTATTCGCTTTACAGAAATTCGAAGATAATTTAGATGACTATATGCATTTAGTGATACCATCAATCGTCAAGTTATTTGACGCGTCAGACTGTCCGATAAATGTTGCCAAAGTGGCGATGGAGACAGTGGACTATCTGTCGGATTCTTTGAACTATAACGAACTGGTCTCCAGAATCATTCATCCTTTAGTTAGAAGCCTGGACACCTGCGCTGCGTTGCGCCCTACAGCTATGGACACATTATGTGCTTTAATGGTTCAGCTGGGCAGAAAGTTTACCGACTTCATACCGTTGGTTCAGAAAGTGGTTGTTCGCCACAAGATACAGCATCACAATTACGAATCGCTGTTGTCCCGAATGCAGTCGAGCCAGACACTGGCCATGGATGAGTTCTTGCAGAGCACAAGACGTAGACCAAGGAATAATAATCAAGAGGTGAGTTGTATATTCAATTTAACACAATCAGTTTTCTATGTAATCTTTTCAAAGATAAATGTTACCGTTATAAAGCAGAAGCATAATTAAACGGAAATGTTATTTATTTCCTAATTAGTGAATATTTCTTAATCCGTACATAACTTTGTAGGCTCGTATCGTGACGGCATGTGACACGTCACAATCGATCCGCAAGTTGTGTGTAAACGCACATAACTTGAAGTTGGCGTGGACTGTGAGCTCTCGAGTGTCGAAGGATGATTGGTTGGAATGGCTCAGGAGATTCAGTATTGGACTTTTGACTGAGTCGCACAGTCCTGCTCTGAGGTAAGGTCAACCAAAAACAAAATGATAAAACCTTTTTTATTTTTATCGATATTTGAACTGGCCGTAGTCACAAGCTGATAATCCGCTTGTGACACGACCTGCGCTATAGAAACTTCAAGCAATCTAAAGGTAAATAGGCATGATCGTGTTAATCCCTCATTTCGTTATTATTTCCAGGGCATGTTTAGCTTTAGCTCACAACTACTCGCAACTTCTACGCGACCTGTTCAATGCTGCCTTCGTATCATGTTGGACGGAGTTAGACAACACGTCTCGTACGGAACTAGCCAACGCTTTGGAGCAAGCGTTAACAGCTCCGGACGCCCCAGAGTTGGCCCATACCGTGCTGAATCTTGCTGAGTTTATGGAGCATTGCGAAGGCGGCACCATACCTATTTCCACACATTTGTTGGGAGAAAGGGCCATGCATTGCCGAGCATACGCGAAAGCCCTACATTATAAGGTAAATCTGTCTTCATATACCTGTTGACATAGCCCACTTGAATTAGTTATTGTTGTTGTAGGTTGATAATAAATCCAGGGATAACACTCAGTTTTTTTTATCCTAATTGAAGAAGATACTGCAATACCGACCCATGTCAGTATATAACTTCTCCATTAAATATATTGGTGTTTAGTTTTTGATGTATATTTTTTTCCTAGGAGGAAGAATTCCGAAATGGCGCCACATCTCAAGTTGTAGAAGCGTTGATCCATATTAATAACAAGTTGCAGCAGAAAGAAGCAGCTGAAGGTCTCTTAGAAAGAGTTATGGCACAGCGTGAAGCCGGCGACGCAAACCTTAAAGTTCAAATCAGATGGTACGAAAAACTGCACAATTGGGAGAAGGCTCTCGATCTCTATGGTGAAAAGTTACAAGTTGATGCTACTGATATGGAAGCTTATCTTGGCGAGCTGCGCTGTTTTGAAGCGTTAGGAGAATGGGTAGAGCTCTACAACACTGTATCTAAGAAATGGGTGAATATGTCCAATGAAGAGAAATTCAAAGCGGCGAGATTGGCCGCCGCTGCAGCTTGGGGACTGAATGAGTGGGACTCCATGACCAAGTACGTCAGTTTCTTACCTGAGAATACGCAAGACGGTGCTTTTTACAGAGCTGTACTCAATATACATAATGGAGAATTTGATATGTCGAGGCTGCATATCGATCAAGCGCGGACCTTGTTGGATTCAGAGCTCACAGCTGTGGCTGGAGAAAGCTACCAAAGAGCTTACGGTGCTCTAGTAAACGCCCAACTTTTGGCAGAGTTGGAAGAAGTGATTAATTACAAATCTGTCGTAGAGAGAAGAGAATCTATCAGGCAAGCTTGGTGGACGAGACTTCAAGGAGGGCAAAGATTGGTAGAAGATTGGCGAAGGATATTACAGGTCAGAAGTTTAGTTTTAACTCCACAGGAAGATATGGCTACTTGGTTGAAGTTTGCGTCTTTGTGCAGAAAGAGTGGTGCACCGCGACAGGCGCACAAAACATTGGTTATGTTGTTGGGAACAGATCCGAGTAAAAATCGGGATATGCCACTTCCAACCCACGAACCACGATTGACTCTAGCGTATGCCAAACATTTGTGGGTAGCTGGTGACAAACAGTTGGCCTATGATCAGTTGCAAAGGTACGTGGAATCAACTGAAACTGGTGACGCCGAACATTGTAGGCTATTGGCCCGTTGTCACTTAAAACTGGGATCTTGGTGTGAGTCTCTGCTAGGAATAAATGAGCGTTCTATTTTGGAAATACTGCGCAACTACGAAGCTGCTACGGAGCTCTCTTCTGATTGGTACAAAGCCTGGCATGCATGGGCTTACATGAACTTCGAAACAGTTTTGTTCTACAAACATCAAGACACGAATGGTTCAAATGGAACTTCAGGAGAAAGGCGACCGTCACCTGAATGTATTCAGCAACACACAGTGCCAGCTGTTGAAGGTTTCTTTAAGTCTATTAAACTGTCTCACGGCAGTTCTTTGCAAGACACTTTGAGGTTGTTGACATTGTGGTTTGATTATGGTCATTATCCTGCCGTTCACGAAGCTTTAGTGGAAGGTATAAGGACTATAGAAATAAACGTCTGGCTTCAAGTCATACCACAACTCATCGCCAGAATTGATACTCCGAGAGCCTTAGTAGGCAAGTTGATTCACTCTTTGCTGATAGATATTGGCAAGTCGCATCCACAGGCTCTCGTATATCCATTGACAGTGGCTTCTAAATCATCGTTCATAGCTCGTAAAAATGCGGCAAATCAGATTCTGAAGTCTATGTGTACACATTCAAGTAATTTGGTGAACCAGGCAGCTATGATTTCCGAAGAGCTGATTCGAGTGGCTATTCTTTGGCATGAACAATGGCATGAAGCTTTGGAAGAAGCATCGAGGTTGTACTTTAGTGAGAATGACGTGAATGCTATGTTCAAAACGTTGGAGCCTTTGCACGCGATGTTGGAGAGAGGGCCGCAGACGATGAAAGAAGTATCGTTTAGCACCGCTTATGCCAGGGATCTGAATGAAGCACAGGAGTGTTGTAATAGATACAAGGTACAATTTTGTTTCATGATTAGAGGGCCATTCATGAAATACATCACATGTTAGTGAGGACGGGGTCATCAAAGTATGACTAGGGAACTTAAGCTTTGTGACGTCATTTATTTACAAGTCGTAAATAAATGACGTCACAAAGCTTCAATTTTAACGGCACTCTAAAATATTACTAATTTATTAATGCATACATAACTAACCCGCGCAACTTCTTTTGCGTTAATTTTCCCCGGACATTATTACCATTTACAAATACTGGCTCATATTACTTTATCCAAATCTTGGAAATGCTATTAAACTAATAATTTGCGAAATGGGTGGGAGAAATTACATAAATGTGACCACCATTACAAATAGGAAGGAGCACCAAATACGAATCACTAAACACATGTAGTATTTTATGAATGGCTCTTACTTGTCATATGTCTTATCTTAATATGATAACACTAAATATTACTTTATTGTTTCTACGTTTATATTAACAGACATCAGGTCTCGTTCGTGATCTAAACCAAGCCTGGGACCTGTACTACCACGTGTTCCGTCGCATCAGCCGCCAACTACCACAGCTAACTTCCCTCGAGATACAGTATGTAAGCCCAAGATTACTGCACTGTAGAGACCTGGAGCTTGCAGTGCCCGGGTCTTATGTACCGGACCAGGATCTTATAAGGATTGCACATATACAGAGCAGCTTACAGGTTAGTTTATGGTATGGTGGGAGTAGGGAGTAGTATTTAAGAAAAAAACACAACTGGCTCAAAAACTGAAGTGTACGTCTACAGGATTCATGTATGTATGTGAGTTTGTTTATTCCACCATAACTTCTAAATGCCTGAACGGATTTAAATGGTAGAGATATTGTTAAAATCGTTAAATAAGTGTGGGTAACAGAGGCTAGGTTCTTTAAAGCACTATGCCTGCCGTCACAATATAAATGTCAAAATTAAAGCCAGATTAAGACATTTTGTTTTATGTTAGTAATATTTTTTTTATCAATCATATTTATTTGTAAAATATAGGTAGATACATACATACAATGTGCTCTTATAAATAAATTTCAAATTTCATAATTATGTTCTTGTCTGTTTCTGTCGGTTATTACAATATTTTAAACAAATTTCGACCTTACTAGCATTATCAATTAACCTCAATTTTCCAGGTGATCACATCTAAACAACGTCCCCGCCGCCTCTCAATCCGCGGCTCCAACGGCAAAGACTACATCTTCCTTCTCAAAGGGCACGAAGACTTGCGCCAAGACGAACGTGTCATGCAACTGTTCGGTCTAGTCAACACACTGCTACAAGCCGACCCTGACACTTTCCGACGAGACTTAGCCATTCAAAGATATGCCGTCATACCTCTATCAACCAACTCAGGGCTGATAGGATGGGTGCCACATTGTGATACTCTACATTCTCTTATAAGGGATTACAGAGATAAAAGGAAGTGTCTGCTCAATATTGAGCATAGAATTATGCAGAGGATGGCCTCGGATCTGGATAAGCTCATGTTAATGCAGAAGGTTTGTACTTTTTTTTTTTTTTTATTCAAAAGTTTTAAGGGACTTTAAGTCATAAGTTGACTATGCCAGCCCCGTAGTAACATAAACAAAACTAAACTCTTAAATTAACTTATCAATAAACTTAAAAATAACTATAGCTAGATCCGACGTAGGAGCAGACAAAGGTTTGTACTTACTCAACCCACCTATGAGAAACTAACGCTATAGTAATGCGGGGAAACACTATAGTATACTATAGTGTTTCCCTGCATATGTGCTAATCTGATATGTACAAACTACTAGCTGACCCACCCAACTTTGTTTGAGTCATTTTCTCCCGTTTTTGCAACGTTTTTCATTGATGCTCCGCTCCTATTGGTGGTTAGCCTATGACACTTACCAGTAACGTAGGTTTATATTAGTAAAAGAATTTTCAAAATCGGATTATTCCCTATAACGTCACAAACTCACAACATCACAAACTTTGCCTCTATTATATTATAATATAATAGAGGCAAAGTTTGTGATGTTGTGAGTTTGTTGAGCTCTTTAATAATTATTAAAGAGCTGTAGTTTATGCTAACATTTAAACTTTCGCGTTGCATGATTGTAACTATTTATTATACGGGAATTAAAGCGCATTGTTTACTTTAAAATTGCTTGACGTTTCGACCAGGTTGCTGTGGTCACAAGCGGACCACGAAGCAATTTTAAGGTAAACAATGCGCGTTAATTCCTGTAGTTTATACATCAGAATAGCACATATGCGGGGGTTGCTACAGAACGTGGTTATATAAAACGTCATAGTAATGTTACTATGGAGTTCTATAAAAACACGTTCTGTAGCTTTTGCGTCAAAAAGTAACAAACTGCTACCCATCCATACATCTACATACTTTTGTATATTTCATATAAGTAGGTTTTTTGCCAATAGAATATAAAAAAGGTTACTATTGGCACATAGAATAACCACTCAACATAATTTTCGGTCGAAAGTCGCGGTAATATTATTAAAAGAGAAACAATACTAATGTTAAATTTATAAAAGAGAAACAAAACTTATCCTGTATACCATGTTCACAAATAAAGATATTAATTGAAAAAAAAAACCATTTGTCGACTCGCTGCCCCGCTGAATGACCGCGCAATCTACTGATCCGGCTTGAAGGACCAATGTTTAGGCCTTAACAGACTTAAACTATTTTGTGGACTGTAAAAGCTGTATCTTAGCTTACAACACGAACAAAAGAAATGCCCACGGCCAAAGCGTTCTGTCGTGAGTAGCGATTGAGCGGCCGCCACTGGCCGAGCCTCGTCGCTCTTAATCAAACAAAAAAATACCAATTAGTAAATTAATCTGACATTTAAACTACCAACAGTAAAGTCCCAATTAAATTTGGTATTAAATTGGATTTTTTATCATTGATCATATCATAAAAAGAAGTGATTAGATTAGAAAAAAACATATAAAATGTGCGTTTTGACATTTCTTAAAGTGTTGTTGTTTTGACTTGTTGGAAACTAGCTTATTGTACTATTTTTACAGGTGGAAGTTTTTGAACATGCATTAGAGCATACAGCTGGCGACGACCTAGCCAAGCTACTTTGGTTGAAGAGCCCGTCTTCTGAAGTTTGGTTCGAGCGTCGTACCAACTACACCAGGTCTTTAGCCGTCATGAGCATGGTCGGATACATCCTCGGTCTGGGAGATAGGCATCCTTCCAACATCATGTTGGACAGAGTCACCGGAAAGTTCCTACATATTGACTTCGGTGACTGCTTCGAAGTGGCTGTTACAAGAGACAAGTTCCCGGAAAAAATACCTTTTAGACTGACTAGAATGCTTATCAATGCAATGGAGGTATGTCTGATATCTACTTGAAGTTATAACGTGAAAATGGTAACAAGTTGGAAATGAACTTACATTTAATTCAAATAGAGTCTTTCTAACATCATGTAAAGCAGCCTAAATACTCATCATTCATTGTAGTAGCATTACTCTCACACAACACTAGCTTGCCATTAAAATTATGATTTTAACTAGTGTTTATTAAGGTACATTTTAAGATGACAAGATAAAATAGTCGACGGTATGCCGTTACGTTACTTATTTTTAACTTGTAATTTTAAAATGTACTTTACTGCACGCAATTTAAGGTCGTAATTTCAACGGCAAGTTATGTTGCTGTATCGTATTAATGTCTTTTATATTGTTATAGTAAATTTATTTTCTTATTGATGTGTTATTATTTATAGGTGACCGGCATCGAAGGTACATACCGACGTACCTGCGAATCCGTGATGGAAGTGTTACACCGACACAAAGACAGTGTGATGGCCGTACTAGAAGCTTTTGTGTACGATCCGTTACTCAATTGGAGGCTCATTGACGCCGGTCGCCGATCTCGAGCTGACGCCGAAATTTGTTCTACATCTGACCCTGCGAATTCCCCGCAGCCAAGTAGAAGCAGGATCCATATAGGGTTAACTGATCCGTTAGACCAGCCAGCGGAGACCAATCTCAACAAACGTGCTCTAGCTATCGTGAACAGGGTTAGGGACAAACTGACCGGACGAGATTTCCCACATATAGATGAGATAGTGTCGGTGCAAAAGCAAGTCGATCTGCTCATAAAGCAGGCGACGAGCAATGAGAATTTGTGTCAGTGTTATGTTGGGTGGTGTCCATTCTGGTAAACTGTTGGTTTATGTTGGGATGGTGCTATGTCGAGGCTCTTGCACACATGACAACAGCATGGTTCTAGGGTATTGCCCCATTGCCTCGGTGGCAGTAATGCCCAGCATTTGTTTTGTCTCCATTTGTGTTGGAACCCGGCTTTCAATTGCCACATGTAAAAGCCACGAGAATCCTACATCCTGTGGTGATTCTGTAAAAGTGAATAAGGCTATATAATACCCATATAATTGATAGATTGTTCACCTGTAAATGTTAGACTCTGATGATACGTAGGGCACATCAAGTCTTCGCTCATTAATATTTCGTTAGAGAGAGAGCAAGGTGCAAGCAGGCGCGGTTCCAGTTTTGGCAGTCCATCGATCAATACCTACACTCTAATAAGCCTATGTCGATCAAAACCCACTTTTTAATATCCCTACGTTGTATTAAGACATCATCGAAAAAAGACATGGTAGCATAATGCCTACTTTTTCAAAAGTACAGTCGTTAAATGAAAACGTTTAAAAAAATTAGAATCTGAATTGCTTAAATTATAATATAAAAAATAAAATAATGTAAATTATTCCTTAAATTATAATTAACTAATTAACCATTCTAATTCACATCGGAAATAAAATAATACTGTAGGTAAACATAAATGACTAAATCCAAATTCAATGCAACCATTTGCTACTTTTGATGAAGGATTTGTTTTCTGATGTTTATTATATTCTTTAAGAACTGTATGGCTGTAAGGTTTCCCTCCTGAAGTGACGAAACTTCATTTTTTAGCATCTTGTCTGTCTCCGTAGTCTGCGTGCCCGGTTAAAATAAAAGTTTCTGATCGCCATATCCTTGAGGCGTGCCTCTTTGCGAATGATGAACAAAAACAATATCAATGTCGCTTTGTGCGGAATGCGGCAGTTAAGGCGTCTATGCCAGCTTTCAATGCCGTTGTTGGTGCGATGCCTCTCTGTCGCACAGCAAATTAAGGAGAATGATTTTGCCCATTGCTTTTCAAAATAGTTTATAAACTTTTCAGTTTTTTCATCTTTTGTAGCTTGGTCTACAATAGATTTCCAGCCATCATCTACGAAAGCAATGGGCAGAAAGGGTAAATTTGCAGTTAACCGTATAGTTTTATTGCTGATTTTTAAATCTCTGCCTTTCTTCCACACTGCACGGCTGTAGTGATAAAAGCAGCCGGTCACTACTGCTTGAGGAAATACTTCCTTGATGGCTTTCATAAGGGCTGGTTCGTAGTCACATTTGAACTTTTTGATATTTAGACCGAGTTTGTCTTTTATTAGGGCAAAAAACCTCCGATAAGTGACTACAGTTTTATTAGGTAGTAACGCGTATATGACTGGAACGATATTAGTGTACTCTGATGAACAGTTTAAATCCATATGAACTGTAAAAAATTGAAAAAATGGTGTAGGGCAGAGTAAATGTTCCGTCTCCAAAAAAATATTTGTTTTCAGAACATTTTATAGCTTTTCTTGATGTTTTGGAACAAAACACCAATATTTTTTCCTCTTTACTATCATCAGCTACTAAAAAATCGGATGCCAGTGTTTTAGGTATCACCACATCGGCTAAATTCACAAATTCTGTCTTTACAACACCTAGTGCATTTCTCCGAGCTCTATATAAGCTGTCTTTTTTTTCTGTATAACATGGCACTAATAAATCCTTTGATGCATCTTGTACATGTTTTTCGAATATTTTTTTCACCGACTCCATGTTGCTACAAACTTCTTTCCTAACAGAATCCATGATCGAAGCGACCTCATTTTCAGCATGATGTGATGAACAACAGTGAGAACCTTGTCTCAAAATCTTCTTCCTATTTTCATCAACAGTCACTGTAGTTGAGCATTCACTTTTGTTGACGCATCTCCATAAATTTCCGTTTTTATTGTATTTTGCTAAATTATATCGGTGGCCATTATGCAGTAGAGCCTCTTTTCTCTTTTGATTTGTTATAAATTTAAGACCCTTGTCCATAACTATTATTTATTTAATCACAGAATTTATGTTTACTCACATCGCTTAATATTTGCATACTTCAACATGACAGCAGTTTTATCAGTCCTTGATTCTGTATTATAAGTGGCCAGTGAAGCAAGTGCCACAAAGAAGTTTTATTACAGTGTGTTTTGATCGATGCACAGGCGTAATTCGTATTTTCTTTCGTACTGTACCAATTTTGAAAAAGTAGGCATTGTGCTACCATGTCTTTTTTCGATGATGTCTTAATACAACGTAGGGATATTAAAAAGTGGGTTTTGATCGACATAGGCTTATTACAGTGCAGGTATTGATCGATGAACTGAATTTTGGCACAGTGCCGGCGTGTTTTGACAGGCAATGGCCCCTCCCTCTGCGGCGGTAGCTGGTGTACCGGTGTTGAACACGTGGCCGGTTAGGTAACACGTTGCCCCCCCCACTCTGCCCTATATCCTATTATCTTTGTCTCGATCCTAGGTAAGACTTAGAGCTTAAATGAGATGTGTACCCATTGTTGATGTGTTCCAATGTCTGGTTCACACCTAAAAGAGAAAAGGTCTGATGACTAACCTTTTTTTACTCATAATTATTTAATCTACCATATTCTTAAGGACTATGTGTGTATATTCACATTAAAATATACTTTGTAAGGAATATTTAGATATGTATGTGTATAATGTTATACAACTGAAAGCCATAAGGTAGCGTATCTATTACTGCACTGCAGTACTTAGTCATAAATTTTGTTAATATGTTAAGCACAATGTTTGTTGTCACGTTTTGTATGGGTGAAACGACATTTATTTGGGAAGAAGAGCTCTACAAAGCAAAACACCGAGAGTACATAAGGGAGCGCCCATTAATCACGTGATGTTTTTAGGAACTTTTTTACCTCACCTCTCACTTGGTGATCTTCACCACATATCACACTTGGTTATATGTGGTGAAGATCAAAGGTAGAAATCTATACTAATATTATAAAGCTGAAGAGTTTGTTTGTTTGTTTGAACGCCATACATACATGATCTTAGGAACTACTGTTTCAGATTGAAAAATTCTTTCAATGTTGAATAACCTATTTATCGAGAAAAGTTATATGCTATATATCACGTTACGACCAATAGGAGCTGAGCATTCATGAAATGTTTCTCAAAAATGGGAGAAAATTGCGCAGGTCTGTTAGTTTTTAAATAAAATTGCATTGTAGGTGATTTTTTTTTCAAGTAATCTAATGTCATTTATTCAGGAAAAGAATACAGGGAATGCGTAGTCCGTAGCTTTTGGCTTCTGAGAGCGATAAATTACAGTTGGATCAACGTAACTCGGCCGGATTGAAGTTGGCGACAAGTGGTTGCATTTTTTGAATGGTGACAGGAAGCGGGGGCGGTAACTAAACCTAAAGAATTAGAGATGCGATTACGCATTACATTGTCATAATTACTATTACTAATACTCCTTTTTTTGGAATTATTTTCGTAAAGAAATGTTTTTCAAACTTTCTTAGTATTTACTGTATGTAACTGTTCTAAATTTAAACTTTTATGAACTCGTATAAATAGTATTTATATATTGTTGAATTAAAATTTTGTTAGTATTTGTAATCGATTAAACGTAATTAATCGTTTCCGTAAGTAATTTTAGGGTCCCATCTCTGACATGCGCGAAAGAACTTCAATCCGGCCGAGTTACGTTGATCCAACTAATTTGTTTTTGAACTGGTTTCCTTCCGCCTGTTTAGACTTACACGTCCTGGTGTTTTAAGTTTGCACGCTCAGCCTCAAAACCAGATCAACGGTTTTTTGGAACTGGGGTTTTATTGTGCAGCGTAAAACTATTAGCTTTTTATCATCGGTTTCTTAGTTCAATTCCGCCCTTGTCCGCGGGACAATCTTCAAAGTCATTGCGCTTAGTGACCATGACGGATATATGTATGTGTGCGCGGCTCGAGCGCGCCTTATATAAAGCTTTCCTTATGTACTGTCAGTGTTTTGTAGTACGTATTTCATACGCTGCAACTATGGAACCACTTCCATAATACGGGGTGTTCTTGGTGGACCCAGGATTTTGTTTTGGGAATGGCTTGATCCACACACATGGCAGAAACCCAAGACTAATTCATTGTTTGGCCTTGATCTCGCTGGGTAAATCTATCAAAGAAAAGCAAAATATACAGTGTTTTTTTTTTATATTAGGCGGTTTCCATTATTTTAAAATTTTTAAATGCAGTTCGACTAATTATTAAAATCAAAGTGAAGTCTTTTAGTTTAATCTACTTACTTATTATAGTTTTAAGACAGCCTGTATGCTGAACATCCCCCTTATCTTTACTAATATTATAAAGAGGTAAAGTTTGTGTCGTTGTTGGGGGGGGGGGGGGGGGTAATCTCTGGATCTACTGAACCGATTTTGAAAATTCTTGTACGAATAGAAAGCATTTGTGAGTTTTATATTATATAGATATATATAAAATCGACTTTTTACAAGAGTATTTTGCTTTCTAAATGAATGGAGATTTTTTATTATTATTATTAAAGTAATATAAATAAGGGGGATAAACCATGTAACAGCTTTTTTAACTAGCGAGTGCTCTGTCTTGTTTTTCGTTCCGTTTTGTAGAGTCATGCTAGTAACTGTAACATTCATTGCACACCCCTATATAATTAAGAAAGGAGTAGTTTAAGAAATGAGAATTTATATTAGTTGCAGCGTAGTACGTACGTTCATGTTAGGAAATATAAAATTGTGCCTCGATTGTGATAACATAATTTTTATATGGGAATGATAAGTAATACTGGTATACATAGATACCAGTTGTACATAAGCTACGTTAATTATATGTCATATAAACTAGTTTATCACTGAATAAACGTTTTGTTGTTAAATCTTGTTTTCATTACTAATATTTACTACGTTTGAAGGTAAACCTACAGTTATTGTGTGATTAATTGTATGTATTATATAACATTCATTAATATATTTCTCGCGCAGCAATGAGCGCTTCTGCTCGCATGCATTTTTTTTAACCCGATAGAAATATGTGCATTATGTCGTGGACATAAGGGTGACTTGGTAGGTTCCCTATTGGGACGCAATATTATTCCGCATAAATCCTTACGCATCATTTTATTACATAATAATAATATCTAATAATAATATCTTGGGACAACTCACACAACGTCATCTGATTCCAAACTAAGCAGAGCTTGTACTATGGTAACCAGACAACTGATAAATATACTAAATACATAGATATTATAGATAAATTACACCTAGACACAGAATAAACCAACGTGCTCATCATACAAAGTTATATCCTGGGTGGGGATCGAACCCACGACCTCATGCGTAGCAGTCGGACACACTCCCACAGAGGCAGTCAACATATAACTACTATTCGCATAATGATTGAACTAACTTAAATAATTAATAGATAACACATAAACTTAAATGACTATATCAAAGCCCAAACCTGAAAGTGTATTTCAGTTTCAGAAATAGTTTTTCAGTAAATGGTACCTACCACAGAAGTACATACGTTGTGGGATAGTGTTAGAGCTCGCTTCGGTCGCCCGGATATGCCAAAGTATTATGGTGCGTTTAACAATCATTATGCGAAATATATTTTAGGATAAAAAAAAATATGTTAGTGAACACACAACACCCCAACTAAAGCTGTCAACTCCAAGAAGGGTCATCGCAAATCTTAAGGACAAATCTGCTCCCGGCTACGACTTGATAACTCCCAGAGCTCTAAAAAACTTCCTAGAAAGGCAATAGTACTTACTACAATGATCATTAATGCTATTATGAGGATTTGTTACTTCCCGGATCACTGGAAAGTATCACAAGTAGTTATCGTGTTCAAACAAGGAAAACCAGCTAACTTAGCTACGTCCTATCGCCCAATTAGCATTTTACCTGTTTTATCGAAAGTATGTGAAAATATCCTGTTGGCAAGATTAGTTCCGATACTCGATGATACTCATTGTTGATGTGTTCCAATGTCTGGTTCACACCTAGTTCCGATACTCGATGAGCTAAAATTAATCCCTAACCACCAGTTCGGTTTCCGCCCACAGCACTCCACCATTGAACAAGTACACAGAGTCTACAACACCATACGTAACTCTCTTAACAGAAAGAATATTGCTCCGCAGTGTTCCTCGACATCCAGCAGGTATTTGATCGCGTCTGGCACAAAGGACTTTTCTACAAAATAAAAAAAGCAACTTCCAGGTCCTTTCTACCCTATTCTTAAATCTTACTTGGAAGGTAGGATATCTCAAGTCTTAAGAAGAGGATGCCCGATCAGGTTTCTATGAGATAAGCGCAGGGGTCCCCCAAGGATCCTTCCTGGGGCCATCATTCTATACACTGCAGAACTACCTAACTCCACGAAGTCACTACAGCCACATATGCAGATGACATTGCCATCCTAGCAAGCAACTCAAATCCTGATATCGCCTCAGCTAAATTACAAACAACTGGATAGATTAGACAAATGGTTTAAACATGGCGAATAGCTGCTAGTAAGACCAAATCTGCACATGTCACTTTCGCACCTGTCGCCATAGGGCAACGACACTTTGCCACATGTCGAGCATATCAAGTACCTGGGTCTACACCTGGACCGGCGGCTCACTTGGACAAATCACCTCAAAGCAAAAAGAGTTGCCTGAACTTAAAATTTCGACACCTGCATTGGTTACTAGGAAGATCTTCAAACTTGTCCACTGAGAATAAACTGCTGGTGTATAAGGTGGCTATTAAACCAATCTGGACATATGGCATTCAGCTCTGGGGAAGTGCAAGCCATTCGAACATTTAAAATTGTCCAGCGGTCTCAGAATGCAATTCTTAAAACACAAGTTTTCCAATTTCCCCACCATTAAAGAGGAGATGACAAAATACTGCACACATTACAAGCTTCGCCTCAATAATCAGCCAAATAAATTTGGCCAGAAGCTGTTGCAGGCTGACGTTCCCAAACGTCTGAAACGGGCACATATTTTGGAGCTGAACAGGAGAATTTCCAGGTAATCACCCATATGGAGCTACTGTTATAACTCTTTCCAGGAGTTACGGCCTCAGTGGAGGCCGTACTCGCATGCTATTGACCATCATCACGTCCGATTATAGTATTACACTGATTGCGTATTAACAAATAAAAAAAAATAGTAAAGGGGATCCCATTTTGGTATGATAACTTTTATGTCTTGGTCTGCCTCCTCACCTAACCTCGTATTTCGATTGCCTTACCAGATTTCACGTCATATTCTTAGCCAGTGAAAGTAACCTACCTGTGCCATTAAATTTAAAATTTGGCCACGACCTATCATGCCGCTGTACCTAATTACTTATTGCGGCAATATTTATTAAGTAAGGCATAATTATGTACCACAAGGTTACAGCAAAAGTTTCATATGATCTACTACTACTATATAAGTTTCTAGCTATACCCACATTTGAATTAGCAAAAACCACTAAATGCATAGTTACTGGACTGGTCTAGGGGGTTCGATCTCCACCCAGAAAGAAAGAATAAAATTTTGTGGTATGAGCACGATGGTTTATTGTGTCTGGATGTAATTTATCTTTATTATGTATTTTTTTTAAACTATATAAGTACTTACCTATGTTTATCAGTCGTCTGGTGGCCATAGTAGGTACAAGCTCTGCTTAGTTTGGGATCAGATAAGTTGACACAATATTATTATTTAAGATAAACCTGAACTTCTGTTGGTCAGAAAAAAATCTGCAAATATCTATTTTCTAACTGAGTAGGTACCTAGTGAAAAAATAAGGACAGTCTTCTAAAAACGCATTACCTGCCCTTTTATTGCTCCATTTAACAATAGTACCTGGATGACCGAGCTTCGCTCGTTATTTTTTTTAAACGTTTTCCAAAAATGAAACCTAGCTAGATCGATTTATAGCCCCCGAAAGCCCCTACATACTAAATTTCATGAAAATCGCTGGAGCCATTGCCGAGATCCAGATTATATATATAGGTATATATGTATATACAAGAATTGCTCGTTTAAAGATATAAGATACATTCTGTATAATGACGTAAGTAAACGTCTAAGTTAACCACAAAAATAACAATAGGTGAATCGTTGGTGTTGAATTGTAAAATTCGTTTGTATTGTAGTCACACAAAGAGGCTATTATGGTGTCATTTACCTGTCCTTCTGGTAGGCCTATATGTAGGTATAAATTTTCTGTTTCTGTGGTCCTTCCGAGCTTCGAAGATTATTATTTCTACAGATTTATTTTAACAACAGTGCGTAGTGCAGGCGCGGATACAAGCGGAAGGGGGCTCAACTGGGGCAATTGTCCCCCCCAAACCCCGTCATGCCAGAGACGCAAACTTGATCGGTTATCGGAAATATTGCCCCTCCCGGAACTTTGTTTTGGATCCGCGCCTGGCGTAGTGCGCACAAGATACATCGCTCAAATCCTGTCTTAGTAAACGTAGCCTTTCATAAAACAGCGTATAAATAAATCGTTAGCCACTGCAACACAAATGCAATCTCTCCATGCGTGAAGAAAGTAATTGTTTCCAGTACACGCCAGTCGTTTATAACAGAAACACCGCACCGCGTTGTTTGTCACAAGGGATCTTCAATCATAACACAGCCTAATCAACGATCGTTTGACTTAATCAGTTGGCCGGTGACCGCAGTGAGCGCTGGGCGCCCCTTTCATTGCTTCCTACTTAAAATTTATTACGCGAACGCGCTCTCATGGATAATTTCAAAGTTGTTGAATTTAGCTCTCTGAGTAAGTAGTTTTTATTAAAAATCACCTTATATTTTAATATTATTTTAACCTTATTTATTTGTGCAATAGTAAATGTCTTTGATGCGATTATTTATAATTTAGTTTGTGATGGGCTATTTTCTCGGTAAGCTATTTTAGCATGACTCTATCTATTAATAATCCTATTGACCTGGATTCTAAGATTATATTTACTATAACAAAAATATTAGTGGATATAACAGAAACTTGTCTAGGTGAAGTTCTCGTTACCCTTGATACTCTATTTACGTCATTAAATAGTTACGGAAATATCTGTTTCCTTCCGTATAAATTTATTTATTATTCACTCACACTTCATATAAAATCTAATTATTTTTTATAGAATTGACAAAAGTATTACCTATTGTATTCTGTAATTGCCTTTATTAGTATTGAAATTATAATTCTCATAAATCTACAACATAACACAATTGTTACTACTTAACAATTGTTATCTAAATTAGCCATATACTTTAAAATGTTATTCATTTTAGGGGTAGGTATAAGTGCAGCATTCGTACAATACTTACCCGTATGTAGTCTACCAACTTACGTGGCACTTACCTATTTTCCTTATTCAATTGAATATGATACATAACAAAATTTACCTGACTGCGAATCAATAGAATATTATTACACAACTATAGCATAAAATATTTGACCTATATAGTTAATCAAATTGCTTGCTTGTGTATTGAGCAAACCGAAAGTGTTTGTAGACATATGTCGGTACTCCTACTTACTAATTTCAAGTTCGATGTCAGATTGATTCGAAAGAGACTTAATATATAGGTAGGTATTGTATGTTTCATGATACACATAAAATTCTACAAATAAAAACTTTAATTTAATTTTAATCGTGAGTCTATTAGAAACTACGTGTTGTTGATTGCATATATTATTATTTGGGCACGTGTAGCGTGGGCACTCACGATAAGGAGGTACAGTCATCAACAAAAGACTAAACTCAAAAAAGAATAAGAAAACCGATAATTTTACCTATTTCTGGTGCGTTGAAATCTTTTGTCGGTGACTGTATCTCATTCATTGTATTTTATATTGGTGCACAATACGTGTAAACGTACGCATTGTGTTCATTGGCATAAAAGAATCGAAAGCAAATTGTAGTTTAAGATCGTAACGAATCAGCTGTTAATCACAATTTTTCTTTATCAGCTCGCGAGCGATAACATATAGAGAATTAAGTACCTACCTACTTTCATAAAGATAATAATCAATTTTGTATTACAGGTGAGGCTGTACAAAATCTGCTGAAATCAGCAAATGACGTGAGGAAAAAGGCTTATTGCCCATACTCCAACTTCGCAGTCGGCAGCGCTATACTGACAGAGGAAGATAGCAGAGTCTACACAGGATGTAACATAGAGAACGCGACGATGACGCCCGGTATATGCGCCGAACGGACGGCGTTAGGCAAAGCCGTATCTGATGGATATTTGAAGTTCAAGACCGTAGCCGTGATAGCGCATCAGCACGAGTTTACTGCTCCGTGTGGAGTCTGCAGACAGGCACTAAGTGAATTCCGTAGTTCGAATGGGGACATCGAAATTTTCCTAAGTAAACCTACTTTGGACCAAGTGTTGTGCACGTCGATATCACAGCTATTACCACTGGCATACGTCAGCTACAAAAATGATAGTTTACCTTAACATGAGAACAGTTCATTCAGTTTTAAATTTGGCACCCTCTTTCGTGTTTATTCTCTAAAAATAATACAGCGTAAAACGTGTCACGAGAAAAATTATAAGTAAATAGATGGAGCCACTAGTAGTATAAACAAAAACATTTGAGGGGTGCTATTTATAATATACACTGGTCGATTTGGTCAGCTAATTCATTTATCAATTGTTTTTTTTATTGAATGAATTGGATGAATGAGTTATGTTATAGACAAACTACGTTTTAGTTAAGAAGATAACATTACAAGATTAGACGCGATACAATATTAAATTGTTGAAATAAAAACAATTTAATGTAGATAACCGATTGAATCAGGCGTAACATGGCGGAATTCCATCTTAAGTAGATTATAAGGGAGGGAGCCCACCACCCACCCTCGATCTGTGAATCACCAAACTTCGACTTGTGTTTCGCCTCTACACGAGGCATCCTCAGGACAGTTTAGCAGGATGCCTCGTGTAGAGGCGAAACACAAGTCGAAGTTTCACTTCGTGGAAGCGGAATATTGCAAGTCAAGGGTCTGGAGGTGCCTACCACTCGACTTGGTAAGAGTACCTGTCACTAATTTTCTTTGTTGCAGGTCCCTCTTTTTGAGTGCGGTCTGTCAATCTATTTCGATTGTTGTATTAAGGGCATATCGAGGGTGGGTGATGGGATCCCTCCCTTATAATCAATTTAATGCAGTTTAAAATTGAAGTTTTTAATTAACAATTAATGTAATCACGCCTTACTTTATATAATCTAATAAAAAAAACTCTGTTAAGGGACTTGTTCACAAATAAAATATAGTTAAACTTAGATATTTTTAAATTACATTATTGACACCTCACGTGTGTGTGGCTTGCTGGTGGCGCCTCTTGTGGTATAACCCTTGCCCCTATATGAAAAAGGTAGCTTAGTTTAATTTTATATTTATAGAATAAAGTGATGTTAAATGGTAGTTAACATTAAAATAAAAATGTATGAAAAGCTTTAACAATTTTATTGCGCACTGTATTTACAAATACTTATATCTATGTATGGGTCCAATATACACAGCGCAATGGCAACGCGTTCAACCTGATATACTTAGTTATATTATAGGGTATTTACATGATACTTAGCAATATAGTATTTGACAGACTTCCGACAGAAAATGTCGAAAATTGTTTACTAATAGGGCTATTTTGCCTTTCGTGTGGGTTCATCGTTGCATGCGTAGTTGGTTCCCAGTAATCCTCCGTCGTACGAAGTTTTAAAGTAGTCAAGAAGGATAAGGAGAGCAAAAAGATTGAAAGAAGGGTGTTATAAGTTGTGAGTCTTGTCTGTAGCGTCGCGGCGGGACAGAGTTAGATTTTTTCTTTTTCTCAAAAAACTCATTCAATCAAGATGGTTCTTAGTTTGATGATAATCAGGTCAGCTTAAGGATTACTATATTTTTAATATGCTGGGGATTTACGTGTATCTTGTGCATATATATGGATATTACTTTCATTTTATCAAAATTTCCCGCGATCCGTGGGCGTAGAATATACGAGAAAAAGTATGTTTTAAGGTTAGGATGTGGACGGTACGCATGAGGGCCAAATACGCATACAAAAGCAAACCCGCATCATAGAAAAAAAATCAAAACGCAATTTCGGCCGATTCCGAGTTACGGTCTATAAGACTCAAGTTATAATTATAACTCGGAATCTGATTACTGTAATTACAAATAATCAAGTTCAAAAGAGCAATTAATTCAATCCGTAAAGTGCAATTGTAACCAAACAGCTTACTATTTGGCTATCACCATTTTTAGTCTTACATAAGTGTCGATATAATGACTATTTTATCACAATTATGTGCAAAAAATCAAATTAAATATAAAAAATGCGAGGACAATAATTAATAAATAAAAATAGTGAATAAATTCCACTATAATACCCGTAGTCATCGATAGGAGATGTCATTCATTTGCACTATTATTATAGGTGGTAAACATAATAAAATACTGGGGGTAATTAATAAGACTTTTTTTTCGAGAAATGCAAGAATAATAAGGGCTATCGCGTGTGAGTTCACCGCTAGAGGCGCTAGTAGTAGGATCATGTCTCCGAAATGTCAAATTTCATAGTTTGTGAATTAAACTATTGGTGTTAATGTTTTGCAATACCCGAATTATGGCATATATGAGTTACAATGAATATCAGTGCTTAAAAAGTACAACTTGCGCATATTTGCTAAATTGTGTCTGTTTTATTTTTCGGAAACTTATATCCAACCTTTTTTTCTAATAAAATGGGACTGCGCAATACTGCGGCATGCTCGATATTTATACAGCACGGTTTTAAGGTATACATATAGTAATGATTCAAATATAATTTAAACTTTGACAGCCAGACCTGGCTCAACAGTGGCGCCAACTGGTAAGCACAAAAACGGTAGCCCCCATTGTGTCGAGTTATGCAGAAAGCAGGCACGCAAAATATGACCAATTTCACAATATATAAGGTTGCCGACGTGTTCATGTAGCCAACGTCATTAAATAATATAGACTTTAAAATATATCTAATGTGAAACGTGGTTGCTTTAAGCATGGGAACCTTGAACATATCGAGTTACGTAAGAAACAATTATTTTTTTTATTTCAAAGTGTTAACAGATATGAGTTAGGTAATCAGACCTGACTGCATTATACAAAATAACTCATAATTATCATCATAAACATTTTATATCATAACAAACTAATAACTTAATAAATACTAATATCATAAACATAAAATAAATATTTAGTCTTATTTATTTGACTATATTTTTACATTATATAAGGTGCAAATAGAAATAAAATAACGTAGGAGGTAATAAAACTAATCACCTTTAGGTGGCGAACATACAAAGATATATACTGATTAGCGGAGTGGCGTCAATTAATATGTTAAATGATGTTGCTGTTCTCAACCATTTTGTTTTATCTTTTTAACAGTGGCATTGAGTGTCATAATGAAAATACATTCAATAAAATAAATATGCTGCTTAGTGCCGAATCTACGGGTGGGTAATCCGAGGTCTGTCACGTTCTAGGAACGCTAGATGTCATGCTCAAGGGAGCGTCAAATACCTACCGCCCCCGCCTCCTCACCCAACAACCAAATTCTCATGAAACACTTGCGGAGGGCAAGGTGTTATGTCTCGCTATATTATAACACAAAGCGAGAATCCTCCGACCAGACGAGGAGATCGTGTCTGGCGGGCCGCGGCCCAACGGTGCTGTGCAAACTCCAATATCGCGATCCAGAATTTAACGCGAGCTGTCAAGTGTCAATTTGTTACTTTTATTATATGCGAGTACCGCCATACGCTGACGGCGAGGGGGCGCCATCATCAAGTTTTTGTAAATCCGGCACTGATGCTGCTATCTATAGACTTATTTTATGGAATTATGGAGTTTGAACTCATCAGTACTCTAGTATATACACCTAAAGAGTTCACCCACAAGCTTCACTTAGAACGACAGTGCCTGCCTTCCAAGGTCCTGATTCTGTAAGCATTGAACGAACCCGCATGACCACACTCTGACGAATCGCTAGTGAAATATATCGTGCTAACTCAGAGGTGGGACCACAGCGATATAGTGTCTTTTTAGCTTACTTTCTTTAATTTAATGAAGCTATCCTATAATATATTACAAACGCTTAGCAGGTTCAAATAATACATACAGTAAAATACAAAGCTACAATTATTTATAAGGTAGTGCTGATATCTGTCATAACGTCGCGTTCTCTTTCTCTCTAATGTCAGTCTTTATCAAACCTCTCGCTTTAGCATGGTTTGAAGTTAAAAGAGCGGGGCATTGGTATCAGCACTATTAATATATCTACGTCCATTTCGATCTATTCTTGAAGCCATCCAATAGATCCAACTAGACGGAGCATTCTATCACTGTAATATAAAAATGTTCAACTCACTGGGTTACCAATAAGGACACCAACCAATGTAACACTGACACAGATTTTCATTGTTCGTAGCTTGTTTAATAAGCAAGTCCACTTGTTTGGGTACGCTCACCACAGCCTCCACGTAGGGAAAGTCTCTTCCAGTCAATTTATCTCTTATCCTATTTAGTATTGACAATGCTCGCTTGTTTAGGTTTGCTTCAGGTGGCATTTCTAGAGATTCGTAGTGTAGGTGATTTCGACTTCTGCTTGGGAGCGTGTATGTGGAGTCAATGTCTGATGAGAAGGAGG
Organism: Herminia tarsipennalis; assembly: GCA_945859575.2. Taxonomy (NCBI): domain Eukaryota; kingdom Metazoa; phylum Arthropoda; class Insecta; order Lepidoptera; family Erebidae; genus Herminia; species Herminia tarsipennalis. Next base: position 17,882,013 of record OX243846.2, on the reverse strand, counting down.
ATTCAGTGAGTGATCTGTGTTCGTTGTCGACGAGGCGCCAGTTGAGCAGCGGATCGTAAACGAAGGCCTCGAGGACCGCCATCACGCTATCGCGGTGTTTGTGGAGCACGTGCATCACTGACTCGCATGTGAAGCGGTATGAGCCTTCGATGCCAGTCACCTAAGAACATAATATTACGATTCATTTTTACTGCTTATGTGAAAAAGTTATGACGAAAAGAGTTTGATATTGGACAGAGTCAGTCCAATATCGAAATCGAATCCAAATTTTTTCTATCTGATATAAACAGTTACAGTAGCTAGAGCCAGCTCTAGTGTAGAGTAAGTGGAGCGGTCGCTATAGGCGCCAGATGGCAAAGGAGCGCCAAAAAACCAAATGCGAAAAACAATTGCTAGCAAAAACAATTTACGTGAAGTAAAAAACGTCGACCAAAGGGCACTGAAAGACAATCTCACTCTACCTTGATGTGGGGCTAGGGCCGTAGCCTACATTTAACGAGTAATAAAAGATAACTATTATTATCTTTTTTTTTTTTTACAAAACAGACGACTCCCGCAGTAGGGAACAAGCCCTGTGTCGCGGGGGACTTTACAAACATACAAGTCACGGACACAAAGTTACACTCAGACTCGGGACAACAATTTGTGGATCACACAAAGTGATGTCCCGTGTGGGAATCGAACCCACGACCTCTTGCGTAGCAGTCAGACACACTCCCACCGCGCCACAGAGGCAGTCAAAAGACTTCTGAAAGGTACATTATATTAAAAAATAAGTAATAATTAAACTGTTGTTGTATCTAATGACAAATGACAGGATGTTGTAACAAGCAATTATCTATTTGTAACTGCATTATGTCGGTTAACTACCCATTGTTAATCGGGGAATTACATAAAGTGCATTGAGACATGCATTGAATCAACCTCCGAAGGTGACCATGTAAGCAATGATCTTGATAACTTGGTACATCCAACGCAGTTTTTGAAAAGCAGAAGCTTACTAATCTGCATCAAGTTCAGCTAAGGATTATAGTATTTGCAGGCCCTTCTGTCAAATAATCTTTAGGTTATAATAAAACTGGCCATGGACAAGTGCGAGTAGACTCGCTACAAGGAGAGGATGGTGCAATTGACTCTTACAATACCACCAATGCTCCCTCGGGGTGGTTTCGTAGAAATGAAAACTTTTTTCTAAACTTTCTTGTTCAATGTCAAATCTGAGGTTAGTCCGACCAGTCCGATCCGACAATAAATTGAACAGAGTAGAGCAAAAATGGCTAACAATCTAGCTATTAAATAATTAAGAGCCCGCACTTTGAAGATCGGACGGTAGAATCAAATGGTTCTATTAATTGCCTATTGCCACTTCGTAGTTACGACAACGACAAACTAAAGTGAAGGATCGTAAAATGTTAATTTAATCACAAGACAAACCCAACTAGGCAACCATGCCTCTAATTGTTTTTTCAAATAACTGTTTCAAGATATTTTTTATTGAGTCATGAGAAGAATGGAATAATGACGTTAGCAACAAAAATATGAATATTATCGTAATATGCAAAAACGATGTAAAAGATCAACACCAGCTAATGCATTTTTTATCACAGGATAAGGTTATTTATGTTATCAGATTTTGTGAAAGTCATCAGTAATAATATATTATATTACTGATGATTTTCACACAATCTAATAATAGGTAGGGCCAAAGTATTTTCGTATTTTGAATGTATTGTTAGTAATCAAACCTCTTTGGTTGCACTTAATGTAACTTGCTGGTTTTAATACCATTCAATGTTGACATTCTGACGATGCAATAAAAAAGAAAAACTAGTTCCCACCATTTATCAATTGATTTTCAAGCAAGCAACATGATCGGTGAAATTCGGTACATTTCAAAGTTTTATTACAAAAATGCGACGAACGCCGTGAATCAAATTTGTGCGGTTTACGGACCTAATGCGGTATCAATACGAGTAGCAAAAATGTGGTTCAAGTGTTTCAAGTCTGGAAATTAGGCTCGCTCTCACTGTCACGGATAAAATCTGTGTGTCGATCTTGCTCCAGCAAGATCGACATATTAGTAGTTACGATATTGCTGAAGAACTGTATGTTGATCACGAAACAGTTTTACTTCATTTACAAAAGTCTGGGTACAAGAAAAAACTTGATATTTGGGTACCACGTGATCTCACTGAGAGAAACTTAATTCAACGTGTTTCCATTTGCGTTTCTTTGTGGAAACGTAACAATTCCGACCCATTTTTTAAACGGGTGAAGAAAAATGGGTCACTTACGATAAGAATGTCCGAAAAAGAAGAAGGAGAAGAAGTCGAAGCATGGACAAGCCCCACAGACCGTGGCAAAGCCCGGCTCAGAACAAAGTGATGCTGTGTGTATGGTGGGATTGGAAAGGAATCGTCCACTATGACCTTTTGCCACCGAGTAAAACTATCGATTTTGACCTCTACTGTCAGCAACTGATGAGGTTAAAATAAGCCATTGGGAAAAACCGGCCGGAGCTGGTGAACAGGAAGGGCGTGTTGTTCCATCATGACAACGCCAGACCGCACTTATCTATAGCAAAAACTGAGAGAGCTTGGCTGGGATGTGTTGATGCATCCTCCGTGTAGCCCTGATCTTGCTCCATCAGATTTCCACCTGTTTCGGTGACTTTAGAACTCTTTAGAAAGCATAAAGTTAACCTCTAAAGAACACTGTGAAAACTACCTGTCAGATTTGTTTACTAAAAATGACATTTTTTTTACAGCAATGGAATCATGGCACTACCCACAAGATGGCAACAAGTCATCGATCAAAACAAAAAAAAAAACTTTGTATGAAAAATATAAAAATACTTTTGCCCCGACCTTATAGAAATAATAAATCATTGATAAAAATAATAAAATGAATTCCGGCCTTATTCATTTATGTTTGTATACAACGTTTTTCTAAATAAACTTCTGCCCGATTTGGATAAAAAGGACAAACATTGGATACAAATGCAAATGCGACGAACTCTGTCAGTCGGTTACGCTTTCACGGCTAAACCTTTAGAGCAATTTTGATGCAAATTGGTATAGAGAATTTTTAACAAAAAAAGGCAACTAGGGAAGAAGTTACAAGAATTAAAACTTTTTAAGCTTTTCAAGCGATACTGGTCTTTTAAGTATGTAAATAAAGTTTAAAATTCTTTGACACCTGAAAGTGCGCTGCCGGCCGCTCCCACTTCCGTGTAAATTGGGCCTAACATGTTTAGAAGAAATCGCAGCCTGCGATAAGACCGCCTCTTGGACCATTAGTTTTAAATGCCATCTATGTAATTTTACATTACCTTACAATTGGTTTACAATAAAGAGTATCTTATTTTATAAGATAAAGGCTACAAATTTGCCCACTTACCTCCATAGCATTAATCAACATCCTCGTCAATCTAAACGGTATTTTCTCTGGGAATTTATCTCTGGTCAGAGTCACTTCAAAGCAATCTCCAAAGTCTATATGAAGCACTTTCCCCGTGACTCTTCGAAGCATGATGTTGGAAGGGTGCCTGTCTCCCAAACCGAGGATGTATCCGACCATGCTCATGACGGCCAAAGACCTGGTGTAGTTGGTACGACGCTCAAACCAGGCTTCCGCTGACGGACTCTTCAGCCAAAGAAGTCGTGCCAGGTCGTTGCCTGGTGTTTGTGATAGGGTGTATTCGAAGACCTCGACCTAGAGGAAATAGTGGATATAACTATCAAACAAGATTGACCTCTAAGACAAACAGCTTAAGTTGCTTTTAGAGGCAGAGTTTTTTAAAAACTGTCATATCCGTCTATCTGTTCGGGAGTTAAAATGCCAAAGATAGACATTTCGACGTAGGTACCCATACGTACGTAGGCTCATAGAGTCAAGAGTACTTCATAAATCGCGTACTCGAGCAACGTACACAAATAGACATTGTTCATGGGACATGGAATCTTCAGAGCAAAGTATTCAGAGATGTATTTATATTTCATGTCTCGAATTCGCATTACATATATGAAGATTTACTTCAGTATTCCCGGTTTTTAGGGTTCCGTAGCCTTTTTTCTAGGATACCTAGTGGAGATATGATTTCTTTTACTCACCTACCCCATCATGTGGGGTATCATTAGATAGGTCTTTCAAAATTAAGTATTGTATTGCATATGCATTATTGTGCTGCGCAGCTACGGACAAGTTCATGTCGGGCCACGCACAATGTAAGATACATTGTGCGTGGCCCGACATGAACTTGTTAGGTTTTTTATGATGTAGACGTCATGCTAGCTTTAAAGAAAATACTAGTATTATTGTTAATAGCTGTACGAATACCTATCAATGGCTTTGTTTTAGTTATATTGAGTGATTAAGAATACTGTTACTTTCTCAAAACAAAAAATATATAAATTATCTTACCTTGTGTTTCAACATTAATTTCTGATAATCAGACGCCATCCGCAACATAATTTGCTGTTCAGTATTCAAAGGCATTTTATTAGATTTCTTGTCTCTATAATCGCTGATCAAATTGTATAGCGTATCACATTGCGGTACCCAGCCTATTAGTCCTGAGTTCGGTGATAGAGGTATGACAGCATATCTTTGTATGGCGAGGTCATGTCTGTATGTGTTCGTGTCTGTCTGTAGTAGTGTGTTGACTAGGCCGAACAGTTGCATGACACGTTCGTCTTGGCGCAAGTCTTCGTGGCCTTTCAGTAGGAACATGTATTGTTTCCCGTCTGAACCTTGGATTGTGAGACGGCGGGGACGTTGTTTAGATTTAATCACCTGTGGTATATATAAATAACATTATTTGTGTAACAGGCAAGACTACCCAATACTATATATAAAAAAAAAGTTTTGTAGCGGATCAAGGAGTGGGTTAACGAGTTCAAGCGCCCACAAGTATCCGAGTCCACGCATGAATATGTTCTTTTTAGTGTTAACGTTGTTAAAAATTACCTTCAGCGGAGTCAAGCGTCAAGCCACCGAAACCGAAATCCTGGATCCGTAACTATAACCCTATAGTTTTTTTTTAATCTTTAGTATAAGCAAGAAAAAAAGGAGGGTTTTATCACACATTATAATGCTGCCCTCATTGGAGCTACAATAAAAGTAAAATATTACATTCTATTTCTTATCACTAGTTGGAACATGTTGTAGATTAATTTTGCCTCATCCTACAGAGGCATGGATAATGCATACATATATACACCTACATTCTGATTGGTTAAGTTGAGCTGTGACCTTGTTGATTCACTCCGGACACACTCCATGAGAATATGGTGTATATCTTCTGTCACGTTACATACAGAGCAGTTTGGTGATTCGACTTTGCGCATCATATTTATGTGCAAACTTGTTCAAAGGAAAGTGGCCGGAGCGAAGCCTCTAGGCTGTGACTATGATAACCCTATAGTTATAGTGGTGGATCCAGGTTTTTGACAGCAAGATGGGTAAAACTACACTAAGGGAACGAGACGCAAAGCGACGCTTACAGTTGTTAATGTCTAAGTTAAGATGACAAACGCTTAACACGTGTATTGCCAATGTACTTTAACAACTTCATTCATTTCATTTAAGCAGTTAATATAACTATAGGATGACTTTTAATTCAGTCGACAAACTTCAAGGGGGATGTTCGTAAACTTTCGCGATTTGTACACATAATAGAATTTTATAAGCTACGGGTCTTAATCGCGTAAACCTTTGTTTTTGTGTTTTTTGCCTGATCGTACCCATGACCACGGCCGTTGCAATACGGTCGAAACGTCGGGCAATAAAACAAAGGTATTTAGCATTAAACTAAAATATTTACGCAACCAGTTGCTTTCGCGCGTGTAATCAAGGTAATGAAAAAAATATTAAAAAAAAAACTTTTTCGGTACATAAACAATTTAGATTTTTATATCGCATGCGCACTGGTTTAAATGGATAATTTCATTATTAATTGATTCGTTTAGGTATTATACGCTTGACAAAAACAATAAAACGTTGATATATTCCGTTTATTTGTTAAACTTAACCTCCTCAAAGATATTGTTCACATTTTTTTTTCAAATATTAATTGGCAATATATGACTGTAAAACGATAGTATTACAGGTACTATATCTCCCCTATAAATTTGTCGACTGATTTTAAAATCATTCTGTATAAAATTAGAAGGTGTAAACGCACGTTAAGCACTTGTCATTCACCTTCACCTTAGTTCAGCAATGGAATACTTCAATCTATTATATTGATACAAATACCACGTGCTAACCTGTAAATGACTCTGTATATGTGATATCCTTATAACCTTCTCATTAGGAACATATGACCCAGGTACAGCGAGTTCGTAGTCTTTACACGAATGCAATTTCTTGCTCACATACTGCAACTCAAGTGAAGTCAATGAGCGGAACTGGGATGCTATGCGACGAACGACATGATAATATAGATCCCACGCTTCATTCAAATATCTATTTTCACCTGATTCCTAAAAGAAAAAGTTTTTTTTTTCATAAAACTCCTTAGTTTCTTGTTTACTATTAGTTGTATGTACGAGGGTGGATTGAAAAGTTCGCGGCCTCAGCAAGAAAACAATATAAAATATAAACAAAAGTAATTTTATTTTTCCACGTAATCTCCACTTAACTCAATGCACTTCTTCCATCTGGTTTCCAACGCCTGTATGCCGGTCATAAAAAAAGTTTCTTCAAGGCCTTCAAAAAAGTCACCCACCGCGGTTTCAACCTCCTCATTTGATGAAAATTTTTGACCTCCAAGGTGTTTTTTAAGGTTTGGGAATAAATGAAAGTCCGAAGGTTCCAAATCAGGGGAATAGGCGGGATGGGGCAGTAATTCAAAGCCACAATCACGAATTTGAGCCATTGATTCAACAGACGTGTGAACGCGTGCATTATCCTGATGGAACAACACTTTCTTGCTGAGTAGTCCTGGCCTTTTCTCTTTGATCGTTTCACGCAAATGACGTAAAAGGGTGCAGTAATAAGCAGAGTTTATAGTCTCACCTTTTGCAAGGTAGTCCACCATGATGACACCCTTAGCATCCCAAAAAACTGACGCCATCACCTTGCCAGCTGACAAAATTGTTTTGGCTTTTTTTGGAGTCGGTTCATCAGGTTTTTTCCACTGCTTGGATTGCTGTTTTGACTCTGGGGTGTAGTGGTGTACCCAGGTTTCATCCATTGTAACAAATCTGTCCAAAAAGTCTTGTGGATCAGTCTCAAACATTTCCAAACTGTAGCGAGAAATCGTGAGCCGTATTCGTTTTTGTTCAACTGAAAGCAATCTGCGGACCCACCGCGCAGAAACCTTAGAAAATCCAAGTTCATTGACTATGATGTTTTGTGTTCGTTCATATGAGATGCCAATAGTGTCAGCAATCTCCCTGATGGTCAATCTCCGATCTGCCAATATCAGATCACAGATTTTCCCAATGTTTTCTTCAGTCGTAGACGTCGTAGGCCGGCCGGAGCGAGGGTCATCTTCAATACTCTCTCGTCCGCGTTTAAATTCTGCAACCCACTTTTTCACAGTCGTATACGATGGAGCAGATTCCCCCAATGTTGTTGACATATCTTCGTGAATCTCTTTTGGAGTCAGTTTTTTTTAAAACAGGTATTTGATGACCGCACGTTGCTCAATTTTCTCCATTCTTTAAAAACGCTGCACTTAGGCTCACAAAATTCAGTCTAATTTAAAAACAGATAATGCTATTGTGACAGAATTTTACAATGTGACAACCAGAGAGTAAACAAATCGAATGAGGTCAGTTACATTAAAATAAGTCAAGTATTTATGTGGTAGGCCGCGAATATTTCGATCCACCCTCGTACAGTCGCGGAATGAAAATGTTCGTCACCTTGAACCGAATCAAGGAATAGTAATGCCAACATGTTAATGTTGTCAAACTAATAATAAGGTTTTATTCTAAAGCAATAGATAGCTAAAGGTGTAGTAATAACAGAAAATTGATTGACAGCTTCTTGAAAGAGAAGTATGATATAATAGTACGGCTATTTTGAAATGTCACACCCACAATGGGAATTAATAACATTATACGTCTATTTCTCGATTCGCGTAAAAAGAAACGAAGGAAACCATAAGTTACAAGAACGTTATTTTGACGAAGCTAACACTGATATATCTGTCTTATAATATATAACACATTATTTACACATTAAGCAATCAGTGGCAGAGAGTGATAGGGGTATAATAAGACAGATGTACGTACCATCTTTTCATTTAGTTTATAATCTGAAAGGTTTTAGTTCAACTACTTATAGTCAAGGAATAATTGTCTGAATAAATTTAAACTCAGTTATCAAACAGTTAAGCACAATTTAGAACATACGAGTTTACAACTGTCTAATGTGATATATAGTTTGTTAAGGTAACATGTGTTTGTGAAGCGTTAATTGAGTGTTTTGAAAACTGACGAACATTTTCATTCCGCGATTGTACCTACATATAACTGTTGCTATTAGTTCAAAAGGATAAAACTGAGACATAATTAATACAAATTATTTTACCTTAATAAAGCAATACTACATCTTAAAATTCTCTGAACATATACGTTCCACAATTCACGAAGAGAAGAGACATAAGAAATAGATGTTTATCCTTTAACCTTTATCCTTAACAGATTTACATTAATCTTCTTGTTAACTGTTTTACAGGCACACGCCTTTTTGTAATAAAACAGCTAACAAGAAGATTAATGTAAATCTGTTGAGTAACGCTAGTGTAGCAAAGACTTACTTTGTACATTTCGCACCACCGCCGTGCTTCCTGCAAATCTCTTCCGTACATTTGGAGGAAAGAGACCTCTTTCAAAGTTTCCGGAGGCCTGTCCAGCATGGCGTGCATTTTATCTAACGTTTTAAACATACCTCTATAGTCTTTCTCACTGAAATACAATCTGAAAATGATAGCATTTTGGTTAATTGAAATACTTAACATAACGAAATATATAATAATAGTGAAAAGTATTCATTAGGGTCATGGGCGTAGCCAGAGGGGATTTGGGGGTAAATCTCTCCCTCTAAATTGCAAAAAGGTACACACGGTACACATTTGGCCACTGTTTACTCAAATGTACCACCTACCCCCCGACTTCCTAAAATTACGAAAACACCCCCCGAATAATGATCCTGGGTACGCCTATGATTACGGTAATTTACCTGGAAGCCTCATCCAACGCTATGAACACTTGATCATGCCACAAAATGGCTACTTTAATAAGTTCTTCTGATATCACAGCAGCTTCGCTCACCAAATTCTGTGAGTGCGCACACATCGTCTTCAAAATATAATTGGCAGCAGTCTTTCTCGTCACAAACGATGACTTTGTCGCCACAGTCAAAGGATACACTAGAGCTTGTGGATGTAATTTACCAATATCTATTAACAATATATGAACTAATTTAGCGACTAAACTTCTAGGTGAATCGATCCTTGCTATTAGCTGAGGTATCACTTGCAGCCATATCTTTACGTCGATTTGTCGAATTCCTTCAAAAAGCGCATCATATATGGCCGGATGATGGCCGTGGTCAAACCACAGGGTTAATAACCTAAGCGTATTCTGCAACGCACTGCCATTCAACAAACTAATAGATTTAAAGAACCCTTCAATAGCCGGTATCGTATGAGTATTGATAAAGTCTGCTCTAGATACTTTCTTCTCACCGGAACCACCTGCAAGACTACTCTCTGATATATTGTCCTGCTGCTTATAAAACAGAACGGTTTCGAAATTCATACAAGCCCATGCGTGACACGCTTTATACCAATCTGGAGCGAGATACGTTGCAGCTAAATAGTTCCTTAGTATTTCTGGTATAGACAACTCGTTGATTTCTTGAAGAGATTCACACCAGGATCCCAACTTTAGGTGACAACGTGCCAACAATCGACAATGCTCGTCATTGTCCGACTCAGAGTTGTCCACGAATCTTTGAAGGACGTCATACGCGTATCGTTTATTTCCCGCGTCCCACAAGTTCTTACTATACGCCAACACAATTCTAGGATCCTGCGTCCGAAGTAATACGTCAGGATTTGTAATAGGATCACAACCTAATATAGAAAGAACTATTTTATGAGCCTGGTTAATGGCACCCGTTTTTCTACACAGAGAAGCAAACTTAAGCCAAGTCTGGAAGTCTTCACGAGGCGACAATACTAAACTGCGTATCTGAAGCATTTTACGCCAATCTTCAACTAATCTCTGGCCTCCTTGCAACCTCTTCCCCCAACATCTGCGTATTGGATTCCTTCTCTCTTCCACCAGTTTGTATGTTACCACTTCTTCCAATTCAGTTAAGAGTTGTGCGTTAACTAGAGCGCCATAAGCTCTTTGGTAACTTTCACCAACAACGGCACTTAGTTCGACGTCTAACAGATTCCTAGCTGAATCAATATAGTGGCGAGATTCCGACCATTGGCCTTCGTGAATAGCAATAATAGCTCTATAAAAGGCACCTTCCTGCGTGTTGTCGGAAACAGCCCCGGCATATTTCCTCATAGAATCCCATTCTTGCAAGCCCCACGACGCCGCAGCGGCAATTTTCGCCGACTTCTTTTTCAAATCTTCAGACATTGTATCCCACTGTTCTGAAGTGAGGTTGTACAATTTTCTCCATTCACCTAAAGCTTCTAAACACCGCATCATTCCTAATCGTGAGTCTTCGTCTTGCGGTTCAGTTTCTAACTTCTTACTGTACAGATCCAAAGCTTGGTCCCAGTTATGCAGTTTTTCATACCATCGTACATGAACGTTGACCGAGTTATCGCCATTTTTCTTTTGCATGATAACCTTCTCGAGTAAACCGTTACTCGCTTCTGTTCTTTGAAGCTTATTGTTAATATGGATAAGAGACTCTATTACTTCTTTAGATGGGTTTCGTTTGTATTCTTGTTCCTGTAATTCAGACATAATCAATTACGAATCATTAAAGATGGCAACACCACAGATTACTTACGTACAGATAGAAAGCTTCATACAAAATGCTCTTGATGCATGCACTCATAGATATACCTAGTCACAGACGTAGATATTCGCATGCGAGTGTAGGTATAAAACTCATGGTATATACATGAGCGTTCTTTCTGTACTCTCTGTGGCAACACCCTGTAAAAACTTACCTTATAGTACAACGCTTTGGCATAAGCTCTGCAGTTTATTGCTGTATCGCCGAGTAATTTAATCGGTATAGACAAGGCGCCCTTTTCGCAATGTTCCAGAAACTCAGCCAGGTTTAGAACAGCGAGTGCTACTTCAGGAGTATCAGGCACTGTCAGGGCGTACTCAAGGGCAGCAACCAGTTCTTTTCTGGATCCATCGTCAAGTTCAGTCCAACAAGACATGAGCGCAGCGTTGAATAGTTCAGACGCTAGTTGAGGGTAGTTTTGTGCAAGAGATGAGCAGGCTCTGTAAAAAGGTTAGAAAAACATTAGAAAGAGAAGTTAAGCTACAAGCCCTTTGTTTTTCTACAACCATTAAAGGCACTCACCTAATAGCCGGACTATTCGATTCTGTCAAAAAGCCGATGCTCAACCGTCGAAGCCATTCCATCCAGTCTTCTTTAGAAGTGATATTACTGACCGACCAACACTTTCTCAAATTAAATACGTTCAAAGTAAGTTTGGGAATAGTTTGTATGTCACCTAAACCAACCTGAAAAAATGTCGTCAAAGATATCGTAATGTTATCCTGTTTCCTATTAGTATTTATGTATGCATTTGCTATACATTGAATACTTACATCAGTCTTTTGATTCCTCAATCTTAACCGAGTTTCATCCAAATAGTCGTCATCAGACGCCAATGTAGAGATGGCTTGCAATCGCGTTACCAGAACTATATAGTTAGGACATTGTATCTTATGCTTTATCAGTATTCTGTCTACGGATGGTATGTAGTCTATATACTCTCGGCCAAGTTGAACAATAAGGGCGCAAAGTGTGTTCATGGCTGTTGATCTCAACACTGGATTGTTGTCCAAAACTTTAGCTAAAGCCTGTATTATAACAGCCGAGTATGGCCTAAAGTACAAGTACATAGACAAATGCTCAATGGTCTCCATTGCTAGCTTTGAAATTGACATAGGAATATTTCTACCATCAAAGAGATTGGTTATAGCAGGAACTACTGACAACAGAACATCATCCAAATTATTTTCAAACTTCTGTATAGCCAGCAACAACTTTTCAGTTAACAATTTATCCTTAGTACTATCATACTTCAGAACTCTCAACATATTTGGTAGTATTTTCCGAAGATAAACTTTGAACTCTGTCCCAATCGCCACCGTTATATGTTCCACCAGCATTATCAAGGTAGCCTGTAAAGGGCTGTTGGGCGTCCAGTATTCCTTTATCAGATCAAATATATCCTCTAAGTAATTCCGTATGTGTATCTTCACAACGGAGATTAATTGCGCTAGTTGGGTCAGCAAAAACTCGCGGAAATTACTGTTGTCTGTCGTTCGTATCACATATAACAGATTTGGAGTCACTCGAGATATATAAGGCACACACTTTATGCCAAGAGTTTGGAAGATGAACGTCACTGAATGTACGACGCTAGTGTGATGCTGCGTCAACATTGGATCGCGAAGCATTTTCATTAGCGATGTGAGAACTATGGCAGGATAAAACTCATCAAGAACGAGGGGCGACATATTAACTACCATTTCACTAATGTTAGAATCAAAATTTTCACAGTTAGATGAATCTGTGGCGGGAATCAATGTAGAGACTGTTTGAAAGTCAATTAGACCTTGATTAACTTTGTGTTTGTAAGGATCCAGCGCCCCTAATAGGCCAAGGACACGGATGGTTTCACTTCTCTCCCGTGTTTGCTGCTCTGTTTTTAAAAAGTTTAGGAGCATGTCCATTAGATGTGGATACTCCATGTAAGGAGAGACTACATGACCAGTAGCACTGACTACTTGGCCGAACGACCAAAGCGCAACACTGCGCTTTTCAAGTTGGTTCGGATCCGAGAGAATTTCAATTTGAATCGACATTAGCTTTGGCACCCATTGACTCAAAGCACTCCCACCTCCATTTACTTCAGCGAGGTCACCAAGAGCCTTCAGTATTGTAGAAACCATAGTGGGATTGTTAGACTCTTCTTTCAATTTTGGCACTAGAACATTGAGTATGGTGTCCACAAATTGGCGCGTTATCCGAGGCGCATGGGAAATAATGTTGTTAATCATTCTTAATGCCTGTTCTTTATTTCGAGTTGATTCAGAATGTTGTAGTTCCATCAAGACTTGCACAAATAATTGACGTAATGTTGGTATTGTGTAACTAGGGTTTAGATTGCTGAGCCGACCAACAATACACAGAGCTAACTCACTCACGTCATTATTAGAGTCATTGATTGCAACAAAAAGACAATTGAGATGTTCTTCTGTAGCCAGATATCTGTCGAATATTGGATTGGTGAATATTTCTAACACCCTGTACCGAACTTCATGGTCGAAATCTGATCTACCCACTGATAATAATTTTCCAAGAGACTCGTCAACTATTAAAGCCACAGATCGTGAATTTGTCTGGGCGCATCTTTCAACAGCTTTCATCAATAATTTGGCTGCCGTCTTCACAGCTTCTATTCTCACATCGTGCTGCTCACTCAAAAGATAATGATCTGTACATCTTCTTATAAAAGACATCAATGTGTTACTCCATTCAAATTCGAATGATCCTAGTGTGCGTAAGGCTAATACTAACTTGGCAGCATCATGGGGCTCCCCTAACATAACTGATGCATATTTATTAACTATTTGGTTTTCATCATAGACTTGTTTATTTCCAACAAGAAAACCAGTGCTGGCACTACCACCCCCATAGACTTTCTTTCTCAATATTAAAGACAACATACTAAGCAGTCTATCTGTTATTTCTTTCTTTAGAGAAGGTAGATTTTCACTAAGTTCTTTAAAGCAAGTTGTGAGTTGGGGGCTAAGTCCTGTTGTACACATTGGATCTAATAACTCTTTGACTTCATTAGCAACATCTTCCTTCATGGCAAAACCTAACAGAGTTACACAATTAAATAAAGGTGTATCAGACCCATTACGTTTTTTATTAGGAGTATCTTTGAGTGGCAAAGTCAATTTGATAATTTCAATAATTCTGCTCAAGTATTGTTGGACATCAGTCTCTACTGCTACACAAATAAGGCCTAATGTGGTGAATGCCATAGCTTTTTCTTTTTCTCTTCCTCGTAAAAAGGTTATCAAATGATTTATGGTAGATTTAAGATGTTTCTTTGTGAATGCATCCCTGTTGTAAGCAGCTAACCTTGGTATCATCAATAAAAGCATTTGGTGGACATTTTGTGCTCTTGATATTTGTTGAGCCATTACATCTGAAAACATAAATGTTACTGATTCTATTGTTTTCCTGTGTGTTATCCTCTAATGTAGTATATGAGTGAACATGACATAATGTGAGGAAGATTGAAATTTTCATTCAATTAAATTAAATAATTGTAAGTCCACAAAAGTACACATTATGCTATGTTTTAGGGTTCATAGTGAAAATAGCAAAACAGAACCCTTATAGTTTTGCCATGTCAGTCCGTCCACAGCTTAGCTCACTGACTAGTTAGTGCTAGAAGGCTGTTATTTTGCATGGATACACATATTACTTATGCCAACAAAGTGAAAGAATAAAAAGTATTTTTTGAGGGTACCTCTTCTATATAATGTATTTTTTTAGAGAAATAACAAAGTTTTGGTACAAATTACATTGAAAATTATTATTAAGTAGGTATAACATTGTAAGTATAAAAAAAAAACAACAGATAACCCATAGTGGGTTTTAAGCCACATTATTCAGACGGGGTGGGGGACTACAGAACCCTACATTTTGCGTGGCCAAACATGCACTTGCCCGGTTTTATTTATGGTTAGTCAACTTTATCAAATCTACTACTAACACTTTGGATGGTTAATTGTTACTCAATCATGCCTGAATATCTAAACAATTCTGGATGAAATTTGGCACAGATTGATACAGACAGCCTGGGGTAACATATACTTTAAATCCCAATCAAGTTTAAAATTTCCATACCAATAAGTTAAAAATTATAATAAAACACTAACCTGAACAGATTTTTTCATAAGTCTCTGTAATAAGCTTTTTACAAATACCAGACTCGTAAACAGCTTGTTGACATTTATCATCATTGAACTGTTGTATAGCCCAAGAGCTCTGTACTTTTAAATTCAATGGTATCATTTCATCTAACATATCTTGTTCAGAATCTAGCTTCTGCATTAAAGTTGTGTATTTCTTTTCCCAGGCAGCATTTGAACACCTAAGTAGTTCATTTAGTATCAATAGTGCCCCATGCACATGATCATCCCTGCTAAGACCTCTTTCCCTTCCAGTCTGATCAGCAAATGATATCATAGCTTGTTCATAACATTGCATGTACCAATGAGCCTTATTGCTCTGTTCAGGGTTTTCTCTGTGTGCTGTAATTACAAGAGCAGCTCTCAATGCTTTTGCTGCAGCATCTCTTATTTGCTCTTTTGGATCTCGCAGAGCAAGCATAATGTGATTAAAAAAGCCATTAATATGTTGGTAGAAATATGAAGGCATAGATATGGCTAGTTCTCTCAATATTAGTACTGCTGAGAGTCTTTTACCTTCATTCCTCTCTTCTGCCAGCCACTCATAGGATCTCTTAATTTCATATTCTACATATTCTACTCTTTTTATGCCTAGTGTGACAGCAAGTTTACCCATAGTTTTGGCTCCCAATTCCAAGACAGTTATATCAGTTGAAGGGAAAACATTTCTTAAATAGTGTGCATAACGGATATTTCTTGTTTTTGTAGTTTCTGTATCTCCACCAATTAAACAGACTGCAATAAATGATGAATTACTTATGAGTTTACATTGGATTCATACTTCTAGAATCTAGGCCAAGGTAAATACAAATAAATAACATTATTTTTTTAAATAAATTTTAGGTTGAATAATTTTGATATATTGAGGGTATGATCAAATTGAGGGTATTATGTCCTACTTTCAATTCGTACAATGGACCACAACACAAATTAATGTTTAATTGACAATCAGTGTCATATAACCTATAAAATACATACCTATAGTAAGAATCCCAGCCTTCTTTTCGTTGTTGTCATAGCTAGATGTTAAAGCATGTATTTGTTGATTAAAATCGTCTAACACCTGCGCCAGAGCCTCCGGGGACATCTCCCGGAGATCCGTTTTTGTGAAATGTAATAGTTCTCGAATTGCTTTATGTCTTGTCTCCGCATGGCGAGACTTTAGCCCCGAAACCATATCAGACACTTGAAAACTCGTCATTTTTGCGAAATACTTATCACAATTTCACTTTTTTATTAAAATTCACTGGATATTTCCACCAAAAGGATTACATTCTTGACTGCGATGAAAATAAAATTAGTTCACATTATTAAATCGATATAGTTTATTTTACTTTACAACGTGAATGAGGAATAGGATTATTATAAGTTTCCGAATTTATTCACCAGAAAATGCAAATAATAATATTGCAATTTTAAACAACCCAAACGTAAACAAATTAACAATACATGCGGCCATTGACCACATATTTTTCGTTCTGAAATAATACACAAAAATGTCATAATGTTCTTACAAACAGCAATCATTTAGACTATAATTTATCTAATTTAAATTTATTTAGATTAGAAAAAATAATACCTACAATTAATTTAAGATTATATTTCACCTAAATTCAGTAAATGTTCGATTTTAGACGAAATATTTCGTAAACTTTTTGTTACAAACAGTCCGTAAATGTATGTGATTTTATAATAAAAAACACTTAAATCATAAAATTTAAATTGTTAGATATTACTGCATGTAAATAATATTAATTAAAATACATAATTACGTAAATCAGACCATGCCCAGTATACATAATAAACATGTTTATAGGCAGTATACATATGTATATATAGCAACCTTTTTTGTGTTCTATCTCTCTCCTTCGTACACCTAAGAGCCCATAACAGATAGAGACAGAAATAATGCTTACTTGATGAGGCTAGAGTTCGTAGAGGATGACGCGTGTATTTTCAATACTTTCTCGTCATTCTACCAACCACAAACGTCAAACAGCTGAGCGAGGTGACTGACTCGCCGTTGTGTGGCTTGCTCTTCTTTCTTATCCAAATTTTTGAAACTAAATTCAAAGGGATAGTGCATTTAACAAGGTAGTTCACATTGCAAAGTAGTAATCTTTCATCATGAGTGAGCTGAGTCAGGAAGAGGTAAGTATAAAATTTGTTTTGTAAACGAACCTTGGCGTAATGCGTATGGCCAATCTAATTTCGTAACAAAACAAAGCGTTGGTGTTTGACGTTGTCGTGCGTACTGAAGACATGCACGTGCAACAGGACCTCATGTAACTCGTTTGCAGATACGTAGGCGTCGGTTGGCGCGGCTGGCAGCGCTTGGTGGTGCGGAAGCAGCCCCGTCTCCAGCCAGTCCCCCCGTCACTCCAGGCGCCTCGGTGCCGTCGCCTGACGTGCAGACCTCCTCACAACTTCGATTCTCTCCCACACCAATTCCTCGTGGCTCCACTGAACCTACCACACCTGATGTTGCCAACACAAACAAAGAACCAAATTATTCAGATGGTGTTAAAAACAATGACACAGATCAGACAAAGATACCAGCAGATGGGTTAATTGTGACTGAGAAGACTGATAATAATCTACTAGATGAAATGCCGGACACAAAAATGACAGACCTGTCACAAACCAGACAATACAACAGCTTTGATTCTATGGGTGACGACACATTGTTGAGTTGTGGTTCAGTGAGAGTGTCTAGCCTACCACAGTCCACAGTGGGGGGTTCAGAAGGAGCATCTACAAGAGAAGACAGTACTTCAAGATCAATATCCCCAGCGCAGTTTGCTGAGCCATCACCAGTGAGACCAAGACCTAGTAATGCATCACCCAGTTGTTCACGACGGTCACTATCCATGGATGTCGATGATGTCTCAGAAAGGAATTCACAATCAGAACAACAACAGGAGCCTATGGAGGTCAGTATAAACAATACAAATACCAACTATCCTTAAATCCTAACTTATCCCAAGATATTATTATTATATAGATATATTAACTTAGTACAATGATAAATAAATTGAGTTTGTACTAAACCTTATGCTATGTACTTCCTTTCTATGATATAACTATGACTATGCATTTAATTTCAATTTAAAGTTAGTATTGTGTATGTTTTTATGATAAAAATGTCTTTGTTATGATAAGCAATTACATAACTAATATTATTATGTTTAAATTCCTTTTATGTATTAACAATTTGACTCAATATTCTTAATGGTGTTATTTCCTCTGTGACATTATTAAATAAACTAACTTAGCCCAGAATAATGCAAAAAAATATAGTATTTTTTATTACTTAATAGTATGAATATAGAACTTTCTGATCTATAACAATAACATTGATTACATGGAATATAGTATGTTATTGTATAAATTCATACCACTGAATTCATTCCTGCACATTTGAACAAAGGAAAAATATAATATTAAGTTTACTGTTTCTGAGAACTGAAAATACAATAAATTAAGAATATTTTTACATGTCACTGATATATCAAAACAAAGGATGGCTTCTGTGTTTGGGAAAGTTAAATTTATGTGTTTTGTGTAGGTGGATGACAGTGACACACAATCATCACCAGCTCGCAAAATACACCGGTCACGGACAATCAGTTGTACAGAACTGACAGAAGAACAACTGAGGAGTATTGTTGCTAAGATTTTACAAGTGTCATGGTCAGAAGACAGTGCAGGTATTGTGCTACACATTCATAAAGTACTTGCAGTTCTCTACAATATAGGCTGTTAACCATTTGCCAATGCTCATATATAAGTTATATAAAAAACCTTGAAATATTTTGCAATACTTTTTTATGTAACGGTTCACCCTCACATTGTAATACTTACTTTAGTGAGACTTATATAATGGAATTTGCACATTATCTATATAATATTCCCATCAGTTTTTTGGTTGGTAACAAAGAAGTTGTTCTGACTACTGCTATGCCTTTATATGAAATTAATTAATTGTTTTTATTTCAATGACTTGATGAAGCTCTATTAGAAACAAAGAGCATTCTTAGTAAGTTTAAACCTTTATTTTTTAGTAACTATATTTAAATATATGGTGCCATGTTGTCATTGTTGTGTTGTTTCTTATTGATGTATCAAATTGGATTATAATTTTTTTAGCTAAATATTGCCTCTTTACACTAACTTCTATAGGGCGTGAGCAATACTACAACTTAACATGGATGAAGTCGCGGGCACAGCTAGTCAATGGGTGCAACATTTTTCAGTAATGCTCCGCTCCTGTTGATCATAGCATTATATAGCCTTTAGCCTTCCTCGATAAATAGGCTATCTAACACTAAAATAATTTTTAATTCTAACCAGTTGTTCCTGAGATTATTGCGTTCAAACAAACAAACTCTTCGGCTTTATAATACTAATACAGATGTGAAAGTAACTCTGTCTGTCTGTTTGTTACATTTAGATGAAATTTAGTACACATACACAACAAGGATAAGGATAAGAAGCCGTGCGCGAATCTATTAATGTTATAATTTTTTTAAGTAGTTTTATTCTGATTGTGGCCTTCTAGATACAAGCATATGACTAAATTTGTTATGTAAATCATTTTTTTTTTCTATATGTGTATACCTTAAATAAGATAAAAACAAAATGTCAAATATAAATCAGTTATATATATATATATATAAAATACTAGCTGCCTGCCACGGCTTCGGACTGGTGTCATATCATAGGTTTTTATAACTTGAAGAAGAAGAAAGAAGAAGAAATAATTTATTTACTTGAGATACATTGTTGCAATCTTCGCAGGGATCTCTAATTTTTTGACAATAAAATATAGCCTATGTTACACTCCCCAATAATGTAGTGTTTAATGGTGAAAGAATTTTTGAAAAATCGGTCCAGTAGTTTCGGAGCCTATTCAATGCAAACAAACAAACAAATCAAATCTTTCCTCTTTTTAATATTAGTATAGATTTTTTTTTTCCCTTGTTACTTCATCTGTCTCCTGTCCAGGGACAATGAAAAGTATGTCTGGCTGTTGCGATATTATTGACATGCGCGAATTAGGACCTATGGCCTAACTTTCTTTCTACTTACCTAAGCTGGTTTAGTTAGCTGTTATGGCACACAGTTCACATTAGTATAGATAATAATAATTTTTAAATATGATAATTTTTATAAATATTTGTGTTGCAGGAGGAATTTTCGTGCCATCGGTTGCAGCATCACTTCTTGACAATCCTAAGCTCAGCTTAGAGGAACTAGCATCAGAAGCTTTAATGGATGTCATCACACAAATAGCAGACGGGTCAGATCCGCTGAACCAAAAATTAATTGCTATTACTGAAACTACAAAAAGGATAACTGAAGATGGGGATGACATGTTGACAAGTGGACAACTTGGTTCAGAAACAGAGTCTGAGAAAGCAGATTGTCCCACACCATCGCTGCCTCTGCCTAAGACGATTCCCACACAAGGTTTAGCTGTTAGCTACATAGTGCGCTTCTACACAAACATCAATACATATGAGAGAGAACACTCAAAGAAGAGTTCAGAGCCTCCCCTGAGTGACTTACTTCAAAGTTTAAGGACTTTACTAGTGAATCATTTAGTGCTAGTGCTACAAGGAAAGTTTGATCTGGAGAAGTGTAGGAAATCAGCTCTGCTTCCCTATGTGTTAGTGGTGTCGCCACCTACTGGGCTGATTCCCGAACTCCTGCTTGCAACTTACACTGACAAGGATGTTTTTGAGGAAGTGAGTATAGCATTTGAAATATAAAGAAATTTTAGTTACTATAAAAGTTAAAACTAAAGTTATTTAGTTCTAAATTATTTGAAGTCATTATAATCAGAACTTATTTGAAATAAGATAACTTCAATAATTTAGCAAACATTTTAAGTTATTAATTTGTGTATTAATCATTAGGAACTCATTTGGCTGTCATACATAATGTAGTTTACAATAGATAGTGTGGCAGATAGATAAATTGTCAATAGATGAGCAATCACTGGATTGTCAAATAGTTTTAGTGTATTCATCCTACTTTCTAAATATATGCTTACAAATATTTTGTTAAGAGTAGAAGAAAGTGATTCTATCTAATTAGTATACACTACACACGACACACACAAAGTGATTCTATCTAGGCACTGGGTAATCCAGTATTCATTTGTGGAGTAGTTGACTGTCAGTCACACTCTAACTGCTATGCCCCTTAACTGTTTTCTCGCTATTAACCTTTGGTATGCGGAAAAGGTACGTCAATCTGTACCCCCCGTCAGCGGCAACATGGCGCGAGTTTGAAACGCGCGAGATAAGGTTTCGATTTTATTGATTCTTAGCAATGAAATGTTTCGTACACATATAGGTAACGATTTTATTTGATAGTAGGATAACTAATATACTATATAAATGTTAAGATATAGCACAAAAACACCATTAACATTATTATTTTTCACAAGGAATCGAATCGAAATACAATTTCCGAACCTATTTTAGAAAAATAATTATTTATGATATAATCTGTAACATATTTCGTTTTATTTTTACCCACCGTAAGTTAGATAACCAGACTGTCTTTGAATACAAAAATCACCACATTTCCTGCCAAATATCACTCACAAATCATAATCACACAATTCTCGAACCACTGTAGGCCGATCGGCATCTAAATTTGAAATGGTAATTTTAACGTTCCTCTAAACTTTATTCAACGAGTGAAGTTCTCGATCATTAGTTCAATGTTATAGGAATAGGAAAATGAAACAATTTAGACCGTATTTCAAGTAGTTTATAGTCCAAAATCGAGTAAGGTGTCGCAGGTCACCTGAACACTGATCAGTGTTACCGCATTTTCATACCAGATCACTGATCAGTGATAAAGCATTCCAAAGGTTAAAGCTAGTTTTACAGGCTCATTGATGGTCGGTGACGTATTAATATGCACTGTAATTGAATTTCATTTATTGAAAAATGCAACTTCCGTACTAGGGTACAAGTTCTGTGTCACATGACATTTTACAAATATACAATTCACGGACATAAAGTACACCCAGACTGGGAACAACAATTTGTGGATTATTCAAAGTGGTGTAGAAATCAAACCCACGACTTTTGTCTTAGCAGTCATTAACTACTATATCAATAGGCCAGTCATAAATGTAACATTTTTTTAAATAAATTTGCAAAATAAAAATTATGCATTAGCATCAACGTAAAACGAGCCTAAAGGCGCAAAATACGAGGAAAGGTCCAAAAGTTTCCAGCCTAACAAAAAAAAAAAGTAAGAATATATATTTACAAATATTTTTTAATTTTTCGAAATAGTCCATTTGATTACACTTTTGAGATTTCTTAATAAGCATTACTCCCCCTTGTTAAAATACTCAGAAGTTTTGTCCTCAAAATGGGCGTAAACCGCACGGCTCACTTCATCATCCGAAGAAAATCTTCTTCCCCTTGAGTCTGCCTTAAGTATCGAAAACAAATAATAGTCACTAAGTGCCAGGTCGGAACTATAAGGTGGGTGGCAAATTTCCTCGTAGCCACACCAGCAGCCTTGGCAATTGAAGCTGTGCATTGTCGTGCGAGAAGTCGAACACTTCTGCTAAGTTTTCCAAGACGCTTCTGCTTGATCGCCTCTCATTATTGCTCAGTAAGGGTGACGTAGTAGCTGCCATTTACCGTGATATTACTTTCTTTTATGTCAATTATTAGTATTCAGTGACAATCCCAGAATATCGTAGCCATTATCTTTTTGGTGGATTGCGTTGCCTTGGCCTTCCTAGGCGGCTTTTCACCAGGACAACGCTACTTCATCGATTCCCTTTTGGAGAGAGGATCATAGCACAAAACCATCGTTTCGTCCCCCGTAACAATTGACTCCAAAAAACTCGGTCAGTGTGCCCAAAGTTTGGGCACCCTCCTGGCACTAACTTTATTCATGTGAAGATGTTTATGAAGAATCCTAAGAACTGAAGAAAGCCCGGTTCTTACTGCTATTTCTTTAGCTTTAAGGCTTCGATCACTCAGAAGTTCCTCTTCCATTAATTTGATGCAGTCGACGGTAAGTGCTTCGATAAGTCGGCCGGACCGAGGTTCGTCGTCAATGGACTCCTGACATCCTGACGGATAGGTATTCCCGTACACAGAATCTAACCTTGTTTTTATATCGGTCGGGCTGACCCCTTCCTTTGTCAGGAACTTGATCACGGAACAATATTCCAACTTAAACATTTTGAAAACATTCAGATTTCCTATTGTTCTAAACGTCGTCAAATCAAAACTACAACGAATAGAAACCTCAAACCCAATGACACCGCAGCCAGAAACTTTTGTACTGCACTGGTACATAGGTCCAAATAATAAAAACAGCAGGTCGACTCGCAAGTCCTGGGACGTATACATCGTCAACGTGCACAGTCTCTGTTAGCCTTCGACCGAGATATGCGTACCGACCCGCCGCAACAACGGTATATATTTAGTGCTAAGTGTCATATCCCGCGTCAGGTGTTCGTGCCGCTGGTAATGGGCATCCGCGAGGAGATGCGTCGCGCGGTGTCCCCGATGGGCGCGCTGCGCGGCGGCGGCGGCGCCCGCAGCTGCGCGGCGCTGCGCGGGCTGCGCGCGTTGTGCGAGCTGCGCGCCGGCCCGCGCCACGCGCGTCGCCCGCTGGCCGAGCTGCTGGCGCGCCTGCCCAGTCTGTGCCCCGACCCCGTCACCTCCGCGCCTGGACGGGAGGTCGCTAGAGTTAGCTTCCTTGGACCATTCTTTGCGGTGAGTTTATTCCTTGTTCTTCCGAATGAAAAGTACCTTTAATCCATTTCGTAACTTAATATCATAAAGAGACACAGTTTACTGGTTTAAACGCGCTAATAACGAGAACTACTGGTCCGATTTGAAGAATTATTTTTGAATTAGATAGCCTGTTTATTGAGGAAGGCTATACAGCTAATCCTACTAACTATATGAATGTTCAATGCCCAGGAGATGACACAAATGCTTAACGGGCTTAACACGGCAAGCTTCAGGTCGGACTTCATATGAATAAGACCAGAGTGATGACCGAACAGACCGCATCACAAAATCGAGTTGGTAGCAGTGGAGGTTGCATACGTCGATGAGTGTCTCTATTTAGGCCAAGATTATTTTTGGGCCAAACGAATCACAAATTGGACTCCACAAAATAGGTAGACCATGAGTTAGACTCCTTCGAAAAAGATTGGCCTCATACAAGAATTGACAGAGAAAGGTCGAGAGAGAGTAGGGGGGCCTTCGCCCTGCAGTGGGACAAAACAAGCAATTAATAATAATAAATATGAATATTATTAATGCGAAAGTTTGGATGGATAGATTGATATTACTCAATGACGCCATAACGGCTAATCGAATCTAAATGAAATTTGACATAGATATAATTTCGCCGGTATCGGTTCCACTGCGGTCCACTGCCAGCTGTGGGCCGATACCGGTGAAAGGCATCATCATTAGCCTGTATGGGTCCAGACCCATACAGGCTAATGATTATGATGATAAAAGAGGCTATTGTTTATTCCGGTAAAACTGCTTCTGTTATGGCGATTTGTTTTTGAAAGTTTACAGCTATATATTTGTTAATATGTGTAAGTCTTTTGTGTCGAGCGCATAGATATTAGATATTTGGACCCATTTGCTATTTAGTGGAATTATTCGTCCTATAGATATCATTATTCGCTGAGGAAAACCCCCGCTTAGCGGAGCGTCTGTTCGCGACGGGCTCAGGCGACCGCAGCCTCGCGTTCGCGCTTCAACGCGAGGTGGAAGTGAGCCGCAACACGTTGCACAACATCTGCCACAACATCCTGCTGTGCCCCGACGCGAGGGAACCACTGCTCAACTACTTCGCCGCGCTGCTCCAGAGGAACGAACGGAGAGCGCAACTGCAAACTGATGAGAGATCTCTAGCTGGTGAGTCACTCATTTATTCTTTCGTAAAAAAGCTAGCGACTACGAATCGAGTCGTTTATCCTAGCACAAAAAAAAAATTAGGAACTTAATTAGAATCTAGACGGATTTGGAGTTCGGAGAATCAACTGATATGCTACTAACTAATGCAATATATTTGAATGTCAAAATTAGAAATTCAATTCCAAAATAACTTTATTTCTTAATTCACGTAACTAATTTTGATTAAAAGTTGACAATAAACCAATTTAAGCAAAGTAAAGTTGCAGACAAAACTACAAAAATAATAAATAAACTGTGTTCTTATATATAGGTAACAAATTCGCACGTTGCTTCTTTAATTCCGCTGTATATTTTGATACACCAACTGCATACGATCTCGCATTGAACATTATTTCTGGTTTTTATTTATAATTTTATGCCAAGACCTCGTCGATGCGAGCGGCTGTTTAGTCTCCTTATAACTAATTGATAAAGACATTATTGCACGTTTATCGGTGCTCAGACAACTATAATAAATTGAAACGTTAGCATTGTGCGTCGTAGGACCCCGCGAGCTGAGAGTAATGACTGGCGAAAATAGAGCATATATTTCGTTCAAATGTCGCTCACCTCGTCTTTGTCTATTAGACGAATTTGTATTGGCACTCGTCCAGATAATTTACTTTCCAAGATTCAGATCGAATCATTAAGTCGCACTTGTTGACGGTTTATCGGTAAATATTTACGTTTATAATGTATTCTCACGATCGAGACAAACATGTCTGTTACAAATATTATTGTTATATTAGCATCAGGTACGAATGAACCTTGATATTGGCATAACAAATATATCATTCGAGACTCGCAGATTTTCTTCCCCGATTATTTTATGTTGAGTTGAAAAACCAGGTTTTATATTTGGTTTTACATTCGATATACAGGGTGTATTTTTGAAACGGGTCAGTAAGGGCAAGTACCTTAACCGTTGCAGTTACAGCAAAACGTTCTTAGAAGACCTTCCCTAACTTTTTGACATACTTTGAACTGCATTCACAGATTTTGTAAAAAACTTACAGTTGGCAAAAAAAATGCAAAAAGTCCAAAAAATTTTTTTTTATGCCAATCGATTCTATTTTATGTGGGGATCAAAAAACTCTATGAAACCATTTTAGCTTTCAGTACTAGAAAAGACAGAAATCTCCAAAAACGTTTCCCATACATTTCCTACGGAAATATGATAAATCAACTCGAAACTCATAGGACAGGTAAAATTTTAAACTTTTTTAAATAAAAAAAATCATTTAAACATTTTAGAAATTGGTTTATGAAATAAATTGCTCAAAATGATTTCCATTTTCACGAATACATAAGTCTATCCTTTTTTGCACTGAACGAATGGCGGCTAATAATGTTCTGGGATGAATATTACGTAAAATGGTCATTAATGCATCCTTGAGCTCTTGAACACTGGCGTACGTCGTCTTATACACCTCGTTTTTCACGAAGCCCCATAAAAAAAAATCAAGTGGTGTTAGATCGGGGCTACGAGGTGGCCACTGTGTTGGACCATGTGTACCTATCCACTGTGTACCGAATAGGCGGCTCAAATTGGAACGTGAAAGGTGACTGTTATGTGGCGGAGCACCATCTTGTTGAAAATGAACTTTTCGCAATTCCGACAGGGGCCATTCGTCCATCTCGTTTTCAAGATGGTGTAAAATGACTTCATTATACATGGCAGAATTCAGTTTCCCTTCATAAAATTCCACCATTATAACTCGATTGGACATTATACCACACCAACAGTTGAATGAGAAGCGAACCTGATTATGACTTGCCGTAACTCTTAGTGGATTTTCTTTGGACCAATAGTGGTGATTTTTTCTGTTGTACATACCGTTATTGGAAAAATTCGTTTCGTCTGACCACAGTATGTAATTTAAAAATTCATGATCTCTGCTTATTTTTCCTCTTAGCCACCTGCAAAAAGTAAGCCTTCGAACATCATCACCCGGATGTAACACTTGAACTATGCGCCCATATCGATAGCACTTGTAGCCGTATTTCTTCCATATCTTTATCACAAGGGAGTGGGATACACCTACTTCAAAGGCGACATGCCTGGACGATACCTCTGGATATGCTTCGACATAAGTCAGAACCGCAATCTCCGTGTCCATGTCCACACGAGGCTGCCGCTTTCTTTTGAAAGAACCCTGCAATTCCAGGTTTTTCAAAAGATTTCTAATAACCTTTCTTGTTGGCGCATGTCGCAACGGATACTTATTGCGGTACCACACTAATGCAGCTCCCGCATTTCGATTATTGACAAAATACGCTTCTAATAAGTCAATTTTTTCACGATTAGAAGACATTTTAGCGAAAATCCTTAATTAATAATAACTCATACGAAGTTTCTCAGCTGACACACAGATTTTCGAATGAAATTCGAAATTTGAAGGTAAAAATTATTTTTATTTACTTTACAGTCAATTCTACCCACTTCCTGGCCATAACAAAAAGTTCGACCATCGTAGAAATTTGTTTCTGTTGCCGAAATGTATGGGAAACGTTTTTGGCGATTTCTGTCTTTTCTAGTACTGAAAGCTAAAATGGTTTCATAGAGTTTTTTGATCCCCACATGAAATAGAATCGATTGGCATAAAAAAAAATTTTTTGGACTTTTTGCATTTTTTTTGCCAACTGTAAGTTTTTTACAAAATCTGTGAATGCAGTTCAAAGTATGTCAAAAAGTTAGGGAAGGTCTTCTAAGAACGTTTTGCTGTAACTGCAACGGTTAAGGTACTTGCCCTTACTGACCCGTTTCAAAAATACACCCTGTATATTCTTGTCGTGTGATATATTTTCCAAATATAAAGCGATATTATTTTTGTCGCACTAAAAAGATGCAAACAAGATCCCCTACTGTATCTCAATGAACTTAGTATTGTGCATCCGACAGCATGATTATTCAAAATTCTTTAAAATTCGAAAGAAATGGTTGTTTTTTTAAACGTCACTTATCTAAGAACACTTGGGCGGTCAAGACAAATCTAACGACGTCACAATTGTTTAAAGCCGTCTGGCGGTTTAAAATATATTAGGTAATAAAGAATATTACATACATACATATAAAATACGCGCTTAAAACATAAGCCTTCCTTGCAGTCGGGTAAAAATGTTAGTTAGTTAAATCTCAGTATTTTAACAAAGTAAGGACAGGAAATACATAACTAGTCTCATTAATTCTTCAAATTTACCTGTTCTTGGTACTCAGAATTAACTGAAAAACAAACTCAAACATATCACTTCCTTGTACAAGCAATAACTCCATTTAATAGTTTTTAAAATTCTTCGAAACTTTGTGTATAAACATGTTTACCATATTCCATGCATTCAATACTGATTTTCCAGAAAAAAACTAATTTACCAATATATTCAGACAAGTATACGGCTAGATGTTTTAAAACATTTATGCACTGTACCGTCTTGGTAAATTCAAATGGGGTAGACTATGATTTTTGGGACAGCTGCAGAATACAATTTAAAATATTGCTATGAAAACAAAGTATAGAACCTTCCCCTTTAGAAATGTATAATTACAGTAGTTTTTTTTTTTAATGTAACACTCGTTCGGTGTAACTTTGTGCGTAAAATAGCTAAAACTCTATTATCTACCATATTGACATGTGTGTTTCGATAACCGTCTATAGATGAAAACCCAAAAGGTTTTCAGGGTTTTATCTATCAACGAGAGTTGCTATTTAACAGATTGGTAACGGTAGTTTGAGACCGGCGTGTAGTCACGGATCTCGTCAATTCAGCTAATATAACACTGTAACGTTTCAGGCGACGGATTTATGCTGAACGTATGCTCAGTACTACAACTCCTCTCTGTGCGCATCAAACTTGAGCGCGTGTACCCGCTGTACACGTTCCAACCGGACTCGTGGGTGAATGTCCGCGACGAGACGCGCCTGTACTTCACCGCACAAGAGGCTCAAGACTGGCTAGATGCACTCAGTAAGTGCAGCTATCTTTGACATAAATAGTTTCAGGATTGAGTTCATTTTCTTTTTTGGAATCTTTGTTCTTCTCTGTCGCTATAAATCAGGTAATAAAAGGAAGAATTGTTAAAAATGAGAGTGATATTGTTCCACAAGAGAGACAACTGTAAGATGTACTATGGAATATTGTTCCAGTTGATTCTGTATAAAATATTTCTTTGATGTAACTAGATAAGGACCCGAACCACAAGTGGCCGGAGGCGAAGTTTCAGACAGTGTGTTGGTTCCTGACGTTGCACATACATCACGTTGCGCTTATTCCCGCCTTACATACTCATCAAAGACGAATTAGGTAAGTTTGCTTAGGATTGTTTAAATTTGTCTTTTTGTGATTTGAACCATTTTTAGGGTTCCGTAGCCAAAATGGTAAAAACGGAACTCCTGTAGTCCGTATGTCACAGGCATTCTACTCAAAAACTACACAATGTATACAGATGAAATTTGGAATATATGTAGGTGTCTTGTGTAAGCCGAGACGAATTATTTAACTATCGAACTAAGTTACATAATTTTAAAAAAAACTAGGCGAGAAGTAAAGTGAATATTTTCTTGTGCTTAAAGAAAGCAGTCTTGCCCGTTTGAACCGTATTGCCAAAAAATATGAAAAAAAATACAAGGTAACATAAGCGAAAAAATGTTTAGTTGAAAGTATTTTTGTATACTTAGACGTAACTTCAACTAAAATTATTTTCAACATGATCAGATATACCGTTTTTGATTTATTGGCGAAACACTGCGCTTCTCAACAAAGGGTCGTAAGTGCCATAGAGATACACTCTTTTGCTGGTGCACTTTTTCAGATTGTATTTTTTCATATGTTGTGCATTTATTTGTAGTAACAGCTGCCTAGGAATCTATACTGAACATGGTCCGACATACTCTTGCCCGGTTTTATTTATGCCGTAAAATCGTAACATATGGATAAATTGGACGTTCTCAGGCGTGGTGTCAGTGCCGGAGTGGTTGATCGCGGTGTCAAATTCCGCCTGAGATTTAATTTTTCTTTCATACATTCCAAAATGTTTTAATTTGTACATTTTCAACATTTCCGTTAAGCAATATCGCTTATGAAATATAATTTCGCAGGGCATTCCGCGACCTTCAGAAAGTGATCGAAGAATTGATGGCTGCTGAACCACAATGGCGTAACAGTTTCTCAGCGTTACGAAACCGCGAATTACTTCGCCGTTGGCGCAGGCAGATTAAGAGACTACACCGGTATGTTTTTTGATTCTATATAAATATTAGGTGCCGCCCGCGGATTCGCCTGCGTGGACGGTTTTTCCGATTTTTTAAGGGTAGATTTTCGCCATTGATCAAAACGCTGAAACACATGTTTCTTTCGTATCTAGCTCGATTTGCCATAAACACGTTTCTATGTTTAAAACCAAAAAGCCAACTACGAAATTTCACAACTGGCGGAGTTTCATACAAACAACTTAAAACACCTATTTTACTTCCTTAGGGGTGGAATTTCCAAAAACACACGTGTTTCTTCGATGACGATATTTCACAAATCTAACTTTAACCTGATGGATTTTGTACAAACTTGCAACCCCTAAGAATTTTGCCCCATAAGAGGATGAATTTCTAAAAATCCTTTGTCAGCCCTCATTCGCACGAGCGATTAATTACGCGCGTTAGAAACCCGGCGTCAGCGTATTTTTAACGCTCTTGATGTGGTTGTTCATACGAACGCTTTTTTAACGCGCGTTACTAGAAGACGAACACAAAACAGTCTAGTAGTTAGTGACCCTGACTGCTAAGCCGGAGGTCGTGGGTTTCATCCCAACCCAGCACGATGGTTTATTCTGTGTCTAGCTGTTATTTGTCTATAATGTGTATGTATTTAGAAGTATATAAGTATGTTTATCAGTTGTCTGGTTTACATAGAACAAGCTCTGCTTAGTTTGGGATCAGATAGCGTTGTGTAAGTTGTCCCAAGATATTATTTTATGTTCTAGGTATTCTTAAATATAATTATTATTTCTCCTGTGTTTTAATATGTATGGTGAGAAATACCTATACATAAATATACCTACTTACTTGATTTAAATAAATGGTTGTCTGTAAAGTTGGTATATGGCCGATAATTTTACGTGACGTCATAACAAAACATTAATGACATTGTAATAAACAACCATGCCTGTGACAGCTTTATTTAAAAAAAAATATTGCATGTCGCTGCAGTCGCCAAAACATTGATGAAATTGTAATAAAGTGGATCAGGGCGCATGCGCCCAACTGTCACAATAGTTCAGCCTATGAGCAAGCGGAACGTGAAAGACCATGGCACTTTTTCGTGCATGCACCCGGTCATCGATTTATAAGACGTTAGCACGTCGATAAATAAAATAACTTTACATACATCGATAATTTTTTTCATCATTGGTAAGGGTATCCCAGTCCCCGAGAGATTTTTGTGACGTCCTCCCAGGCATTGTTCTTTAAAAAAATATTTGATATTTTTTTCCCTATATAAGTGGACGAGACTCTACTTCTATAATTAGCACTTCGGAATCTACGACCCACGATATCGTCATTCTGATGACGTAAACAACACAAACACGTCGGGCCGCTGTGAGAGCCCAAGACGCACTGAATGCAACGCCGCCGGCAGTTTTTTTACGCTTGTGTGAATAGTAAGAGTAATAAGAAGTTCCAAATGATCTATTCCCAACGCCCAGCGTTGAAATACAACACCGCGCGATAAAATTACGTCGCGTTTTAAAATCGCTGCCGTGTGATCGTGTACTTGGGAATTCATTTGTTCCATTTAAGCGTATTTTTATCGCGCGTTAAAATTACGCTCGTGCGAATGAGGTCTTAGTAGATGCCTACTAGACATGAGCGCCGCCACCGTGAAAAGAGAACGGCGCCCCGACCTAACTTGATGATGACATTCAAGCAACGGATGCAGTAAACAAGTGCGAAAAAGTGTAAATATCGTTTAAAAATAATATAAATCACAACACATTAGATATATTTCGGGACTTAATCGCGTGAATTATCACACTGGTGACCACGATCGGTGCGATTCGATCGAAACGTCGATTAACCGATTCGTTGCGGATGACACGTATCAGTGCCATCACTTTCTTTTACGTGTGGCGTCAGGCACGGATGTGTGTCATTTTGAAATCGATGATAACTCCTTCAATTAAGTTTTATGGAAGTTTTACCCGAAACCAAACTATCTTCATTTTTCAAGTATATTAAGCTCGTAGCCTTCGTTTCTGGATATTGTAATATTTAAAAAAAAATAGGGGGCACCAACCTTTTTGAAAGTTGGAGTATTTGATATTAAATCATCATGATAATAAATTATAAATGTAGGTATTACAGTAAAGCGACAAAATCACTTCGCTTCGGTTGTCTTTAGCTTGTCTTCTCTAAAATTATACACCCGCTCTAAATAAGGATAACATTAAAACAATAAAAAGTATTTATATAGAGATGTTTCTTCTCCTCTTTTAACGACAACTCTCTAATCCCTATCTATAAAGAAATATGCATAAACGTCGTAGTCACATTTGGGTATCTATAGTAGGTAAATTTGATGTCTTGAAACTCGATGGATATCCGATGCAGTAGGGCCATCATCTTTTTCCGTGCATGTTGCACTGTCCACGATATTTTTTTTTGTGCACGTTGAAGTATCCTTATATATTTTTTGGTTCGGTATTAATTCCTGTTCGCAGTTTTCTGAGTGTTCCCAGTGTTGTGAATACGTTTGCGAGTTCTCTATTATCTCTTCGTCATCGTCGCATTGAGTGTCATTTTCTGTATCGGGAATGTACTTTCTTTTTCGCTGTAATTCTTAAACAATACATAAACACTATCAGTATCTTGTTAAATGTTATTTTTTACTGACAATAATAATTTTCACATTTGTTGTGAATCCTATTAATCCTATTGGTCTGGAATAGCACATAGGCTACCTTTTATTCCGATTATAGGTTCCTGGACAACGGGGAACGAATTCTACGCGGGCGGAAACGCGGGTATCAGCTATATATGGTAGTATTTAATCAAACTTAGCAGTTTTTATTTGCATAGTTTAAATATAAACAATTGAAAGTTGTTGTGCAGAATAGTTTTAGACCTAATTTAACACCTCATAATCAATCAAATTACTAGGAAATGCAAAATAAGTTGAGCACATCTGTATAATAAAAGTCACTTACCTTCCATTTCCATAAATACACTTGTTTCGCCACTTTTTATCGCTTAAAACAATGTGCCTGACCGTTCACGTTAGATTTCACACGTAAATTAAAGTATTCAAGCTTTGAACATGTAAAAAGTTGTCAAAACACTGTTTTCTTTTCCGCATGGCTGAAGACACGGATGAGTGTCATTTAATCGTATGGCGTTGGGCACTGATCAGTAAACGTTATTTTTGTTTGACGCCACAGTTAAAAGTTAGTGAAATTAGACATCGCAACGAATCGGTTAAATAAAATGTTAATGATATAATTTTAGTCTTAAGTTACAATAGTTACCAACTTTTTTTATGGGATAGGGGCAAATGAAGAAGCGGCTCAACTGATTGTTACTGGTTACAGCTGCCCAAGGACTGCGACACCAGACACCCGTCTAGTGTCGCAGTCCTTGGGCTCGTAGTAGGGCGTTGCAGCTATTAGAAAATAGTTTTTTGAAGGTTTCCTAGTCATGTCGGTCTGGAAATACTGCGTCGACAGTTTATTTACCAAGGTGTCAGTGTGTGACAGAAAATAGCGTTTACAACGCACTGTGGTGGATTGCCAAGTGTGAAGATGAATTTTTAATGTTCATCGCGTTGTACGGTGCCATAACTCAACTGGTGAATTAGTGTGAACAATTCCTTAGGACACTCCCCATAGGTCCTGTAAAATTTGCCAACATCTCAAAGCTAATGAATGAAGCCTATCGGAAAGAGTTTGATCGTCGACGATATGAGATGCTCTACGTTGAATGCGATCAAATGGAAGTAGCTGACTTCTATTTGACACCCCCCGGTGTCAAATAGAAGTCAGCTACTTCCGGCCCAGGCACCCGGTTTTAGGTGAGAACTGTACTCTACATGCGGCCGAACTAATTTAAAGTTGTAAGCGATGGGCCTCTGTTAAATACTGCCCCGCTCTGCTAAGCTTTGTTGAAGCCAGATAGGCTTTGTTTTAGACGACTTCGGAACTTCAAGTAACACGATATGTCGACGTCAAGGACTCAAATTTTAAGGAAAGTCGTCAAAGAAGTGTTTTTTTGCGGTGAATTTGCAAACTTGTGTCTTGGTAGAGTTAAATTGGACCAAAGTAGTATTTAGTAAAGTCTCAAGTTCAGACAAAAGTTTGATCAGACACTCATTGACATATTTCACGACAGCCGGCATAAAAGGCATCGTCTGTGCCATCGTCCCTATTTTGTAGCATGACATTGATATGCAGAAAAAACTGTGTAGATGATAGCCTTGAGCCTTGGTAGCACCAGCACTTATAAACTTGGGAGTTCAAGCACAACAAGTTTTCTCACAGCACTGTGCTAAGAAAGAACTTTTCTCAGAACGCGTGGAGGTAAAGGGAAATTATTATTAACACAATCAAAAGATAGCGTCGCTTCCCAATAAACATTTACGCTGAAAAAAAATAAATTAACCAGTTTAATTACTGCTACAAGCTTTAAAGATGCTGGATAAAAGAGAAAAACAAAATTTAAAGCTGTATTACAGTATAACTGTATACCTTTATTCAATGCAGCTGGTTTACAACTGTAAATTAGTCGAAATTCTTACTTTTAGCTTTACAATATCATTCGAAATCCTTGAAATACAGCGTCTAGTGAAAATAATACTTTAAGCAAGATATAAAAACAAAAGCTTAATAGCCGCTGTATTAATGTTCTCCGCTTATACCTTTACAGTGCTTAACTCTGTATAAGAACATTAGGTGCTGCTATTGTCTGAATATTGATGGAATTCTACTCTATTGTAAAGCCATCATATAAAGCTTTAAAACAATGATTAAGAGTTGCCTGGGTTAAGATCTTCGGCAGCATTATGTAATACTTACCGGCTGCATAAGAGTTTAATCATACTCTATTTTAAAGACCATGCGATTAGTGTAAATCTTACCCTTAGTACAGACGTCGGTGTTAATACAGCGTTTCAATAGATGATTGTAACTCTCACAGTATTTATATAGTTGGATATTAAGCTTTCTTATTATTTTAACGCTTGAAGTTAAATTGTGCGCTGTTGTTCAAATATTCCATTTTACAACTAAAATATTAATTCAGATTTGCATTGTATTTGTAAAATTATGGAGGTTAAGCCATGGAAGAAACAAAAACGAACAGGTGCAATAAAAAGAAAACTATCAAAAGCATATTCACAATATAATATAGCATTAAAATTTCAAACAGAACAAAGTATAGTAGTTGGTATACATCAGCCAAGCTGCAGCAACCAAATGTCAGAACCGATGTCATGCAAAAATAAGGGTCCCGTACAATTAAAATTATTGGCCATCGGCTTGGCACTATAGATAATTGAACTTTTCCTTTTTCTGTAGTCTCTACTATCTTGAATGGCATGTTGATCCTAAAATAAATAAGAATTTGATTATTAGTACTTACTTTGAATAACAATATTATGCTTGCACACTTATTTTATTTATTACTAACTACCGATCCAGAGATTACCCCCTACAACACCACAAACTCACAAACACAAACTTTAACTCTTTATAATATAAGTATAGATTATTTATACAGACCTACACAAAAGAAATCAGTTTTATAATAAAATGCGTGCAGTGTCAATGAAGCAAAGCAAGTGAGTGACTGTTGCTTTAGGGAATACTTGCGAGAGCCGCTCGTTCACGCGACGCAATCAGGTTTAAACTTGTTTTCGCGACTACAAGCTGCGTGCCGCTTTGGTTCAAACAAGTTTGAAACTTGAACCGATCGAGTACTTACTCGTTTCTGTAGTAGGTATTATGGCATTCTAATCAATTTGTTTATTTTTTTGAAAACTTTAATGATATTATGGGTATACTATAGATACGTTGCCTGCGCTCTGGACATTGACTGCATGGTTTCCTCTAATTAATATTTAACCCTATTTTGCTGTAATATTAACTTAATGGTCACTTTTAGACAGCGATCGTTATAATTAAATTCTACTTAACAGTAAATATTACTCTTTAGGCTGAAAAATATTCTTATAATAATCGTTTTTAAAGCATAAAGCTTATTATTAGAATATAAAAAGGGTATAAGCTGTTTAAATTGAGGACGCCATATAGAATAACCTAATAAAATTGATTTTATGTTATAGCTACTTCACTTTAGGGTTTTCTCTTATAAATTTCATCGTAACTACTAACTAAATGCAATACAATTAGGTAGGTACCTACTTTGTTTTACAAATACAATTTAAACAAAATTATATATACTCTACACAATCGAATTTAACAAATTAGTACACATATATTTTCGATATTATCTATTCTTTGGAGGGCGCGTGAGTTTTTTGCCTAATATTAATATATACATTCACAGAAAAGTATCAGTCGCAAGCAAAATAACAACAGAGAAAATAAATATGAGTAGCTAGGTACTTACCTTCACACTGATAATATATTTATTACCCGTCACAATTTGATTGATCGCGTTAGATTTCACGGAACAGTAAAATTTACAAAATAATAACACAAATGTTCTACGCGGAGAACATTATTCTTAGGATAAAACTTTTACCAGCCTGAGGCTGTGTATAACGCTGATTTGGAGAATACAGTTGTACTGATGGCTGTGTAATGGTAAATATTTACACCTTAAGTCAGCTTTCACTTTGGATCATACAGCAATAATACAGCTGTTAACCAGCTAAATTTACACTTATAGCTGCATAATTTGGGGCCCCTTTAGGAGTAACAACGGCTGACTAGCCCGCTATACAGCCCCTACTCAACAAAGTTACACAGCCTGAGGTATATAAAATGTCCTTTAGCACAGCCTTTATACAGTTATAAATGCTACTTGGGTTATGACGCATATTTTGGTACTCGTAGGGTCGTAATCAACCAATAGAGTAGAGTATATCCATTGACCTAAAATCATGTAATTTTGAAAAGAAATAAAAGGAAAATGCTAAACCCATAAATTTGTTGTGTAATGACAAAATAAAAACACTTTTGTATAGAAATGGGGTCTGGGTCAAGACGTGTGGGTCTCTAACATGTTGTGCCGAAACCAATTTATCTCGAAGGGTCGATACGAAACTCGAAGTTGTCCAAAAATATATCTAGCTTGGTAGAAACTATTTCGAGAAAGAAGTCGACAGAAGAATCCAGTTGGTTGAACTTCGTCGAGTTTTCACTTCGCCTGCACAGCAATGCCTCAAGTCCAAGGTGCATGCTACTTGAACCCGGTAGGCTAGTCACAAATTTTAAGTTCACAATAAGGTCAACCGACAAAGAACTAAAGTTACCGACATAACTCGCTGGTTAAGTACGGTGAAGTGGTAATAGGCTGGCCATATCTGCCGAAGGACCGATGGCCGCTTGAGCAAACGACCGCAACCCGTTAAAAGAAACGTTGGACGGCACCCAGCCACGTGGGGTCGCCGGGATGAACTGGGTACGGAAAGTAGAGGACCGGTTGTTGTGAGAGGTCTATGTCCTGCAGTGAACCGATATGGGCTGATGAGGACGATGATGATTGTATAGATCCCTCGTTGCGCTGGCCAGGGTCTGACTGCTAGATTTAAAAAAATAAGTGGTCTCTGATCAATCACTAAAAATGTTATCTTTGCAATGGGAACATTGTTTGGTTTTCGTCTAAGTACGTAATTTTAAATTATAACAATAATAACCCTGATCGGTAAACTGCTTTATTAAATATCATCACGTGAGTCCAAGCTCAAAGGTCACGCCGTCGATCTCTCCGCCGCCGCCGACTCCTAAAGGTCGGCGCGCCGCTGCCGGCCTTACACCCCGCGGCGCTCATGTCTAATGCTTACAACATAAAAAGCATCAACTGCCAAAATGTCAGCTTTGTAGCGGTTTAGGCTTTGTTTTAACGAATCAGTCAGTTAGTCAGGACAAGTGATTATATACGTATATATAATAAGCGATTTTCTAATCTTTTCTAACTAAAAGTGACAATATTAAGGTATTTATATATTATAGTCATCCCATTTAATTTGATATATGATATGATAGGTCTAAGCAATGCGCGGAGACAGCTTTACTGGAAGGCGAGTTGATGCGTCGCAGTCTACAGTTCTACTCGTCCGTGTGCGCGCTGCTCACGCAGCAGCTGGAGGCGGCGCGCGCCGAGCCCGCCGCGCGGGCCGCCTTCAGCGCCACGCCCGAGTGGTACGTCGAGGACATCGCCGAGTTCATGCTCTTCGCCGTGCAGTGAGTATACACACTGGTGACATGTCGCAGTCTACAGGTCTAGTCGTCCGTGTGCTCACGCATCTTCACATTTATTATTCAACTTCCCTGGTCCCTGGTTATTTCAGATTCCTCATAATTTGACACATTCATAATTGTTAGTAGTACAATGGCGAGCTTACAAACTAGTGGTCAACCCGCCGGTGTTGGGCACTCACTATACGATTGCGTGCAACCGTTTCCGGCGAGCCAGCACCGGAGGGTCCCACCGGTCCGACAGCACACGTAGGATGACGTTGGGACTACGGCGCATGATTGGAGCGCATCGTTTGCGCATGATGGCCGCAAA
Source organism: Herminia tarsipennalis (assembly GCA_945859575.2). NCBI lineage: Eukaryota > Metazoa > Arthropoda > Insecta > Lepidoptera > Erebidae > Herminia > Herminia tarsipennalis. The sequence continues at coordinate 17,843,124 of OX243846.2, read as the reverse complement.
GCCACCTGTGTCTGCGGACGCGCTGCAGTGACGCGGCAGTCCCATCAGCACCCGAAACGCATTATTATATTGAACGCGCAGATCACTGTATGTCCGTACGTAAGGACTGACAGTACGAGCGTTATGAGCCAATCCAATTTTTTCAAAAAGCAAATTATTTTTATTACAGATACGTGCCACAAATAATCGCCGACTACATAGAAGACCCGGTCATAACGTGGCTGTTATCCGCGATATGCAACTCGAGTCTCTTTAAAAACCCGTACCTCGTAGCGAAGATCGTGGAGGTTATGTTCGTGATTAACTTATCCGTGCCACTGAAACTGAAGAACGTATACGAGAAGTTCATGGACCACCCTATGTCACAAACGGCTCTGCCCAGTGCACTAATGAAGTTCTACACAGATATAGAAACCACCGGACAGAGTACAGAGTTCTACGACAAATTCACAATTCGATTCCACATCAGTATTATATTGAAAGGCATGTGGGAGCGACCGATTCATAAACAGGTGAGAATTAATTTACAATTTTGTATTTTTATTACTGGGATGATAAAAAAAACAAAGACATTATTAATATTGTATATAATTATGGGGCGTACCTCTATACGACATGTAACTTAAGTATATATTGTTAATATTTTGTTATATCTACAGGCAATAGTGAAGGAGTCGCGGTCTGGTCGCCAATTCGTCAAATTTATCAATATGTTGATGAACGATACTACATTCCTACTCGACGAGTGTCTCACGGTAAGATCATACTTTGATACGTGGTGGCGTTGTATCTAATATGTTCGTTTTGTGGTAAATATACCTTGGCGCAATGAGAGGTTGATACAATCGGATATAGCATCGCGATAGGTGCAATACTTATGCTATCTACTGCACCAATATTGATACTACTACATATTTCTATTGGACATATAAATGACTTTTCTTTTCTATCTTTTGATATCGGAATAAATATTTTATATTTAATAATTCATTACCAGTACTTTGGTCGATATTTAAGCACATACTTTTTACCCTTGTTGTAAGTAGATATTATGTTGTATCCACTAAGGCTGAGTTTATTTTATCTCGTGTTCCAACTTTTTAATCAAATAATTTGCACCAGTCTTTTAACATGGTGTATATATACTAGTGCCAGCACCTCACCTCCATATCAAGTTTATAAACATTCAAACATTGTAAAATTGGCAATGTTCTTTTCTCCGGCTTTACCTATTGTTTGCGAACTTGTTTAAAGCGGCGGTAGCTTAATGGCTAAGGCGTCGGTCTCGCAATCGTGAGGTCGCGGGTTCGAATCCTACCCATTATACTACCGACGTGAACCCACTTCTAACACAAGCCTTTGAGCTTAGCTGGAGAGGTTAACAAGATTGCTAGTTATGTGGGACTCAATCCCACATTACTAGTTATCTTTTAAAAAAAAAAAAAATGTGTGGCACTCGGGGACTGCCGCGATAAAGTTATTGCATAGCATTTTTGTCTACTTAAGCAATTAAAAAAAAAAATGTTTTTTTAATTTTTTTTAAGTTTTTTCATTTAATTATAAAAAAAAAACATGTTTTTAATTATTTTTTTTTAATTTAAAAGAAAGCTATTAAAAAAAAATTTTTTTTTTATTGTTAAAAACAATGTTTTTATTTTTTTTTTCTTTAAATAAAATTAAAAGTACTTGCTATTCATCGATAGATGGCAAAACTAAAAAGTATCACCGCTGTGCCCGTCGGAGTGCGGGGTGTTAGGTTATTTTCGTTACGGAATTTCTGGATTCGGGCTCCACGCTCAAGGCCAGCGATAGAAGCTATGCAATAGCTTAAAAAAAAATAACTAAGAATCCCGACGTACCACAAGTGCTGTTTTGCAAGCTTATCGAATCGTCCGCACTTTGTTCCGCAGTACCTGAAGCGCATCCACGAGGCGCAGGAGGGCGGCGCGGGCAGCGCGGCGGACGCGCGCTCGCGGGCGCTGGCGCAGGACGAGCGCCAGTGCCGCTCCTACCTCACGCTCGCCAGGTATGTGCGCATTGTTCCGCAGTACAAGCGCATCCACGAGGCGCAGGAGGGCGGCGCGGGCAGCGCGGCGGACGCGCGCTCGCGGGCGCTGGCGCAGGACGAGCGCCAGTGCCGCTCCTACCTCACGCTCGCCAGGTATGTGCGCATTGTTCCGCAGTACAAGCGCATCCACGAGGCGCAGGAGGGCGGCGCGGGCAGCGCGGCGGACGCGCGCTCGCGGGCGCTGGCGCAGGACGAGCGCCAGTGCCGCTCCTACCTCACGCTCGCCAGGTATGTGCGCATTGTTCCGCAGTACAAGCGCATCCACGAGGCGCAGGAGGGCGGCGCGGGCAGCGCGGCGGACGCGCGCTCGCGGGCGCTGGCGCAGGACGAGCGCCAGTGCCGCTCCTACCTCACGCTCGCCAGGTATGTGCGCATTGTTCCGCAGTACAAGCGCATCCACGAGGCGCAGGAGGGCGGCGCGGGCAGCGCGGCGGACGCGCGCTCGCGGGCGCTGGCGCAGGACGAGCGCCAGTGCCGCTCCTACCTCACGCTCGCCAGGTATGTGCGCATTGTTCCGCAGTACAAGCGCATCCACGAGGCGCAGGAGGGCGGCGCGGGCAGCGCGGCGGACGCGCGCTCGCGGGCGCTGGCGCAGGACGAGCGCCAGTGCCGCTCCTACCTCACGCTCGCCAGGTATGTGCGCATTGTTCCGCAGTACAAGCGCATCCACGAGGCGCAGGAGGGCGGCGCGGGCAGCGCGGCGGACGCGCGCTCGCGGGCGCTGGCGCAGGACGAGCGCCAGTGCCGCTCCTACCTCACGCTCGCCAGGTATGTGCGCATTGTTCCGCAGTACCTGAAGCGCATCCACGAGGCGCAGGAGGGCGGCGCGGGCAGCGCGGCGGACGCGCGCTCGCGGGCGCTGGCGCAGGACGAGCGCCAGTGCCGCTCCTACCTCACGCTCGCCAGGTATGTGCGCATTGTTCCGCAGTACAAGCGCATCCACGAGGCGCAGGAGGGCGGCGCGGGCAGCGCGGCGGACGCGCGCTCGCGGGCGCTGGCGCAGGACGAGCGCCAGTGCCGCTCCTACCTCACGCTCGCCAGGTATGTGCGCATTGTTCCGCAGTACCTGAAGCGCATCCACGAGGCGCAGGAGGGCGGCGCGGGCAGCGCGGCGGACGCGCGCTCGCGGGCGCTGGCGCAGGACGAGCGCCAGTGCCGCTCCTACCTCACGCTCGCCAGGTATGTGCGCATTGTTCCGCAGTACAAGCGCATCCACGAGGCGCAGGAGGGCGGCGCGGGCAGCGCGGCGGACGCGCGCTCGCGGGCGCTGGCGCAGGACGAGCGCCAGTGCCGCTCCTACCTCACGCTCGCCAGGTATGTGCGCATTGTTCCGCAGTACAAGCGCATCCACGAGGCGCAGGAGGGCGGCGCGGGCAGCGCGGCGGACGCGCGCTCGCGGGCGCTGGCGCAGGACGAGCGCCAGTGCCGCTCCTACCTCACGCTCGCCAGGTATGTGCGCATTGTTCCGCAGTACCTGAAGCGCATCCACGAGGCGCAGGAGGGCGGCGCGGGCAGCGCGGCGGACGCGCGCTCGCGGGCGCTGGCGCAGGACGAGCGCCAGTGCCGCTCCTACCTCACGCTCGCCAGGTATGTGCGCATTGTTCCGCAGTACAAGCGCATCCACGAGGCGCAGGAGGGCGGCGCGGGCAGCGCGGCGGACGCGCGCTCGCGGGCGCTGGCGCAGGACGAGCGCCAGTGCCGCTCCTACCTCACGCTCGCCAGGTATGTGCGCATTGTTCCGCAGTACAAGCGCATCCACGAGGCGCAGGAGGGCGGCGCGGGCAGCGCGGCGGACGCGCGCTCGCGGGCGCTGGCGCAGGACGAGCGCCAGTGCCGCTCCTACCTCACGCTCGCCAGGTATGTGCGCATTGTTCCGCAGTACAAGCGCATCCACGAGGCGCAGGAGGGCGGCGCGGGCAGCGCGGCGGACGCGCGCTCGCGGGCGCTGGCGCAGGACGAGCGCCAGTGCCGCTCCTACCTCACGCTCGCCAGGTATGTGCGCATTGTTCCGCAGTACAAGCGCATCCACGAGGCGCAGGAGGGCGGCGCGGGCAGCGCGGCGGACGCGCGCTCGCGGGCGCTGGCGCAGGACGAGCGCCAGTGCCGCTCCTACCTCACGCTCGCCAGGTATGTGCGCATTGTTCCGCAGTACAAGCGCATCCACGAGGCGCAGGAGGGCGGCGCGGGCAGCGCGGCGGACGCAAATAATACCTGTTTTGCCTCCCTTTTCTAAATACAATAAATACCCACAAGTTAGGAACCCAGACTTTGTTTACATTCAGTATCATAGTCGCTAGTTCACGACCTTGAAATAAACCACCGCAACCCCATGGTACACCCGTTAATACTTAACGGGTTGGTTACTTAATAACTGACTTTAATAATAATAATAATAACTTTTTATTTCGGACCAGTGCATATCCATATTTTGTTAGTAACAAGATGAAACTTAAAAACTAGTGTTAGTATTATAAAACTTAATATTAGTTATAAAATATGCTGTCCGATGATACGATAAGCAACTTCAAAGTTTATTTGAGTGCATGTAGTTGCACCCATCGCTTGAGCAGCGGAGAGTCCCATCGGTCAGCCAATACGCACAGGATGCTGTTGGTACTGGATCGCAGCCGTTCAAGCGTAGAGGCACAGCGCTTACGCATTATTGCGGCAAAACTATCAATGCCAGCGTCCGCGAACATGCCCGACGCACTGCAGAACCGTGGAACTTTAAATGGGGAAATAGACTCCAACAGTTAGCAAAAAACTAGCCCAAATACAAGTCAGGCGCAGTAACTCGGTGACGTACTTTTCAATTAACTTGAAAGTGTATCGAACGCCAAACTATTGCATTTAAAGAGGCATCTAAACGGGCCGGCGGTTTGTGGCGGCAATGCTGTGGCCGGCAACATGACAGTACTCTCCAATATTGATTTGATGGTTGCCGGACGAACGCTGAGCGATCGATTTTCCGCAATGTTGCCCGGCCAATTTTGTTGTTGTTTCAGTCGCTCTCTACGTTATTGTTGCCGGGTTGTGTAGCCCGTTTAGGAGACTGAATCATGTGCCATAACAATTGCAGACATATTGCCATATTGGCCGAGCAATTAGTTGGCAGTAGTGTCGCCACAAATTGCCGTAAAAAATGGCCCGTTTCGACGCCCCCTAATTTACAAAACCCAAAGCAGTGTCTAAACCGTACTGTTATTTTTGTATATATTAAATTTAATCAGTGCTAACAAGTTATAAATATATATTTTTTACGAAATATTTCATCTTCTTTTTCAGAGAAACAGTGGACATGTTAGAATACTTGACAGTGGAAATCCAGGAGCCATTCTTAAGAGCGGAACTAGTTGACAGACTCGCGTCAATGCTCAATTTTAACTTACAACAGCTTTGTGGTCCCAAATGTAAAAACCTGAAGGTTCGTCGACCTGAGAAATATGGATGGGAGCCACGGCGGTTGTTGAGTCAACTGGTTGACATCTACTTGCATCTTGATTCACCACTGTTCCATGCGGCACTGGCAGCTGATGAGGTAACATTCAACTCATTTATACCCATAGACGTAGAGAACAGGACTGCGCTATAGCCTCACAAAATTGACCACCTCTAGAAAGAGACAACGCTACTTTGTGAACAATACCTGTCAAAGGCCGCAAGAGTTTTTACTCTCTTTGATAGCGCAGTCCTGTAGGCCTACTCTGTTTCTTAAAAACGAAATTCATGAATTTTCGTTTCCTTAAATTTCTTAAGTTTACGGAGACTATTCTAATTCATTTTTGGAGTAGCACAAGAAGTCCAAACAAGTGGATTGACTTGATGTCGCTTTCTCTGTAAATTACCACCTTATTTTTAATCGAAACTTCGTTTTCGTTGAATTAGAGTAGGCCTCCTGGTCTATATCTCAATGTTTATACCACACTGACTGTTCTTACCTTCGTTACCTTACCGATGATGTTATTACCTTCTGTTAAAATAATATCCCTAATATGTAAAAATCTCGTGTCACGGTATTTGTGGTCGAAGTCCTCCGAAACGACTCGACTGATTTTAACGACTTTTTTGTATATTTGGTAGGTATGAGAATAAGTCGTTAGATTTTTTTAAAATTACAAGTGAAAATTGACGCAGACGAAGTTGCGTGGGTCGGTTAGTATACTATGTTTTGTGTTTTTATCTAATTTATGTTATTAGATTCTGAATAAAATAAAATATGAAAATTCAGTGTGTGATTGAGGTTATTAGGGTTGGCACTATTTTCAGTTAAATGAAATTAAGTAAATATTTTCTTTCTTATGGGGAATTTTGTAACACTGTATAAAATGGCTATTATATTCACTATTTCGTCTCGCTCATTCTCTTTAAACTATCTTGTGTCATTGCCCACTAACTGGTAAGAACGACGAAATTAAATAGTTAAAAGTCCGATGTTATGCCATTGTATTTTATTTTCGTTATATTCATTTTTTAGCGCTTATGTTTTAAAGTCGTAATCTTAATAGCAAGTTATTTGCTGTTTCGGAGCAGTGTTGTTGTAATAAGTGGCGATCATTAGTATACAAATTATAAATGCGATTCCACCTGTTTTAACGATTTTAGACCACCAGGTCAATTATGGAAAAAATAATACAGGCGATATATACTAAATTATATTACCTTGTAAATTTTGTTTGTGATTGCAGCGATCATTCAGAAAAGAATTATTTGAAGAGGCAGCTGTCCGGCTCGCTAAGTCGTGCATCAAGACATCGACAGAAATAGAGCGTTTCAAGACTCTAGCAGACAATGCATATCAAATTGCCGGTATGTATCATTCACATTGATATTCATAACAAAATCGACAGATTACACGAAAATAACAGATTATATGACTCCAATACAGTCAGTTAAGTCTTAATTATTACAACATGTCAAGATACTTGTGATTTATACAAGTTATTTAGCACCATTTTTTTTTTATATTATGGCAACACTGCAGTACACCTATGCTTCAAGCACTTGAGGCATAGGTGTACTGTACCTAAGATTGTTTTTCGTGGGAATCAATTTAGTATGTAGGCGCGGATCCAAGGGGGGGCAACAGGAGCAATTCCCCCCCCCCCCCCCCAGATTCATGGTGTACTGTACCTAAGAGTGTTTTTCGTGGGGATCAGTCTAGTATGTTTGCCATACATTTGGTCCGCGTTAACCGGCAAAACTACTAACACTTGGCTGGTATTGTGTCAAAGTGCCCTCCCAGAACACGATTCTGGACCCGCGCCTGTTAGTAACTTAGTAAGGGGGCAGAAGGGTGCTTGACCCAGGAGAGGGGAGGATGAACGCGTGCACGTGCTCCTTCCAGACGGTTGTTTTGTGTGCTGAATTTCTTGTATTGTATTTCTTTGGCCATTTGTCTCTGTTGCCCCTCCCCTCCCCCAGAATATAATCCGCCCATCTGCCTATGATCAAAAGGTATTCCAATAATGAAAACCAGCGCCGACCTTCTCGCAGTAAACAGTATGTTTCTGTTTACTGGTACAATGACCTAGTTTTGAGTACAATGGTCTTTGTTTTATTTCAGTATCGAATCAACAAAGGAGCGACGAGTACGCCGACGCGCCTGAAGAGTTCAAGGACCCTCTCATGGACACGCTTATGTCAGATCCAGTTTTATTGCCTTCTGGGAAGGTGAGTTGTACACATCTTGGATTGTATAATAATATATTGAGACAACTCACACGTCATCTGATCCCAAACTAAGCAGAGCTTGTACTATAGCAACCAGACAAAACCATGGATTACGTACTGCAGGTTGAACATTATACAACTTAAATTACATAACTTTGCAAGTTTTCAATATTTTCATATTCTTTTTTATGTGATTCTTGTAGTAAAAATCTTGTTTGAAAAGAAAGATTTTTGGTATAATGCAAAGCTCAGACACCCCGTCTGAGCTTTGCATTATACCAAAAATCTTTATATATATATTTCTTGTGTGCGTGTGTATGTCATTGAACTCCTCCTAGACGGCTGGACCGATTTTGATGATTTTTTTTGTGTGAGTTCAAGGGGATTCGAGGATGGTTTAGATTCACAATTGAACCCGATTTACAAAAAAAAAGAGTCGAGACGAAGTTCGCCGGGACAGCTATAGGCCGACCGCTTAACTCGTATATCGCCTGCGCGGTGGAAGGGAGCGCGGGGTGATGTTAACGGGTGGGTGAGCGGTGTGCGCGGTGTGCGCGGGACAGAGAACTCAAGTTCTCTGTCCCGCGCACACCGCTCACCCACCCGTTAACATCACCCCGCGCTCCCTTCCACCGCGCAGGCGATATACGAGTTAAGCGGTCGGCCTATAGTAACCTTATATATTTCTAAATACATACATATGATAGATATTACACCCAGACACAGAATAAACCATCATGCTCATGACACGATCGAACCCACGACCTCCGGGTCAGTCAGGGCCACTAACCATTAGGCCAATAGGCCAGTATATAAACTTGTATATGAACCAAACTACTTGAAAAACTAGCAAGAAAAACCATACCAACCAACGATTTTAAGAAAAAAAAACGTACTTTAATAAAAAAATACAATTTTACTTGCAGGTAATGGACCGATCGGTAATCTTACGTCACTTGCTGAACAGTGCAACCGACCCCTTCAATCGACAACCTCTTACGGAGGATCAATTACGTCCAGGTAATATTTGCTATTTTTAATCATACTGTATTACTTTACATCGCATTTTTTGGTAAATAATCCTAAAATTCTTACATTTCAGCAACTGAACTAAAAGAGAGAATCATCCAATGGCAACGCGAAAAGAAAGGTTCGACGTCATAAGCGTCAGAGGCCAACAATAAAGTCTGATGTATATAACGTAAACCATATATAAAGACTATCGGACGGATTTTTCCGCCTTTGATGGACTATTGTCCTTATGCATGAATGTGAGATTATTACATGTATGATATTCTAAAATCTAACGTTCCGACCTCAGCGGACCATTTTAAATTTATATACAGGTGTTAATTTAATATGAATTCTTTTAAATTGTCACAAAAATCTTCCACTAGTATTTAATCATTGTGAATTGAACCAATTAAATTTCGTAAACTACCTACATTCAAATTTTTAAGTATTAGGGCAAGTTGACCTCAGACTTTGCTGTTGAATAAGAAATTTGGCAACTCTTAAGGCAGCTTTAACATAAATGCACATAATTTTCGTACGTCTCACCCACTAACTTGATATTAATTAAATTACATAATAAATTTTAAATTAACATCTGTATCGTGCAAAGTTTGGCGTTGTGGAACGCTAAATACGTATGTTTAATGAAGCTAACACATGTAGATAATAAAGGCCTAAATTCTAAGATGACAAGTAACATGACATTTCCAGAATAAGTTATCTAGGTGCTTTTGTCTCGACCCCGAATCGTAAAAGCATGAAATCTGAGCACAACATATAGTATTTAGTGTGACGCATGTTAACTGATCGTCTTCATGCATTTTATAGAAAATCTCTAATATGACAATGTGTGCGAGTAATTTCAATTTTAGAATGGATAGTCCCGCATTAGTTCAACTAATGGTTATACATTAGGATATAAATATTATAAACGTTAGGAATTGTATGGAATGTTGAAGACTTCTTATTTTTGTGCAAAATGGAAATTAGAAAAATGTATTTAATTATATTGATTACTATTGATTTTAGTGATATTATGTTTAGTCTTTGTTAGCAAACATGATTTTTGTATTATCATTTAATACATTGTGATTTGTTCCTTTATAACTTTAGTTGTGGTATAAAATATGAAATGGATTTTCACTTGAGAATTAGGGAATATCACTCACTATAATATCATTAGTATAATTCTACTAATAATATAGTTTTATAATGCAGTGCCGCCAGCAACACTTGTGACTTAGCAAGCCTCATCACTTTGGACTGTTAACAGAAGTTCCAAGGTGTGAGCTACGAGTGAAGTAGCGTCACTGTAACAAAGTATAGTATGTTTCTAACATGTATCTCTCAACTATATCATATTTTCCAGTCACTGCCAATATATTCAATGTAGTTCTTATAGCAGGCATTCCTGAATGAAATCCATTTCTTAAATTACATGGTCTCACTTGTATGATAATTTGACTTGTAATTTATCATTATATTATGAAGATTCTATATTATAGAGGTCTCCTACGTTGATTATATCAATAAAATTAAATAAATGGCAATAATGGATTTTATTGTCACAATAACAAACAATTTTTTCATTTTATCATAAATTATATTTGACTAAATTTTATTCCTTCCTATAAATAAATAAATTATTGTCAATTTACAATAAAGAGATTTAATTGTATAATTACAAAAGTTTAACAACCACAATAATAGTTTATTAAAATCTCAATAAAAAATGCACTTATCTAAACTATTAAGAGGTAGTTTATTTTCATAAAATAGAAAAGTTTAATACACAAACAACACTATTACATTTACAATTTTTTTTTTACATTTGTTCAATACTTACATATTACATTACTCGCAAGCTAAAGATCAGATGGGATACCACATTATTATTCATTACACAATTTTGCATATGAATAGGGAGATTCTAATCTACAGTCTATTTCATACTTTACGCTTGCGTAATATGTTTACATGATATGATTCTTCATAACCAATAACATAAGGAAAAATAAGTACAAAATACAGCTTCTTGATTTCCGGTAGATAACAGAACTTATCTTGTTCTCAAAGATAGGTCAGATACAATCTTAAAACTAAGTTTATTTATAACAAAAGTCAGGTTTTAACTAAACCACAATTACGCAAACCTGTAGTTAGATATTCTAAGGATATACTGTACATAACACATGTTATGTTCCCATATTCTTACATTGGTCATTTATATGAAAATATAAAGTAGTCATATTTATGTAATTCATTTATTAGCAAGAAATAAAGAAACTGGCTTCAGTCAATGCAGATAAAGTGTTCACCTTAATAAAAATGGCAAACGAGAAGCAAACAAACAGGAAATCATGTACAACATGCCAAAATAGAAATTTAGTCTGGCTGTTTGTCTCGGAACATATCTCATTGTCTCTGGACTCCTGAACCTCCTTTCTATTTCAAAGGCTCTTGGTAAAGTCAGCATGGGAATTAAAAACCATAAAGAACAACGCACTGATGCTACCACAAACATGATGTATGGAGTAAATAACAAAAATGCATATAACAGATATGAAGCAGTCCTTCCAATTAAAATAGCCAATGTCACAATTTCTGCCTTACAATCGGTTTCCAAGTCCCTTGTGTTGTTACTGTGTAAAATAGCCTCGGTGTTCAGTGCCAATGGTATAGCATAATAAATAATAGGCCAGTCTACTCTACCAGTTTGTGCTAAAAAGGCAAACACTACAGAGACTGGCCCAAATATTACTAAGACTAATATATCACCTAGGGCTATGTACTTAAGGCCTATGCCACCAGTATACAGAAACGATGAAGATAAGCCACCGAAATAAACTAGGGCTAGGTGCTCCATACGGGCCGGTGAAAATATCACAAGTGGAACAAATGAAGCACACCCTGCTAGATACAATATAGCACCAAGAGAAACCACTTCATCTATGCTCAAAATATGATCTACAAGAGTTCTGTCATCAGATTTTCGATTATCTATTCCTTTGACAAAATCAAAGTAAGTATTCACTACATTGCCAGCTCCGTGTACTGGAATAACAGTACAAAGTGTCAGTAATAAGGTACACCAGCTGAAGCCATTATCACCAGGCAAGCGGTACGCGAGCGCAGCACCTAACAGCGTCGGAAGCAGACTGGCACTAAGCGACCATGGGCGCAACGCAAGCACGTAAGTTCGTACTTTCATAAGAGGATTTCGAGCTGGTAATGTCTTCTCCTGAGGTTGTTCCAAGAGGTTCCCCTCCTCTGTTGGAATGTCCATATCTTCCGTTTTCTTTTTGTTATCCATGTTATAAAAACCAGATATCAGGCGTCACAACTATAAGTTTATAACATCATTGTTGTACACGAGAATTCGTATAATCCACCATTAACACGTTTACATTTAATTTACATCGAATACTGTTGTGTTTGCTTCGATACTGTAGCACTATCCCGTTAGCTTTACCGGTATTCAAAGAGAGATTTTCTCAAAATCCAGTATTCGCTTTGTCAAAACAGTGTCACTGTGACACTGCCAGTGCTGCCAGTCAACCAAACCAGCTGTCTTCAAAAAGTGATGTGGTACCTATTATGATTTATTTATTATGAAAGATTTTAATGTATTATTCTTTTTTTTAAAATTTGAGTCGAATTACGCAATAATCGACTAAATCATCATTTGTTGATAAAAAAATACTCTTACAAATTAATGTTATTGATTATTTTTAGCACGATAAGAATTTATTAGACAAAAATCCCTAATCCAACCAGTGACAGTAAAATAAGGTTCGATCTATAAATGGGATACTAAACCTCACTGATCATCAGTAATCGTCACAAATAGTTGTTCAGTACTTATCCTACCAGCTGTCTTGCTGTACCTAGTTTAATAGGTACTAAAGAATTTGTTGTTTTCTGATGGCATAGGGTTTTGGTTCCACGACAGGGATTGTTCCCTCGAATAAGTGTAGTCTTCCAGACTTCCAATTTTAACAAAAAGAAAAACTGAACACTACCTATTTACTTGTTAAAACAAAGTAGTTTATGTTCTAATAGTGTTTGCTTTGATAACAGTTTTTTAAAGCATTCTTCACAATTTATCTAAGCTTTATTTAACTTTGTTTTGTCGTCTTGCAACGTTTTACTGCAGTAACATCACCTTGAACCCTCGAACCTTTATATAGCGATTAGAATAAAAACAACTTGACTTCTTGTGAGTATTGATACAAGGAATATCACGAAATCATTGATTTCGTATGTTTAAAGTGTTTGATTCTAGATTGATCTATATTTTTTATAGAAATATTAAACTATTTAAGTAATCCTATATTCTTCTTATGTATCCGCTTTATTCTTTGCAGTTTGCAAAGAATAAAGCGAAGTTGGTGGCTATAGAGAGAGATAAATTAAGCGAGATTACAGTACCCGGCACAAGACAACGTTAGAAGCGAGGGGTTCCATAATAGGTTGTTTCTTAATTTTAACGTATATGGACGGTATAAAATTTAATGACAAAGGAAAGACTGTATGTGCCTATATAATTCAAAATCACACTGAACAAATACATAAAGATACATAAAAATTATATTTTATTAAACCACTAATAGTTTTAGGAGTTTATTATTCATTTGTTAAAAAAACTTAATCATATTATACTTCTCATTATGCGAAATATTGAGAAGTTTAAGATTAAGTTTTTATGTGTGACAACGAATATTTAAATATTCGGACACCTATTAAAATTGTTATCTCACTAAAGCACTCCCATTATAAAGGACTACTAAAAACTACTGTATAATAAAAATAAAACTATACGATCATTTAGGTTTCTTTTTATTACTATTTAGTTTTTCTTCCAATAATTTGACCCAATCCTCGTACAGGGCATTATCTTCTTCATTTATTTCATCACAGAATTTATCAATGTCTTCATCTTTTACGTCATCTTCCTGTGATAATGCTTCATTATTTTTTCTTTCAGTGTTAACTTCTATAGTTCCTTCATCAGTAAATTTTATTTTCTTATTGCTTTCTAACTCGCATTCATCCGGAGTTTTGCGCCTCTTTTTAGTTTTGACTTTTTTACTTGAAGTTGTAATTTCTTCTGGTTTCGCTACAATACTTTCTTCAAATACAACTTCATTTGTTTCTGGATCATGATTTACATTCCCCTTATTTTTGTTCTTGGATTTTACTTTTTTATTCTTCACAGGTGGTGTTATTGACTCTGCGAGTTCAGCTTCTTCAGCTATTACATTTTCAACAAATACAGAATGGTTTAACCCCATGGTATCATCGTTGTTTGCTTGCATTTTATTTTTCTTTTTGGATTTATTTTTTTTATTCTGTACCGGTTTATCTAACTGAACTAGCATTTTCATATCAGTATTTGTATCAATGTCACAGCATTTTTGTTTTTTGTTCTTTGAGTTTATACTCTCAGAACGAATAATGCCACTTTTACTTCTTTTGCCCATTGTCTTGGTTTTGTCCTGAAAAAAAAGAACATTTTTACATTTTGGATTTTTACATTTTATTAAAAAAATATATATAATTAACAATGTAGGATTGTGGGCTTTCCAATACTAGCAATCCCGTTAACCCCTCCAGCTAAGCTTGTGTTAGGAGTGGGTTGTATTTTTTTTAATGACGTTTTATAAAAATGATTCCTAGTTAGATCGATTTATCGCCCGCAGAGCCGTTGCCGAGAATTAGATTATTTATTTATGCTGACTGACATATCAATGCAGGGCCTAAACCATAAGGGTTAGAAACTTGAAATTTTGCACAAGGACTTCCTTTTTTAACGTAGGTGTGAACTAAGAAAAGATTATTGAAAATTTACCACCTTTAAAAGGGGGGTGCAATATATAAATCTATACTAATATTATAAAGCGGAAGAGTTTGTTTATTTGTTTGTTTAAACGCGCTAATCTCAGGAACTACTAGTCTTTTTTTGTTGGATAGTCCATATATCGAGGAAGGCTATAGGCTATATAACATCGCGCTACGACTAATAGTAGCAGAGCAGCGACGAGAAATGTTGCAAAAACGGGAACAATTTACGCATACGAAGTTGCGCGGGACAGCTTATGTATATATATATATATACATATATATATATATATATATATATATATATATATATATATATATATATATATATATATATATATATATATATATATATATATATATATATATATACCCAAGAATTGCTCGTTAAAAGGTATTAGTATAGATAGGTTAATTTTCTGTAAATAAACTACTAGATACTACTACTACTACTACTAGATTTTTGAATAAAAAGGAGGAGGTTCTCTGTTGGACTATTTTTTGGGTGTTTTAATTAGGTATAATAATAATAATATTTTGGGACAACTCACTCGTCACCTGATCCCAAACTAAGCAGTACTATGGCAACCAGCCAACTGATAAACGTACTTTTATATTTCTAAATAAGTACCTACATACATATTAAAGATAAATTACATGCGGTATATTACGTGATAGTACCGTAAGGATTCCAGTTGATCCCCTAAAAATTTTAATAACTTTGAATTCTGAAGATTTACCGTGAAACTCATAAAAGTACGCAGGACATCTTAGATCTATGATTTATGTGACTATTCCAAAACAAATTGACTACATAACTGTGAAATTATTTATACTACGGGTCTTAATCGCGTGAATAATTTAAGGTAAAATACCTTTATTAGAGACTCACGGGTCAGTCTACCCGTGACCACGGCCGTTGCAAAATGGTCGAAATGTCGGGCAATAAACAAGGTAAGACTACGGGTCTTAATCGCGTGAATAATTTAAGGTAAAAACCTTATATTATCCACGCGATTAAGAACCGTAGTCTAAATAATTTTATAATGTGTACAAATCGCGAAAGTTTGTCAACATTTACATAACTGTGGTCAAATTCAAGACGTGCTGACGGTCTGATCTGATATGGACTGCAAAAAAACCCTTTAATGACTTGACAAAAATGGTATCTCAATGATATTTTTATATTGGGTTCAGTATGACTTTATGGTTTTCGAAATATTCGAACTTTAGTTTAATTTTATCAGTATTTGTTTAAATTTAGTGTATTTATGATTATCTACATACTTCAGTTAGGTAATACCTATGCTTTGAAAGTAGGTAAATGTTTAAGTTGTTTGATAAAGGTACTAGTTGAAAAACCATATAGCTAAAAACAAAAAAAAAATAAAGGCAAGATATAAAACACGTCCCAGGAGCACATGATTTAGCCCTTCATACAACGGATATAGCCGATGTACTATAGGTACCTATAGTGCATGCACTACTTGTAATGTAGTGCGGAAACACAAAGCTAGAACGTAGATTATCGTATCGCCGAGAAATCATGGAACACTGATTTTGATGTTGTGATAACCAATAATTAAAAAAAACAACGAAGCTTATCACAGGCTGTCACATTTATTACTACACGTTATTAATATATATTATCATTCCTTGTACACGCTATTTATAAACCAAGCCGTGCTTAATATGACTGGTTATCATTTAACGTGTACATATGATTAGACGTACTTTCACTAGACACGTTGCATATCATGAAAACGGACTGAAATTAATATTAACCTTATCAATTAGATAATACGCACACGTGACGCGAATACCTATGAGATACAAATTGTTACAAATCAAGAACAGTACAAATCTATTTTATTTATGTAAGTGTTAAGTAAGTGAGTATACACTGAAAGGCACTTTATAATTGACAAAAGAACGATACAAGAATCAAAATATCTACCAATAATCTTCTCAAATATAAATATAATTTGAAGCAGAAAAAAGTGGCCTTACATTTTTATAATACCTACTTGTTTTTCTTTGACAAAACCAACAAAACGGTCAAGGACAAATGTTAGCTACCTATATCGAATTTAATACAAAAGTTCACGTCACTAATTAAAACCCGTTATGTATTTATTTTGTCTCATTAAAAAAAATATTTAATTATCTCATCGTCTATTGCACAACATTTAAAAAGTTGGCAAAGAAATTATGTACTTAGTTAAAAGAAAGGTCACCGGATGAGAGTCTATTTATTTGTCGACACAATAGTATTATTATCTACACAATCTATGCATCAACCATGCATTAACATACATAAATATCGGTAATTTTAGCATTATTTTTTTATTTTGTATGCGTTACCGAGAATTTTTATTGATCAAAAGACAGACACTTGACCCCTTAACAACACAGTTTTTTTTAGTTCTACGTATTCTTAGGTTATCTTCGGATTTTTTAAACCAGCATTTCTATTTGCCAAAATTTTGAATAAACAGCTCGGTACCTAATGTTTATTTTCTTTTAAACAGAATTAAATGGTGCACAAATATTTACATTTGAAACCAAAAAGCTGAAAGAATTATAGTTTTCAGTCTAAAATAAAATCATCTGATGTTGTTTATTAGTTGTAAGTCAGTGAATTGTTGAAGTGTTTGATAAACACATCGGCCACTCAATGAGATAACAAATACAAACACTAGATTTACGTAACTGACATGAAGTCGAGGCGAGCTCATACCGCATTGCTACTGGAGCCGACCACCCGCCACCCACTTCTCATTCGGTTGTCGGCTGTCTGTCGTGATCGTGCAATTGAAACAAATTAACCCGCGAGTTGTGTCGTGCCGTGTTTTCGATTTATCAAGAGTGTAATTTTCTAACATTGACTTTTCCAATTTATTTTTAAGCTCACAATGTCTGAGAAAAATTATATTTTGGGTATGGACATTGGAACGACATCAGTAAAAGTATGCGTTTATGATACTATATCAAAAGAAATTGTGGCTAAACAAAATAAGGATACTGCAGCAAATATACCAAGTGACATGGGTATTGAGGGTAACAAGCAAGATGTTCCAAAAATAGTATCAGCTGTTCATTATTGCATCTCCCGTCTACCTCGAGATTTATTGCGGCATGTTACTAAAATTGGGATATGTGGACAAATGCACGGCGTCGTGTTATGGAAAGATGAGTATGTACAGTTATTAAACATAAATATTAAGTAAAATCTTAGGTTTAATTACAAACTATATTTTGATTAACAAACTCTATACGTATCTATTTTATGGATAGATATTAGAAAAGTAATTAGAAACACATAAATTTATACATATAGTTATCAAGATGTCCCGTTTTTTTTATTATTTTTCAATGTTTTATTAGTTATTCTGCTATTCGGCACGGGGACAAATCCAACAAATCAAAGATCATAAAAATCGGCTCCCCCGTTGTTGAGTTATAAATGGTGTAATTAACCCGATTTTATTTTATATGTTTACAGATTACTTAAGAATAATGCTACCTAGTTTAACTATGTTTTAATTATTGTTTCAGTGCTTGGGAAAAAGTAGAGAAAGATGGTGTGGTGGTGCGATTTGAAGCTAAAAGAGAAAATATGTCGGCGCTATATACCTGGCAAGATACAAGATGCAAACCGGATTTTTTAGATTCATTGCCAAGGCCAGAATCACACCTGAATTGTTATTCTGGGTATGGTTGCGCGACACTGCTATGGATGCTCCAACATAAGCCAGAAAAACTAAAACAATTTAAATATTCAGGAACAGTACAAGATTTTATTGTAACTATGCTTTGCGACTTAGAAACTCCTCTAATGTCTGATCAAAATGCCGCAAGTTGGGGCTACTTCAATACTGAAAAGAATGAATGGAACGTCGATATTTTGAAAAGTGTTGATTTTCCAATAAATCTTTTACCTACAATTGCAAAGAGTGGGGAATTGGCGGGAAAACTAAGTCTTCCGTGGAACGGAATACCTGAAGGTACGCCGGTAAGCGTAGCAATGGGCGATCTACAATGTTCTATTAGAGCCACTTTAGAAAGTCAACAAGATGCCGTATTAAACATTTCGACCTCAGCTCAGCTTGCTTTTGTCGTGAACAATATTTCAGACATGAGATGTAATACAATTGAACATTTACCATACTTTGATAACACTTATTTAGTGGTTGCGGCGTCTTTAAATGGGGGTAATGTACTAGCTACTTTTGTCAAAATGCTCCAGCAGTGGATGCTTGAATTAGGGTTTCCTACTCCTCAAGCTAAAGTATGGGAGAAATTGATTGCTTTAGGTTTAGAAGCTCAAACAACATCATCAATGAAAATAGTTCCCCATTTATTAGGAGAAAGGCACTCGCCAACTGCAAAAGCGTCTGTAGAAAATATTGATCTGTCTAACATTCAACTCGGTAGCGTATTTAAATCTCTCTGTGATAGTTTAATAGAAAACTTGCATACTATGATGCCCAAAGATATTTTGCGCAATGCCGAAGTTAAGAGAATAGTTGGAAATGGTTCAGGATTATCAAGAAATGCTGTATTGCAAAGAGCTGTTGAACATTACTACAGCTTACCCTTGGAATTCACATCGGGAGGTGATGCGGCAAAGGGAGCAGCCATAGCGATTATATAGAAATTAAAATAATTTTATCAACTTAGTGCATATAAAGTATTAAATACGCTACATTATTATGTTGTAAACACGAAAGTAATAATAAAAGTAAAATGAGATGGGGACTTAGATAAAATAGATTAGCTAGTAATAGGTACCTTTGTATCTAGACTAGAGTCGGTTTTGTAGGAACCAATAGTTCACTTATATCTAAAACGTGATATTTCCAAGTCAATCTCATTTGGCAAATATCACGTTGTATGATTAAAAGAGAACACTGAAACGCACAAAATACTAATATATATTATGTTATATAAAATTGTAGCGGTACAATTTTACGTATTCTTCCATGATTTATGCCATGTCTTAAACATTTTCGATTGTTTTTCTATACGAATATTATAAAGCTGAAGAGTTTATTTGTTTGAACGCGATAATATCAGGAACTACTGGTCCGAATTGAAAAATTCTTTTACTGTTGGGTAGCCCATTTATCGAGGAAGGCTATAGGCTATATAACTATAGGCTATAGGCTTATAGGAGCGGAACAGCAATGAAATATTTAATTGTTGCAAAAACGGGGAAAATTTACGCAGACGAAGTTGAGCGGGTCTGCTAGTAATCTATAAAAACTGACGGCTAGGCGTTTTGATCACAAGGACCAATTGAATCATTGCTCGATACTCAACCAGAAATAGAAACTTCGCATCACGAGACTGTTGAGCGACCGTACTAAATTACGCAGCGCATGCTAAAAAAATTAAGAAGATCGTAAAACTATGTATTGATGTTCATATGTCGTTAGCGATTTGGCCATGTTGACAATTAGAAATAGTTATGTTGTACAGTTCTTCCAGCGACAGTTAACAATCTTACTAGATTTATTTTTAAGTATTTGCAATAAGGTTTAAAAATGCATAAATATATGTTTTAAAATGTTATCAACTTTGTGGATATGTATATGAAATTGTTATTACGAAATATAACTGTAAATTTATAATATGTATTATAAATTATAGTGATATTTCGTAATTTAATTAGTTTATATATGATGTTAGCACTATTTTTTTTTCTACACATCAATCATTCCAATGTAATTATGTTAAACAATGTGTACCTATTTTATTTTTATGTTACACGTATTTTGTCTATGTCTTTTTTCATTCATATGGTTAATTAATAATTTTTAGGATCTAGAGCGAACTTATAATGCACTTTATTTCGGTTAATTAAATATGATAATGATGATCAAATAAAGGAAGAAAATTTGACTCACGTTTTTTATTCACTTTCTATTTCAATTAATTTATCATGTACTTTGTAGATATAGGATTAACTAGTTGTGCCCGCGACTTCACCCGCGTGAAGTTGTAATGTTACTCCTAACATCATTTAACAGTGAAAGTCCCGTTAAAATCCGTCCAGCCGTTTCAGAGATGACACAACAACAAACATACAAGCAGACAGACAGACAAAAATAAAACTGTTTTTGTTATGATTATGTACCACATTAGGTATACTTTTGTATGTATTTAGTAAAAAAAACTGTTATTTTGACATTACAACTGACACTCCAATTTTATTTATTTTATTGATATACATACTAGCACACAGCTTCGCCCGCGTGGATCCCTAATTGTTTCATACTAACTTTGCACCCCCGTTTTACCCCCTTAGGGGGTGAATTTTCTAAAATGCTTTCTTAGTGCTCCCCTACGTTATATGTGCAAAATTTCAAGTTTTTACCCTTAAAGTTTAGGCCCTGCGTTGATATGTCTGTCATTCAGTCAGCCTCTACTAGAGACTTTTAACGCTACAGTGTGCTACAGTAATCACACCAAAGCTTACCTCATATACTAGTATCTGAAAAAAATTATACACCAAAGTGAATATCTGTCTGTTTTATTATTTTTTGGTTTAAAATAAACTAATAACTATAGTCACTAATTAAAAATTACTATAAAAGGCATGGGACCTGATTCACGAGCGAAATATAGTCACAAGTGCCTAAATGGATAGGTCGGATGAGCTAGGGACCAATTGATTATTTTTTATAATTGTTAGGTAGATATTATTAACAGCATAGCCCCATTTTATAAATAGTTAAATAAATAAATAAGTTTTATTTATATACAATACACCTAATAATATTCTAAAAGCGAAAGTTATTTTGTCTGTCTGTCTAAGTATTACGTTTTCACGTCACGACTAAATCGCTGGACCGGACTTTATAAAATTTGGTAGGTAATGGCTGGAGAAGGACTTTATTAACACAGATCAGATTTCCATAAACTATGTAAGACGGATTGATATAGATGAATGAAGGACATAGGCTACTTTTTATGGGGATCTGATATTCATTCGGGCGAAGCTACCCGCAAAACCTAACCATTTATTGCTGAATTATTTGAACTTTAATATTATAATGTTGTCCAGAATATTGGGATTCAAGTCATACGTTTTTTCGTGTAGTTCCTTATTTTTAAATTCATTAATTGCCATTATTTCTTTGTAGATTCTTTAGTAATGTCCAAGTGTTGATAATTACCTAAAATAATAAAAATAAAGTGCAATGTTTACCTTTTAATAACCTCACAATTTCACCAAACCAACAACTCCACTCAAGTTTGAGGTTATGCCACAGATTAGTAATATGGTAATGCCCCAGAGCACAGAGTACAACTACTGCAACTACAGGAGCTAATGGTCATCGACTAAATAGGGTAATTGTATTCAAAATTGATTTTTATTATCTGGGTTCATAATTAATTTAGTTTTGATTCTGAGAAATGAGTACGTAGAATCCAGTATTGGTTGTAGTTGTACTGTGGCACCTACCGGTGCACGGACGAAACTAAAATGTTCTAATATCTAATCATTCGCCGTTTCCACTCGTCACCACTCTTTAAATTGTCACTGCTGTCAGTACTGTCAAATTGCTCAGTTGCTGCTGTTGCTGTCAATTGTCAGTTGCTCGACAAATTGACATCACATGTGTTTTGGAAGAAATTTTGCACGTGTGTCCCATAATACGTTTCAAATTTTATTATACTAAAGCAACTGCTATGACAAGATTCGCAAGAGCAAGAGGGTCTAAAGCTTCAAATGAGAGAACTCCTGATGACAGTACGCCATGGGAAGTCATGAAGGACCAGTTGTTGCAAGCCAAAAAGAATAGCGATGAGTCTAAAATGAGAGAAGAGGTAAACCTTATCTTATGCGTTACGAAAGTAACATTTTTACAAACAATTTAATAATAGCTATTATAGGAAGGATAGTATTGTTTTACTAATTTTACCCTCTTCGTTTACGCTTGTAAAGCGTATAATAAATAATATTTTTTTTATGTTTTAGGCTGAACAAAAACGCATAGAGAATTATGAGAATTTTCTAAAGGATCGCAAAGTACAAAAACGAAAAGCTACTTGGTGTGACTTTCCAGAAAGTGTACAAAATAATACATCAGTGCCTGCAAACAATAAAATTGAGCCTCCTGGTAAAAAGAAGAAAAATAAGAAGAACACGAAAACAGAGGAACAGAAACCTAATGGAAATAATGTAGATAATAACACAGAAATTAATGCTAATGATGTAGTCAAAAAATCTAAAAAGAAAAAGAAGCCTCAACCAGCAGTTGAGTCTCAAGATGCGCACCAGATAACAGAACCGAAAGAACAAGAGGTGTCAGAACCAGTTCAAAGTAAAAAGAAAAATAAAAAGAACAAACATAAGACTCAAAATTCACAACAAAATGAAAGTTTATTAAATCCTCATTCTGACAACACACAAAATTCAAATGAAACCAATAATAATAGTAAAAAAAATTCAAAGCAAAACCAGAAAAATAAAAAGAATAAACAAAAGACTCAAAATTTACAACAAAATGAAGCTTTATCAAATTCTCAATCTGACAACACACAAAATTCAAATGAAACCAATAAAAATAATAATAGTGAGAAAATTGCAAAGCAAAATCAGAAAAATAAAAAGAATAAAAAACTGGTTGATGGCAAGCCAATACGTAGGAAGGAGATAAATGACCGTAGTTTTCAACTTATCATAAACGGTAAGGATATTGAACTGGTTAGATATGATGGCTTCCCTGTTATGAAGAAAGATGCTGACAGATTGGAAGAGCTAAAAAATAGCATGATTAAGAAAGGGATACCAAAGAGTGAGGTGCAAAGGACGATGAAATTAGAGCGAAGGAGAGCTGAGAAGGCATTAGCAAGAGTAAAGAGAGATGTATGCTACAATTGTAGAAAAGGTGGTCACGTATTATCAGACTGTCCAGAATTGAAATCTAAAATACCAGGGACTGATGGGGCTGATGGAGTTTGTTTCAAATGTGGGTCTACAGAACACAGGCAGTTTGAATGCAAGGTGCAGAGAGATAAAGAGTTCAGATTTGCTACTTGTTTTATTTGTAAAGAGCCTGTAAGTATATTGCTGAATAAATTAGGTTAAAATTGGCACACTGATAACAATAATTCAGGAAGGGGTTTTTGAAATTTGTATTTTTTATAACTTGAACCTTTTTTGGGTGCATAATGAGGTTCGAAAATTTCAATCAAAATCATACTTGGGTAATTTTTTAAATTTATTATAGCTAATTAAAAAAATTACCCAAGTTAAGAGTAAGAGTCCTGTTTAAATAGTTATCCAAAAAGAGAGTGTTATAAACTTACAAGGTTGATGTTCTATGTATGATTGTATTTATTTTTCAGGGTCATATTGCAAGACAATGTCCAGATAATCCAAAAGGTCTATATCCTAATGGAGGCAACTGTAAACTTTGTGGTGATGTCACACATTTAAGGAAAGATTGTCCGACAGTAAGTAATATTATTATTTACTGATAGTGTTTGCAAGAGAGTGAGAGAGGAATGGATAATAATAATAAAAAGTTTTAAAAAGTCACTTGCCTAGTAAGAAGAAAGAACATGATCAGATATGAAAGTTTAAATGTTTTTTTTTTCCTCTTCCCTCCAATATTAATCGGTAGAGATTATAGCTCGCACATTATGTACATACGCCAGTTTCAAGTATAATTTCTTTTTAGTTTTCTTTTATTTATTTATTTTATTTATTTATTTATTTGGTTCACCAACAACTAATACATCAACAATAATCTAAACACAAACTTTCACAATAACTTATATCTAAATGTTCAGTTACTTATAGGTAAACACTACATTCATATTTTTAATGCGTCAATCATTACAATCATTACTAATTATATAATTTGTATGTGCTAATTACCTAAGACCTTAAACAACGATTGATAGTTTTCCGAAACAATCCCAATGAGTCGTGGTGAATATCTGCCTTGTCACTGCATTCATTATATAATTTAGTCATTCGGCAAAGAGGTGAGCTTGAGCCAAGCACTGTTCTACGCAGTGGAGGGACTAACGGTGTGATTGGTTTACGCGGAGTGTGAATCGGAACTCTAAAACGTATCCTTTGTAACAATTCCGGGCAATTGATCTTATTTCTTAACAATTTATATAAAAATATTAAGTCGGTTATATCCCTCCTCTTAGACAGTTCCATCATCTTAAAATAATCCAACCTGGTTTCATAATCCACATTTCTGCTCCCCATTCCCACCGAGTATGACAAGTGCCGAACAAATCTCTTTTGAATGCGCTCTATTCTGAGAGAGTGTACAGCAAAGTGGGGCCGCCACACAACGGCAGCGTACTCCAAAACACTTCTGACAAGGCAGTTATATAAAATTATCTTAGCCTTAGCGTTTCGAAAGTTTTTACTACTTCTAATTAAAAATCCCAGCATCTTGGAAGACTGCTTTAGTGCCCTTTCGATGTGAGGAACATACGTGAGCTTTGCGTCCATTAAGATCCCCAAATCCCTAATACTCTCAGTCTCTTTTAGAGTGGTATCTCCCAACATATATGATGATGTTGTCTTTTTAAGTTTTCTTGAAAATTTTATATGTGCACATTTATTTGCATTTAAGTCAAGACCATTACGTACGCTCCAGGAAAACAGTGAATTTAAATCTGTTTGTAAACACTGAATATCCTTTTCGGTATCTATTATGTGAGCAAGTTTTAAGTCGTCAGCAAACATAAAAGGTGTTGAAAATTGCAAGCATAACGGAAGATCTTCTTTCAATCACAAAGTTTCGTTCTTGTCCAGTTATCAGGTATTTCAAGTATATTTTACACTTTAAACGCGGAGCTGTAAAAATAGCGACCTGTCAGTTTGCTGCCATTTTTACAACTCCCAGTTTAAATGTTGTACAGTTTTGAAAATACTGATATCTAATTTCAGGTTATGGACAAAAAAGAAGGTTCCACTGTCAAGCTTCAAACCTTAGATAGTGGTGAAAATATTGAGGATGTAGGACAGCAGACAACGAAGTTCACACCTACAGAGACCATTAAAAAACCTAAGAAGATAAAGTTCTAGTATGTAATTTAATTGTATTATTTTAAATAAAACAATTGTAAATGTAATTAGCTTTTAAATTATTTATTAACAGATTATCAAAATCAATTTTTGGAATACATATGAGTAGTGTCTTTTTTGGTTTATTGCTAATACTGTTTTCACAGGCCTGATTATGGATAACATAATGCAACCATTTAAATTCTACTTACTAAATAATATACAAATACTATAAATCTACTTATTAGTAAAATATAATAATCAGTGAAAACAATAATTGGATAGATGAGTGCAATAACATTAATCTATTTTGCAGGTAATTAATTGCAATAACTATAACATGTTTATGAATTTATAATCATAGAAATAAACAGCAAAGTGATTGAATTCATAGAAGAAAATTATGACGTCATAAATTTATATTTCATACAAACTTATTTTGACCAAAAACAAGTTTTGACCATTTTATTAAATGAGATTGATTGACTGGACAGGCATCTACCCTATACCTATTGATACAAAATATATAAAATCTAAAAAAAAAAGCTATTTCTGTTTAGGACGGATGCATCCAGCTTTCGTCCATTTAGACTTGGAGAGCAGGACCAGCACAAAAAGCCGAATGTGGTTGATATAATTTTCGTTTGTGTGAAAACATATCAAAGTGCCCTGAAAGACAATCTTGCTAAACCTTGATACGGGGCTACGGCCGGCTCTATGGGAAGTGGTCAAGATCAAACTAATGGAGACTTATTAGAATCTAAGGGAGAGGCTTAAGATCCGCCCTTGCCTACAAATTAAATATAACTAATAAAAGTGCATATAAAAATCTTTAACAATGCTAACGATAAAACCGTGAATAAATATTCACAAACATTCAAGACTAGCCAGTAGCTGTTCTCTACTCTGCTTTGCAATAACTCCCGTGATGCCTTCAGGACTTTGTGGGTCCTCCCGCATCAATATATTTGCTGCATCAGCTAAACATTGAATAGGCTCTTGTAGTCTTTCCTTTAGTTTCTCTGGAGTGATGAGACCAAGGCTGTATTCGTTTCTTGCCAAGTACATTAGCGGTGCATGTAGTTCATATAACATCATACCTGAAAGAAAAATAATATGACAGTTGTACCTAAACAAATCATAATAATAAATATCAGCAAATGCTGATATTTTCCGATTAATATCAGCGTATGCTGATATTAATAAATTACTTAAATAAACCATCCTACTATAAAATTATTAGCAAAAGTAATATATATATCGGAAAATAAAGACATTTCACATAGTAAAAATGAACCTTATAATAATTGTAGTTCCAAAAAACTAAAAGTCTAAATCGATCGAATCGAGTCCTGCTAAAAAAAAAATTCGAGGTCAAAGGTCGCAAAATACGGCTTGCCAACTACTAAAAAAAAGTTAATTTCGTCGCTATTAATAAAAAGTTATTTTCGGCGCTATTAAAAAAAAAGTTATTTTTAGACTTGTAGCTTAGAAAATTCTCTGCTGCGGTTAACTACTAGGTTTATACCTAGTAGTTTTTAACCAACTTAATAAAACTAGGAGGATCCTAATTCGACTGTACATTTCGTTTGTTACTCGATTACTCGAAGACGGCTTGACTGATTTGAAAATAATATTTTTTTGTTTAATGGCACATATTTCCAGATTGGTCCAAATCAAGTTGGGTTTTGATGATGGGATTTTGGAGAAATCAAGGTAACTGTTCAAATATTAAAGGCACACAGTATTGTAATGTGAGTAAGGATATATTTTGTAGTGATTTGTATATTTACTCTCAAAAAGCACCATTTAGTGAAGTGGAACTGATGATGAAGACGACAGATGACCAGCGGAACTACTAAATAATAAATATTTTGGGTTGCGATTCGATTATGGTTTGTCACAATGCACCTGATACTTCTACTCCATTATACAGGGTGTCCCAAAAGTATGCCACACGGAGGGAAAGTCTCTTTAATATTGCAGATAGAATATTTTACTAAAATAAGACTTAATTTTGATTTTTTAACTAATTCGAACCGCATTCAATGTTTCTTAAATAATCGGTACTCCTCCCACCTTTAACTAACGCGTTACGAATTGAATGTCAGCATTAAAATCAGCATCGGTCGTTGCGGATACTGATGCTGATAATCGCAACAACCCTGGTACGTACCATTATCTATCAAGATATTATTCGATCGAATCTAATCGACAAGGTAGAAAAGTAGCCAGCTTTATACCCTTTCTTTTGTAGTAGAGTAGTAAGTCTGTAGCCATTATACAAGTAGTTATGGTTACCCCTCATCCGAGTTTCGCCAGGCGTAATGACGTCAAGAGTCTTGAGGACGAGTCGACAGAACTCTGCTTTCCTTTCCAGCATCAGGTCAGGTAGCTCTTCAATACTGTATCCTTCCACGCGCCCGTACAACTGTGCCAACGAGTGCTTGATCGACAGAAGTAACGAATGTCGAGGGTGGAATACCGATTTGTACTGAAAAATGACAAAAATATGTAACACGTGGGTTTGTCTTACACGGGGTATTACTGTTTTCAAGGCTCAGAAGTTTGTGCCACACAAGGTTTGATCCCAAACTTGGCCATAGTCGACTATCAGTTTGATTGGAGTGGATGCATATCTAAAAGTACCCCACTTCTATTTGCATGACGTGTTAAGTTAGTAACAATTTTTCAGCCTTTTTAACTCGGTAAAAACTATTAGATTTAAGTTTAAGTGTCGAAGCGAATTCTGAGGATCACAAACACATATGACAGTATGGGAATAAGCTAATTGTATCTACACAGTATACTTAGTCGCAGTCAAATGACATATTAGACTCCAGTCGACGATGATTGATCTAAGTATAATAATAGTATAAAGCTGAAGAGTTTCTTTGTTTGAACGTGGTAATCTCAGGAACTACTGATCCGAATAGAAAAATTATTTCACTGTTTGATAGCCCTTCTATCTAGGAAGGCTATAGGCTATATAACAACGCTCCGACCAATAGGAGCAGAGCAGCAATGAGAAATGTTGCAAAAACGGGGAAAATTTACGCAGACGAAGTTACTAATATAGATCGTAGGTACCTTGTTTATCATTGCTTCTCTTTGTTCGACGGCGGCTGGTCCAGGTTCCAGTGCATCGAGCTGTTCGATCTCTGCTTGCACCATGGCCAATATTTTGCGCACCGCACTCGACGATGTCTTGAAACCACAATTTGTTTCACTGCATGTCCAGGGGCCTTCATTATCTGCAAACAAAAATACATAGTTATAGTTTTATACTTACCGAAGTAAAATCATTGTTTATTGTGAGGTTTAGGCCCTAAACCTGACAACAAAACATCGATTTTACTCCGGAATCTCAAAGTGTGTGGTAGTTGGTTGTGTGATAAAAGTAGGTGGTAGGTAGTGAAGGGTTAATATGTAATTTTGTTTAAAAAAAAAATACGAATTTATTTGGTGTAATGTAAAGAAGCCACGAGTGGGAGGTTATATTAAAAATCACCCTGTATAGTATGCAGTAGGTACTTAGATACATGTAAAAGTCTTATCGCTATAGAACAGCTATCGGATCATTGAGCAGCCTTGGGGTATAGCCTCTTAAACAATACGTTCATAAATAATGTGCCCTACTTAGATTATAATGAGTTAAGTCGTTCAAGACAAACATAAAACTAAGAATTATAACCTATTAAAAAATTGGTGTATCAGGCTTGCAAATACAGCATCTATGGTTTGTAAATATGTACCGGCATAAGAATAGTACCACTCCATCTCTTCCTGTGGGTGTCGTCAAGGCTACTAAGGGATATAACACCGGAGGACGGACAGCAGCGTCCTCTGCGTACTTTAAAGCCTAACTGCGAACACCAACCCGCTCGCCAAGCGTGGCGATTATGGCAATTATCCCCAGGATCTACACTGTAGGTTCTACTGCGTAGACCCAGCAGTGGGACATGATATGGGTTAATATGTGTAACTATGCTCCTGCTCTGTTCTGCTTTAATAGTCTATTCTATTGTGTTATAATTAATGTAAAATAATAATAATATATGTAGGCATACAAAATCTATGCATGCATATTTAATTTTGTTTTTAACTTAAATTATTTTTTTCTTGTTTATTTTCATATCAACACATAGCCCATATAATGTCCCATTGTTGGGCATAATATTCTACGGTTTCCCCAGTAGAACCTAATTACTAGCAAAAAGCGGTGCTTTAAGAGGGCTTATGAAATTACCAAGTAATAATTTTTAAGACAGTTGTTTAAGCCCCATTTTTTTTTAAATGTGTATAAAATAATATTTCTTTAATAGATAACACATCCAGACATAAATTTAAATTACATAAATCAAAGCCCAAACTTGAAATTGTGATCGTTTCTCAGTAAATGCTACCACAAGTGCATACATTGTGGTGATTATAGATCCTAGGGGTATTTGGCATAATTGCCACGCTTGGCGAGCGGGTTGGCCGCAGTAAGGTCCTTCTCGCACGTTCCGGTTTCAATCCGGCGCCGGGTACCCTGACGCCGGCTTTCCGGCGACGAATTTAAGCGACCGGACGGGCACCGGAACGTGTGAAAGCTACCGTATGTTTTTCGCGCGTATCTTGTATGTATGTACCTATGTATGTAATATTATTTATTACCTGATATCTCACAATCCACTGAACGGATTTATACAATTAAGTCGTCGTCAGATTCGTCTTGATCGCCCGAGTGTTCGGGTTCGATATGGGACGTATTAAAAAAAATAAACATGGCGGCTGTGAGATGTCAAAATAACGAGGTGTGATAAAAACGGGTTTTGAATACTGCGTTAGGGACACAAATTAAAGGGCTCATCTTAAGCATTTCAAAAAGGTAGGTATAACATGATTATGACTGTAATACTAAAAAAGTAAGTTAGCAACCATTATTTTTTCAATTTTCAATTCTTGACAGTAGCTGTGATAGAAGTTAGTTGTTGCATCAGTTACATCCTACAACTACTAAAAATAATTAAATAAAAAATAAATTATAAAAAAAAAAACCCACCTGCACAAAAAAGATGGAAACAAGATCCTATAAGTAGATAATTATATAATTTCATGCAGTCGGAGCATCGTCGATGAGTCGGAGGCACTTTACTGAGTTCATCGAGATTCATTAATGCCTCCGACTGCATGAAATTACCTATATAATTATGTAGTTGTAGGATCTAACCGATGTAACAACTAACTTTTATGATAGCTATTGTCAAGTATTGAAAATTGAAAAAATAATGGTTGCTAACTAACTTTTTAGGGCTGCGTAGCCAAAATGGCAAAAACGAAACCCTTATAGTTTCGTCATGTCCGTCTGTCTGTATGTCACAGGCATTTTATTCAAAGACTACTCGATGAATCTTAATGAAATTTGGTAAAAAGGTGTCTTGTAGTACCAACATAATGATTCACAATCATGAGATTATTGGAATTAGAGACCCTATAGGTGGACTTCAAAGTGTTTAAGACGTGACAAGAATTATATTAAAAACTCATCGATCCTGTACTTACCCAGTGGATTGGAGGAGAGTATAATGCCGTTATCACACTTATTGCACTTGAGTGTGCTGAGGTGTGTCCCCAGTTCGGTAGGGTCGGCACAGCGGGGGCAGTCGCAACTGAAGAACTTGGACTCCATCAGATAGGCCCTTCGTACCGGTGTGGGAGACAGCGAATAGGTGTAGCAAAGTTGAAGAGTGTCGCCTTCCTTCAATGGAACAGCTGCTCTGACCTCAACCCTGTAAGTTTTTCATAATGTGAGAATAGATGTCACTGACTTGTAATGCTAGACTGCTACCGGACTTTGTACTCATAGGTATGTTTGTGCCTCCTTAGTACTAATTGAGACTATTCGATATGTGTCGGCACAGCGGGGGCAGTCGTAACTGAAGAACTTGGACTCCATCAGATAGGCCCTTCGTACCGGTGTAGGAGACAGCGAATAGGTGTAGCAAAGTTGAAGAGTGTCGCCTTCCTTCAATGGAACAGCTGCTCTGACTTCAGTTTTTCATAATGTGAGAATAGGTGTCACTGACTTGTAATGCTAGACTGCTACCGGACTTTGTACTCATAGGTATATTTTTGCCTGCCTATTGAGACTATTCGACATGGTTTTGTTTCTTTGGACTATAAATTCGACAGTGTTGGTGACGTAGCGCAGTGGGAGTGTCTGCGAGAAGTTGTGGTGGATTCTAACACGGGATTATATTAGTTCATGTGATTTATTTATTTATTACACTGTGTTTATCATTTGTTGACTAAAGTAAATAGCATGGCCAATAACTGGTGATCCGCAAATTGTTCCTAGTCTCGGTGTAGGTAGGTACTTTATGTCTGAGTATGTTTGTAAAGTCCCCGTTCTCTAGTGCGAAAGTTGTCTTAATAAAAAAAAAAAACTTCTAAAATTCTCCCAACCTTTGAATGTGAATTAAAACCAAAAATACGTAAGTAGTCATAAAAGGCTTACTGGTGATCGGCCTGTGTAATGGTATGGACGATGTTCGGCACACAGCTGTGCGCTGCGATGGCCAGGCGAGGGTAAAGAGCTCGGACGCTGAAGCCTACCCTCGAAGGGACTTCCACGGAGTTCACCTGTGCAGGAATATTTCTTTTTATTTACTAAGTTTCTTAAGGGTACGTAAATAAGAAATCTACATACATATTGTTTTTTGTTATTTGAAATGAACCTGTTTGAGTCGAAAGAAAAATATATAGGTACCTACATAAGCCCATGGGCGTACCCAGAAATTGAAAAAAGGTAGGTAGGTACACAGTACACATTTGGCCGCCGTTGTTTATTAATCTTAACCCCTAAATTACAGTAAAATAATCCTGGCTAAAAGCAGTTTTTAACCCCCTCCCAAACGTACGAGTACATAAGTAAGTATATTCATTTTATTAAACAGAGGGTTGGGAGAGAACAGGAGAGGGTTGTTTCTATTCTTATTGTTACTTAAATAGGAGATTTAAGAAAAAATAAGAATAGACCGACCGCCTCCCTGTTTAATAAAATTAATATACTTTATCATACCTTTAATTTGTTTTCATTTTTAGGGTTCCGTACAGTAAAAACGGAACCCCCTATAGGATTACTTCGTTGTCCGTACGTCTGTCTGTCAAGATCCTTTATCTCTATTGAGGTATCGAGTTGAAATAAAACCAGGGAAATGCATGTCAGCCACGCACAATATTGGGTTCCGTGGTAATCTGAATAATGTGGCTTAAGAAGTGGGTTTTCTGTTGTTTTTGTTTCATACTTACCACGTTATATCAGCTTAATAATATTTTTCAAAGGAATTTGTACGAAAATTTAGTTAGGTACTTCTCATTTGATCAGCTGTTACTTACTCGTAAACTTGTAAAGCCTACTTACAGACGGATCCTTAAATCTAAAAATTGTCTTGCCAACCCCTAAACGTTTTAAAAGACCTATCTAATGATACCCCACACGATAGGGTTGGTGAGAAAAATAAATCACACTCCCACTTTACATATAGGGGAGGTACCCTAAAAAAATTTCTTTTTCAAGATTTTGTTTTTTCGACTTTCTAGGATAACTAAAATTTTATTTCACTTTGTCGGCGAAAGTAATATGTGTATCCATGCAAAATTACAGGCTCCTAGCACTAACAGTCTTTGAGCAAAGGTGCGGACCGACGGACGTACATAGCGAAACTATAAGGGTTCCGTTTTGCCATTTTGGCTACGGAATCCTAAAAACCATATACAGTCTCCAGTCCCTTGAAGCTGTGAAAAATCAAACTCCCAAGTTAATGTAAAAAAAACGGTCAAGTGCGTGTCGGGCCACGCTCAATGTAGGGTTCCGTAGTCATAAGAAGTGGGATTAATAATGTGACTTAAGAAGTGGGATTTCTGTGGTTTTTGTTTCATACTTACAACATTATATCGACTTAAATAATATTTTAATGTTACTTCTTATTTGATCAGCAGTTCCTCGTAAACTTGTAAAGCCTACTTAGCTGTGATAGTTTTAATTTCACTATATATACTACTACCGTGATTTTTTTCACATACCTACCCAACATCAACCATTTTAGCTGGCAGGGGCGGGGGACACTTGACTCTAACAAAAATTTGCACTTTTAAGCTTAATATTTTACAAACGGATCCCTAAATTGCACTGACGTATAGACATGGACTCCAAAATTGTCCATTCTCTAGCAAGAGACAACGCTATTTTGTGGACAATACCTGTCAAAGAGACAGGGCTGCACTAGTTTTTTATCTCTTTCACGCTTTTTTAGGGTTCCGTAACCAAAATAGCAAAAACGGAACCCTTATAGTTTCGTCATGTCCGTCTGTCTGTCTGTCTGTCCATCCGTATGTCACAGGCATTTAACTCAAAGACTCTGAATAAAGGTGTCTTGTAGTAGCCGCTACCTACTTAGTTTGATAGCTACATAATAATAATAATAAATATTTTTAGGGGGGGGGGGGCACTCCATACATGTAAAAAGAACATGAAATTTTGTAGCACATCATTCGACAGATCTTTTTTAAACATTTTAAGGTTTTTAATAAACTTTTTTCATTGAGTAAATATTTTTGGAAATAAACCCTCCGAAAGTTGCATATAAATTGTGTCTTACCTTCTTACGGTCTTGCCTTTAATTTTTGAACCGTGTGATTAAAAAAATACTTATAAAAAAAATTAGAAAGGTAGTGCCTAATAAATAGGTACTTAAAACTAAAATTATTTTGGACATGATCGGATATACCGTCATTGAGTTATTGCCAAAAATCTGCGTTTCTCAACAAAAGGGCGCAAGTGCCATAAACATACGCTGGCGGCGGATGGCGCGGTCCAGGTCTTATACGTCAATAGTGTAGAGTACCCGCCCTGAAAATATTACTTTTCATTATTTGGCTATTAAACTAAGTAGCGGCGACTACAAGACAATGATCTTACGTAAGAACTAACAAAACTCCTTCCCACCTCTTTATAAGAAAAAATAACACATGGTCGACCCACCTCCTCCCTAAATCGTCTTACGCATACTAATCGTAACTGTATTTAAACGCTCTGTGGTCTTACGTAACAATGACGTCAAACTCATACCTATCTAGCTGACCCGCGCAACTTCGTCTGCGTAAATGTCCCCCGTTTTTGCAACATTTCTTATTGCTGCTCCGCTCCCTGTTTCTCCACTATTTAATGGATGTTATTGTACATTTAAACCTTCCTCTTCAATCACTCTATCTTTAAAAAAAAACGGCATCAAAATCCGTTGCGTAGTTTTAAAGATTTAAGCATACATAGGGATATAGGGACAGAGAAAGCGACTTTGTTTTATACTATGTAGTGATACCTAAGTACACTTGTAGTAGGTAGCATAAGTACTCACCTCCAGTATGCCACAAACTTTTTGCACAAGCTCCTTATCGAACCGGCCCTTTAGTTTACAGTGGTCAACAAGGAAGTCCGCGATGTTAACTTGGTCGGCGCTCCAGCCCGGTCTTTCCTGACGCGCCGCGGTGTGGTCTTCCATTACGGCTACCTCGCGCTCCCATCGCTCTGAATCTTGGTCTTTTGCTAAAAGTACTCTGTGTACAAAGTAAGTTGGGTAAATAAGGACTTAATGTGGTGGTACATGCATTCCGCGTCGTCCTGCACAGGAATTTCGCGTCGTTTGCGTGGAGTTTATAACGCGGAATTTATAAATAAATATCCTGGAATAAGTTACATATGGCAGATGGCCAATATGGTCATGAGTAATCTCTAACTAGGCAGAGCCTGCACTATGGCAACCAGGTAACTGATAAATACGAGTAGGTACATATATTTTTTAATAACTACATAATTCTTCAAGAAAAATTACTTACATCCAAACACAGTAAACAATCGTTTTTATTACACGAAGATATATCTTGAGTGGGAATCGAACCCACGACCTCTGACTCTGACTTAGCAATTAGGCTCATTAACCACTGGACCAACAGCCTAGTTCCATTCATGAACCCGTACGTAGTTAGGTACCTACGCGAAATCTACATACCTTATTCTTTTAGGTATTTTATATTTACATACAGTAGGGAACATGGCTCGCACATTCTGGGCATTCACCAGTTTCAAGTTTATATTCAAAAGTTTTCTTCTTTAAATCACAAAGTCTCGATGTGAGTTCCAAGTTTTGAACCGTTTTGCACCAAAAAATACGAACAAAATTTTTTAAACACCAAAAATATGAATTATTTTTAGTTTTCTTCTTTGAATTACAAAGTCTCGTTTTCTTATTCAGTTATCACGCATTTCAAGTATATTTTACACTCGTAGAGTATACGTATTTATTTTGTAATTTTACACGTCATTCACGAAGACATTAATGTTAGTTTGCCGCCATTTTTACAAATCTGGTAAGTATATAACTACCTAGGTTCTTCATGAAATAGTAAAGCAATGGCATACCTTAAAGGAGTAATACAATCGAGTTGTGGACAGCTTGCTGTCCAGTCCTCCACAGGCTGGAAGCGCACCTGTGCAGTGGAGAAGACGATGCACTCGGCGGCGTGCTGAGGACTCTTCTCACATTCTGCACTGCAGATCGGCCAACCGCACTGAGAACATAATTTGTTCTCTATCGGACAGTAACATCCGAGACACAGCGGTGGAGTATCTGAAGATTTAAATAGCAAATATTTTTTCACTAACTGATCATCACTAAAAAAAAATGAAATGAAGAAGCGCTTTTAAATAAAAATAATAGTTTTATTTTAAAATACTTCTTCTTCGAAGCATTTTTAATAGGTTTTCGGAAACTCTGTTATACCTACGCCCTACACAAAGCTACTTTTGCATCTTCTTGCCCACACCAAGCCTACACACTGTTTATCACAGTGTGCTGCACATGTACCTAACGCGTATTATTGAGTGAGGGATGTTGTAGTGCCCACGATTTTTTAGCTAGGTTAGTAGGTAGGTACTACCAAAGTACCTCAGTCTCAGCGATTCGATTACTTTAAAAAGATTTAGCTTGGGGATGTATGCTCGCCACAATACATGATGGTTTAATGAAGCTACCAGAAGTACTCAATGCCCCTTACTTAACATTAATTTTGTAAAATTACAAAACGACTAAATAGCGAGAAAAAACATTTTTTACAAAAAATATTACCTCTCACTTTAAAAATAAGTAGGTAGATACAGTTAACCAAGCAAATAACCAAGAAATAAATAAAATAATAAATTACTAAGAAACCTACCTACTTACTTGATACTTTACGGCATTAATATTCTCTTTAAAATGTAGTTCCCCTGTATTTATTTTTATAATCGGTAATTAAAAACGTTTTGTAAAAAGTTTTTTAACACAACATGCGGTAGGTCAGTATTTTAAACTGTCATTATATCAACTTACTTACACTTAATAATTATGTATAAATAAATTAATACAGATGCAATTGTGTAGGTAATTATTTTATTACTAACTTACCCGGTTTAGGTCCAAGTACGAAAGGGATGTCCCTAAATATTAATTCACCACTCGTTAAATCTTTATTTGCCGTCAAATATCTACCATATTTATCGTTTTGATTTATATTATAATGACAAACGTCGTCTACCATTGCGGCGATATAGCGTAGCACATAAACTATGTGGTTACTGTACTCTTCGAGTTGTCGGCTAGTGATTGAAAGCGTCTGAAAATGTTTGCCGACTGAACAAGATTAGCGTCTATAATAAGCTTCGAACCATTCGAGAATTGGGCCGCTCGAACTTTCGAAACGTTTCCATATGATACGATATAAGTTTACAGTCAGTAGGTAATATCCATTGTCTTCTCGACTGCGTCCGATCCGACTAAAAATAACGTTCTGTTGACGATTTATTCGCGTAAATCGCGCGACGCAACCAAATTGGAGCTGTTGAAAGTGCATTGTCATGTGCGTTAAAAAAATGTTATTTTTTATAAATATTTTTTTAGAAATCTTGGGACAAAATACCGAATTCACTCCACTTTTTTTTAAGAAAAGATAACGCGTAATGTGGGATTATGGGTCCTCCGTCCTACATTACTAGCAATCATGTTAATCCCTACAGCTAAACTAAATGGCTTGCGTTAGTAGTAGGTTCGTGATTGCGAGTCCGATGCTTTAGCCTTACATAAGGAGTAGGTACTTAAGGAAATAGTATTGAAACTCGATGAAACTACATGGTAACTGTAGCCGCCTACAGTAATTAATGTTGTGGGAACTCTGTATCAAGCTGATCATACCGTTCGTACCTCATACCATACCATTCATACCTATGTGGTTTGAATGTTTGCAAATGAAGACTTCGAATAAAAATCAAGGGTCTTGGTGGCGCAGTGGGAGTGTGTAAGACCGCTGCGCAAGAGGTCGTCGGTTCGATTCCTACACAGGACATAACTTCGTGTAGGCTACAAATTGTTATTCCGGGTCTGGGTGTATGTAGGTACTTTGTGTCTCTGAATTGAATGTGTGTAAATCCCGCAATCGCGACACAAGGTTTGTACCTACTCCAAAGCTGAAAACAAATTATCGGCCGCGGCTGATAGCCGCGACATAAAGGTATCTAGTTAATTATTGTACACTGAGCTGTGCAAATTATTGGAGGTAAGTCGTGGACGTAACTTTGGGCTGACCTTGAGTGTTCGGACGTCCAAGGACAGAAATCTGGCGCGCCGGATGTTTTTGTCAGTCGAAAACGTCCGCGGACGGTATGCACGGGGTGCGGGACACGTCCGTGCGCCAGAAGGACACGGACTCCGTAAGTGTGGAATTAACCAGACTCTGTTCTTTCTTTATTTATGTCATAGACCCAAACGCTTCTTTTTATTTTCTTTCTGGGTGGACAACATAAAGCAACCGAGATGTTTCTTCATCTACAGTTCTTTGTGGAATAGGCGTTGGTGTGCGTCCGCAAGCCACGTCTCAAAAGACTGCACACTAATCAGTCGCGGCTGTCTGCCACGTCTGCCGAGTCCGATAATTTGTTTTCAGCTTTAGTTGTCGGGTTCCGCAGTCCCCCCCCCCACCTATCTGTTATTTTTGTTTCATACTTACAACGATATACCTAGTTAATAATAATTTTCAATGGAATTTGTACGAAAATTTTGTTACTTCTCATTTGATCAGCTGTTTGTAGGTTTGTAGCGGGCACTTGCCCGGTTTTTTTTTAATTATTTATAATTTAACTAACTTATAAGGTAACAATTTTAACACTAATGGTAGAAAGGAATTATGTGATCGAGATTGTCCTGCCGCCTGCCATACCCAGTTATCATTACGATAGTTTCGGGCATATAAGTAAGTAGGTAGGACTGTAACGACCAGTACCAACGGCAACAGCTCTCCTGGTAATGCCATCGATCCACCTGCCACAGTACCTTGGGCCTTACCCGCTTTCTTCAAAAAGAACATTCTATAACGAACAAAATTTAAACGAAGGTTCGTACTTACCTAGGTAAGTCAATAGGGTAGATGACTGTCAAGTCAAATCAGTATCTTTTTAAGAAACGTCAAAACGATGCGCCTTGTACAAATTTTTATGAAATACAAAACAATGACGTCATTCTTTTGTATGGTCAAATCATGTAGTTTCAATGTTTGTTTTGATGTTTATAAATTCATGATAACGTAAAATTGTAGAGAAACATTGTTTTTCAGAATATTTTTGCAAATGCTATTTCTTGTATAGTGTAAAATAATTAATTAATTTCAGAATTCTTTATTCACTTCACTTAGGATGCGAAACAACACTTGTGATACGTCGAGATTCTACATGTAATGCCAAGTTCGCAAACAATAGGTAAAGCCGGAGAAAAGAACATGGCAATAAAAACTCGCGGCCACTCTTTTCAAATTGCCAATTTTACAATGTTTGAATGTTTATAAACTTGACTAGCTGTCCCGCGCAACTTCGTATGCGTAAATTTTTCCCGTTTTTTAACATTTATCGTCGCTACTCCGCTCCTATTAGTCGTAGCGCGATGTTATATAGCCTATAGCCTTCCTCGATAAATGGGCTATCCAACAAAAAAAGAATTATTAAAATCGGTCCGGTACTTTTGAGTTTATTCGTTACATACAAAAATAAATAAAATATATAAACAAAAAAGATTTTTTCAAATCGGACCAGTAGTTCCTGAGATTAGCGCGTTTAAACAAACAAACAAACTCTTCCGCTTTATAATATTAGTATAGATAGCTTAAATCGCCTTCCTCGATAAGTGGGCTATCCAACAGTAAAACATTTTTCAGTTCGGATCAGGAGTTCCTGAGATTACCGCGTTCAAACAAACAAACTCTTCAGCTTTCTAATATTAGTATAGATTTTGCAAATGTTTCTTTTGGTCTTTACCCGACTGCAAGAAAGGGTTATGTTTTTCGCGCGTAACTTGTATTAAGTAATGTTCTTTATTACCTCATTTCTTTTAGACGACTAAACGGATTTATACAATTAATAAGTCGTTAGATTAGTCTTGACCGCCGAAGTGTTCGTAGTTAAATGACGTTTCAGAATAAAAACGGGTTGCACTCCGGGAATGCCGGCGGTGCCTGCAGAAGTGAAAACTTGAACATTGACGTTGTGCATATTATGTACTAGCTGTCCCGCGCAACTTCGTATGCGTAAATTTTTCCCCGTTTTTGCAACATTTCTCGTCGCTACTCTGCTCCTATTAGTCGTAGCGCGATGTTATATAGCCTATAGCCTTCCTCGATAAATGGGCTATCCAACAAAAAATGAATTTTTGAAATAGGACCAGTAGTTCTTGAGATTAGCGCGTTTAAACAAACAAACAAAGCAAACAAACTCTTCCGCTTTATAATATTAGTATAGATATGGGGGTAAGGTGCTGCCACTATATACTATACACCATGTTATAGGACTGTTGCAAATTAAATTATTAAAAAGTTGGAACATGAGATAAAATAAAATTAACCTTAGTGGGTTGGGTACAACATACAACAAGTTGTCGATAGATACTCGATTCTGTCAAGCAAGGTTGCTGAAGTTATTATTATTAATTTATGTTGTTAGCCTATGAGATTATCTGTTAAATTCAAAATTCTTGGTAATCGAGGCGTATCGCTTGTCATATAATTTTCTTAAACATATTTTAGTAATTTAATTATTTTTTCATATTAGGCATGTCAATTTTAGAGAAGTTATTTAATTTCAACAATGATATTTTTACGACATATTTCCGACCTGTGCAAAGTGCTGTAAGCTGCCCTACAGTGAGTGCGTCAATATGGGAAATACCGAAACCTTGTCCTCTAGAAGTAAGTTTAGGTACCTACCTACATACTCCGCCACTGATGTCTGTAAATAATATAAACATTAGAACTTATCAACGTGATGTACAAAAGAAATTATTATTTTTACGTTGATGACATGCCCATAAAAAAAAATTGCTACAAGTATCCACCCAACCTTTATCTATTTACCCTACTATTTGACCTGTCTGTTCTACACATTTATACGACAGTCGTGTGTGGTTTCCCTTTTTTGTAGGAAGAAAATGAAAAGGAAATATTTAAAAAAACACAAGAGGTTAAATCAAGTATTAATTCGGATCAAACAGAAGATCAATCAATAAGCGAAGACAAGTCCTCAAATATTCCATTCTTCTCGGGTATTCTAAATGATAAACCTAGATGCCATCTACCCAATATCGTGAAACATGTTAATGATCACAAAGTTAGTACTAATACATACGACAAATTTAGATTTCATCTATGATGTTAATTTGTTTTAAATATATTATTAGAAATCTCTTTGGCAGAAGCTGCTTAGTCTTTTTTAAAAAGCCCGCCTATTAGTAGTTACGAAAGCAGTCACGATTTAATTACGTATTGTAATTTATTTATGTCTTAGATATATTTAAATAATTTATACTTATAACACTATTTATATTTGTAAAAAGTTTTTACTGCTGTAAAAATAAAGACTTTGATTTGCATAGTGTCCTTAGCGATGAGTACGTCACTTCCACCAATATTAGTCAAATACTCAAACTATTACCGAAGATTTGACTGTAGAGCTAAAACTGTAAATAAATATGTGTGATAGACATTTTTATAATCAAGGTGTTAATTTTATGTTCAGTTAACATTATTATTTTATTTTAATTTAAAGACAATGTCTCATGAACCGAATATCAATAACGCTATTTCCGGCATAAACGCCCCCTGCTGGCGTTTTGACAAAATTGAATTTGTCTTGTGGTGTCGTAGTGTTAGAAGCTCTGATTCTTGGCAAATTACCTGGAATTTGCAGTAATATAGGTTCAACTGTGAATAAATTCAAACCGCAGTAAGTATTACTCAAGTGTTTAACAAAAATTCTAACTTCTAGGCGTAAAATCGAACCTTGTCATTGGTTTTATATAAATGTAATGTAGGTTACAAAATTGAGTGCTGGGCCGGCTATGAAACGGGGAAGTATCGACGTCACTTTACTATTTTTACAATTTCTTATAATTCCATTCAATGAAAATGATATTTTTAAGAAGTAATATAACAATTTTATTGGTGTTTCCTCCTAACTGCAAGTGAATTCGCGTTTCTATTGAGTAAAACGTCACCGGAGGATGCTGCCTAAT
The DNA here is from genome assembly GCA_945859575.2 of Herminia tarsipennalis. Taxonomy (NCBI): domain Eukaryota; kingdom Metazoa; phylum Arthropoda; class Insecta; order Lepidoptera; family Erebidae; genus Herminia; species Herminia tarsipennalis. The sequence goes on along the minus strand of OX243846.2, from coordinate 17,800,853 downwards.
TGACGCATGTGATTCCAACATTTGAGCTCCAACTTGCCCCGTCTCATGAAGGTCAAGTTTACGGCCTTATCAATACCTGTATTGTAATTAGATTTCATTTCTACTTCTATTGTAGTATGAGGACGTTTTATAATAAATAGCCTTAGTCATAAAGCATTGATGTTATGTAATACCTATACTAGAAGTGCTATACCAAGCAGTAAACCGATTTCGACCCTGACACAGCTGGCACAGATTATAATTTCGCGTCTACAATAACTAGTATTCGCCTTCAGGTTCATGTTTGATCTGCTACTATGAATTTCAAATATCTACAAACTTACAGGTTATTGACCTGAGTTCCCTTCGTTGCTATGAATTTCGGAATTATGAATGAATATCTCCAATTTTTTTTTAATTGTTTAGATAATGCCACCACCATTCTATGCTGATTTGGGAAAGAATGCCAATGATGTCTTCACCAAGGGCTACCATTTTGGAGTGTTCAAACTTGACCTCAAGACCAAGAGTGAATCAGGTGTTGAATTCAGCAGTGGTATTATCTCCAACCACGAAAGTGGCAAGGTAAAAAAGGTGAAATGACCAAAGGCAATAAGTAAAGTATTATTTAGTAACATTCACAGCTGTATACTCTTAGCATCGTATTTACTGCAGTCAGTAAAAAAATGCAATAATGAAGTATTTTTAAACATTAGTATAGTTTTAGTATGTGGTAATTATGTAATTTGCGTTATGTATTGAAGTAAATACTTTACTCATTAGCTATGGTCATATTCACATCATTTCACCTCTACAAATCATTTTCCATATTTATAAAAATATACAAAATAAAAAATGACAACTGCAATTTTATTTGCAGGTTTTTGGTAGCCTCCAATCTAAATATGCATTGAAAGACTATGGTGTTTCTTTCACTGAAAAGTGGAACACAGACAACACATTGGCTACTGATATTACCATTCAGGACCAAATTGCCGCTGGTCTTAAAGTGACACTTGAGGGTACATTTGCACCACAAACAGGGTAAACAACTGCTTTCTTTTTACCAAAATAAAATAGCTGTTGATGAGTATAAGCCTTATACTTATGTTTGGTATATTTTTAGGTATAAAACTGGTAAACTGAAGACTTCTTTCACCAATGAATCTGTCGCCGTTAATACCAACTTGGACTTAGATCGGGCTGGACCCATAGTTGATGTAGCCGCTGTGCTAAACTACCAAGGATGGCTCGCTGGTCTACACTCACAGTTTGATTCACAGAAGACTAAGTTCACCAAAAGCAATGTAGCTTTTGGTTACCATACCAAGGACTTCAACCTCTTTACCAACATGTAAGTTTTCACTTTCTCATTAATTTACAAAATGTACATTGTAACAGAAAGATCTGGTTGAATATCAGCAACTGGAAATATAAAGCACAAGTCTTTGATCTCCCATTGTGTCATATCGCATTGCATTTGATCAATTTATGGAGTGGAAAATTTTCTTTTTGTCATATTGTAGCAGTTGATAATGCAAAACAAAGTATTGCATCCCCTGTGATGCCAAATCTGATTACATTAGATATTTAATTATGCTCAACATGAAATTAATAATACTTGGCTGTCTGATATTTCTTGTTCACAATTATTTAATACTTGTTTTTCTGGTATGCCTATTCATCAGACTCGCTAAATAGCCATTGTTCACTGTAATTTAGAACTAAAAAGGTCTTATATGTCAATGTGTTTATTTCAGATAATACTTATATTCATTTTGTTCTTAGTAGGTATTCAACTGCTAGCCACAGCTTGTGATAATATAGCAGAATACTCTAAACATATGTGACTGTTAGTAATGTCCTTGTGATGTCAAATATTTGCATGTCCTACTTGCAATCTTAGTTTTACATCCACGCATTTCAACTAATGGTATGAAAAGGAATAAAGACTATAACACACTCTGATTTTGAAGTGGACATTTGATAACAGTCCAACCATGAGTCACATTTATTGATTTTATATGATTGCATAACACATGGCCTAGTTAAAGTTTAGCAAGGATGGCATCTATCATTGTTATGTAAACCAGTTAAGGACTGGTTAAATCTAGCAAAGTTGCACGACATTGAAGCTAATGTATGCTTATTTGTCCTATAATATTAGAGAACTACTGAATGAGTATATTAGACTTTTGTATTTTAATATGTAACACATTACTATATCTTTTAATTTAGATTGAGGAGCAAACATTCCACTCTCATTGTATTTATTGTTATAATAAGTACCTGAATGCCAGACCAACATTTTCTAAAAATAATACCTAGGTAGATCGATTTATCGCCCCCAAAACCCCCTCCATACTAAATTTCATGAAAATCATTGAAATGAGATTCAGATTATATATACAGGGTGTAACAGAAAGGTGTGGTAAAATTTCAGCAGCGGATAGTGTATGTTATCAGTATTGCGCCTACCATGGTGCAATACTGATAACAAGAATTGCTTGTTTATATGTATAATCATTTTATATGCCCATGTCAATTTCATAAATGACTGGCAGTTTTCCTAACAATAAGGGATATATGACTGTGAGGAGAGACAACATAAAATAGTGGTGAAGTTTCTCACATAAATTAAGGGAATTTTAATTGTTATATAATGTTGTGTACATCATGTATTTTTTAGTGACAATGGCAAGGAATTTGGTGGTTCTATCTATCAAAAGGTTGGCGACAAAATTGATTGTGGTATCAGCATGAAATGGACTGCGGGTACTACTGATACCCTGTTCGGTGTCGGAGCTAAGGTCGCGCTGGACGCTGATGCTTCTCTACACGCCAAGGTCAACAACAAATCTCTCATTGGTCTTGGATACCAACAGAAACTGCGCCCAGGTATGTTTATAGTTCACTTGCATAATATAATTATTGTTAGTTACCTTCAATTTATATTACTTCGTTAAAAATGGCGATCTATACCCAACGCCCAGGGTTGAAAATACAACAATGCACGATAAAAATACGTCTCGTTGCCGTGTGAACGTGTACTTGGGAATGCATTTGTTCTTATAGTAATTTTTATAGGCATTTCTTGCTTTCTCCTCAGATTAGCGTTGTGGAATTATCGAACCGAAGCGAACTCCATTGGTTGATTCCATCGATCCGATTAATTAGAATTGTCAGTCAACACTTTTATTGGCACAGTAGAAGAATTGACAAACTAATATTTTCTTTTTTTTTTATAAGTCCGAGCCGCATTACTACCTACCAATCTTGTTAACTTCAAAATCTTGCTAAGCTAAATTGTAATTTTTATAGGCATCCAATTACTTTATTATATGTATTTGAAAAGTTAGAAAAAATTGAAGTCCAGGCCCCGGAATCGAACCCGAGAGTTCCGTATGCCAAACCGGAGCCGGAATCGAAACTATATAATCGGGACTATGTTACTAAATGTCAAATTCCCAAAATCCCTCTTGCACGCGAGTCGGGCCCTCGCTTGCGCCATCTAGCTCTATCGGCTTTTTAAGAACTATTACGGTTTTTGTTATTGCTTCGTTACAGAGAGCATTTTAACAAATGATGTATTGTAGTAAATTTTATAGGCATTTCTTGTCAATTATTTTATTAATACAATAATTGCATTTCGAACCATCTAATCAGCATTTGTTCTATTTGTGCTGACTCCCCATCTTAACCATCTTAAAAATTGTGTATTCTATGTTATGTAATCTGAATATGTAGCTATGGCAACTAGATAGTTCAACTTATAGCACATCATATGATTTATATATTGTCTTGTTTTCATATATGCGTGACTGCGTTATCTCATCCTTATCTTAAAAAATTCGCATGTGACTTAAGACGCGTAGAGATTATATTACGTAATGGTATCGTGAATGTTCACAGGTGTGGTGCTGACACTATCTGCCGCCATCGACGGCCAGAACTTCAACGCAGGCGGACACAAAGTCGGTGTAGCCCTTGAGCTCCAGCCTTAAGTTCTCAGAACTCCATAGGCTTTTAGTCATGTAGATGATACATAATGCCACATTGACTGTTATATAATAATAACAGAAAAGGAAACTTAAAATAGCAAAATCAATTTATTAGACAGTGTCTTCAAGTGTTCTCTGTATAGTGTATTTGAGCGTTCAAAACGCAACAATATAATTGTCGTACACCTACTTCGTCTTTGTCGCAAACATAAAACAGCGTCGGCTGTCAATATCATTACTATTTTAAGATGGCGGCGCGCTTATTTCCTTCAAATGTTATTATTAGAGTTCTCATGTATTATGTATTAGCACGCGGCGTTATTTTGCTAAATAACAATAAATTCAGATAACATCACCTTTGCTAGATATCTTGTAAATACATATACACCTATGGTGTATTGTCCTATTAATTGAATGGTAATAAAAATGAATAGTCTGTTGGAATCAGTGCTTATTTGTTTTATTGGACCTACCTTGATTGTGCTATTTCAATGTGTATCCTTGTCAAATGTAAGTTTACCCTGCCGTACTTCAGTGTTTGCTCATTGAAAGTTAGTGATATATATTTTTACCAATTTATTGTCTTTATACATAATTTTTGATTTCAATAAATTCATTTTTTTTCAAACAAGGCTTTATTCTATGAATTGAAATCATTTTTCTACTTGGTATCTTTGTTAAATAAAAATCCATAGTAATTACAAATAGTATAATCATAGCGCAAATAATGTAACTGTAACTACTGTATCATTTCTTCTTCCACAAGCTTTGCCATCCACTCTGGCTCAGCGGCTGCTATCTTTTCAATCAAGCTGTTTACTTGATAACATAGGCTCTGGATCTGTTTGTCCCATTGAGGAAGGATTTCACGAGCTGAAACGAAAGGGTACCACTTTTGATTTCAATTTTATATCTATAGCGAAAACCATTATATCCGTTAATGATTTTTTAGACATAATTCACATATGTATACGAAAAACATTAGCGGAGATAAGGGGTCGTCCATTAGTTACGTGAGTCGTTTAGAGGAGAGGTCGAGCCGAATCTCACCAAATCTCACGTGGAGAATTTGTTCTTTTTTTTATTCGTAATTCGTAACAGTCTAAAACTGGATTAAATTTAGTAAAACGTGTTTCTAAAATCCAGCTAAATTCTACACAATTATAATATTTATCGTGGCTATGCGAACGCCACTGACTGCGCGCGTTCCCACCATCGATTATCGTGTTGTTTAAAGCGGCATGGCTTGTGTATTTAAATGGAGGTGTTCACATATAGGACGACACGATAAACTGTCGTCCACATTTTTGTAGTGACGATAGATTGTCGAAACGGCCAGCACGACAGTCGTTATAATGGGAACGGCTAGACATGACAGACGTCCAACGAATCCAAAAGAATTATTCGTCACGACATAGTGGAAACGTGCTCTGGAAACGTGCTCTAAGTAGGAGTTGTCTTTTCATTATTTAGCCACCGTCCAACCGAACGCTGCGACGTGACGTGACCAATGATGCCAGATGGAGGGATTCACTGCAAATCTGTTATTTTTTGGCTCTGTGAGAGATTTAGGAGGTAAGGTTCTGTGGTGGTGACTACTCGAGTGCAAATTAACTTACTTTTGTGTAGGTACTAACACAATTCTATTTGTTCGTAATAAAAAATGTATGTAATGTGCTCACGTACATTTTTTTATAAATACTATTTTTTAGTCTTGGCTCTCTGTTAGCGATAACGATTTAGACTGGCTAAATCAGAGTTCAGTAAAGTCATCTGCTCCCTCAGATGAATTTACTGAAAATATCATCCAGAGGGGGAGGGGGGGGACAAAAACGGGGGCAATTGCCACCGCATCCCCAGGCTGCTGAACAGCTGACTGAAATTATATTTGTATAATTTCATTTTTTTTCATATTTAACCAATTTTAACATTATGTCACTGCTGTCGTGCGAGCGACTTTTGACCAGTGTCGAGGCAAATGTACCCTTGGCGCATATAGCAATACGCACTTTGAATAATCTCACGTGATATTAAATAGATGGTCAAGCCGAATCTCACAATATATCACTAGGGGGAGGTCAAGAAACCGCCACACGTAATATGGACGCCCCCTAATGGTTATTATTGTACGTAAATCGTGGCAAGCAACCCTAACATACGTAAACCATCAATGAAGAGTTATTGATCTACATTGAGGGTTTACGTAACGTTGATTGAATTATCTAAACGATTCTAATACTATAAATGCGAAAATTTGAATGGATAGTTGTCTGAATGTTTGTCACTCAATCACGCCGGAACGGCATTCAATTTGGCATACAGATAGATTAAAGTATAAGTAGTCATTCATTATTTCCTCGCGAATGAAATCAACATACTTTGTTTCAGAGTTTAAATCTGGATAGGTTAGCAATATAATATGTCCCCCTTGATGTTCTAAATCCTTGTAAGGGATGACCAGACTATTAACTAAACCGATTTTTTTTTAAATAAGTTTCTACCTTCTTTTCTTTAAAAAAAAAAAAACGAAAATACTAAATAGGTATATATCTCAAAACCATATCAATCCAATAAACTGTCGTAGAGCGATTATTCTGCTTCGGTAGGGCGGTGCTACTGAGGCAGTCCACATTTTAGTTTAAAAAAAAACAATTATCTAGGTACGTTTTTATTCAAAGGGCAAAGTTTCGACTGACTAAATCGGCACCCTGTATATGTTATACGAAAATAATAATTACTACGATTCATAGGAGTGGTGCAGAACACTAAGTATTTTTAAAATATATTTTTAAATACTATTATAAATTACATCCAGACAGAATAAACCATCGTGCTCATCTCACACAAAGTTTTATCCTGGGTGGGGATCGAACCCACGATCTCCGGCTTAGGTCTGGGTCACTGAACACTAGACCAACAGGCCAGGTTAATGTATAGATATGCGCGAGTCCGACTCGCACTTGGCCGGTTTTCATATCAGGCGGGTTCGATTCCCGTTTCAGAAAGGCGATTATTAAAACAAATCTTTGAATACAGTTCGATTCATTTTTTCAGTAAAATGCACTATCTACAATGTTTAAGGTAGGTATTTAACGCGTGGCATAGTTTTGGGACAGACCGTATATATTGAGTAAAAGTTATTTTGATGACAAAGAGTCATGAAGCCCCAGAATGTGCCAAGGATTTATAAATAAAAATCTTACGAGTTTTATCAATGTAGTACGATAGAACGCGAGTACGATAACATACGATACCTATGTATGTAGGTAGGTACTGCTAAAGATATTTCATTGACGTGACTGAGCGTGATTGATTAGTTACACAAAATAATATTTTGTTATGGCTTTATCAACTTTCCCTGAACACTGAGTAAGATAAACTCGTCAAATTAAGGTGAATAACCTTTTTTTTTTATTGATTGTGTGTAGGTATGTCTTTAGATACATAGCCTATTCTTCTACCTACAGTTTGGCAGAAGTAACGAGTGCAGATTGTAAATTCTTTCGGTGAATAAATATTTCATTTCTTTCTTCGCGTAACGGTCGCGTCATGAAGTAAATAAACAAAGCATGGAAGACCCAAAATGACCTGCGTCTTGTTTAGGGTCAAAGATCTTTGATACTAAGTCGTTAAAGCTAGAATATAATAAGTACCACAAAGAGTAATATTTCCAAAATAAATTGGCTAAAAAATATAGGTAAATAATCACTATCCGTCCTATAATCGAAACGGCTAATATCAAGATAACGAACACTAACTAACAGGCAGATATCAGCTATTATAAAGCTGAAGAGCTTGTTTGAACACGGTAATCTCAGGAACTACTGGTCCGAATTAATAAATCTTTCACTTTTGGATAGCCCACTTATCGAGGAAGGCTTTAGGCTATATAACATCACGCTACGACCAATAGGAGCGGAGCAACAATACGAAAATGTTGCAAAAACGGGGGAAATTTACTCAAACGAATATGCGCGGGACAGCTAGTATCTAATAGTAAGTAACATTTATTCCCGGATCCGCCCACGTAGTTACTGGTTATTACGATAAAACAAGTGCAAGTCGGACCACGCACCATGTATGGTTCCGTAGTCACCCCCCCCCCCCTCCATGCGAATAACGCGGCTTAATAAGTGGGTTTTCTGTTACTTTTGTTTCATACATACAACGTTATACCTACTTATTAATAATTTTCAATGGAATTTTTACGGAAATTTTCTTACTTCTCATTTGATCAGCTGTTACTCGTAAACTTGTAAGGCTTTTTAACTGTGATAGTTTTCCTTTTAATTTCACTATATATACCTACTACTACCGTGATTTTTTTCACATACTCAACATCAACCATTTAGCTGGTTAGCTGGCAGGGGAATTTACACACTTGATTCTTAACAAAAATTTGCACTTTAAATCACGGGAGGTACCAACAAAAAAAATGTTTTTTAAGATTTTATCGGCATAAGTAATATGTGTGTATCCATGGAAAATTACAGCCTTCTAGCACTAATAGTCTCTGAGCAAAGCTGCGGACGGACGGACGAACATGGCGAAACTATAAGGGCTTCGTTTTGCCATTTTGGCTTCGGAACCTTAATAAATACCTTTTTTCTTTGCCTCGGCCTCAAGCTAAATTCAAATAAAAACTTATCAGCGTTTTATGACCAAGACATTACTATAGGCCGACCGCTTAACTCGTATATCGCCTGCGCGGTGAGAAGGGAGCGCGGGGTGATGTTAACGGGTGGGTGAGCGGTGTGCGCGGGACTCGGCCTATACTATTTAATACTTTAATCTTTATGACAGACTAGCTGTTGCACGTGATTTCGCAATAATATAATAATAAAAAATACATTTAAAAAATAAGAAAAACCCGCCTGCAAAAAGACAGAAACAAGATATCCTTCAAATTTAATAACACGCAGCCGGCTGCGTGCATGCGTACGTAGGCACGATGTTCGATGTTCAACAGAACTCATAATTCTGTCTTTTTGCTGGCGGGTTTTTTTAGTTTTTAAATGTATTTTTTATTTACTACTTTTTAGTATTCAATGATCTGTCACTCCAAAGTTTTTTAAATAAATTTTTAAATGAATTATCCTATACTAATATTATAAACCTGAAGAGTTTGTTTGTTTGAACGCGATAATCTCAGGAACTACGGGTCCGAATTGTTTGTTTTTTTTTGTCTTTTACTGTTCGATAGCCCATTTATCAAGGCTACATAATATCACGCTACGATCAATAGGAGCTGAGCAGCAATTAAAATGTTGCAAAAACGGGGAAAATTAACGCATACGAAGAAATGTTTTTTCTCAGGCCACACATTATGCGCATAAAATACGCCATTAAGATTTTTTAAGAGTTTCATGTACCCTGTGACACTCATGTCCTCGAGATGAATCTAATGACTGATGATGAATGTTATGAGCGGTAGGTACACATACATACATACATATGCGTTAAACACGTAAGTAAACCTCCTCCGCAGTCGTGTAAAAATTGATCCTTCCCACGGGACGGGAACCGTATATTTTTATAGGCTAAAAAACTATAATGTATCTCTGTGTCTTTCATCTATATCCGTTCAGCTGTTCTAGCATGATTGAGTAACAACATCATAGAGAACAATAAAACCTGCCACCTCATCCCCAAAAAATACAGTAGTTTTAATGTACTTACTTTCAAAATGCACAACTGAGCTGATCTGATCAATGTATCCATTCATTCGTGCTTCACTTATCATGTGGCTCGCAATTCTCTCTGCCTTGGCAGGGGGTGTCTCGAGCAAAGCGCCAAGTTCTTCAAAGGTTATATTATTGTACAGTTTACTAGCAGAGAGCAGATTGTGTTCGAAAACCGCACGATCCAAAATTGTGGTGCCATCAGACGTAGTTGCCTAAGGAACAACAAATTGTTGTAGTTTTGTTAAAGATGTTTTAAATTGAGTTGAATTTGAGAATTTGGTTTTAAACCCTTACCTTTTGATGAGTCTGCATGAGTGCTTCGAATTCGTGCAGTTCTGATCGCCTTATTATACGATCTAAGTACATTTTTTCTAATATGGAGTATGCTGGTAATTGCTGGCATCTTTCATCTTTGAATAATGTTGCTAACATTCTGGATCGCTGCTGACCTACAAATATAATAAATAGTACTTAAAGGCGCTATTCCATTAGGCAAGTTACTTGTATACAAGTTGCAAATGGATTAAGTGGGCCAGCTGGAGTAATTTTAACGCATTTCGACGGACACTTTTCATATTTGACATAGAGATTGTTCTCCATAGTAAACCTGTAAGCATATGGCGCTAGCACACTAAAGAGGCATCACTATCGCACTGCCTACCATAAACCCACTTGTACCACCAACGGCGAGAAAGCGAGTAGCGATTTTATCGCTCGCTATACTTATGTAGATCCCGTGTGAACAAAAGAGATACAGATATTAATGGATATTAATGGCGAGTACTCGCTCTATTCTGCATCTCTTTGGTTTACACGGACGGGATCTACAAAATACATCTATTGTAAGTTTCTTGAGCGATAAATCACTACTCGCTTCTCGCTCATCGTTGTTGGTGGGACAGGTGCCTAAGAGTGAGTTTTCACCGACTCTGAGCGGGGTGGATCGTGAATTGACAAATGAATACTCAAAAAATCCTGGGTACGATTTTAAGCACCTGTGATTGGTCAATTGACGGTCCACTCCACTCCGCCCCGCGTCAGTGGACACAACACACCCTAAAAGTCCTAATTAAAATTTCGAATGGTGTCGTTTTATTTTTATTAATATAAGATTTTACATACAGTGTTGTCAATAGAATGTACGTACATGTTAGCTAACAACTTATATAATAATATTATGGTTAAGGCAGGGAAGTGTATGCGTAAACAGTAATGTACTCTCTATTCTGACAGTTTGGACGTATCACCGAAAGCTTAACAGCGTCTTAGAGTTATGGAAGACGAGGGGTAGGACACCCACACACACATGACATGATAGTGACAACAATTTGCAAACTGATATAAAAAGAAGGAAAAACGAGCCTTACAGTAACATCTAACAAACAACTCTAGCACCGCGTGCGCTTATTAGTCTAATCAAATTGCGCGCGCTTCCCCGACCTCCTGTTACACACTTCTATCCCTTTTACGAAATCACTCCCGTAGAAGGCGAGAGGAGAGATGTTACACATCCAGTGGCGGATCCGGGGGGCCTAGGGGTTCAAGCCGCCCTCAAAATCATTCAACATTCACCCGTTCGATTCGTGTGAGTGGTGTAACAACGGCTTTATCTGGTTCAAGTACTATCTTAGCGCCCCACCCCCCCCCCCCCAAACGACAATCCTGGATTCGTCATAGTAAAAATATAAAAATAGAATAAACTTGCCTGCTGAAGCAAGTACAGTGCAGATCAGTGCATTCCTGAGGCATGTCATTCTTTCATCCTCATGTATTATGTTGCGGTATGAGAGCTCATTGTACCTCTGTGCAGCTTCTATGAATTTCCTGTAAACAACCCAACCTTTATATTAAGTCCTAACTTTTTAATACCATATATCTACTTAATCAGTTTTTTCACTATTATTCAAACTAATATTATAAATATGTAAGTAACTCTGCCTTTCTGCTGTTTTCACACTTTAACCGCTGAACTGATTTAGATGAAATGGTATGGAGATAGTATAAGTCCAGGGAAAGGTCATTGGATCTAGGTAAAGTATAGGGAGGAAAGTTACAGGGCTTTTAACGCGATAACCTTAAGGTTATCGCGTTTTCCGCCTCCATATGTTTTCCCACATCACTTCCTATCAAGAAAAAAACAACAAGTCTTTTTATCATTAAATTTAAAAAAATGACTTCAATTGAATGGGTACATGATACCTTACAACACATTAATGGGCCATGGGACAGGGATTAAATAAAATTCATACTGTACATACCTTCTATAGTCCAAAACTCTGGCATAACAAACTTTGTAATAAATCTGTAGCTGTTCATTAGTAGTTTCAGCCTGCAGCAGTGATGCTCTGTTCACATACGCCTCTGCCTGCACTGGATCATCCACCTCTAAGTACAGCCTTGCTATCTTCAGATATGTCTCCAGTTTGTAGTCCACTGAGTATTGTCTGTAAATAGGGGAAATAAGATTTTAGTCTTTTTACTATTTATAACATGTAACAACCATATTCAATCTTAAACTAAAATTAACCATTTGCCTACACCATCTAAGTTATCTTGTAAATATTTCGGAATTATTTTCAGACTGAAGAGTTTTCCATTGAATAAATTAAACAAGGGTGGACCGAGTGAGTAGATAAAAACGTCTATTCCCACCTGTTCTGTTAAGTAGTTCTGTTGGCAGGACTATTGGTAATTTTTTTCCCATTATCTGTCCACAGAACAAATGGGAATGCAATTCCCACCTGTTCTGTTGAGTAGTTCTGTCACAAACCTTTTTTTTTTTTTTTTTTTTTATTCTTTGTTTATTAAGAGGCTTTTACTTTACAAAAGTATGACAGCCTCATCGTAACCTTATCAATATATACTCTACTAACTATATGCTATTTTATATGTACTATTGTGAGGCAGAGAAGGACAGCGACGCATACACCATATCGTACAAGATCATTGCAGCTTCGGAGTTAGGTTGGGAAAGAATTCTTATGAACGCGCCCACATCATACTTATTAATATTGAGCTGTCGCATCACTATCTCTCTCTCCCTCTGGTTTTTTTCACATTCCATCAGTAAGTGTTGGACATCGTCATTCTTGCCACAAATTTCACAATTAGGGGAGTCAACTTTCTTCATGAGATATCCAAACTTCCTGGATGGAAAGTGTCCAGACCGTAGTCTGTGTGCCATAACTACTTGCGCTCTATTTAATTTATTTTCTGCAAACCAAGGGATCCGAGGAGGCTCACATTGCAGTGTCTTATACCACACGCCTTTTTCTTTACTTCTAAGATCAAAATACTCTTTATAACTATTGTAACACATCTTTTTAAAACGATTAAGCACTTCAGTATAAAATGGAACTATATTAATATCTAAGCCTTCCACACTAGCTACTTTTGCTAATCTGTCAGCCTCCTCATTTCCACTTATACCTATATGAGATGGAATCCATTGCAACCTCAAGTTAATATGACTCAATTCGTATATTTGTTTAAGGATCGCATAGGCTACCGGTAGACCTCTGTGCCCAGAGGCGCACCGAGCCAAATGCATTAATCCACTTTTACTATCTGTGTAAATGACAACATTACGGTTCGGTAGGCAATTGTTCTCATATTCACAGAGAGTTTCAGCTAAAGCTTTTGAGATTGCAATGAGTTCCAAAGTCATTATTGATACGTTTGCATCAAGAGATCTAAACAGAGCTGAAGTTCCCCTATGAACGTTATAAAAGGCGGCCCCGCAACAGTTCCCACTCTTAGACCCATCGGTACAAAATATTATCCAATCCGAATACTTTTCCCTTAGTTCTTTATTAACATTATATTATTTAAGTGATGTTTTCTCTTGCTCATCTTTAGGTCCCTTGATGCATTCTAAATTACATTTTATTTTTTCACGTACATTTATATGTGTAACCCATATGCCTAAGGAGTACATATCTAGAATATTAGCAGAATGAATATTACAAGCCTTGCACTGGGTGTATACAGTTACTAAAAGTGGCAATTTTTTATTATACCAATATCTTGTGTGTGAAAGTCCATTCAACTCGTCCAAAAGCTTTATAGTTACATTATTTACAATTGACATATTTTTTAAACAATATTTATATGCAAGATACAGTCTTCTATTAACTAGTGGAGGTAGACATAATTCTGATTCCATAACATGGATTGGAGAACTTTTGATAAAACCACCGATAATTCTTAAATATTGATTCTGGATTTTATCTAATTTATACAAGTGCATTTTAGCACAGTTATCATAAAGAAAAGAACCAAAATCAATCCTACTTCTAACTATGGCTATATATAAGGTCCGTAAATGTTTTGGGTGTACTCCCCATGTTGGACCTGCTAATACTTTAAATATATTTAAGTATTTTGCAAGTTTTTCCGATAGTTCATTTATATGTTTTCTCCACAAAAGTGATCTATCCAACCACACACCTAAATGTTTCACACAATCGACTGAAGGAACCACTTTATTATTGATTATAATATTTATTTGGTTTCTCCTTACACCCCTGCTAAAAAGACAAATTTTAGATTTATCTGGCGACAAATCCAGACCTATATTATCTAATACATTTATCATTAAATTAATAGCTGTTTGTAATTCGACTTCCATATAGTTGACATTTTGATGACTGAGATAAAAAACAAAATCGTCGGCATATTGAGAAATTATTACATTTTCAATTTGTCTGCTAATTTTACACGTAACAATATTAAAAAGCAAAGGAGAAATCGGGTCCCCCTGTGCCAATCCTCTGCTTGCACGCCTTACATCCACTGTTGGTCCATTGCTATTACTTTTTATCGACAAATAGCGTTCTTTTAAAAAAGAGTATATATAATTACATACTCTTGAACCCATCCCCAATTCATCTAAATTTTGACTAATATTTTCTATTAAGACATTATTATAACTATTTATTATACGGGAATTAACGCGCATTGTTTACCTTAAAATTGCTTGACGTTTCGACCAGGTTGCACCGGCCGTGGTCACAAGAGTCCGCTTGTGACCACGGCCGGTGCAACCTGGTCGAAACGTCAAGCAATTTTAAGGTAAACAATGCGCGTTAATTCCCGTATAATAAATAGTTATAATCATGCAACGCGAAAGTTTAAATGTAAGACATTATTATAGGCATTAGTAATGTCTAAAAAGCAAGCTACTGTAGGTTTGTTTTTAGTGAGTCCTGTTTGAATATACGTGGCCAATCTTGTAATACTATCTAAACACGATTGAGCTCTTCTAAATCCAACTGTGTATGATGACAATATAGACTGTTTTTCAACATACCATTCAATTCTTCTACCAAGCATAATATGAAATATTTTGCAAACGCAGGATATGAGTGAGATTGGTCTAAGTTTTGGTTCTAAATTTGAATCGATTGCTGCTTTAGGGATGGCAATAACTGATATTGTCCTCCATTGTTTCGGAATGATCCCAGTTCTGTATATTTCATTAAATATTTGTAATAGGTATTTTTTGCATATATAAGGGAGATTAAAAACCATGGAGTAAGTTATTCCATCATTACCCGGAGCAGTGTCGGTTTTTTTAAAACTATTATCCAGTTCTTGCATTGTGAATTTTGATTCTATTAATTCATTCTGAGAGGTAAATGTTGGTGATATATTTTCTACAAAGTCTGGCGTAAGAGAGTACAGTAAGTCTTTTAATTTAGCGTCTGATGCATAACTTTGAGGCTGGCGATAACCTTTAAACCATTTCATTTTTCGCCACATGTCTGAAGCTGAAATTGTTTCATTCATACTACTACAAAACTGTTTCCAAGAATTATCTTTAGCTTTAGCAATTAATTTCCGAGCTTCTGCTATCTTTTCTTCTAACCTAGTCAAATTGTCTGGAGTAGGATTTCTTCTAAACTTTGCTAGAGCCAATCTACGTTCCGCCACTGCTTTGGATAATGATGGACCCCAATACTTTTTCGGTTTGAAATTACATAGTGTGTTTGTGCCAATTTTAATCAAAGGTATATGTTTGTTAGCTGAGATTTTGATTTGTCTCTCGAAGTGGTCATACATAGTCTGAATATCAGTATCCCGTCTAACTGACGTTGAGAATATATCGGTAAGTTCTTTACTATACGCTTCCCAGTTGGCATTTTTAAAATTTCGCTTATGGATGTACGCTATTTGATTCTGAAAATTCATTGACATTTTCAAGACTAGATGATCGCTGCCAAGATTTTCGTTAAGTACTTTCCAATCAAATTTAATGGCAATATCAGCAGTCGCGAATGAGATATCTGGGGATGATTTTTGTACTGTTCCATTAACTAATTTGATTCTGGTTGAAGTGCCATTATTCATGGATGTGTATCCTTGTTCCAATGATGCGTCTAAGATTTGACTTCCACGCTGATCCGTTTTATAAGACCAATTAGAGTGATGACCATTGAAGTCGCCAGCGATTATAGATCTTCTAGATGATAGTGAAAAGATACAGTCCCAATCAGTTGAAGTTGTACGCACAGAGGATGGACAATAAATAGATGCAATATATTCAACTGCGCGACAATTAAGTAATTTTACACAAATTATTTCTATACCTACATTACTTAATCTAATGGGGCATATTTGCGCTTTTAAAGTATTATGTATAATTATTGCTACTCCCCCGTAAGAGTCAACTCTATCATTCCTAAAAACATTGTAACCTCTAAGATTTACCGCGATTGTTGGGTTTAACCAGGTTTCGCTCACAATAGCGATATGGATTTTTTCTTGCGCAAGTAACGCTTCAAAAGTATTTAATTTAGGTTTTAAGCTTTGGCTATTCCATTGTATTAAATTGATTACAGCGTCTTTACAATAATTATCCATCTAATAAACCAAATAATGATTGCAAAATATCCCCACCAATTAACATTTCTTTTATAAATACCTTACATTCCTCATATACTACTTTCAACACCAACACTACCTTTTCTTCAAATGTACGATTTGACCATACGATTTCCTTAAATCTCAGCAAAATTTTCTTAAATCTAGACTTTCGTTTATTTGTCTTCTCACTTTCTTTTTCTTTTGATTGAATAGAGTCTGGACAAGATTCTGATATGTCGCTGTGTCCTGTAAAATCTTCAAACTCTGTTTCCATATTTGCACCTCCATTTTTATTTAGGTTTTTCGACATTTTTTCTTTTTTAGACTTTTTACTCGTTTTCTTTTCAATCTGCTTGCTATCTAAAACGTCTTCGTTTTGACTGAGTATAGCATCATCTGTTAATTTTTCCTCCATCATACTTGTTGAACAAACCATACTGCTATAAGTTTTGCTTGTAGTAGCTTTGTCTAAATTCGCCGTACTCCGATCATAATTCTCTGTAACTTTAGGCTTATTATCTTTTAGAAATAGTTCCAGGGCCTTCCTATATGGAATATTCTGTTCGCTCATAAGAGCTCGTATCTTTTTTTCTTTCAGGAAAGCAGGGCATGACTTGTCCAGCGCTATATGATTTCCTTTACAATTGATACATACCATTTTTTCAGCTTCGCAGTTATCATGCTCTTTGCCACATTTAGGACATAGTATCTTTTTTATGGGACAATATTTTTTAATATGTCCGAATTTCCAACAGGCGGAACATTGAGAAACTGGAAAGACATACCGCTCCACCTTAAAACGACATCCGTAGGCATAAATGTATGGTGGAGATACAGGACTTTCAAAACAGATGCGTACCGTCTCACTTTCCACCCACTCCCTGTCTTCGTTAATACGTCGTAATCTTTTAACAGACACTATTTTGTTCAGACTCTCTAAAGTTTCTAATATCGCTGGTTCACCTAGTTCTAAGTCCACGCCTTTGATTATGCCATACGATAAGCTGATTTGATTAACAAATTGAGCCCTTATTCCCATATCAATAAACTTTTGGCATTTTACTAATTTCTGGGCAGCTTCTTTATTATCAAATTGTAAAATGACCTTGTAGGGGCTTTTGTAACTGATTTTTAATACATTCTGTATATTTTCACTTTTTAAGGACCTTGCTAATGACATTTATTTTGGAAGTACTTCCAGCGATGTTAAACAAATTTTATATAAATCTTCCGTATTTTCTACACTTTCCATCCCTTGCTCATTTTCAATTCCTGATTCACTTCTTATATATCTCTTTGGACGTCTTCTAATCACTGTTACAAATCCATCCTCACTGCTTTCCTCACCCTTTTCCCTAGGCCTTTTCTCAACTAATCTGCCACTGTTACACTCGCAATTTTTCTTGTTATTGCTATTACCGCACTCATGATCACAAAACTGCACACTGTCCAGTTCACTATTGTCAATATTGTCCCCTTCACTGTTTTCTTCCATTCTCAAATTTATGAGGGTATTTTAAAATAAATATTATCAATTGGTACGAAGTAAACAAGTTACGTGCGCTCGCGTCAGCGTCCCGCGCGCGATTCGGTCACAAACCTTGTGGTTCAAAGTATTTACTTCTCCATGCAATAAGTAACACTTGAGATATTTATTCTTCATTTGTGATTCCCCAGGTCCCTAGAAATTTACCAGGTATCTAAATATAAAAATTTCAAACAATTTGGAGATGTGCCATGTATAAGAAAACCAAATGCAGTGGAACAGTTACCACTTCCGAAGTAATTATTTAATAAATCATGGTATGGACATAACTTCACAAGTTCTGCAATGCAACAGAACAATGTTATGTAATAGGTGGTAATAGTTGAGATAAAGCATAGTATTATAAATCACAGAACGAATGGGAAAAGAATACCCATAGTTCTACCAACAGAATTAATCAACAGAACAGGTGGGAATAGAGAGATATAAAAAGTGGTTTTTCATACTTTTGTCCAGTCTCTAGGGGTATTCCAACCAACACATTGGCAGCTTCTTTCCAGTTGTGATTCCTTTCATAGATATCAGCCAGGTGCTGTCTGATACTGGCAACCTAAAAAAATCGTACTATTATATGATAGTATACAATATGAACTCTATTAGTTCCTTTGTCTGCCATGTTTTCACACTTTGATGAAGATAGCTTAAAGTTTGAAGAACTTGGGCTTACTTTTTATCAGCGTCATTGGGTATTTCACTACTACAAAAATAAAATATTTTATACTAATAAGCATGTAAAAATATGTCAATATGTGTTTTGAAAAAATATGTTTATCTACATATAACTAGCTGACTCGCGCAACTTCGTCTGCGTAATGTTTCCCCGTTTTTGCAATATTATTCACACAATAAAATAAACACAATAAAATAATTTTTCAATTCGGACCCGTAGTTTCTGAGATTATCGCATTCTAACAAACAAACCTTTCAGCTTTATAATATATGTTTAGATTTAAAGTGTTTATCAATTTTTAATTATAAAAATAATACTACAAATAAATTTTATTTGACCATTAAAAATGTGACGTCACTTGCTAGCATTTCATATAAATTTATGCAGAGCGGGTCATTTTTGATGTTTCTTAAAAGGCTGATTTGACTTCAGTCAAATACTCTATTGATGCCCACTCGGACAAAGCACAGACAAGCTACACATATACAAATATTACTTTATATCTGAAATTCTAGGTAAATTTTTGAGAAACTTGGCATCGCTACTGTTTGAAGCTTGAGGAAAAAAGTTCCATGTAGAAAGGTTTTTATAGAAAGATTTTAGAAAGATTATTTTTAGAATAGAAAGAAAGGCATTAAAAATAGTGTACCTATTTTTTTTTATTGATTACCTGTTCTTCAAATGAGATAACCCTAGGTTGTATAACATCCAGGGCAAAGTGTGACACTTCCTGTGACACATGGTCTGTCAGCAGTGCCAAATGTGTGCTCACATCTGTGAGCAGCTGACGTGATATCACCAGGCTCACATTCTCATTCACAACTGAAATAATAGTTTTGGATATTACAATATTACAAAACTAACTGTCCCGCGCAACTTCATATGCAAACATTTTCCTCGTTTTTGCAACATTTCTCGTTGCTGCTCCGCTCCTATTAGTCGTAGCGCGATGTTATATAGCTTATAGCCTTCCTCAATAAATGGGCTATCCAACAAAAAAAGAATTTTTCAAATAGGACCAGTAGTTCCTGAGATTAGCGCGTTTAAACAAACAAACAAACTCTTCTGCTTTATAATATTAGTATAGATAATACTTGTTGACACCAGAGGCGAAGGGTAACAATTTTCCAGAGCTAACCCGATACGATAATGTATCCTGTTAGAGATGGTTGTTGTACATACAATATTAACTAAATATAATTTAAAGGGAAGCCAAAAAGAATAGTATTCTAAGTACCCTCCGCCACTGGTTGAAACCAGAGTTTAAAATTTGTGAAAATTATTGTACAATATATTTAAAAGAAAAAAAAACAGTGTATGTTGGTGTAGGGACACTTTGCTATAATAAATACAGAGAAGGGTATAAATAATACTTGAATTAGTATAATTATAATGCTATGGTATGCTTTATGTAGGAACCATCTAATGAATGGAAACCCAAATTATATTGTTTTATATTGCAGATAACAACATTTCAAATTTGAGTCTATTCATAATTGTGGAGCGTAAGGCCGTAAATGTAGGAATGTCAATTACAAATATACATACTTGCTTCAACAAATGCTTTGAGGGATTCTGCCAATTCAGCCTCTGGACTTTTGAGAATTTCCATGAGAACATTGCGGTATCTAAAATATAATAAAAGCTTTTGTATTCTAACCGTCTGTATTAAACATCTTGAGTAAATAACATCTGATTAGGTTCAGTTAGTAAAATCAAAACAGAAATTCGAGTTCTTACTTTTCGGCCTGGTCTTTATGCAATCCTCCAGAATTGCGCAACTCGCTTAAGTACTGCCGTACGCCTTGTAGATTCAAAGGCAATTTAGACATTTCAAATGTATTAAATTGTTATATCTTTTCTACAAATCAAGAAAAACCAAGAATGGCAGGATCAGCAGCAACAACGAACAACTCGTTGTCGTTTCGGTAAATTTGACGTTTATTATTTTTTGTTGGTAGCCTTCGCTGTCACAGGCTGTCAAGCTGTCAATACCAATTACCAAACCGTCATCATTTTAGTAAGCAAAATTTAGATCAAAAGCTTTTAGAAATTAAAAATATATTATGAAAATGCAAGAACCCTGAAGATTAGACGAATGCCATACCGGTCCTTGGTGTTATTATCTAATATCTATATATGAAAATGATCAAACTTCAAGCCATTGAATATAATATGAATTTTGATAATCTAATATTAGACCAACTATTTCGCACGATGAGCTACTAAACTGAAAATAAATATTTAACATTATTTCATATCGCGGTAACCCGTTGACCCATGTGGTGCCAAAGGACTCACACTATCTTATGCCATTCTCAACCTTTTTGATCTAGTGACCGTTTTGGAGTATTATAATCTGGTTTTAATGAGTACTATTTAAGAGCCATTTTACCCCCCTCAGCATCGGCCAAGTAAGCTTAGGAACATCTAGGATTTTATTCTGGTCACAAGAACCAAAAGGACAAAGAAATTCTATACAATACAATATTCTGTACACAAAACCACTGTCTGGGTTGCTTCGTCACGTGCCCCTCTCCTCCCCTAGATCCACCTATTGCCTAAATGTGAGTACCTTGCATGGCGTGGGGTTGGTTATGTCGGCACTGACATCGACAGGGGGAAGAATATTTAACCAGCTTCATGACCTTCACAGAATACCTGTTTGACTCCCTCGGGGGTAAACACCCAAAGATAGGGAACCCAGGCTCTAACAAAATAATTGTTATTACATTCTATTTTTCTCCTTACTGAATGAGCCTGCAGCCTTCTACAGGGACACTGTTCCACAGTGGCACTCTGAAGTGGAAGTTGAGCACTCTTTGCATTGAATCGTCTCATTTTTGTGAGACGGTTCAGTATAAAAATCTTTGTACTGAACAACGAGTTAACGTTTAGTGTTATACTTTTCAGTTTTTAATTTTAGCTATTTAAGTAACATTTCACCTGAAAACATGGTACTGTTGACATAATATCATTAAAAACTCACCATAACCTCTTTACAGATATCTCGTCAATGGCTCCAATGATTTTCATGAAATTTGGTATGCAGGTGGCTTCAGGGGCGATAAATCGATCTAGCCGCTATTGAAGTGGTTGCCGAACTCAGCAGCTTTTCTGCGGTTTTCAGGGCGTTAACAACTCAGATTGAACCAGCGCAGCGTCCTCTCTCCTTGTTGAAGGATGAATTACATATGACTGGCATGTTTAGTCTAAGGTTTACACGCACACCTGTTACATAAATAACACTCCTCTCCTTCTCCCTGCGTCCTCTTCTTCTCCTTTGCTTTCCTTTTTCGAAAGCGTTATGCTCCTCGTCTTGTTAAATATATTTTTAAGTTTAGCGTCATCCTTATTTGATCCCACGAGAAGGGGGGGAAATAAAGGTCTATCCGGGCAGTGCCCCCTGTACCTGGGTAAGCGTACATTTGTATCGTAATTGGGGGGCCCGCAGGTGGGCCAGCTGATGGTAGCGCTAGAACCGAAAATCCCATCGACCATGCATCCTCTGGTCATGCTCCAAAACTTTATAAAGGGGATTTTTTTATAAAGGTTGTCATCCTTGCGGGCCAGGCGATCAAACCACGACCCTCGTCCACGCTCAGAGCCATAAGACATGTCTATGACAGTCATACCAGGGATCACGAGTTTCTGACGATTGCAGAACGAAGATCTCTCCGCCTACTTGGCATTGTGACTGCACTGCAAGCCCGTCCTCCGGGCAGCACAGGGTTGGGCCACCCTCTACTCTGCCAGAACATTAGCCGTATAACGCTGGATTCGCGAAAAGCCGTAAATCCACCGGCACACGTAGCTCAGGGTGCATCACGAGGAGGTTTTCCAGCAATCAGCACTCCAAAATACTTACTTTACCTCCGTGTGACATAGTTTTAAGTTGAACTGTATATTTTCTTATAACAAACTGTAGCTATTGATTTCAATCAACATTACAAGCAGTGTTTAATAAATTAAAATATATGAAACAAATTTATAAATGTTTATTGACCTTCTGTTGTTGTAAATGTTCATTGTAAACCTAAAGAATTAAGTTACAGCTTTTGTACGCATCTGTACCAAATATAGGGGTGTTGTTGTGGTTTTTTTAATGTTATTATGCAAATGGTGGCATATTTTCAGTTGAAATATTACATGCTTAAATTTGATAAATTTCACTGAAAGTAATACTATTTAGTTGCGGACATTTCAATGGCAAGTATCGTTAAAAATCTGTATCATTAAAGTCTGGAAATGACATTCTGCTGGGGTAACGCACTCCCAAAGAATATAAGTACTCCCTAATGAGTGCACACCCCTGTTTGCCCTGACCCATTTTTTATGGAAACGATCATCAATTTTATTTTTTATATAGAAAAGACGACAGAGCCGAATTTTATTTTTATATTTTAAGTTAAAGTTACACCACATTAAGTACGATTCAATTAAGTTTATTTTTCAACGCAATTTTTTTTTGTCATGTTGGCTACATGTGACATCAAAAAATTGAAAGAAGCGCCATTGGAATTTTATTCTGTTTTATTGCTATTTATTAGCAAAATAATGGTTATATTCACATTTTAAGCACTACAAACTGAAGGAAGTAATATTACTATTGTTTTTAAGTGATTGTGGAAAATTATGTGGCAGAGGTTGTCTTGAATTATTGATAAATGTTTGTGTCGATTTGTTTTCAACCGTGGCGACAGGAGAGACTTCGGGGGCTTGTCGGAGAATTTTGACAACTTATAAAATGGCGGCCTCTTTTGAACTCAAAATATGATTTTCATTTTACTCCTGTGTAGTATATAGATTATTTTTAATATAGTTAATTAAGTGTTAGTAATCTGTAAGATACTATCTTCAATATGGATCATAATCTGGACGATACTTTGAACTTGGAGAGTGATATGGGAAGTGTAAGTACAGATTTTTCTACATGTTATTTATTTTGTCATAGTATCTCATTTTCACCGAAAACTTGGTATTTTCTTCATCAGCACCATTATTTTCTTTAAATTATTTGAATTTGTATTCATCTCTTTATTATGTATCACGTTTACTTTAATATAAATTAGGGTACTTTCACTATCTTAGTCTTCAATCTTGAAATTGAAAACTTTTCAAAACGATTCACAGGATTAAACTTAATCGCTGTATTCATTTATTTATTTTTACAATATAATGGTTCAAACGTGTATTACAATATGATATTAGACATACCTATTAAAAAAATTACTACTACATGCACATTTTAGATTGTACAAAAAAACAATAACATTAAGTGTAAAAAGTTAGATTTAAAGATTATAACTAAAATGTGCGAAATTCTAACAGTTTTAAATCATTTTTTTTTGTGATTATCATAGATGGATTTTGATCATTCCGGAGTAGTTGTAAACCAAGAGGATATCACTCTTGAGGCCACTGGGCATGAGACCGACATGGCAATGGAGTTTGAACACATTGAAGAACAGCCAATGCTGATGGACACAGGCAATGAAGAGATTATTGGTAAACTTATACATTTTTATTTAAACAATCCAAGCTGATATTTGGAACTTTCATCCATTTGTTAACCTGTATTTTTTTTTTATTAAATTTTATTGATTTATAAATACAATTTCGTAGTCTAAAATAGTCTTGAATGATTTATAGTATATATATAATCTTGATTGATAACTTGAAAAGCAAAACATGGCACTAATATTAGATCTTGCAAGCAAGCTTTTATAATTCTTTTTCTAATTAATTTATCTTCCTTCAATACCAATTTTTATTGGTTATCAGATTGGTGTAGTTACTTATGTGTTGACTTACTTGTACATACCTTGCCAAGTTGGGGCAAACCTACCAAAATATAATCTCCATATTAAAAACTATTGAAATGTTCAAGGGGATTCAAGGATGGTTTAGATTCACAATTGAACCCGATGTAAAAAAAAAAAGAGTCGAGACGAAGTTCGCCGGGACAGCTAGTATTTAAAAATTTTCGAAAACTTATAAATCTTCTTTTCTTAGTTATGCTTTGCACTCTGTGAGGGTTGTATCTAATCTTTGTTTATACTATTGTTCGCCCCAAAACACATTGGCCTTTAAAATGGTTTTAAATTCAAATTACTTTTGATTAGTTTCAGATTTTATGGGTGAACAATTCACTTTGCAGGAGTATTCCACTCAAGATGAAGATACACCTGATGTTAGTGAGGTGGTTGATGTCAATGTAAGTGGTTTATTATTCACATTTACTTTCAAATGTTTACAGAAATAAAGGGAAAATAACAAGGTTAAAGGAACTCACATTGACATTCATATTTATTAGAAAATTATTACAATGTTTGTTTGTCATCATTTATTTACAGTTACAGTTAAAGTGAGTTAAAGTAAATAAAATAATGTTTGGTTTAGTGTTCCATCAATATTATCTAAATGATTCACTAGTTCACTGCAAATTTGTTTGTGAATTTGAGCTGTCGAGATATAAAGTATCCTATTTCACCATTTAAAGTTAAAAAAATATTATTGCTGCTCTGCTCCTATTGGTAGTAATATATTTTTTTTGCGCGATGTTATATATTTTTTTAATTCAAACCCATACTTCCTGGGATTGTCACATTCGAACAAACAAACAAACTCTTTAGCTTTATAATATTAATATAGATTTCCAAGACCTACCTCTTCTACATGTGATTTTCAGCCTGACCCCTTTTCCCGCTACTACTACGCTAAATTAATGAATACCATTATAGATACATTTATTTGTCCAAATATGTGTACAATTGGTGTTATAATAGTGTCCTCATTGCTTGGCACAATACTGATATTAAAGTTATAAATTTCTATATTAAAAATATAAAAACATTATATTGATTATGCCATATATAAAGAAAATGTTGATTTAATGAAAAATTATTGTTAACAATTATACCAAATCACAAACATCTAGATAAGCAGTAATATTCATTGTGTTTAATTATTTGTTGTTGTATATATTCAGTACCTTGTTATATATTTTAGGACCCAAACACAAAATACTTTTTCCTACTAAAGCCATCTTTGCAATATGCATACATAGCCTCATATTGTTCCATCTGTTTTGTGCTGTAATGTCTGAGATACATGAAAATAATTGAGAATATTGTACAGTTAATAACCACAATTTGTTGAATGGTGCATTCAAACCTGTCTTTGTTTACAGCAACTAAACATTCTGTCACAGTCAGAATCAATGATAGACCTGCAGTTTGATCCAGAAACAATGACAACAAGTGTAGCACAGGAGACAACTACACAGCCTAAATACATTCAACTCAAGGTAATGCTAATTTATTGATACAACATAATTGAAAATGTTGGAAACTTGTCAAGTATATTATTAACCTTGAAACAATAAAACTTGTTATTTTCAGGAACATTTTTTTTTGTACCTAAAAAATACAGGCCTTGGTTTTTTAGGTACAAAAAAATGTTCCTGAAAGTAATACGAATTTAAGAAAAGTTTCCTAATTTGAGAAACAATGTCAAAATAACAAGCTTTTCCTGTATTCATACATAGTTACTACTACTACTACTACTACTAATACACTAACTGCAATACTTTGTTGGTTGAACTAGCTGTCCCGCGCAACTTCGTTTGCGTAAATTTTCCCCGTTTTTGCAACATTTCTCATTGCTGCTCCTCCCCTATTGGTCGTAGCGTGATGTTATAGCCTATAGCCTTTTTCGATAAATGGGCTATCCAGCAGTGAAAGATTTTTTTAATTCGCATCATCGTAGTTCCTGAGATTACCACGTTCAAACAAACAAACAAACTTTTCAACAATCATATTGGTATAGATAAATAATAAATAAAAAGTTCTTATGAGCCTATTAAGGCCTCCTCCAACTGTCATCATTGGACTCTGTTGCCACTTTTGTCCAGAGGTTTCTTCGTCATCTTCCGATCTTTTTTGCGGGCCTTTTTTTTCCTATATTTATTATAACGCATTAAAATATCTGATGACTTTATTTCAGGCGGCTCCATCTCGCACTATAAAACAAATAACAACGAGCGTGCCAAGACAAGTGGCTATTGCACCAAAACCTCCTAAACTTGCCACCGCAGTGTGCAAGCCGACATTCACTACGGGCAAACAGTTTGCGATTGCGCCCAAACCTGTTACATTAATCGCAAATAAGAATCCAAGTTTGGTTAAGAAAATGGCAGTCACTGGTGTCATTCAGGGTGGCAGTAAAACTGGGAATGCGGTTTTGAGTAAGTCCAAATAATTTTGTTCATCAAACCTTAACGATTGATAACATCTAATTAAGCAAACTTTCAAGTAGGGACCGGAAATGTCTATTGTATATTGTTACTTAGGTAACAATACCACAAAACTCTTTATACATTAAAAAACTGATTACAATGGGCTCCTGGTAATCCAGACCCTGGCAAATCCGGAGTCCCTGTAATCCGATATGCCCATCACTGTACATTATGATGATAGAACAGGTTCTAACTTTTACGCGCACTAATAGTTTCTTTACTTACTTTTCTCACTTGATTTTTAATTTTAACTTAAGAAGCGGCGGTAGCAAAAAAAAAAATGCTGGATTACAAAGTACTCAGTCTGTGGGTCTGTGGCAGTACTCTATAATCCGACAAATTCGATAGTCCACCACCATCCTGCAAAACATTTGTAACACTTGTCACAACAATTAATAATAAGTGAAGTTCAGTGCAGTGCCTTGTGTGCGAGTTGTGTTTACGTTAACGCGATCGAAACATTTACCGCGTTTGGCTCTCTAAATCTTAAGAGCTTGAAGCGGGCCAATTTTGTTTGGCCTGCTTCAAGCTCTTATCGATCGCGCCAAACGTCTTGAACGTGTTGATCGCTTTAACGTAAAACTAACTCTACTAAGCACACAGACAACACTGTAGTGTAATACCGACATGTATATATATATTTTTTTACATTGTAATTTCTAGCACAAATTGGTAAGCAGTTGGTTATGCTGCCTGCAGGGAGTGGCCAGAAAATAAAATTGGTTACATCTGGTTCAGGAATGTCAATGCAATATGTTCGGACCAGTACAGGTGATCAGGTAAGAATTGAAGCACTATATTTTATTTCAAAATTTATACACAAAGTTGTACAAAGGTGGACTTAATGCTAAAAGCATTCTTTGCCAGTCTACCTTAGGGTGATGTAGAAATAGAATGTGTAGGTGCAGTAAACTAAAATGTTATTAGCCATTAATTACAGATATAACACTGCAATGCTGCAATGTGACAAATAAAATATGTATTTTGTAAAAAGTAACTACTCATTTTTTTAATTTCTAGAAGAGGTTTTTTTGGTCACTATGTTATTAAATTGTTTCTGTTGATGTAAAAGCAATTCTATAAAGCTTCATTTAAAAATTATATTTAAATTAAAGTTCGTCATATTGTCAAAAAACTCTTCTTATGGCGATTATTGCATATTTTTCAGTTTATTCACAAATAATGATATGTAACTATGCATGTTTCAGGCTCAACTAATAGCTACTAAACAAATCAGTGGTGCAAATGTGCAGAAGCCACTACTAGGAAAAATTATAGTTCAAGGTGAGATTATAGTTTTTTTTTTTAGTTACATGTAAGTACATTATTGTGTATTAAGCTAGATATGGAAGAGCGGACTCTCCTAATACAGGCATTTTTTTTGCTTAAAAGGAGACTCCAATCACAAAGGAGGGCTACGGAAGTCTCGGGTTCGATTCCTGAGTCTGGATTCAAATTTTTCTATCTTTCAAAAATGCAATTATTGTATTTGTCCAATCACAACACGATATATATTATTATTATTTTTGTTCACACTTTTACATTTCATACTTGTGACCTGGGGGTCAATTCACGTATTTAAAGTATTCTTGTAACTTTGGGATCGATCTCAAATACGCTTGCGTCAAGTATGCGTCTCGAGAGCACAATAACGACATTCTAGTACCTACGGTGCGCACGCGTTTTTAAGATCGATCCCAAAGTTACAAGAATACGAAAATGGCCTTTTTAATCGAAACTTAACTGCAACTGCACTGCTTTAAATACGTAAATTGACCTGCATTTCTGAAAACATTATTTCCATTATGTTGAATGGTATGGTCTAATGTCCTGCGATTGTACACAATTATTGGAATCATTGAATAGCACTTTTGTTATTATAATATGATGATCAAAACCGCTTTTATCAGTTTCATGTGTGTTAATATTTATTGACAGGACAGTCAAATGTATCTAGTGACCCATCAAACCAACCAGCGGTAATCACAAAGTTAATGCCCGCAGTGAGCACAGCCCCACAGACGAGATACGTGATGCAGCAGAAAACTGTGCCTATTAATATTGGTGGGACTAAGGTATCTAAAATTAATATATCCTGTAGTTTCTATAAAGTTATGGTGACTGTTTTGTTTTAAGGTGCGTTTCTACTGACAGAGCTGGGCGGAGTGAATTGACCAATCCAAGTGCTCGAAGTTGAGCTCAGGATTATTTTAAAGCATTGTGATCAGTGGCGCGGACAAAAAAAAACACTGATAATAACAAAAATCGAACAAGTACCAGTGGTACTCGCGCACTGAAGGTTCTGTACATGTGCAACGATCCCTGTTGCACATGTACGAAACCGTCGGTGCGCGACTACCACACGCATTTTTTGATTTTAGTTATCATCAGTGATTTTGTTGTCCGGGGTCTACCCGCCACTGATTGTGATTGGTAATTCACGGTCCGCTTAGCTCCACTCCGCCCAACTCTGCGTCAGTGGAAACGCATCCTTTTATTTGCCACCTCATCTCAGATCTAGGTATATCAATGCTATAACTAGATCTGAGATGAGATGTCCAGTATACATTTGCCATTTTCTTCTTCATGAATCGCACTTTATGAATATCTGAAAAAAAAAAATGAATTTACTGTTACAGGTTTTATTGACATCACCAACAAAACAAGGAATGAAATTTAAAAAGCAAATAATATCAATACAATCGCCTGGACCAAAATTGTTACCAGCTACTTCTCAAGGTATTGACGAAAATTGTGGCTTACTCACATTAGTTTAGAGTCCAAATTCGTCCTGTATTTATTATATGTTAATCTTATTTTTATTGTAGGTGGTACTACTACGAAGAAGGTAGTTATAACAGCAAATCCCAGTCAAAATGTTATATTGAAAACAACCGCCCCTCCCAAGACGGCACAGGTATGAAAATACATACTAGTAACAGGAAACATTTTCTCGTGCTCAGTGCCTTAACGCACAGCTATGTTTGTTTCAGGTGTCAAAAGATGGAACTACTGTGATACAAGGACAGAGGAGTCAACTGCATCAAATAAACGTACCCGGCAAAGGCGTAAGGAGAATTCTTACTTATTGTTTTTCCTGTATTAACACTATACTGGTTACACGTTAGAGCCAAACTATTGGCCCGCGGGCCTCATGCGGCCCACTGATCATTTTCTTGCGGCCCGTATCAATTTTGAAAGATAATGCGGCCCACGAGCGTGTTAAAAACGTAAAACGGACGCACACTTGCAGTATTGAAAGTTATTTATTTTAAGAAGTTAATGGTTGTACTTTTTGGTAATATTGTTTTTATTGAACATTTTATTAAATGTCCTGTATTATAAATTTATTGTAGTACTTTTTTCGAAGTAATTTTTATAGGCATTTCTTGCCAATAACTTTACAAATACATCTTTTGGTGCTCGCGAGTTGGGCCCTCGCATGCGCCATTTAGCCGGTAGTTAAATACTTTTTTTGTTAAGATTTTCAGTGATGATTATGATTAAGTTTTGCGGCCCACTTAGTCTACGGTCTTCATGCTTTTGGCCCACCAGTAACTTTGAGTATGACACGGCTGTTTTAGAGTATGCAATTAAGTGCAGATCTTTCCTTTGTAATATTCAAGAGATAGTGCTCTTTACATGGAATTATGGCATATATTTCCAACCATACTATGGCTGCTCATTATTGATTGTTAGCCCGTATTGTGAGATTTTTCGCATGATTTGGAAGTAAAAGTTAATTTCAAATTGAAGAAGATCAGCGCCACCTAGTGTCATGTTTAGGTATGTTAATTTGCGAAAGTAGATGCGCTTACAGTTTATTTGCGGTGCAGCACCGTCAAATCTTAAGATTTTCAAATGTAACTCTCGTACTTTAGGAGCAAAGACACTGCAACGTTAAAAAGCCTGTAACAATGTAAAAGCAATATTTCCAGGCATCAGCAGCCAAGCATAGCCTTGCATATTCTCAATTATTGTTTTTAAACTTTTGCGATTTTTATACATATTAGATATATTTCTGGACTTAATCGCGTGAAATTATTTAAAGGTACGAACCTTTTATTTACCCGACGTTTCGATCGGTGCAATTCTTTAAATAATTTTACGCGATTAAGTCCCAAAATGTATCTAATTTGCATATTCTCGTTTTTTTTTTGCAAATATGAGAACAAACAATATACGGGAATGTATGCGGCAAGAAGTTGTAGTTTTCCATTTTCGATGCATACGACGTTAACGCGATGGTGGACTTCTACGACTAATTTCGTATGGGTACTCCTAAACACTATATTAATTTACAGCGGTATTGTTACAGATCCAATACATTCGTCTAATAACAAACCCAACACCTGCACAACAGAAGGTTACAGCGAAACCGCAAGCTACCGTCAGTCTGCCATCGAAAAGCTTTGTCTTGACTGATACCAAAGGTAAATATATAATTAACTATAAGCTCGCTATAAGTGTTGTACGTTTATAATAAACCCATGACGTAGGGGCTGTTCCTTGATATTCTCCATGGATTGTTCATTGTGTAAATACGATCTTTGAAAAGAGAATGAACTAACATTTTTATTTGGTTGCTTCCTTGGCTGCAAATGTCCGAGAGAGACTCTTTTATCGAGTCTTTTATTTATATTGGCTACACAAAGCATACTTTTCGCTATTTTTTCAAGCTAATTAATAAATACGAAAGAAAGTTGATTATGAATAAAATGAAGATTGGTTCAATTCATGCGAAGTGATATCATTTTTGTTAAAACTTATTTATTTTATTTAAAACTGTGCTTTCCAGGTAATTTAATTCATATGTCAGCACAAAATGTAATTAGTGGAGAACCACCTCCGTTAGTAGCCACTGGAAGTCTTGGGACTACTCCCAAAAGTAAGATTAGATTGAATTATCCTTTTTAACATAGTTTTTAATTTCAATTAATTTACTACCTACTAATCTGTTTGAATGAATGAATTCCGAAAAGCTGATATGGACGTCACTGGTAAAACATATATTTTCTCATGAATTCCAAACTTTTTGTGTTTGACTCTTCATAAAATGTATTATTTTTAGAAAATGGAAAACTCAATTCAAATAAATATGACATGAACTCTAATTACGAAATGTGTTTCTCTATTTGAAACGACATAATTTGAAAATATTAAA
This sequence comes from Herminia tarsipennalis, assembly GCA_945859575.2. NCBI lineage: Eukaryota > Metazoa > Arthropoda > Insecta > Lepidoptera > Erebidae > Herminia > Herminia tarsipennalis. The sequence goes on along the minus strand of OX243846.2, from coordinate 17,768,643 downwards.
CATGGAACAATAAACTTTGGAATGTTGAAAATCAAAAAGTCAGTTGTCATTAGTAGAATTTATCGTCGGTCGGTGCCGCTAATGTTGGCTATTTTTGTTGTGCAGTGACTACAAAACCTCAAAAAAAGTTGGTGCGGATAGCGCCTGTTGCCGCCAAACCTGTAATACCCGTGTCGGTAAGGAAGATTCACTCTTATTTCATTGCTTTACTGTGAAAATCTCGTACCTACTTAGTGTGTTTCGGCTAAATAAGAATATACCTAAAAGGTAGAAACTTGGTGGTTTTTTAGAAACCTATTAATTTAGGGGATTCTAGAGTGCAAGTGAAAGAAATATAGGTTTACTTTTAAAGTTTACTATCTTAATTTTGAACAAAATTCTTTTTTACTGTCACAATGTAATGATAATATATAAGCTTACAGCATATCTACAATTCTACACCAGGATGCTTATTATGTAAGCAAATTACGATTTGCATCTTTCCCTGTAGTATCATACTTTTTTTTTTTTTTTAATGTAGAAGTAAACAAGTGATTTTATATAAGTTTTGTTTTCAAGTATTTAAAATAATGTTACTGAAAATAAAAAACTAAATTTGTATGTATTGGAATAAACTTAAAAACTACTGGACCGATTTCAAAAATTAGAGAGCCATACGAAAATTACAATAATGTAACTCAAAGTATTAAAAAACTACGATATGACATCCGTGTGAAGTTGGGGCAGGCAGCTAGTTGATTATATGTTTAATCTTCAAAACGGATTTGTATCAAACTACTGTTACTAGTATTAGGACTAGCTGTTGCCCGCGACTTCACTTCCCACGGGAACATTTTTCGGGAATAAAAAGTAGCCTATGTGCTATTCCAAACTAGTTGATCTCTGTTCCAAATTTCGTCCAGACCCGTTTACCCGTTGTGGCGTGAGTGAATAACAAACATTCATCCAACTTACGCATTTATAATATTAGTATAGATTTTTATAACCCTCCTCCTTTCGTGTCGGGGGTTAAAACTTTAAAAGTATTTATAGGTGTCCCACGACGATACTACGCTGAGGGAAACTGTTAAATATTGTAGATAGAATATTTTACTGAAAGAAGACTTCATTTTTTGATTTTAAAAATAATTCTGACTATCTGATGAATAATCTGACTGCCTCTGTGGCGCGGTGGGAGTGTATCCGACTGCTACGAAAGAGGTCGTGGGTTCGATCCCCACCCAGGATAAAACTTTGTGTGATGAGCACGATGGTTTATTCTGTGTCTCTGTGTTATTTATCTATAATATGTATGTATTTAGAAATATATAAGTATGTTTATCAGTTGTCTGGTTTCCATAGTACAAGCTCTGCTTAGTTTGGGATCAGATAGCGTTGTGTGAGTTGTCCCTAGATATTATATAGATATTATAATTCGAACTGCATTCAAGGATTTTTAAATAATCGTTTGTCTTGAACCAGGAATCGAATCCGCCTAATGTGAAAACGCATCATCCTGTATTGACACCAATCCAAAGGGTCAGTTATAGGTCTAAATAAATAAAGAAAGTGAAGTCCATTAAATTTTACATTTAAGAAATACTTTTTTTGAATTACAAAATGACTTGAGAGTTACAAACTGCGTATTATTTCAAACATTCATCATGCGAATAATAGTCAATCAATAAATAGTGATATTATACACAGGTGTTCATACACTAATACGCAAGTATTACAGAATAAGTTGCAGTTCAGTTTAATTATTTTAACTTATATGTAAAGTTTTATGGATTTCCTTCCATTTAAGATACTATGTTACTTAGAAAAAAAAATCCTAATTTACCTTGCGATTGGTACCGTAAAATTACAGAATGTTTCTTTTTTTGTATTTGGCGGGTTCGAACCCGCCAAATACAAAAAAAGAAACATTCTGTAAAGAGTAAAGTGTAAAGAGAAATGCTTTCAAAGATTTTTAAATAATCACCTGTCTGGACCGGGAATCGATTCCCGGTCCAGACAGGTGATTATTCAAAAATTTTTGAAAGCATTTCTCTTTAAAATCAAAATTAAGTCTCCTTTCAGTAAAATGTTGTATCTACAAGAATGTACTTGCCTCCGTGTAACACGTCCGTGGGATACCCTTCGCAACTTCTCTTGTACGGTAAATAACCGTGGCAACAATACCAACAGCAATCATCGCGATCATCTCAGAGCCTACTGGCCCCGCTGTCCCCGCTGGAGCCGGCGCCGCTCGCGGACGACCAGTTAGAAGAGCACATTGTGGAGGAAGTGCCCGACGCAGACGACGAGTCGAAGGCGGCGCTCAGGGCGTTGTTGGGGGAGGTCAACACGTCCGCTGACCACACGCTCTCTGAGGTCGAGGTGGAGTTCGAGAGACAACTTGTGAGTACCGCTCGCGTACTTTTTAGGGTTCCGTAACCAAAATGGCGGTAACGGAACCCTTATACTTTCGTTATGTATGTCTGTCTGTCTGTCCGTCCATATGTCAGTCATTACTTGCAGTCGAAATAATTATAAAAATAAAAAATCTTTATTTACTTAGGCAGCATTCTATTATATTCTAAGTCTTATATTTTATTAATAGTCATTCTATGGCTTAATAGGCTAAATTGATTGAATTAGGAGTGGGTTCACGTGCCATGGTAGCGCTACCTCACGATTACCGAGTCCGATTCGACAAGGAAAATTTTACTTCATTCTGTCAGTGGGGAAGGGGGCTGATCTTGCTGAGGGTAGCTTTTATAAAAAAAAACACCCATAAAGTGTAAGACTCAAATACTATTGGACATTAGTTTACCCATGGAAGGGTATGTGGGTGAAACCGCTACCCCGCCTCCCCAAAAAGGTTTTAGCAAGAGAATTAAAATATAAGGATTGCTATCCCTCCCTAAAAATAATGAAATGATTGATAAAGTTTAAGCCCCGTAGCCTCCCATCCTCATAGATTGAAGACGTAGTATGATTAGAAATTGAAAAGCATTAAAACCGTGCCTCTCTATTCTCGTGTTTGTTTTTAGACCCCAGAGGAAGAAGACCCGAACAGCATGGACGCACTTGACTCCAGCAACAGATCTGATGACCATCCACTCATCGTCATACCTTCCAACTACGGCAAACAAGCCCAAATACGGGTCAGCAGCGAAGGTTCGCGACATACGGTGAGCAATAAGCATGAAAGCAAAAAACAAAACCCGTAATTTTTGTTTTTTTTGAGTATTTATGCTCAATTTTTGTTGTATTTCAGATCGAATCCCAGGATTATCCCAGCATGCAGGTCAATGTAGAAGGAGAAGCTATCCCCATTCCATATCTATCGCCAAAACAATCGCATACTGCTCTCTCAGAATCTGGTAATTATAATTTTGATTATAGTGCAGTAACATACTTAGAGCCTGCTTTATTTATTGAACATGGTAATTTGAACAGAATTTAAAAGGAAATAGTAAATAGTTTAGAGGGAAGAGCTTGCTTGGTTGAAGAATTAGCTGCTATTAGGTAATATGTAAATGTACACTGATAATATTTATAAGTTTTTTTTTTTTTTACAAAATAAACATCTAACCGACTTCAAACACGGTTTGCTGGCATTTATTGAGGAGTTTCGTCGACTGTTTCTGAAACTCATCATCAGATCTTTACGAAATTGATATGGGATCATTTCGAGATAACTCTTTTAATCAAAAAAATATATAAAATTCTCTATACAAGGTGATTTTTAATATACCTATTAATAACTTTCCGCTCTCTGTTATATAATTTTTGAAAAAAAGAAAAAAGAAATATCGCCAACCACCTACTTCTGACGTAACATCTGAGACACCCCGGAATAAAATCAATGTTTCTTTGTCAGATTTATGGCTTAAACCTCACAATAAATAACGATTTTACTCCAGTATAATAGGTCTGTAGGTGGCTAAGGTCATAACTCCAAAAACAAGTGGTAGGTGATTAAGGATTAATATATTAAAAAAAATCCAAAACTGCTATTACAAAGTTATTAAGTGTTTTGTAAAGAAGCCACGAGTGGGTTATTAGTATATTACAAATCTGTTTGTGTGTTATTCTCGAACATATACAACGTTATGCCTGGTATAGTGCAAACCTGAAAGTAGTTTGCTCAGAATCGGTAACGCAATCCATTGGGTTAGTTTTCGGTCCATGTTATAATTTTCAATTAATTAATTAATCAATTATTAACGAATTCATTAATCATTCTAACAGTCCAAATCCTATTAGATATATTTCGGGACTTAGTCGCGAGAATTACTTAAAGGTTTCGTTACTTTTAAAAAATCGATCGTGGTCACGGGTCGACTACGATCGGTGCAATTCGATCGAAACGTCGGGTAAATAAAAGGTTGTACCTTTAAATAATTCACGCGATTAAGTCTCGAAATACATTTTTTTTAAATTTTATATAAAACGACTCCCGCAGTAGGGTACAAGCCCTGTGTCGCGGGGGACTTTACAAACATACAAGTCCGGACACAAAGTACACCCAGACACGGAACAACAATTTGTGGATCACACATACGTATGGTGTCCCGTGTGGGAATCGAACCCACGACCTCCTGCGTAGCAGTCGGACATACTCCCACCGCGCCACGGAGGCAGTCAGTCATACATATATCTAATATTATACATATCGCGAAAGTTTAAAAACAATAAGTCCAAATCCTGTTCACAATGTGATGTGAAATGATCACACGTGATCATCACTTATTTTTTATTAATAACCATGGATTACGTACTGCGAGACACAATGAGCACGATTGCACGAAGAACACAAGACCACTTGAATGGCTTATAACTCTGCAAGTTTTCAATATTTTCACTTTCTTTTTTTATGTGATTTCTTGAAGTAAAAATCTTGTTGGGATGTCTGAGCTTTGCGCTATACTAAAAATAAACTTGTATAAAAAAAATTTAAGTCCGTTAGAAACATGTCAAATTATAACTTAGTTAAGTAGTAATCACTTTGATTTGATGTAAAAGTAGTTATTTAGAGTAAAATAAGTAGTACCATAATATATTGTCTAGATTTGGTGTCAGGTGACTTGGGTCTGAGGCCGCGTAAGGCGTGTAACTGTACCAAGTCTCAGTGCCTCAAACTATACTGCGACTGCTTCGCCAACGGAGAATTCTGCAACCAATGCAACTGCAACAACTGTCACAATAACTTGGAGAATGAAGAATTGAGGCAGAAGGCAATTAGGGCGTGTTTGGATAGAAACCCGAATGCTTTTAGGTATGTTTTTAACCATTTTGAATATTTGTGATACCTTATTGAAATTTATAATATGGTAGTTATGATGGCGATGTTTTTTTTTTTCGTAGGCCAAAGATTGGTAAAGCTAAAAGTGGGGGTCCAGAAATAGTAAGGAGGCATAACAAGGGATGCAACTGTAAAAGGAGTGGATGTCTCAAAAACTATTGTGAATGTTACGAGGTAAGTTACTTGATACAATCTTGAGTTTATGTTGATACATCTTGTATCCTTTGTTTACATTATCTTGCACATTATTGCAGTAGTATAACTTTAAGAAAATACATATGACATTCCAATTTTAATATTTTCTTATAGAATTTGTGCACATAACTAGCTGTCCCGGCGAACTTCGCACCGCCTCTTTTTTGTGAATCTGGTTCAATTTTGAATCTAAACCAATAACTATAAGCTCACAAAAAAACATTAAAATCGGTCCAGCCGTTTAGGAGTTCAATGACAAACACACGCACAGAAGAGTACAATATACATTTACGTTTCTTGAGCGACAAAATCGCTTCTCGCTCATCGCCGACGGTGGGCGTGAATTATTTATCGGTACGAACTTTTTATTTACCCGACGTCTCGATCGAATTGCACCGATCGTGGTCAAGGGACGACTCTTTCGCGATAATTATAAACCTATGCTTGTTTAGGCGAAGATAGCTTGCACGACGATGTGCAAGTGCGTGGGCTGCCGCAACGTGGAGGAGACGCTGGAGCGGCGGCGCGACGCGGCGCGGCTGCGCGACAAGCTCGCCGACCCGCTGTTCCGCCCGCCGCCCGTCTCACAACTCAAGTTTGTGCTACTTGGATTTTATGTTACACGTTACAAACGTTATAGTTTTAATGCTATCATTGTTGTTTCTAAAATGTGATCTCTTTGATTCTGTTTTTTTTTTGCTCTATATAAAATATATTAAAAAAAAAGAACTTTTTTCTAACTTTACTATTGGAGCATTACAGACCAGGAGGATTATCTTATACTAGCTGTCCCGCGCAACTTTGTATGCTTACATTTTCCCCGTTTTTGCAATATTTTCCATTACTGCTCCGCTCCTATTGCTCGTAGCGTGATGTTATATAGCCTATAGCCTTCCTCGATAAATGGGCCATCCAACAGTGAAAGAATTTTTCAATTCAGTATTTCCCGAAATTGCCGCGTTCAAACAAACAAACTCTTCAGCTTTATAATAATAGTATAAATATTTAAAAAAAAGAACTAGGTTTTAACTTTACTATGGTATTACTTTTATGTATAGAGGATTACAGACCAGGAGGATTATCTTATATTGGAGAGAAGTAGAAAAAGTGCAGTTGTAAGCTATATCATTATAATACAGTTCAAAACCGTCCAACCGTGACATACCGTCAGGTATGAATATAGCAGCTGAAAATGGATTGCATTTTTCATTAAATTCATCACTTCAATTAAATACGTATACAATAAGTATACGTATTCAAGTGTGCCAATTAGATGATTTTTTTATGTTATTGTAACTGTAGCGACATTTTTCATAAATAGAGATCGTCCTTCTGGTCTTTGATTCTTCATGCCTTTACATCAGAGTGATATGTCAATCTTCCTGCTTCCAGACAACCGTGCAGCTTCATGACATCAGAAGTGATAGAGGCAGTGTGCCAGTGCCTCATCGCGGCGGCCGTGGAGAGCGGCCCGGCGTCAGAGCCCGAGCCGCCGCGACCTGACGCTGACCCCATGCGGGACGTCATCGAGGAGTTCGCGCGCTGTCTACAGGACATCATTAGCGCCTCGCATCAGTCCTCCAACGTCTTAGATGAGGTAGCTATGACGTTTTTTAGCTCACGTCAGCTTTTTCTCTCAATTGGATATTTTAATATTAAATCGATGACAATAATTATAAAAATAAAAACATACATAGAGTAAAATGATTTGTTACACAATTATGAGATCATAATCTCTACAAAACGTATCGTTTTCATCTGTTGGTCTAGTGGTTAGTGACCCTGACTGCTAAGCCGGAGGACGTGCGTTCGATCCCCACCTAGGATAAAACTTTGTGTGATGAGCACGATGGTTTATTCTGTGTCTAGGTGTAATCCTCGAAATAATGTGCCTCGGTGGCACGATGGGAGGTCGTGGCTTCGATTCCCACACGTGACACCACTTTGTGTGATCCTTAAATTGTTGTTCCGAGTCTGGGTGTAATTTGTGTCCATGACTTGTATGTTTGTAAAGTCCCCTGCCATACAGGGCTTGTACTCAACTGCGGCAGCTTGCCATAGCACAAGCTCTGCTTAATGTTTTTAAACTTTCTCGATTTTTACACATATTATATATATTTCGGGACTTAATCGCGTGAGTAATTTAAAGGTTTAATTCCCTTTGAATTGCACCGATCGTGGTCGCTAGTCGACTGCTAAATTAAGTTCTGCTTAGTTTGGGATCAGATGACCGTGTGTGAACTGCCCCAAGATATTCTTATTATTAATTACTGATATAGCAATATAGGCAATACCCGAAATCCTAGTAGACATACATTGGGTTTAGGAAATGATACATTATTTTATTGTTACAGAGCCAGTCGTGATATAGAAAGAAGCGTCGTACGACGTTGTTACCTGTAACAAGTTTTAAGTTGATTTGGGTTAAATTCGCGTTCTTTATTCTGGCATTCAATGTCTGGATCAGATATGAGACGCCAGGATTTACTAACGGGAGGACTGTTGGAAAAATTATAGTATAATTTTTATTGTGCCAATGGAATATGATCATCAATTAAGCGGCGGCGGCGGTAGCCTAATGGCTAAGGCATCGGTCTCGCAATCGTGAGGTCGCGGGTTCGAATCCTACCCATTAAACTACCGACGTGAACCCACTCCTAACACAAGCCTTTGAGCTTAACTGGAGGGGTTAACAAGATTGCTAGTAATGTGGGACTCAATCCCACATTGCTAGTTATCTTTTTTAAAAAAAAAAAAATTTCATGGTAATCAATGCAACTCCGCAAGTAAGGCAACAGTGTGTGATCGGTGGAGGTAGTGCCATTTAGCGGGATTTGTCAACCGTAGCATAACGTGGACCACCATATCTCAACACCGCGATTTTAAGATTCACCTTCGTGTAATGTATAAACCAATAGTTACAATTAACAAGCTCGTACACTAAAAGTGTTCATATTTTAACTAGAAATTTAAAGCTATTCGTGTAAAAGAAAGAATAACTTACATAAATACATTCCAAATTGCTATGGCGTTACGATTTAATAGTAAATCTTAATATGTTTTCAAACTTTAGTCATTTTTACATTTCTTATACAATTTATTATTGTCGATTCGATAATTTGAACCTCCCCGCATCTTGAGGTAAATCCATGCTAACATAGCATTTGACGCCATTGATTCTAAATGGCACTACCTACGTCTATATATCACTAGTTATGTCTTACGACAGACATTAAATGAAATGTAATTGTAGTCTCTTTTGTATACTGTGAATAATATATGTGCCACTGCCATTGTAAGAATTTATCGGTTAGATCTGAAGAGACTAGTATGTATCAAACATTGACTATTGTAAAATAAACAACTCAGCAATAAATTTAGTGAAATCTAATAGTTATCTAAATCACAATATTCCATAAAGACTGCTGTAAATATTATTGCGACCATAACATGAAATTATGCACTTTTTGTACATGTAAACCGTTTTTAGAATGAATATGACTAAGCTGTACATTATTTGAAGTGATTGCTAGATTTTTATAAATTGTTTTCTAAAGAAGTGTACATAGTGTTGTTGTAAATAATATATTTTACTAGTCATAAGAATACCTTAATATAAGGTAGAAGTTATTGTAAATAAACCTTAAATAAAATGCAATATTTCTTTCACTAGTTTTTTTATTTAGACTTCCACTTAGCCCAGGGACGACTATTTGACCCCCGACCCCAAAACCACGATAACCCCGCATATATACATATCCGCCCGCTGCTTCGCCCGCTTTTAATTTGGACTGCCATTTCACCCCCTTAAAAGATATGCTTTAGGCTGCCTACATCATAACTATCTCTGTACCAAATTTACAGTCAATCACAGTTTCCTCTTATGCCTATCCTTGTCCGCGTCACAAGACCATGATGAGAAGGCTACAATATAATCTTAAAGAAGCTGAAACATTGTTTGTTACAAAATTTGATAACTTACAATGCTATTGAGTAGTAATGATGAACGCTGGATGGCTACGATACGATACTGTGGCCTTTTAAAAATATATGTAGGCATATAATAACATTACTTACTACGGCGTACTATGTATTTTAAAGTAACATATTATTATTATTTTTTAATTAAAATATTTTTTTTATTTTAAAAAGTATTATTTATAAGTACTACTACCTGACCCGCGCAACTTCGTCTGCGTAAATTTTCCCCATTTTTGCAAACATTTTTACTTGCTGCTCCGCTCCCATTAGTTGTAGCGCGATGTTTTATAGCCTATAGCATTCCTCGATAAATGGGCTATCTAAAAGTAAAATTTTTTCAATTTGGACCCGTAGTTTCTGAGATTATCGCGTTCAAACAAACAAACAAACTCCTCTCTCTTCTAATATTATAGTACCAGCTGTTCCGCGCAACTTCGTATGCGTAAATTTTTCCCGTTTTTGAAACATTTCACGTCGCTACTCCGCTCCTATTAGTCGTAGCGCAATGTTATATATCCTATAGCCTTCCTCGATAAATGGGCTATCCAACAAAAAAAGAATTTTTCAAATCAGACCAGTAGTTCCTGAGATTAGCGCGTTTAAACAAACAAACAAACTCTTCCGCTTTATAATATTAGTATAGATAGTTATAAATGTTAGGGGTGGATAACCCTTATCACTTTAGGGGCATGAATAATAGATTGTAATTTTCCCTTTTTTCTTCCTTTTTTTTATATCATTTTTCATTGCTGCTCCGCTCCTATTGGTCGTAGCGTGATGTTATAACCTATAGCCTTCCTCGATAAATGGGCTATCCAACAATAAAATATTTTTTTCAGTGCAGCCCAGTAGTTCGAGATTATCGCATTCAAACAAACAAACAAACTCTTAGGGGTATGAAAAATAGATGTTGGCCGATTCTCATAGATACCGGATAAGCACAAAAAATTTCATCAAAATCGGTCAAGCCGTTTCGGAGGAGTATGGCAACGAAAACTGTGACACGAGAATTTTATATATTAGATATTGCAAATAACATAAAAAACAGTTTGCTGAACACAACCGTTCCATAGGGAGCATGCCGCGCGGCTTGCCTCGCAGAGCTACCCACCTGACTTGCCCAGCAAATACAATTGATGAAAATGTTGACACTGGACTGATGTGTTTTGACAGGCATACTCCCCTCGGCGGTGGTGGTTGATGTACCCATGTTGAACCTAATGTCCCCGCCCCCCTCCAGTCATGCGAACAACTCGCACAAGTTGAGCCAATAGTTGTAGCTCCTGAACAAAGTTCTAGATCCGCGTCTGATTTTGTTGCGTAATATTATAAAACTATGATCCTTATGTCCTATCCCCAACCTAACCTATCCTAAAATATTCATTGAAATAAATTAATGAAAGAGCAGTTTTCTTTAAAATTATATATTTTTGATAACGTATTTATTTGTATGTATGGTTAGTAGGTGGCGTTGTATTCAATAATGTTCTATACTTAGTAAAAGAAGTTTTAAAAAGAAACACATTGCTATGATTTTTAGAAATGTTTGTGTCTGTCCGTTTGTTTGACCACGCATCACACAGGTGCATCGAGGATCATGTTTTGGGGTTATGGTTGGAGATTACGTGTTCATCAATTCAACGATAATGAATGGCTCAACATCGTTCAAGTGTGAGTAGTTCGGGTGACGGGAGGAGGGGGGTCGTTGTTTGTCAACCGTACCTTTAGGGATATCTGACATTTTCGCGGGCATGACACACATGACACGCTCTGTGTTTGCTTACTAAAGTGTTACAGCAGTTTTATTATTAGTATTGCGTTGTAACACTATATGAAATACACCCCATTTTTAGCCAAAATGACAAAACAGAACCCTTACCGCCTTATTCCAAAAGCTGGACTAAACCTGGTTTGACGAAAATCCTAGCTAGCTGCTAAGCTAGCTGTGCCCGCGACTTCGTTCGCGTGGAAGTTGGGTTTATATTAAGGTAGTTTATGTTACAATTTAACTTCTGTGTAAAACATATTGGAAACATGCTCCACAATGCTCTGTGGCATCTATGGATATTAGGGCCTAGCTCTAATCAGGGCCCGACCTATGGCAAGGCAAGCCAAGCAAATGCCCAGTGCAGCAAAATGAAGGGCGACAAAGTTTATGGCGCCAGACGGTTAGAAGACAAATTATAATAGTATTTTACCAAAATGATTTGCATCACATCAAATATTACTATTATCGGTTTCGGGTTAAATGAAGCCCCAAACCGCCCAAGTACTCGCGCGAAATTGGGCTAGTGTGAGATAAGTTTTTAAAAAAATATCCTGGTTTTAAAATATTGCATTCCCGCGGTACTGTGATGCGTGTTCAAACAAACAGACAACATTCAAACGTTTCTAAAATATATAGTGAATTAGTATGTCTTTTAGAAACGTTTAGTTTAAATACTAAACTACTGTCGTAGCCGAGGATAGAACAAAGTGGCGTGCAATTAGAGAGGCTTATGTCCAGCACTGGACTGCGATAGGCTGATGATGATGATGATGAACCTGTCGTTAATTAAGATCATCATAAATTCATATCCCTCTACGTAAGAATTTCAGATTTAATTTTTAAATCAATTTACCTGATTCTGTTTCATTTGTATTTAAACGCCATCTATTTTCAAAACTGGCTGACTGGCTATACTGTTCGCTACTTAACACGTCAAAATAACTGTTCTTATGAAACTTAAAAATGTTGTGTTTAGCTCCTTTTAGTTTTAGCGTGAAGTTATGCATTCCACGGGTTACAATTATAGATAATGTCTAATTGTGGAAATTTTTGTGATAAACCATTATGGTGCGACAAAAAATACGTTGCTACTCGTTCCCCATAGGAGATAGAACAAAGTGGCGTGCAATTAGAGAGGCTTATGTCCAGCACTGGACTGCGATAGGCTGATGATGATGATGATGAACCTGTCGTTAATTAAGATCATCATAAATTCATATCCCTCTACGTAAGAATTTCAGATTTAATTTTTAAATCAATTTACCTGATTCTGTTTCATTTGTATTTAAACGCCATCTATTTTCAAAACTGGATAAGTTTATTTTAATACTTGATGACTTTAAATTAAATTATACTTAAACTATCATGCATATTAAACGTAGGTAAGCAAGGTATTTAACCTAAACGCGATTAAGACCCGTAATATATATATATTCATAATAGTTGTGCCCGCGACTTCGTTCGCGTGAAAGTCGGGTTTAAATTAAGGTAGTTTAGGTAACGAAATAACTTCTGTGTAAATATGTTGGAAACAGTCCTGTTGACTAAATACTTACTAAATAAAAATCGATCTGTTCTATTCTTTTAGATAGTTAGTTTGGTGTGCGGCTTAAGAAGTGGGTTTTCTGTTGTTTTTGTTTCATTCTTTCAACGTTATACCTACTTATTACCTAATAATTTTTAATAGAATTTGTACGAAAATGTTGTTACTTCTCATGTGATCGTAAACTTGTAAAGCCTAAGTACTTAACTGTGATAGTTTTCCTTATAATTTTAGTATTTATACTACTACCCTAAATTTTTTCACATACCCAACATCAACCATTTAGCTGGCAGGGGGACACTTGACTCTAACAAAAATGTTCACTATAAAGCCTAATATTATACACAAAGGAATCCTTAAATCTAAAAATAGTCTTTACAAACCCTAAACGCTTTTTAAAAGACCTATCTAATGATACCACACACGATGGGGTAGGTAGGTGAGAAAAAAATCACATCCCCACTTTACATATAAGAGAGGTACCTACCCTTAAAAAAATAATGATTTTCAAGATTTTGTTCTTTCACTTTATCGGCGTTAGTAATTTATTCATGCAAAAGTTGCAACCTTCTAGCACTAACAGTCTCTGAGCTAAGCTGCGGACGGACGGACATAAGGGAACTATAAGTGTTCTGTTTTGTCATTTTGGCTAAAAATGGGGTGTATTTCATATAGTGTTACAACGCAATACTAATAATAAAACTGCTGTAACACTTTAGTAAGCAAACATGTCATGCGTGTCATGTGTGTCATGCCCGCGAAAATGTCAGATATCCCTAAAGGTACGGTTGACAAACAACGACCCTCCTCCCGTCACCCGAACTACTCACACTTGAACGATGTTGAGCCATTCATTATCGTTGAATTGATGAACACGTAATCTCCAACAAAAATATTAAAAAAGGATAAAGACAATTTAAATAAATACAAAAAGAACATATTCAGACATCAGATTCGAGCCTGGGACTTCGTCGTCAAAGTCCGCTAGCATAGCTTCGAGGCTATACTGTTCGCTACTTAACACGTCAAAATAACTGTTCTTATGAAACTTAAAAATGTTGTGTTTAGCTCCTTTTAGTTTTAGCGTGAAGTTATGCATTCCACGGGTTACAATTATAGATAATGTCTAATTGTGGAAATTTTTGTGATAAACCATTATGGTGCGACAAAAAATACGTTGCTACTCGTTCCCCATAGACGTTAGCGTAATGATTCATAGTGTAAATAATGTCCTATAGTATTTACTATAAAACTGCAAATTTTCATAAAGATCCGTCAAGTAGTTACTGTTTTATAACAAAAAATAACTACAGACATTATCCCTTACTGCTTAGCTCCTATGGGAAAAAGCATGATAATTTATAGCCTAAATGTTAATCTGCATCTATTAGATTGCACGTGCAAAATTTCAACCGAATCTGTACGGTAGTTTTTGCGTGATGCGTGTTCAAACAAACAGACAGACAGACAGACAGACAGACATTTCTAAAAATGCAGCAAAGTGTTTAAATACTCTTTTCGAACATTTCCTAATATTTTTTTTCACTAAGTTCGGCCATGTACCTACAGACACGTGAAATTTACAGTTTTATTATATGTATAGATATAGATGGGTTACCATGTTTATTAAAAAACTTTCGCAAATAAATTCAATATTATTTTAAAACAAATTTGATTACCTTAAAAAGGGTAATAGGTACTGGATCAACCTTAAAATATAGGCATTTGCTGTCGCAGACTTTTTTTAGAACTTTTTAAGAGGAACAAATCCGTTATACATTTTTGTTGTGTAACTAAAACGTAGTGATTACTTTCTCTGTGTGTGTAACTTTAGCAGAGGCAGCGCACGCAACGGAAGCTTTCAAAAGGAATATTTTTTCCCCGTTTTTGCAACATTTTTCATTGCTGCTCCGATCATAGCATGATGTTATATAGCCTTCCTCGATAAATGGGCAAAAAACCGATCGATCCTCAAAAAATCCAACACGAAAAATACTTTTTCGATTCGAACCGTAGTTTCTGAGATCATCGCGTTCAAACAAACAAACTCTTCAGCTTTATAATATAACTAGCTGACCCGCGCAACTTCGTATGCGTAAGTTTTCCCCGTTTTGCAAAATGTTTCATTGCTGCTCCGCTCCTATTGGTCGTAGCTTGATGTTATATAGCCTCAATAAATGGGCTACCCAACAGAAAAAGATTTTTTTCAATTCGGATCAGTAGTTCCTGATATTACTGCGTTCAAACAAACAAACTCTTCAGCTTTATATAGTAGGTATAGACGTATGTTTAACGTGAATGTCACGTCACGACTATGAATGAGTCTTTAGGCCTTTCTTGTACATTTTGCGACGAAAGGGATTAGAGTTCCGTACCTTGCCTATATCCAAGTAAGGATCTGTAGTGTTACAGAAACAATAACTTACGTTAAATACAAGTCATGTCGTATTTTGCGTATGATTTAGCCCTATGCATCACAGGTATTTTTAACTGGCTTCAAAGAAGCTGGTTCTCTGATCTATAACTACGTATTTTCGCTTTTTCAAAACTACTGATCCGATTTGGATAGTGTTTTCGCTAATCGACATCATATTTGTGTAAAAATATGATGTCGATTACCTATGTAGGTAAAATAACGTTACTTGGTGTTGATATATGGCAGGTCTAAAACTCCCAAACTTTAAATAATACTTACGTTGAAAGACCAATGATAATAAGGTCACACAATTTTAAACATTATTTTTAATTACAAATCTGCATTTACTTTTATACCGAAAAGTAAATGCAGATTTGTAATTAAAAATAATGTTTACATAATTTGTATCTTACTACAATCTACCATAATGCGATTATTCAAGTTACAAACTACTTAATACTAAACACAAAGGAAAGAATCGGTTGTTGAGGTTGTCTGTTGTCTGAGATTTTCACGATTCTATAAATAAATCATTTGTGTTATAAATACGAGAGTGTTCAGTTTCTCGCGCACGTGTGGTGGTGCCGGCTAATCCGTACCTTTAATTTTGTGATCAAATACGTAGCATTGCACGATGACAGCGCGATATGAAGTCCATACTACGGAAAAACTCGGCAGGTTTGTGCAGTAATACCTACTGTGTGTGACTGTACCTACAGTGTACCTTTATGAAAATATTGATAGTATTAGCATTGCGGATTAGATTTGCGAGTAGGTACAGGTTCTTTCGGAAATGTTTTGATATAGAATAAAATATCTAGGCCAAGTAGGTAGGAACTACCCCATTGTTTATTAATTATAGATATATGAGATACGGGGTAATAGAGAGGAACAAATAAGATGAGAATTGTGGAGATCTTTGGTCGTCTGGCCTACTTTGCTTAAGGATAGTGTGCACAAAATTTATAGGTCCGCTACCGCTAATTGACGTAGGTAGGTAAAGTCAATTAGCGGCAGGTGACCTATAAAGACTCTATTTTCGTTAACTGCATTTAGCTTAGCTTTAGCAGGGCGGAATTAAGTGCACCAGACCTCAAAGAAGGAGGCAGTAGGCCTCCTTCTTTGAGGTAATTCAATGAAAACGAAGTCTATCAAAATGAGGTGATAATATACAGAGCCAGGTACATCTATTTACCTAATCCACTTGTTCCAGAAATTTTGTCCATGCGTTCGAACTTCTTATGCTTATCCAAAAACTAATTAGAATTGTCCCCGCAAACTTAAGAAATTTAATTAAACGAAAATTCATGAATTTCGTTTTAAAGAAAGGGAGTAAGAGTCCTACAGAGCACAATACCGTACTTTATGTTAGAAATAACAAAACTCACTGATAGGCTTTTAAAGTAGTCTGTTCTGTTTATTTGACACTTTTGTTAGGCGCCAAGGCAAAAGCGAATCTATTATTACAGCTGCAGATTTTATTTACATGCTCTTTCCAACTGCATTTGTCGTCTAAGACTTTAGACGAGAAATACCGTTGAAAAGAACATCTTCTTCTTCCCTAAGGAGATGCTCTTTCACTTTCACAATCCCTAAGAAGGAGATGTCGTTAATTTAAAATACAACTTGACCATTACCTATTTATATTCTAATTTGAGATATTTTTTTTGCGCCCCTGTTGTGGAATTGTATCTTGTTTAAATTTTTATTTATACTCAAATAATTACTATCCAGCCAGTAAAATATTTAAAGGTACGAACATTTTATTTAGGTACCCGACGTTTCGATCGAATTTCACCGATCGTAGTCAACTGATGGCAGCGATTAAGTACCGATAATATTCTAAAACGTGTTAACATCGCGAAAGTTTAAAAACAATTATACAGCCAGTGTTTTGTTTAGTACATCGTTATGGTTATCAGTCTTATGGCACTAAAACTGAGTCGTCTGCTGTATAGAATGCATTGAATGTTTGAACACAGAGAGAAGGTCATTTTTAAGTAGAAAAGGAAAAAAGCGGGCACAATATGCTCCCCTGGGGAACACCAAAGTTATTAAACTCTGGTCTGATTTTGTAATTATTTTCTAAACCAATATAACTTTGTAGACACCTAGTAGCCGCAAAAGATTTAAAGGCTGGTGAGACGATCCTCTCAGATGAACCGTTCGTGTTGGGCCCGAACAGCGACACTGCGCTGGTCTGCTTCAACTGTTACCTCCCGCTGCTGAGCAAGTTTGTCGTGTGTAAGAACTGCGCGGTGGCACCTTTCTGTCCCGGAGACGGATGTCCAGAGCATCTAGTTCACAAAAGTTAGTAGAATTTGCTTTAATTAAATCCTCTACGTCTACTCTAATTTCTCTATGCACCAAAGATCTAAACGCCGTACGAAATTTTAAATTTGACAGGTGATTATTCGAAAGTTTTAACCTCACATCCTGTACCAGCTTTTTAATTATTATTTTTTCTCGCCCTACAACGGGACATTTTAAATCGGGATCCGCGATCGTAATCACTGCTAGCAGCTTTTAAAACAATTTACAAAGGCCGATATCTAATTATCTCTAACAAGTTGCTAATAAGAAGGAAATAAATTGTCACCGTTAGTAGCGTTTAAAGCAAATTAATGTCTAATCAAACTTTAATTGCATATTTTTAATCAAGATATCGTAAACTTTCCATTACTTTCAGAATGGCATACCACCAGAGAATGCGATTTCTTCCGGTCTCTAAAGTTGACCAATGGTTTACATCCAATGACAATGGTTCAAAACGCTGGGTCACTACTGGCCCTCCGTACCTTTATGAAAAAAAATATCGAACCTCAAGCTTGGGAAGAGTTCATGAAACTCGAAACACATTTAGAGAAAAGGAAGGGGGCCAGCGTTTGGGAATTTACTGATAATACTGTGAAGGTAAACTCATATTATCTAAATTTTAGTAAAGTAGGTAGGTACCCGGACTTTAAAACTGAAAATATTTTTGTTTCAGTTTATTCAATCATTGAGTGTCACGGGACCTGTACCGGACGAAACCTTGATTCAAAAGATATGTGCAGCAATAGACGTCAATAGCTTCGAAGTGCGTGGTCCCGCCATCCCCGCCATAGGATGTGCAGAAGTCTTACGTGGAGTTTATCTGAAGGCGGCTTTACTGGCCCATGACTGTATCGGTAACACACACATGTCCATAAATGATAATAACCTGCTCGTATGCCATGCCAGCAAAGATATCAGAAAAGGAGACATCATTTATTACAACTATACGGATCCTTTGAAGGTTTGTGAAAAAGTTTATCGCTGACAAATTACTCCTCCTTATTTCGTAGGTTCTTGTTATCCACACGATGGTCATCATTAATTAATGCGGCGCGGCCTCTAACAAGCCTTGGACAAGCTGTTTACATCGAACGTTAAGGTGTTGCCGCTAATAATTGATCTCTTTAGTTTAGATTTCCTCAAGCTGCTCGGCCGATCCCTTCATCAAATTTTCAAAAGCTAGTTCTGTCGTTGACTTTACCTACAGAAAACATTTACATTTTCAGGGCACATCTATACGCCAGCAGCATTTGATGATTGGCAAGTACTTCAACTGCACATGCAATAGATGTACGGATATAACAGAGATGGATACGTACTTGAGTTCCGCTAAATGTCCCGATTGTAAAACTGGTTACGTCTCGAAAACGTCGCCTGAGCAATGGACTTGCCATAGTTGCAACAATACTTTTGCAGAATCCAAAATTGGCTACACGATCCAGTGTTGTGCGGATAAATTTGGAGTTATTAGTATGTATACAAATTGATTTATATTTATTTTGCTTGTAGATACCTACGCAATTATCCCCTGCAGAGCAAAGGTCTGATCTGATGCGATGTCCTACTACTAGTTGGTCTATAAACCGGTTGCCGTAGCAGATTATTAAAAAAAAACTTAATATTATAGTAAGTGGAAGTGGAAAGGGAAAAATATGTTCCAGATAAAAAGGACGAGAAAGAACTAGAAGAATACTTAAGAAACGTAGCGGTCGTGCTTGCTCCCAACCACTATTTGCTACTTGAGGCGAAACAACGATTGGCAGGAGTTCTCAGAGATACCATTAACAGGGAACCTCGTGCCACAAAGAAACTAATGAGGCGTAAACTGGAACTGTGCAAAGAAATCCTTTAGGTCGACAATGACTACTTTCCTAAAATGACTACTTTCTTGAAATGACTACTTTCCGGAAAAGACCACTTTCCTAAAAATGACTACTTTCTTGAAATGACTACTTCCTGAAATGACCACTTTCTTGAAATGACTACTTCCTGAAATGACCACTTTCTTAAAATGACTACCTGAAATTACTACTTCCTGATAATTTACGAATGATTCAATTATGAATCCTAATTGGATCTCAATAAGGCATCAATGGCAATTTTTGACGTTTTTGGCATTAAAGTAGAAGAAAGATAAATAATTAATGAAATTTAGTAAACTAAAAAAAAACTTAATATACCTACTAACAAATAATTAATGAAACAAAATCACAATTTTATTAAACTAAAAATAAACTTAATATACCTACTAACAAATAATTAATGAAACAAAATCACAATTTTATTAAACTAAAAATAAACTTAATATACCTACTAACAAATAATTAATGAAACAAAATCACAATTTTATTAAACTAAAAAAAACTTCTTACTTTACATTGCCATACAAAATAATAGTTAACGTTTAAAAAAAGATTTTCTTCGGAAGCGAAGCAGCGGGCGAAAGCTAGTCTTTTCTAAGTTTTTCTTTTTTTAAATGCTCTCCGCTTGTTAGTAAACCCCAAAGATAGTCTTACAAAAATATTTTTTTTTTTAAATTTTAAACATCCAATTTCCTTATTTTCTAACTTTAATAATAGTAATGATAATTTTTTGTCAAACATAACATCTCTATGTCTTCTATTTCTTTTAAAATGATTAAACATACCATAGTTTATTTTGTTAACAGCATGTTTTGCTTCCTTAATAATTTTTTGTAAAAATAAGTAAAAATTTGGTTTACGTGGTATGATTGCATTTACGCGTCTATGCCAGCCTTCAATGGCATTTGTTGTTCGGTGCCTATCATAAGCACAACTTAAAACATGTGCCATTTGCTTTGGGTTCCATTCTCTTCTAAAGTAGTGTAAGAACGGTTGAACATTTTCTGCTTGTGGCTCTTTTAAAATGCTTGACCAAGCATCAACCACCTCATTTGGTGGCAGAAGCGGTAAAACTGCACACATTCGTGCTATGTATCTACCATCTGCAGTACAATCCGCTTTTAGTTCCTTCGCCTTTCTCCACACGGCCTTATTAAAATGATAAAAACATCCTTTAATGTAAGCTCCTGGAAAAATACTTCGAACAGCGTTTATCTGGGCTTGCTCGTAATCACACTTATACATGTTAATATTTGCATTAAGAACAGTTTTTATAAGTTGAAAAAAGCGAATGTACGTGGCCTGAGTCTTATTAGGCAGTAATGCATAAATTACTGGTACTATTGAGGTAGTTCTTTCCTCTGACCTATTGTCTATATGTAAAGTGAATAGTTGATAAAAGGGCTTGGGCACACATTTAAATGTACCGTCGGCGAAATACAATAAAGGTTTGTTATTTATAATTTTTTTGGACAATGCAGTTGCGAAAATTAATATTTTCTCTTTTCCTCCGTCTTCACAAACTAAAAAGGATTTGTATATATCCGGGACTTGAACATATTCTAATTTTTTGAAGATCATATTGTTTGTGTTCAAAGTTTTCTTTCTCGCCGAGTAAAGGCTTGACTTAATGGAGGAAAATGTGGGAATTCTTGAAATGTACTCACCGTCTTCTTGTTTTAAATCTTCGAAATGTTGTTCATATATAGGTTGTACAGGCCCAAAATTGCTACACACGTCTATTTTACACTTGTATAACTTAATCATAATTTCGTTTCCGACTGTATCTTTTTCGCAAGTATGTAACTTTTGACGAACTATTTGCTTATTCTTGTTTACGGTAATGGTTGCATTACATATTCCCCGTTTGATACACCTCCACAAACATGATGTTTTATTATATTTGCTAATGTTATATCTGTACCCGTTATGCAATAAACTATCCTGTCCTTTTTGGTTTTTAATAATCTCAATATCCATTTTTAAACAAACACAATGAAATAAATATTTATTACGCCTCAAATAAAATCAAATTATGTGATGACATAATGTGGTTGACAGTTATAGACAGGAATATTATACTGTTATCTTTTTATTTATTAATACATAGCTTGTCCTTCCTTTAAGGTTTTAGTCTGTAAATGACATTTCATTGCAATGTCAATACATTGCAAATTTTAATATTTTAATCACTACTAATATTTTAAATGTGAAAGTTTGTAAAAATGTGTGGATGTGTGTATGTTTGTTGCTCCTTCACGCAAAAACTACTGTATGGATTTCAATGACATTTTGTAAACATATCGTTAATCTGGATTAACATATAAGGCTATATTATTTATTTTATTGAATTTTGAGGAAATGTATGAATGAACGAGTGAATGAAAGGTATGATCGAATGAATGGATAAATGAGTAAATGAGTGAATGAAAGTGGTAATTTTAGGAAATGGTCATTTCAAGAAAGTGGTCATTTCAAGATAGTGGTCATTTCAGGAAGTAGTCATTTCAAGAAAGTGGTCATTTCAGGTAGCAGTCATTTTCAGAATTAAGGGTGGTCTTTTCCGGAAAGTAGTCATTTCAAGAAAGTAGTCATTTTAGGAAAGTAGTCATTGTCGACCTAAAGGAAAGAAATGTTGCCTGTGCTAGATAAACTATGTCCAGGGATATCTAGAACTAAAGGTAAGCCTACTACTAGCCTAGTACTAATATGTAGATCAGTGCTAATTTCCACTTTGATTAAAGTGTGTAGGTGATTAAGGACAGGCGCGGATCCAGGGTTACGATCTTGGGAGGTTTACGAAGCTTGCAACACCTATTTAGAGCACAGAGAGTCTTTCGTGATTATGTATCAAGGTTTATTTATTTATTTAAAACTTTATGCACAAAGTTGTACAAAGGTGGACTTAATGCTAAAAGCATTCTCTGCCAGTCTACCTTGGTTTACAAGTTGTAAATTAGACTAAGAAGCTCTTATATATATATATATATACAGGGTGTATTTTTGAAACGGGTCAGTAAGGGCAAGTACCTTAACCGTTGCAGTTACAGCAAAACGTTCTTAGAAGACCTTCCCTAACTTTTTGACATACTTTGAACTGCATTCACAGATTTTGTAAAAAACTTACAGTTGGCAAAAAAAATGCAAAAAGTCCAAAAAATTTTTTTTTATGCCAATCGATTCTATTTTATGTGGGGATCAAAAAACTCTATGAAACCATTTTAGCTTTCAGTACTAGAAAAGACAGAAATCTCCAAAAACGTTTCCCATACATTTCCTACGGAAATATGATAAATCAACTCGAAACTCATAGGACAGGTAAAATTTTAAACTTTTTTAAATAAAAAAAATCATTTAAACATTTTAGAAATTGGTTTATGAAATAAATTGCTCAAAATGATTTCCATTTTCACGAATACATAAGTCTATCCTTTTTTGCACTGAACGAATGGCGGCTAATAATGTTCTGGGATGAATATTACGTAAAATGGTCATTAATGCATCCTTGAGCTCTTGAACACTGGCGTACGTCGTCTTATACACCTCGTTTTTCACGAAGCCCCATAAAAAAAAATCAAGTGGTGTTAGATCGGGGCTACGAGGTGGCCACTGTGTTGGACCATGTGTACCTATCCACTGTGTACCGAATAGGCGGCTCAAATTGGAACGTGAAAGGTGACTGTTATGTGGCGGAGCACCATCTTGTTGAAAATGAACTTTTCGCAATTCCGACAGGGGCCATTCGTCCATCTCGTTTTCAAGATGGTGTAAAATGACTTCATTATACATGGCAGAATTCAGTTTCCCTTCATAAAATTCCACCATTATAACTCGATTGGACATTATACCACACCAACAGTTGAATGAGAAGCGAACCTGATTATGACTTGCCGTAACTCTTAGTGGATTTTCTTTGGACCAATAGTGGTGATTTTTTCTGTTGTACATACCGTTATTGGAAAAATTCGTTTCGTCTGACCACAGTATGTAATTTAAAAATTCATGATCTCTGCTTATTTTTCCTCTTAGCCACCTGCAAAAAGTAAGCCTTCGAACATCATCACCCGGATGTAACACTTGAACTATGCGCCCATATCGATAGCACTTGTAGCCGTATTTCTTCCATATCTTTATCACAAGGGAGTGGGATACACCTACTTCAAAGGCGACATGCCTGGACGATACCTCTGGATATGCTTCGACATAAGTCAGAACCGCAATCTCCGTGTCCATGTCCACACGAGGCTGCCGCTTTCTTTTGAAAGAACCCTGCAATTCCAGGTTTTTCAAAAGATTTCTAATAACCTTTCTTGTTGGCACATGTCGCAACGGATACTTATTGCGGTACCACACTAATGCAGCTCCCGCATTTCGATTATTGACAAAATACGCTTCTAATAAGTCAATTTTTTCACGATTAGAAGACATTTTAGCGAAAATCCTTAATTAATAATAACTCATACGAAGTTTCTCAGCTGACACACAGATTTTCGAATGAAATTCGAAATTTGAAGGTAAAAATTATTTTTATTTACTTTACAGTCAATTCTACCCACTTCCTGGCCATAACAAAAAGTTCGACCATCGTAGAAATTTGTTTCTGTTGCCGAAATGTATGGGAAACGTTTTTGGCGATTTCTGTCTTTTCTAGTACTGAAAGCTAAAATGGTTTCATAGAGTTTTTTGATCCCCACATGAAATAGAATCGATTGGCATAAAAAAAAATTTTTTGGACTTTTTGCATTTTTTTTGCCAACTGTAAGTTTTTTACAAAATCTGTGAATGCAGTTCAAAGTATGTCAAAAAGTTAGGGAAGGTCTTCTAAGAACGTTTTGCTGTAACTGCAACGGTTAAGGTACTTGCCCTTACTGACCCGTTTCAAAAATACACCCTGTATATATATATATATATATATATATATATATATAATATATATACAATGCACTGAGAGATTACATATAGATAAGGCCGAGTAAAAGTTGATTAGTGTAAACTTTGTATTTTGTTCTGAAATAAATTACTTATGACTTAAGTGGAATATTATCAGTAGGAACCATTGTAGATTGAATTAGAAAGGGCGATGGTAGGTGTTGTGTGTAAAGGTGGCTTTCTACGGTGCGCGATATTAGGGAAGGACGCGGACGAGCCCGCGCTGACACACCAAGGAAAGGGTATTTGTTCGAGACGCGTCAGTGCGTCTGATCCGTGGCGATTCAAAGAAGCTGTGCAAGCTTGGCGAGGCGGTGCAAAGTCGCATAAACACAAGCATGTCAAAACCTGCCCATTTTCCAAACTATGTTATTTTTCACTAAGCATTTTGGAATGACAAAATGGCTTTGAATCTCAAGATACACACAGACTGGCATGCACCATTGGTAGAGCCTTGTATCTGTCTAGTTAACTGTGGTTATTGGCAACTTATGAAGAATATTATGGTGGTTGTATGTAAAGAGAATTTTATAGTGGTGAAGGTGACCTTGTAAATACAAGGTCACCTTCACCACTCAAACGATGATGATGGTGAAGACTGGTATATAGAATTTGGTGATGAAATATGTAAATAGTTACATGTTCCATGATCCATTTGTTGCAGACGTAAATTACATTTTGGCGCAAACGACTCACACTTTCCCGAAGTCGAGTAAAGTCAAATGCTAATCAAGCTCGTTCTCATAAAAAGTCGACTTGACGTAATATTGATGCCGAAGTGATCATTTCAAAAACTGTAAAAATACAGTTAGTTGCAGTCACTTCGGCATCTTTATTAAGTACGTGCAGTGTGACAGGTGATATATGAGTAAGTGAGTAAGACTTTTTCAAAATGAGCACAGGAGCACACAATTTCAAATTGAGGGTTTACCCAGGTTTACCGACGGTTTTGAGAACGTTCAGATTTGATCTTGGATTTTTGTAATTATTGTTTGCAAATAATGTTTTGTTGTGAATTCACTATAGAAATAAATATTTATTTACCATAGGCTTAGGAAACTAGTAGACGAACAAGAGCACATTTATTTACGTGTCACGATTTTTGATTTATCACTCTATGCGTGAGCTAATAATATGCATACCCAGAACACACACACACAGTCACTCCGCCAATCATACCCTCCACATCACATACTTCCAATGATCTCACTGATGCCCACTTGGCCTAGGCCCGTGCCATCAGTTCCACCGGCCAATGAGACCGAGTAAAACAAAAGAACAAAATAATAATAATAATAATAATCTTTATTTCGGACATGTTACAATCCATATAGTGTTAGTATGTTTGCTTATTATCTACTGTTAGTACCAATCACCCTTTGCTCACACAATGTTTAATGAAAGAAGAGCTTAAGCTTTGCGCTAATGTTTTTAGGATACTGTTGTGACTGTCTCTCACCCTCCTTAGCATAGAGACAGTTTTCTTACGCAAGATCGCATGAAAACCATCTGTGCGAGCTTCCGCAAACATAAGCGATGCACTACAGTAACGAGGTAGTCCCAACAGCATCCTAAATGCATTGTTGTATTGGACACGCAGAGCATCTAGTGATCTTTTGCTGTAGCTGACCCACAGATTACCCGTGTACAGACTTTGGCAATACGCCTGAAATAAAGTTATTTTAACTTGGTCCGTACACCGAGCAAATCTGCGGGCCAACATATTGCTCCGGACCGCCAGCGCCCTACGTTCCCTCTCAATATCGGCATTGTCTATAAGGTCGTCCGTTAGGATATGCCCTAAGTATTTAAAACTGGACACCCTGCTAATTGTTGATCCGTTGAGAAGTAGATCAGGTCCAGCCTGAGGTTTACCCACGACCTTAAAGACAATGTATTGACATTTATTAATGTTATACATCGCGTCCATGCGCGGCAGATGTTGAAGAGATGCGAAGCCTACGCCGCGGGCGTAGGCTTCGCATCTCTTCAACATCTGATTTAGGTATAGCCCCCGCAGACGGGCCCAGCAGCACCATGTCATCAGCATAGTTGATGTTGTTGATGTTCACCCCATCAACACTGCATCCGACACTAATGACGATGACGAGATGTCTTAAAGTCGAGCAATATACCTACTATTACAAAATATGCCTAGACCATAAGTTTATAGGTACAATATGCCAGGTTTAGCTAATCACCAATATGTTGTTGAATTATAGTAAAATTGTTAGGATTGTTCAAGCCCTAGTGTAAACACACTTAAAACTGTACTTCTAACGAAATAATTACTATATTATCCCTAATAAGGTAAAGTTTAATTTCGTATTTACTATGACAGTTTTAATATAAATTTTCATATTTAATTTACTTTTTTATTGTTGTAGCAATCACGTTGTACGAATTACATTCTTCAATGGTGCAGTTAGCGAAAAAGCTTTTCGATGGACGTGAAATAACGGGTTCTGTATATCTGGTATGTGGTATTTATAATGTGCCTAATGACTCAGGATATTTAGGTAGCTACTCAGAACATAGCTAGATCTATTATCTTTGGGTAGCTAGGTATTGTATCACGAAATACATTCAACTAATTTTTTTTTTACAGGATGAACTAGTAGCGGCAGAGAAATACTTGAAACAAGCTTTGGAAATGTTATTCATCGAACCTGGTAACTCGCCCGAAGGAGAACTCTGCGCTAAAGCGCTCGAAGAGTATAGAGCTTTAAAGGGAACTATGAATTCTGTGTTAGATGGAATACATGCTGAAGGCAAAACATATCAATTTGCCACAGAAACAAACGGTTCTTCGAATGAATAAAAATTAAATAATGTTACTATTTAAACTACTCTAACAATTTTTTTTGGTGCCTTCCGTTTCCTATACCAGTGTAGAATATCTAAATCTATTTTTTAATTCAACTTCGCACCCTAGGTTAAACGACATCGCCATGTGACGTAGAGATTCTAAACTACATTTTGTATAATAAAAACAAGATAATCGCGGTGTCCCGTCCACCTTTTGTACAGCAGTCGTAAGCACTCTCTCACTGCACCATCGGTACAGTCAAAAAATGTTTGTTCCACTTCTCTTTAACTTATTAGGCGGGCGGGCCACCCTTCAAAATCTTCAAATAGTGAAAGATTGCCGCATAGTGCCGGCCCTCGCTCGGTGCTAAGTTGGAGCGAAATCAATCAATCAATCAATTTATTTATTCACCGTAAATAGAGTACAATGGATGGAAGAATTATCATAACAATTCTCTGTACTATATCTATTTAGCCTATTTTTATTGAGATAAAATTTTGGCACCCTAATATTGGTTATATCAAATCATTACACCCGATACCGCCGCAGTACCTCACGCGATGTTGTGTTTGTGATGATAGTTAATAAATTGGAGAAGGCGGTTCACATGAATTTAGCGCCCCTTGCAGATAAAATAAGCGCCCCTTGATAGCATTTAATGCTCTAGGTTCCTTAGCCGGAGGCCACTTTGAGCGCCTTTTGACCTATGGTGCTGGCGCTGGCACTCGCTCCCAGTTACGTTCGTCCTATGAACGTACTGACCCTAGATACGCTCAAAACTCGCTCTTTCGTTTACGTTATTCACGCACTCAAAATCAGTTGTTTTGTGAATGTTTGGTTTTCTTGTATCCATCATTGTCGACTTCATGTAAATATGGGCAATAACTGTGTTGTGAATAGCTTTAATTTTTTTTTAGAAAAGATAACTAGCAATGCGGGATTTTGGTCCCACATTACTAGTAATCCTGTTAACCCCTCCAGCTAAGCTCAATGGCTTGGTTAGGAGTGGGTTCACGTCGGTAGTATAATGGGTAGGATTCGAACCCGCGACCTCATGATTGCGAGACCGATGCCTTATCCATTAGGCTACCGCCGCTTCAAAATTTAAATGCTACGAGAATAATGATAAAGTTACGAGTTCATCAACTTCTTAATTAGTAAGTGGCGGCGGCGTTAAAAGATTTCTGAACCGAATACTAATTGTCAAACTGTCAATTCAGAAAATGTCATCAATTTCAATAAAACGTCAAACCTACGTCTACATTTTCAGTGTTGTGCGAAATAAGGATAACAAAATTTGTAAATAAAATTGAAATAAAGTTTACAATGAAAGCTGTGAACCAAAATAATTAAACGAAGCTGACAAATCTTACTACTTTCTAATATAAATATTATACATTCATCATACCGCTAATCGTGAGTGTACACTTGGATTTGTGGAGGTAAAATATATCGTAATTGTTAGATTCTGTTTCTTTTATTATCTAATTATCCATCTATCCTATTATGTTATTGTAGTCCAGCTATGGCGGATCAGTCGTCGGTGTTAGCGTTGGTCATACTTGCGGTGGGAATAACAGTGCATTTTTCTCTGCATAAAGTTGAAGAGGGCCATGTAGGCGTTTACTATCGGGTAAGTTAAACCAAGGCTTGTTTGCTCAACGGTGTGGAACTTATAACCTAGGTAGTTGTGGTTAATGTGGCCTACTTTTTTTAATAAATTGTAAAGAAACAGGGAGCCAGTTGGAAACCTGCCAGAGTATTTCACATTATTGCATGAGTATTGTTATTTTGTAATTTAAAGTTTCTTTAAGTAGCAATCATCGCATGCTGAGGGTTCATTACACTAGTTCTAGTGATCTTTGGTTAATAGGCAAGGTTCAGAACTATTAATAATTCTACATATTATGTAGTATTATTTAGTGACACCTGCATCTAGTTCTCATATACTATCTTGGTGATGCAGTGGGTGCATGAGACTGCTGCACCAGAGGTTGGGGGTTCGATTCCCATATGGGACTCCACTTTGTTTCGAGTCTGGTTGTTACTATACACAGGTGCGTAAAATAGTGCAGGAGTTGTCTTTGTAATGATAAAAAAGCAAAACAATTGATGCTGTACACATGTACACATTACACAACAGTTTACAAATAAATGCTATTAATAACGTTGGGTTAAAATTAATAACATTTATTGTTATTAACTTTGTTTAGTAAATCTATTTAATTTTAAAATTTCCTTATGTACAGGGTGGGGCACTACTGCCCGTGACTAGCCAACCTGGATTCCACATGATGATACCACTCTTGACATCATATAAAGCAATACAGGTAGAAAGTTTTAATATCTTACACAACTTACAGAAGGTACTCATTTAGTTTTACCTGGGCATACAAGAAAAACCGCACTTAGTCTCCTGATTGGGCCATTGTGTTTGGTACTTATCTTATTTGTCACTAGCAATCCCAGGCACACCAAGGATGCCAGCAGTATGCCCAGATTAGAAGACTGCAGGTGGTCAGCAACACTGCTACATTTCATGAGCATGTATATTGCTGTTTCTTCTACCTCCATGCTCCAAAGAGATGGTGCTGTACTCAAGGGTACATTTTATCAAGAAAAAACACCTACTTATATGGTAGGATTGAGATACTTTTAGTGGGTCTGAAGCTGCAAAGCTTACTCTTGATCCGCCAGCGAATACTGTGAACATATGTTGCAGACACAATGTGCACATTTTTTAATACAGCTAAATTAAGATACAAGCATTGCAAACCTGATGGTACTAAGCCAGCACATAGCAGCATCAGCACCACTCAAATCCATATCATCCTCATCTCAGATCTTTGCATTATAAGGATTTGAGTAAGATGTTCACTACACCATGTTTACTATTTGAGACAGTGGTTTACAAATTGTTGTCTTTGTATGTTTATAAAGTTCCCAGTGCCTATTTCCCCAAAAAAAATTTCTTAATTTGAATTTGTTCCACAGACAACACTTCAGACAGATGAGGTGAAAAATGTTCCTTGTGGTACAAGTGGAGGTGTCATGATTTACTTTGAAAGGATTGAAGTAGTTAATAAATTGGAGCCTATCAGTGGTAAGTAAATGGCTCAATACACAAAGGTTAACTAAACTGGCCAAAAGAAAACCAGGGGTATTTACAAATTGTTAATACCCCTATGGTGGGACAACTAATTTAAGTTTTCTGTGCTGTAGAATTTTTTAGAATCAATGGTTACTTGCAGTGTTGCCTTTTCACAAATGGCTGGATGGATCTTACTAAAATTGGCAAGCAGGTAGATACTACCACTAGTA
This sequence comes from Herminia tarsipennalis, assembly GCA_945859575.2. NCBI lineage: Eukaryota > Metazoa > Arthropoda > Insecta > Lepidoptera > Erebidae > Herminia > Herminia tarsipennalis. The sequence continues at coordinate 17,738,228 of OX243846.2, read as the reverse complement.
GCTAAGGTTTTTTTTTTGTAATTTGTCCTGTACCTACTGTTCCACTCCCCTTTTGCTTCCAAACCTAGCCTATGCACAGTTTTTTAAAAAAGAGTCCAGATTGTGCTGATAGTGTTTCCTAGCCCTGCCTCAACTGCAACATCCTCATTAAATATCCAGTATGTGGTGTATCTATAAACGGACAACATTGGAAACCTTTTTATTACGCTAACTAATATCTACGCGGGTTTAGCCGTGGGCGTAAGCTAGTTCACTTTAATATTAATATTGTGTATCTTTTTCAGTGCTAGACATGGTGCGTAACTTCACTGCCGATTATGATAAAACCCTAATCTTCAACAAGGTGCATCATGAGCTGAACCAGTTTTGCAGTGCCCACAGCCTACATGAAGTCTACATTGATCTGTTTGATCAAATTGACGAGAACTTGCGAACGGTAAGGACGTTTTTATTTGTTTTGGCACAGCAAATTCTTAAAGTAATTATATTAGCAAATTTCTTCGTGATGTAATGAATAATGTTCAGAAGCATTCTAGGAAAATTTGTTTTATTTCAACAGGCTTTGCAAAAGGATCTTAACGAAATGGCGCCAGGTTTAAGGGTACAAGCTGTCCGTGTTACAAAACCAAAGATACCAGAAACAATTCGCAAGAATTACGAGCTTATGGAGGCAGAAAAGTCAAAGCTTCTTATTGCTGCACAACATCAAAAGGTATGAGATATATCAGTATGTTCTAATAATAAAGACATGCATTTTTAAAATAAAGATTTTTGAGAACCACCGTGTTTGTTAGACTCTTATCTTTGTTTGGTTTTTGTTCATGACTTCCAGATTATTTTTTTAAATATAACAATATTTTTTTATCATAAAAGGTTGTCGAAAAAGAGGCGGAGACAGCAAGACGTAAGGCCGTGATTGAAGCCGAAAAAGAAGCACAGGTTGCGAAAATTCAATACGAGCAAAAAATCATGGAGAAGGAATCATTGCAAAAGATTGAACTTATTGAGGATAGCATCCACAAAGCCAAACAACAGACCAAGGCCGAGGCGGACTACTACCACTTGAAGAAACAAGCTGAAGCACATAAACTGCTGTTGACTAGAGAGTACTTAGAATTAAAGAAATATGAGGCTCTTTCTCTTAACAATAAGATCTACTTTGGTAATGATATTCCTAACATGTTCCTGCAAGCTAATGTCGGCGATAGCATTCCAACCACTAAAACTGCCCATGTTGAATGAGTAATAGTTATTATTCCATCAAAATATTTGCTAGTCATTAAATAAGTTGTAATGGCCAGTAAGAGCATATCAGTATAAAAGCAACAGTTCGAGTTTCAATTAATATTCCGATAATACATTTTTGTATAATATATACAATGTTTAAAATTACTGAAATGCTTTTTACTGGTCAATCACATACCTTAGGTACTAAAGTAGAAAGACACTGATGACATTTATTGATTGTGTAGATAGCTTTATACAGGATTTGTAAATTTAAACAAACTTTTTTTGCTATATACCAGGACTTAATCTCATGAAAATTATGTGTTTTGTCATTCAATATTGTGATATATTTTTATTCTATAGACTGTGTTTGATTAATTTAAAGTAATACTATGCTATGCCTGGTTAATTTGACTGACTTATATTGGTGATAGATTGTCTTTGTAAATAGCATTTTATATGTTTAATAAAAGTTCATAAATGTGGAAAAAAAGTGATTTTATTGAAAATTATAACTTAATGTTAAAATGGCTTCACATTTTAGATTTTGTTAAATGCAGCAATATCTACAGATTGGACGAAGTCTTCGAATTCCTGGATTTGTTCAGTTAGAAGGTCCACTGATACTTTGTCATCTTCAATAACGCACATGATCTGGAGTTTGTTGATACCATAACCAACGGGTACAAGTTTGGAAGCTCCCCAGAGGAGACCCTCCATTTGAATGGAACGGACTTGGTTCTCCATCTCCTTCATGTCTGTTTCATCATCCCAAGGCTTAACTTCAAGGATGATGGATGACTTGGCAATGAGGACCGGTTTCTTAGATTTCTTGTCTGCATAGGATTTCAGACGTTCCTCACGGATTCGGGCTGCTTCTGCGTCCTATACAAAGATAGCAAACATTCATGTTATTTTAAATACGTAATGCACTAGTGAAAAGAGAAGGGTGAAAGTTACTGACCTCTTCCTCGTCACCAGAGCCGAAGAGATCGACGTCATCATCGTCGTCATCTTTAGCGGCCGGAGCGGGTGCAGTTGGCTTGCCGCCGGCGGTCAATGGGCTCGCTCCAGCGACCCATGTTTTGCGTTCGGCGGGTGTGTAGGAGGCGATCTGGTTGTACCACCGCAGAGCGTGGGCCAGGTTGGCGGCCGGTGCCTTACCGACTTGGTCGAACACCTGTACATCGGCCTGAGATGGCGTGTAACTAAAAATAAACGATACATCGATAAGTATGACATCTATGGAATCTCCAGCTGGATGTCAAGTACATTGACCGTGAATAACTTTTTATTAAGCACCATATTGGGAATCTCTGCTTGAAATGTCACTGTTTAAGTTTTAATAATAATGAATTTCAATAGCATTCTATGTAAGTAAATCATTAAAATAATCCGCGAGGTTGAGGTTAAGAATTCTTACAATCTATGTCAGGTTGACGTGGTATAATTTATCTCATCTTAACACTTACCCTGATACATAACTCCTGTCAGCCAGGTAGGTGTTCAGGTCATTGAGGCCTTGTGCGGTTTTAACGTCTCCTATTGCCATTTTTTAAATAAAAACTTATTTTTTCCAGCAATAACCACACGCCCCGGCACAATGTGAACGAGAAGGAAAGAGAAGAGAGATTGCTAGAAAGAGAAAAACAATGAATGGAGTAACGGAATGAAGGAACTTTATATGTAGAGATGTCCATGTCCATTTAGTATCATGCATTATCTAAATAGTAGGTACTAAAATTACTGTCATAGACAAAACCGTAACAGCGCAAGTGAGTAACTTACCTAAACAGACCAAGTATTGACAGTTTAAAACATCTGTCATTTTGATATTCAGATTTGATTAGGATTTTCGAAACATACTTTTTAGGTACGAATTTTCTGAAAATACAACGCAAAATTTAATAAGTGAACATATTTAACCGTTATTAGACAGACATTAGTTTGATACAAAGTATTAAAACATTTACCTACAATAGTATTTGTTTAGGTTAGGTGTTCATTCTTATGTAATAATAAACAGTAGATTTGCTTGTATTTAGTGTATTTTATTTGTTTTGTTTGGTTAAAATTAAAGCTATATCCCTTGAACATTCATCTAAAAATATAAATTAGTTTTTAAAGTCTGTGACCATTTGCAAATTCTGTGTGAGAGTATTTGTGTACGTATTACGATTTACTACAGAAAATGCTGCGCCAGCCGCTATCCCGGGCGCTTGCGCTGAGCTCGCCAGTACGAGCGGCTCCGCTGGCGTCCCGCTGTTACTCTACACCTGCGGCGGCTCAGCCTGACAAAGTAGAAGTGTTCATTGATGACAAACCTGTACATGTTCTTCCAGGAACCACTGTCTTACAAGTAAGGGCTCTAAATTCTTGCTTCCTGATATTAATTGCAGTTCTGTTAAACCTGGTTAAGACTTTATGATTGGTTGTTCATACATTTGTATTGTATGTTATTAAATATCATCAGATACTATTTTGTTTGTTGGATATTCATTAAAATCCATTGAGTACCTAGTTTTTATATGAAAGAGTAACAAACTTCCATCCACCCATCCACTGTCACAAATTTTATTATTATGGTTTTTACTCAGCTACTTTTATTAGTTTATTTGGGTAATTGAGGAAGAAATAACAAAGTCATTCTTATTTTGTTAGAACAAACCAATTTTGTATATAAAACAAATTACATTAAAAATGCCTTTATTTATCAGGCTGCTGCACAAGTTGGAGTAGAGATTCCCCGTTTCTGCTACCATGAGCGCCTTGCAGTTGCAGGCAACTGCAGAATGTGCCTTGTAGAGGTTGAAAGGTCCCCCAAACCTGTAGCAGCTTGTGCCATGCCCGTCATGAAAGGGATGAGGGTCAAAACAAACTCTGACCTTACAAGGAAGGCCCGTGAAGGTGTAATGGAGTTCCTTCTTGTGAACCATCCCTTGGACTGTCCTATCTGTGACCAGGGTGGAGAATGTGATCTTCAGGATCAATCAATGGCCTTTGGTTCAGATAGAAGCCGATTTACTGATGTCCATTTCTCTGGCAAGCGGTAAGTTTTAGATAATACAGCTTTATTAGACTTTTTCAGAGGTCTTGAAGACAGTGACTCTATTGCTCTTAAGAGGTGATTCTTTCTTCATAGTCTACTAATAAGACCAAAATATATAGACATGGAACCGTTAAAATTTTGAGAGTAATGAAGTGCTCTCTGCATGAATCTGTTTGCATAACGAAAGTCGAGAGGTAAGTATGCCCCCAAAATAGCATACTGTATCTGAGCTTCGACTCTACTAAAGCAAAGTAAAACATCTTAAGTTGTGATGGGTAAGTTCATCTCTTAGGCTTCTGATAGCATAGCAGCCAGAACTAATTGACATTGTTATGGCTAGTGTCTCGTTTTTCCAATTCAACAAAGCGTCAATACTAACACCCAGAAACTTAACACTATCAACCACTTAACTCTAATGCCAGGAAAAGAAATTGGGCCAGTCTTCAGATAGTGTCCTGATCCTCAGGACACTATCTGGAGACTGGCGTAATTTGTTACTGTAGACTTAAATAAAATACATTTTGTTTTGCTTATGTTAAGCTTTAAATTATTGATACTGAACCATTCTTCAAAGACTCATAACAGTATTAATTTTATATTCTACATTAGTGATATTATTTGCAGATATTATGTAGTTTGTGTCATCAGCGAAAAAGTGTCTGGTGCACAATTTTTTACAAACTCAAATAATTCATTTAAAAAGAGAATGGGATCTAAGACCGATCCCTGAGGTACACCGCGTCGTATTGTGATTACACTGGATTATTAATTTTTTCCTCTCTATTCAATAACGAACTGGTCTCTATGCACTGCCGTCTCTATTGCAAGTAGGAGCTAAATAGTTTAAAAACATTCCCATGTATGCCATAGTGTTTTAATTTGGCTAAAAGAATATTATGGTCAACCGTATCAAAAGCGGAGCTAAGATTTACCAGGTAGATAAAATATATAATAGCTAGACAATATGTATAATATCCAGCTTACTACTGTGGCTGTTATAATTATAACAATCTGCATGTAAGGTCATTAATAAATATATTGCAAGTAACATAATAATATAAGCAGTTTTAGCACGGAAGTATGATTTTCATTACTCTAACATGTCAGTTCACAACTTCACAAGCACTTCAGAATGATTATTTATAATACCTATAAATTATAGAGGCTGGTTATGAATGTAAAAAGCTGATCCAGATTTTGCCTTAGGGAAGGATCTTTAAAACCTTACTGCAATTGCCAACCCGCTCTCCAAGCGTGGTGATAATGCAATTACTCTCAGAATCTATAACAAGTAGGTACTACTGGAGAGACCCATGTCCAGTAGTGCTGTTAAATTAATTTAAATGAACTTAGACCCAATGGTGAAGGCATGCTTTTTGTTTTATTTTTTTTATATTTTTTTATGTTAATCTCCAGTGCTGTGGAGGACAAAGACGTGGGTCCTCTAATCAAGACCATAATGACGCGTTGCATCCATTGCACGCGCTGCATTAGGTTTGCGTCAGAGGTCGCTGGCGTAGACGACTTTGGTACTACCGGCAGAGGCTCTGATATGCAGGTAATTAGTAATATTGAGAGAATTGAACTGACCGTTGCGATTTTAAATGGCTTCATTGTCGAATGATATGCACTGAGAGAATGATGTAAACAGATTTTCATAACAAATTTAAGTAAATACACCATATACCATATACTGATGTTGGCGACGACGAATGCTACTTGATAATATGACACTTTTTTTTATTAAAACTGGTGATTACACTTTAAAAAAACAACATTTCTTATAAATGTATGAGCTACTTGAAGCAAACACTATATTGAAGTATAAACAGTCAGTCAAGATTTTAAATGTTTTGTCAGATTTTGTACATGTGCAATCATTGGTATAAAAAAAACAGCTGTAGCGAATATGATATTGCATGGGAAAACCATCGACGTTGTGGTTTTATGACATACAAACAAATTTCAGCTGTAGGGTTATACGCCATATTTTTGCCTGAAATAAATACCAGTCTAATAACAGTCGTTCGAATGGTGCGGGGTTTGCGGGCCGCGACACAGCAGGTGAGAGACCGCAGAGAGAGGGCAGACCCGACTCGCGGTCGCTAGGTCTCATCATTCAGGGATGCCGTATTATTACTTGAACGGTAGAGATTAGATTATATAACTAGCTTTTGCTCGTGTGGATGTCAGTTATAGCGATAAAAACTATCTTATGTCCTTCCCCGGGATTCAAACTATCTCCATACCAAATTTCATCTAAATTAGGTCAGAGGCTTAAGCGTGAAAAGGTAACAGATAGACATAGTTTTTTTCACATTATAAAGCTGAAGAGTTTATTTGAACGCGATAATCTCAGGAACTACTGGTTCGAATTGAAAAAATCTTTTACTGTTAGATAGCCCATTTATCAAGGAAGACCATAGGCTATTTAACATCACGACCAATAGGAGCGGAGCATCAATTAAAAATGTTGCAAAAAAGGTGAAAATTTATGCAGACGAAGTTGCGCGGGTCAACTACTTAGTTTATTATATTAGCATGGATTTTCATGACACCATTTTTAATATTGTTTTTTTGTGTTGATAATATATCGGTAGTTATGTTATAACAAATAAATAGTTTATTCAATACATATTGTTTACTTTCGACAACCATAACTTCTGACGCTTGTTGTCGGCTTTAATTGCAACTTTAACCCAATACTAATTCCTAATGAACTTATTTCAGGTTGGTACGTATGTAGAGAAGATGTTCCTGTCCGAACTGTCAGGCAACATTATTGATTTGTGCCCTGTCGGTGCCCTGACTTCCAAGCCATACAGCTTTGCTGCACGACCCTGGGAAACCAGGAGGGTAAGTCTTGTTCCTACTCATAGCATAACTTTCAAAACAACTTTCATAGGAAACTGACCTACACTTGAAACAGTCTCTTTAGATTTTTGCACAAATTGACTGTCGTTAGATCGCTGTAATTTAGTATTCATTTATGTATCAGTATTCTTAGCTTTTAATAGTTTCCAGGATATTTTGATGAAATGATACAGAGAAACATTGTAAACATTGGCAATTTGAAAAGAGTGGCCACGAGTTTTTAAATACACGTCCCTGGTGGTCAAAAGCTTAGAGATCTGATTGCTCATTGACTGTCATAGATGTTCATGATAGCCATGTACAGTGTTTTTTTAACCTCATTTTGGGCAGCCTATTTTTTTTAGCTGCTATTTTCTCTCCATTGAATATAGAGAAATATATCACGAATGCGGGGAAAAACTTCCGCGAGGTTAGCGAAAAAATGCGATCTAAAGTTTAAATTCTGAAATTCTAAGGTCAACCGGTTTCTTTATTTTTTTTCAACATCAAGCATAAATCATATTTTTTTCAAAAAATTTAACATAAGGCTTTTGAAAAAAAAGTTTATGGACTATTTATGGAGGCTAGGGCTCTTGGTTTCTAATATATTCGCGAAATACTTTGATATTAGCAATTTATTTTTACTTCAAAACATAGCGTCATGCATGAACTACTACCCCAAAAAAACATTGCAAATGTCGTGGAAGGGGCTTCAACAAAAGGAAAATAGGCTACCCAAAATGTGGTTTAAAGGAACACTATACCAGAGCAGCAAATTAAGCTTTGAACCTAGTACGGGTTCTTCAAATGATAACACAAAATAACAAGATATTAAACTTTCATGTTGATAGAGTTTAAATAGGTAACAAAGTAGTATTAGTAGTTAATATTGCGTAACTTATTTTTCAGATCGATTCCGTAGATGTTTTAGACCCCTTGGGAAGCAATATTGTTGTTGCCACGCGAACGAACGAGGTGCTGCGTATTCTCCCTAGGACCAATGAGGTAAGATTCCTGTTTATGCTATGATACCAGTTAATGACTGTTAGTGTTGTTACTCAGACATAAGCGGGCCGGTATCGGTATGGCGGTAAAGTTGAATACCTTTATGTGGATTAATGTTCGGAAAATACTGCCGTACCAAAAGTGCCGACCCGCATAGGGGACGTCCATTCATTACGTGATGTATTTAGGGGGGAGGGCAGTCGAGTCAAATCTCACGTGGGGAAGAGGGGGAGGTCTTAAAATCACCTAACGAAATTTATGGACGCCCCATTATGTGTATAACAACCCTCAAGTGAAATCAGTCAATGTTAAACCACACGCTCTGTAGGATTTTGTATCTCAATAATACCTGACGTCATTTTTGTAAAAACAAAAAAAAAATACAGTACAATTTAGAACGTTTTAAAAAAAATGAATTTACTACTACTTTATTTTTTACTATAATAAATAAGTATTTTTTGTTTATAACAGGAGATCAACGAAGAGTGGTTATCAGACAAGTCACGTTTCGCGTGCGACGGACTGAAGCGCCAACGCTTGGTGACGCCCATGATGTCAGACTGCAGCGGGAACCTCAAGCCTGTCGACTGGGAAGATGCTATAGTTGCCGCTGCCAAGGCGTTGAGAGACTGTCCGCCTAATAAGGTACGATTTTTTTTTAAAACTGCCTCAAACTGGTTGGTTAAGGATCAGCTCCTTTTCATATGTTCCGGTTTCAATCCAGCCCCGGGTACGACGGCTACCCGGCGGCGAATTTATGGCGACCGGACCGGACGGGCGCCGAAGTATGTGAAAGCTACCGTACATCACCATACACTTCGCGCCGGGTTCCCGGTTCCAATCTGGCGACGGGTTGAAACCGGAATGTGTGAAAAGGTCCTAATGGTTTATGTATGTGAGGTTCTCTATTCCATACGTAACTTCGGGTTAAAACGTCATTAGAATCGATAAGCGCGGGTTCAGGATCACAGAAAGTGGGAAAACTTTATCATCAAAGTTAGCGTTTTAACAGACCGTAAGCGGTAGATAAGTTATTGAAACTGCTACACATATAAGCTGGTATGTGCAGATGAATGTTCGGGAAAAAGTCGATCGGCTTTGCTTAACATAAATACCTACTCGGGTAAACCCAGGCGGGCCACAACTGCCGATTTATATCGATCGGCTTTGCCGTTCAAGAAATACTGCCGTATCGAATGATGTGCCGACTCCAATAAACTACCCGATTGGCACTAGTTAATGAAGCCAATCATGTGTAGTTGCTTCGGATCGGCTTTTTTGTTCGGCGTATACTGCCCGCTACCCGCTTATGTATGTAGCAACCGTAAATGGTTTCATCATAATGTCACAGTGATTTAAATGTTTAAATTACTTTGATATTTTATACAGTTGTTGGCTGTAGCTGGTGATTTAGCTGATGCGGAATCCCTAGTAGCTCTCAAAGACTTGGTCAACCGACTGGGCTCAGAAAACACCTGCACTGAACAGTACTTCCCGCTTGAAGGCGCTGGCATCGATCTGCGTTCCTCATATCTGTTCAACACTAAGATTGCCAGTAAGTTATTATTATTACTGTATTGTATGCAGGTTAGAACAAGTTCATACATGTGATAGTATAGCGTTAGCGAGTTATACAAGGTGTAAATTAATCCCTGTCCGCCCCGAATGGGGTGTGTAGGTATTTTGTTAAAAATGCTCAAAAAAGAGTAAAAAATGTATCCGTTAAAATGATTTTTTTACCAAAATATTAAAATTCACGATTTTTTTACCCAATTTCGTCGAAAAGTGTAAATTTTAAAGATTTATAATCAACATTCTTTTTATAAGTAATAAATTTCATTTGACTTTCGTCAAGGAAAAAAAAACATAGTATACATTAACGGATCGGAGAGGGATTAAATATACACCTGCATAAACTTCATTACTGTGAAGTTTCATCAAATGATGTGAGAGAGGCTTCCACCCTCACAAACTGTCAAATTTATTAGTGAGATGTTTTCGATTAGTGCCGTAACTAGCCTTTTAAGCGCCCTGTGCTAGAATACATAAATAGCGACTTTAGTATTGATCCTGAGGGTCATTTCTGCGCGATTCGAGGGTCTGCGCCCTGTATTTAGACCCTTAGCACCGCCCTAGTTACGGCACTGGTTAGGATTGATCTTCTAATTTAAAAATTGGTTTGTTATTGTTTATTGACGAAAATAAATGTGAATGATAGACGTGGAGGATGCAGACTTCGTGCTATTGATCGGTACCAACGTACGCTTTGAGGCTCCACTACTGAACGCGCGTATACGTAAGGCGTTCGTACACAAGGAGACTGACGTCGCGCTCATTGGACCGCAAGTTGACCTCACCTATGATTACATGGTAAGGAATTATTGTTTAAAAATGTTTTTTTTTATTTTTATAGAAAGATAACTAGCAATGTGCGATTGAGTCCCACATTACTAGCAATCTTGTTAACCCCTCCAGCTAAGCTCAAAGGCTTGTGTTAGGAGTGGGTTCACGTCGGTAGTGTAATGGGTAGGATTCGAACCCGCGACCTCACGATTGCGAGACCGTTGCCTTAGCCATTAGGCTACCGCCGCTGCCATAATAAACCGCTTCATTAATAAGTACACGGATTATCTGAAGCTAGGTTATCAGATTCACCTCGTTTCCGTGTATATTTTGTTCGTAACACATCATTCCGTGTAATTACACATACGAACATATGTGGTTACATAGGCGGATCCAGGATTCATCCATCATTCTGGGCTCGAAAGGCAAATGGCAGTGCCAAATCTAACATGCTTACTACGGGGGTGGGAGGTGCATTACGCCCGACACCGGCTAAGTGTGAGTTGCATGTACGAAGAGGGGGGGGGGGGGGAGCCCCCCCAAAAAAAAACCGTTCTGAGGGGGGATGGACACAAGAGGCAAATGAGCAAAGCAATACAATACGGCTCGTGTCCCCGGGCCTTTCGCCCCCTATGTGGGTTTTGGTCTCATAATATTACTTCAGAGATATTTACCTAATTTAAAGCGTCAGTATCCTAATTGTTGAGGCATTCGATATGCTTTCGTTACGAAATTGAGAAGTCGCCCATCGCACACCATTAAAGTGAACTTATTCCTAGCCGAAGCACATAGTAGGGTTAACAAGATTGCTGTTTTAAATGACTGTTCGGTTATATAAGATCGCGCTGTACCTACTTTGATTCACAACAAGTTCACCAACGTGCACTTGGTGTGACATCAGTCTGTAGACCCTGGAGGCTTAGACAAATACCACACGATGCTTTTTCCAAACACGCTAACGCGGGAAAATGTATGCATCTGACATAAAGTTGATAATACGTCACGTGACTGCTGCTTGATTGGCGGACCAAAAACCAACAGTAGCATGTGCCGAAAAAGAAGCGTGTGGCATTTGTCTAAGCCCCCTGATGTGCCAAGATGGCGTTCGTCTGAAAATACTCATAAAATAAAATAAGCCTTTATTACTGTAACATAGCATGCATATTATTACAATATATTTTAATTAATTGTATCGGTGACCGGTTTTTCTTTTACAGCTTGTCCTCCGACAAAGGCCTCCTCTTCCATTTTTCCCAGTCCTTTGCATTCTGGGCCTGCTATCTTTTTTATGTCGTCTTCCCGTAAAAAAATATATATACCTAGTCTAGCCATAAATATTGTTACGAAGAAAAAACATTTTTTTTTATTGCAAATAATATTTATTACTTTTACAGTGTGTTAGTTTAATACATAAATAAAAAACAATTCAAAATATAAAAAGCTTATTCGAAGTGGTCTCCATTGGCTGCAACACAGTCCTTTAAACGTTGAGGCCAGTTATCAATAGAAGCACGCACTCTTTCCATGGGAAAATTCTTCACTGCCAATCGTATGGATTGTTTTAGGGACTCCAAATTATCATGGCGTTTAGAGCAAGCCATACTCTCTAAAACTGACCATAAATCATAATCCAGCGGATTAAGATCGGGACTAGACGACGGCCAGTCTTCAGCTCTGATGAAGTCCGAAACGTTCACTTCCAACCAAGACTGCGTGGACCGAGCTTTATGACCCGGCGCTGAGTCTTGTTGGAAGGACCATACTTGGTTATTGAACATGGTGTTGTTAAGGGGTTTAACTACCTTCTCAAGAATGGTATCTTGATACACTTGTGCCGATGTTTTGATACCTTTTTCACAAAAATATGGCTCAGTCACTCCTTCATAGCTAACACCCCACCAAACCATCACTGAAGTCGGATAATGCCCACGTTGCACTCTGTCGACTAATTGGGAAGCTTCCTTAGAGCTTTGAGCATAAATACGGTCATTTTGTTTGTTAAAATGTTGCTCAACTGTAAAGATTTTCTCATCCGTAAACAAAATTTTTCTGTGACCTCCCTTTGCGTACCGCTTCAGTAGTTGCTTCGATTTTACCACCCTATTCTTTTTTAAATTATCAGTTAAAAAATGACCAGTGCGTCTCTTATAGGCTGCAAGTCCTAAGTCATCTTTTAAAATGCGTGACATGGTTCTGGGTGCTATCTTCATCTCCCGAGATAAAATCTTTTGCTTTCGGACAGGATTTCTTCGAATTCTTTCCCTTACTGCTTTGACCACCATTTTCGTACGAACACTACGTGGACGGCCAGATCTTTTTCTGTCACAAACAGAGAAGGTCTCATTGTACCTATTAATAGCCCGGTACACAAACATTTGACTAATACCAAGCGTATGGAGAGTTTTAAAAATTACATTCGGCTCCATACCAACTTTGTGTAATGCAATCACAGCGATTCGGTTTTCTTTATCACCCCACTCCATTTTAATATAGCAAAATATTGTACAATGTATTGGCGCCAAAATTAGAAAATACAATGAACAATCGTATAAAAATGACAGATTCCAAATTCAAATGTAATATCTTTCTTATTTTTAATTGTAACAGTATTTATGGCCAGACTAGGTATACTCATATCAGTTTGTAATTTGTTTTTTCTTATCTAACGATTTAAGCTATCGTATAAATAATAAATCCGTACTGGTGATTCATATTTCTAGTATTATGTTTTTAAATATTTTTTTGGACTGACATCTGAGAGGAGACTAACATAATATGTAAAATTCTAATATAATAATGTTAGTTACATTTTAGCAACCACTGGTAACGTGGTTGCTAAAATGTAACTACCAAAACACATAACTTTTTAATTAATTAAGTATAAACTGTACATTAAGTCAGGGCTCTTAATTAATATTAAATTTGAACATCCTTAGGGGTAAAAACCAGCACCTATAATACAAGTTATTACGATAACTTAGCAAGGGTGTTGGTATCGATTATAGCTGTGATTTTAAATTAGCTATAAGATAAAACAATGTACAACAATGTCCATTTATATGTAAACCTGTTTATATGCAATAAATTATTATTATTATTATAATATGTTATTTCCAGCACGTAGGCGACTCAGCATCCATAGTAAAAGACCTAGCCACAGGTTCATCTAACCACGAAGTACTAAAGCGCCTGGAGTCTGCCCAACGACCAGTGGTTATAATAGGTGCCGACCAGCTGAAGGGACCTGATGGACCTGCGCTCTTGGCCTATACACAGGAACTTTCAGCCAAACTGCAGGACAAACTACAGGATAAGAGCTGGAAGGTTAGTTATATGAGGTCATAATGATAAATTAACTCATTCCTTACTTACAGGGGTGGCGCGGTGGGAGTGTGTCCGACTGCTACGCAAGAAGTCGTAGGTTCGATTCTCACACGGGACACCACTTTGTGTGATCCACAAATTGTTGCTCCGAGTCTGGGTGTACTTTGTGTCCGTGACTTGTATGTTTGTAAAGTCCCCCGTGACATACCCTACTGCGGAAGTCATCTATACTAATATTATAAAGCTGAAGAGTTTGTTTTTTTGTTTGTTTGAACGCGGTAATCTCAGGAACTACTGATCCGAATTGAAAAATTATTTCACTGTTGGATAGCACATTTATCGAGGAAGTCTATAGGCTATATAACATCACGCTACGACCAATAGGAGCGGAGCAGAAATGAGAAGTGTTGCAAAAACGGGGAAATTTACGCAGACGAAGTAAAAAAAAAGTACCATAAATATAAAGTACTTAGTTCTTTTGTCCTGTGCTCTATGTAACATTAAACTATCTGTACTTCAAAATCCGTAATCCGGGTTGTCTTTTTACTCGTCAGTTTATAAGCTTTCTCGCGATATTATAAACTGTCGAAAAATAATGAACTACAAAGTACCATTTACAAGTTATTGTAGTGTTTTTAATATTTAAAAATCGTTGGTAGAAAAAAATCTCAATTATACGGGGACACAAATATTTTAGTATTTTATCGATATTGTTTATGGATATATTGTTTTACACTGAGTACGAGTCACTTCTTTTCTAAGGTTAAGATCTATAGAGCCTACTTTAGCTTAGCTCAAGATCAGCTCAAGTAAAACATTACAAAAATACATGACAAAACGCGTGCTGCATGATTATGCTAAGTTTGCACTATGACCAAACATTTCAACGGTCAGCATTTTCTTTGTCGAGATTTTCTTCAATTTTTGCTTATGCTAAGTTTGAACTAAGTCTAAGTACGCTCTATTTTAGCTAGATTTCATCCTTTAAAACGCTTATTGTTTCTTAATAATGTTTTGTCAAAGGATAGATGAGAAACGAAATGTAATATTTCCAGGTGTTGAACGTCCTACAACGCACAGCATCTCAGGTAGCCGCTCTAGACCTGGGCTACCAGCCCGGCGTAGGCAAGGCGTTAGAGGATGGACCCAAAGTGGTGTACCTTCTAGGAGCCGATAGTGGAGTTGTGTCGAGGGACCAGTTGCCTAAAGACGCTATTGTTATTTATCAAGGTTTGTATGTTTTTAGGGTTTCGAAGCCAACATGGCAAAAACGGAACCATTATAGTCATGTCTGTCTGTCTGTCTGTCTGTCCGTCCGTCCGTATGGCACAGGCATTTAACTCAAACTACTACCCAGTGAATATTGATTAAATTTACTGAAAAGGTGTCTTGTAGTAGCCGGTACTTAGTTTGATAATTAAATAATAAAAATAAATATTTTTAGGGGGGGGGGCACTCCGTACTTTTTGAGCTTTTTTGAGCAAACGTGAGGCACATTTTGCGACAGGTCTTTTAATAAAATGTTAAGATTTCTAATATTTTTTTTGATTAAGTGAATCTTTTTGGAAATAATAGCTCCGAAAGTTGCATAAATTGTGTTACCTTTACCGCATTGATTGGCGTTGTGTTACGTAGGGTTACTTATTTTTACGTAGGGCAAAAACGTTCCGTTCGAATGAAACCGTAACAAATCGGTTCTTAGGTATTTAGATTAAAAACCGTTTTGAAAAATACACCGGTATCCGAGCCCTGGTACGTAGACTTTTTGTCGATCTTGTTTTCTCTAGCAATATATTTAGTGCCTCGACTAAGTAACACTAACCCCCCCCCAGGTCACCACGGTGACGCGGGCGCGTCGCTAGCCAACATCGTGTTGCCGGGCGCCGCGTACACAGAGAAGCGCGGCACGTACGTCAACGCCGAGGGCCGCGCGCAGCAGACGCTCGTGGCCGTCACGCCGCCCGGGGAGGCGCGGGAGGACTGGAAGATCATCAGGTAATGGGACATTCGTTCGTTACGTAAGAGCCTCGACGGGGGGAGGTCAAATCTCTTATATGGCGGTATGGGGGTCAAAATCGCCTAAATCATTCTTACATAATTAATTAATGGTATCATTAGGAGCCATTCATTAATTATGTAAGAATGATTTTGGCGATTTTTTATTTCCCAATGGCAATATTTAATTTCTTTTAATTTTAAATACGATACAAAGGGACTTCAATCCAAAATGAAAGGTAATGTTATGCCGTCTATAAAGGACAACAAAGGGTTAAAACTTTCATCAATAATTCAAATCTCGGTACAAAAATATATCTTGCTGAATACGGTTCTTTGTTTGTGTATATTAAAATATCAAGAATCAATTCACATATCTAGAATTTTTTGAAGAAAAATAACTAGCAATATGAAATTGGGTCCCACAGCTAAGTTCAATGGCTTGTGTTAGGGGCAGGTTCACGTCGGTAATATTCTGGGTAGGATTCGAACGTCACGCAAGACGCCAAAATTAATTATTTTCTAAATATCTTACACCACTAGAAGCCACGAAATTGCATAAATATGGCTGAAAGACGAACCAAACAGTATTTTTTAATTCAATTATGCGTGTTATTTACATTTGTAACTAGCTGCCCGGCCCGGCTTCGCACATGTATCATATCGTAGTTTTTAATACTTTGAATTACATTATTGTAATTTTCGTAAGGATCTCTATTTATTTCTCTATCTCTCTATTTTTTTTGACAATAAGATATAGCCTATATTACTCCCCGTTATTGCAGCTTTCTAATAGTGAAAGAATTTTTGAAATCGGTCCAGTAGTTTGCAAAAATACAAATTATTCCTCTTTATAATATTATATCACACTAATATTATAAAGGTGAAAGTTTGTGAGTATGTGAGTGTGTATGTTTGTTACTTCTTCACGTCTAAATGGCTGGAGCGATTTTAATAAAAAATTGTATGGAGTTAGCTGACACCCTGGATTAACATATAAGCTAATAAACCGCGTATAACACCGCGGGGTACAGTTAGTTATAGATAATAGTTAAGGGAGCTAAAACCTTATAATAATAAAATAGATTCCCAGGTTTACATATTCAGGTGGCGTAATGTATTGTATAATACACGGTGATTTGTAATATATTGATAAACTCTACTAAACTCTCTAAACTGATATTACACAGTTATTGGGTGTAATGTAAAAAGCCACGAGTGGAAGGTTATTAATATATAAAAATCACCATGTATAATATAATACGTCAAAATATCCAATATTTTGTGTGACAGAGCTCTATCGGAGGTGGTGGGCGAGCGCTTGCCGTACGACAACTTGGACGAGGTGCGCGACCGCCTCAGCGAGATTAGTCCCGCGCTCGTCGCGTACGGAGACGTACAAGATAACAACTACTTCGCACAGGCGCGAGCACTCGCTCAGGTAACGAATTCTTTTAAAAAAAATAATTGTTCTAAATAAACGTTAAAAGCTTTCTAGAAATCCAGAGTCTGAAGAATATACAGGCTGATTTTTAATATACTTATAATCCCCCGCTCGTGGCTTCTGTACATTACAACAAATAACTTCGTAATATAATTTAAAAAAAAATAACTCTTCACCACCTACTACTTTTGTCACACAACCGTCTTCCACACATCTATGACACCCCGGAGTAAATTCGATGTTATTTTGTCAGGTTTAGAGACTTAAACCTCACAATAATCTATTGCTAGTTATCTTTTTTATAAAAAAAAAAAAAAAAAAAAAAAAAAACAATGATTTTACTTAAATAGTCTGTAGGTGGTAAGGGTCATAACTCGAAAAACAAGTGATGTGTGATTAAGATCAAAATATTAAATATTTTCGTTATTTAGTGCTAAGTAAAGATGCTACGAGCGGGAAATTATTAGTATTTTAAAAATTAAGAAGCCGAGATATCGGTTAGGGGGATTCTATAAATTGCGTGAGGTGTTTAGAGGAGAAGGAATCGAGCCGAATCTCATTAGATCTCGCGTTGGCTTGGCAAATCTAACTACTTTTTTTTTCACAAGAAACCCTAAGACTGGATTACATTTTGTAATTATTTTTTTTCATAATTTTTTACCGATTTTGATATTCGTTGTTATTCCCCCCTCCTCCCCTGTTCATCATGCGAGCGACTCTCACACTTGACCAGTGTTGAGTCAAATTTGAAATTTACGTAAGTTTATGAGTCAAGCCACGATATCTCACGTCTTTCTCACACGATATCCCATTAAAGTTAGGTTGGGGGCCAAAATTCACGCCAAAATCACCTCACGTAATTTATGGACGCCCCCTTATCGCAATAAAAACTATCCTTGTCCTTCCCCGGGTCTTAAACTATTTTCATACCAAATTTTATCTAAATTTACACATTTATATAAACATGGATTGTTACAGAGCCTCCAAAAACCAGTGTCGGGCAAATTGGACGTACAACTGAAGCAATTAGAGGACTACTTTATGACTGACCCTATTAGTCGCGCCTCCCCTACTATGGCCAAGTGCGTTCAAGCCGTACTCAAACAAAAGGATTCACCATACTAAACAAACAAATTATAACATTACAACACACCATAAATTTA
Organism: Herminia tarsipennalis; assembly: GCA_945859575.2. Taxonomy (NCBI): domain Eukaryota; kingdom Metazoa; phylum Arthropoda; class Insecta; order Lepidoptera; family Erebidae; genus Herminia; species Herminia tarsipennalis. The sequence continues at coordinate 17,719,825 of OX243846.2, read as the reverse complement.
AAATATTATGAAATTGAATTTCATATTTGATTATATTCTTAAATGTAATCAGAATTCGTACTTCAAAAATATGCTTAAAATGTTAATACTGTGTGTTGTAAATATTTAAATGATTAAGTATATTCCTAATTTCTATATCTTGAGTTTTTTGTTCTAATATTTGATATTAATATTAGAACAAGAGATTCAAGTATACGAAGTTGAATTTAGAGTAATTATAAAATTTATATTTTGCCTTTCTGCAATCATTTTTACGTGGAAAATACTACAGAAATGCACTTGGCGCTATCGTTTGTTACGTAGTTTACAAGTTGAACTCATTTAGCATAGACAATGCGGTTTTGGTTTTTAACCGACTGCGCATATAGGACGTTATGAGAGCGTGGTCTTTAACAGACTGACTATGTCACCTTGCCAATCGAACGGCTTTTGCAGTAAATTGCAGTCTACATCAATTCAAAATACTTCATTAACTTGTGAAGCAAAATACGACACTTGTGATAACTTGATAAGTAACGATTCTACATGTACTTTTAATGCTAAGTTCGCAAAGTAATAGCCAACGAAAAAATATGCAATATTTAAAGGCAACTATTTCCATCTCTCTCTATTATTTCCATTCCTCTTTTGTCTATGCTGCATGTTTCAAATTGATTTCTAAACATTCGATAGCGTGTGTACATTGTGATTATGAGCTATTTATTTTGTTATTTAATACATAAGCATAACATTGTTTACAATTCTTTGAAATTTAATGTTCAGTATATGTGGAACTCATTAGTAGAAAACTTAAGGAAAGATGACACGATACAGTCGGTACTGGTATGTAAGACAAGATGTTTGTAAATAGTAATATTTGTAGTAAAATAAAATGTAGTATAATGATTGTCGAATTTGAATTTTATTTATATCCCAATGTATCAAGTTAAATCAATACTTTATTAATAGTTAGGTACGTCTAAGGAGTCCAGTTTGTTGTATTTGATGTATTCCTGTAAAGAAAATTAATCATTATTAAATAGTTAATTTGCGACGGAATATTCAAACCCTTTCAGTTTTTAATGCCGATAATTCTTATACTGTCATGCCTATCAAATAGGAAATATAACGATAACTTATAGATAACTCCTTGAATACAACACTCGTAACAAACAAATGAAGTAGAAATTGTCTTGTCCAATACTGTCTTCTTCAATTAGAAATTGTCCTTGATAATTTCTCTATGGTTAAAATTATCACGCGCAGTCTAATATATGCTTAATCGATATGCGAAGTGATATGCTTAATCACTTCGCGGTAGAGCCCCTTTTACTGTGATCATTATCGGCAGAAGGTCCTTTCAAAAACGAAACTATCTGTGGTATAGTAGTAGTTCAGTATAATAGTTTCGATTCGACGACACCTAAGTATCGTTTGAGCGTGAAGGCAACTATTTCGCAAGGGACACCCTCATCTCTGGCCATGGACCTACAAGATGGAACATCGTGTAATTAATTAGTCTATTCGAGTTTGACATATGTACCCATTTTTGTCGTGCTCTCGTCGGGTGGGGATCCGTGGGGATTTTAACACAAAAAAAAGAAGATAGTTTAAGTATTAGAGGGATTATTTTATATATAAGGTTTTAAATGGTTTTACTATTCCAAATTAAAAAAAGGGCAAGAGCATGTCGAACCATGCTATGTGTAGGGTTCCGGAGCTGTTGCCGTATGAGAAAATCTAATTTGAATAATTGTACCAGCAGAAGAACGTATATTTATGGTACTTACGCCCTTTAGTAGAGAATCACAGCCAAAAAAGTTTATTAAAACCTTAAAATGTTTTTAAAATAATTGTAGAAATGTTTTCACAAAAAAAAAACTGTTACCTAAATTTTATTTTATTTCATTGCTATAAAACTAAGTAGCGGCTACTACATTTTCACCAAATTTAATCAATATTCGTTGTGTAGTCTTTGAGTAAAATGCCTGTGACATACGGACATGACGAAAAATGGAACCCATAAAGTTTTATGGGTTCCATTTTTGCCATCTTGGCTACGGAACCCTAAAACTGAAATAGATCCTAAAATATGCCAACGCAAACCAACTAAAACTAATTCGAGATTTAAAAAATCTTTTTACGTAATGTTAAACTGGATGTGAGTTAAGTGGTGTTGGCATTTGTATAGCAAGATTTATCAAACGGAAACGCTATAAAATTACTTCGCAAAAATCAGGAGACTAACATCAACAACTTTTCTCCCTGGGTTCTTATACTTGCAGTCGCGCAACAAATCGTCAGCGAGCCGCGCGAATTGTTGGTGCGCTGCGCTTGCGCCGGTCCAACATGGCGGTTGCTGCATACGTTTCTTGAGCGCTGACATTAGCTTGTTACATGGACCGAAGACTGGAAGACGGTGCAGAGAACATTTTTCTGTGAATTAATATAGAAGACACAGAAAATTTAAATTATACCTGTAGGCCTACTCTGTTTCTTTAAAACGAAATCCATGAATTTTCGCTTTCTTAAATTTCTTAAGTTTACGGCGACTATTCTGAGTTATTTTTGGATAAGCACAAGAAATCCGAACTCATGGTCGATTTTCTGGAACGAGTGGATTAAATAGATATTTCTGGTTCTGTATATTAACACCTCATTTTTGTTCGTAACTTCGTTTTCATTGAATTAGAGTAGGTCTCCTGGTACGTACGTACTAACTTCTGAATTGACAAGGCATAAGATAGCCTTAGCCACAAACTTGTAGCCCTTGTAGGCGATGACAATTTTAAAGTTGTGGTTGCCTGTTTTTAAGGCAATCGAGAGGTCGCGGGTTCGAATAGGCTTGTTTCCAACTAGTCAAAACAACAACTCTTCTAAATACATACCTACATATTACAGAACCCATTTTTAACCCTTCCTTACAGTCGGGTAAAAATTACACCCAGATACGGAATAAACCATCGTGCTCATCACACAAAGTTTTACCCTCTTGCGTAGCAGTCGGACACAGTCACATACTACAGTCGCAATCATTGGTAGTTTAATAGGGATGTTGACTGTCAAGTCAAATCAGTCTCTTTTTATGAAATGTCAAAACGAAAAGCTCTTTAGAAATGTGTATGGAATAACAACCTATGACGTCATAAGTTCCTATCGTCAAATCATTACTTTTAGTATTCATTTTCATCCTTTTAAATTCAAAAACATGTTAATTTGTAAAAGAACACTTATTTTCAGAGCATTTTAAGACCTACTATTACTTGATTATTATAAAATAATTTACTTTTATTGTATTCAACTACCCAATTAGTCTTTTGCATTTTTTTGTTTACCTAGGAAACTAGCCTATTCCATCTATTACCTACCGACGTGAACCTACTCCTAACACAAGCAATTTAGCTTAGTAATGTGCGACTCGCACTTAAAAAAAAGGAAATATAAGTTGGTAAATTTTTCTACTGTGGCAATAAAAGTGTTGACGAACAATTCAACTTAATCGGACCGATGGAATCAACCAATGGAGTTCGCTTCGGTTCGATAATTTCACAATGCTAAGCTGAGGAGTTGTAGGGTGGAACTACATCATCAGGTTAGGCGTTCGGCAAGAGAGCTTGTTGCCGAGCGCTTCGTCAATTCCGCCGCGTGCGGTCGTAAGTACTCCTGCTTTCTTTCTCTAGTAAATGATGGTACTAAGTGACGGAAAGGGATAGAAGTATAGAAAAGTGCGATTCGTTACGGTCAGATGTAGTTCAACCCGTAATCCGTTAAACATACCTTTATCTTCATTATCAGTATGTTTTTTCTTTTCACAATCCTTCTCACCCTTTACTATTAAACACTGACGATCCGAGTGTTTGTTTGTATTTTTATTTTTTATTTCATTAGCATACACTGCCATAATTTTGTTGGTTTCTGCTATCAAAACTCTTTTCTCAAGTGCCTGTTTCTCTTGTTCTTTGAATTTTCTCTCTCGTTTATTGCTTCTAATAAGAATATAATGTTGTTATTAATGCATTCAAAACTGTGTCGGATATACTTACTGTTGGTCGAAATGTTTTGAAGCGGCGGTAGCCTAATGGCTAAGGCATCGGTCTCGCAATTGTGAGGTCGTGGGTTCGAATCCTGGCCATTATACTACCGACACGACGTGAGCCCACTCCTAATACAAGCTATAGAGCTTAGCTGGAGGGGTTAACAGGATTGCTAGTAATGGGGGACCACAATCCCACATTGCTAGTTATCTTTTGTAAGAAAAAAAAAATGGCAATTTCAAAGCGTTGCTGAATTTTTGTTGGACAAACAATTTTATTTACAGCTGTTGTAGAATCTATCTTCCTTTCTAAAATAGGTGGCAAAAATATATATTCTTAGAAAGTCTTATGTCACACTTACCGACGTTCACCTAATTTAATATTGTTTTCCAGTTTCATGTTGATTAGTTTTGTTTCTTCTTCTTGTATTTGTGCAAGATTTTGGTAAACTTTGTTGACGCTGGGGTCTTTCACTTTGTGCATCTAAAAGGTACATATGTATTATAAATATGTAGTTTATCTTTAGATAACCTATTTTATAATACGTACAATGTCCTACATTCAACTAAAACTCACGCCACAGACACAGACACTACTCTAGGATGCAAAGGCGAATGCACATATGCAGCCTTCGTTTTAAAAAGATGGAAAGAAAGTTTCATGAGCGAGATAGCATGTAAAGTTTAGGTATAAGGTCCGCCAACAAAATCGTTAGACGATCTTGATCCCTTTTAGGAGCCTTTCTGTATTTAGGCTAGATTCGACAATCTTATGTACCTATACTTTATAAGGACCATGTATCCAAGTGCAAGTCGGACTCTTCCTGGGCAGTGTTTTCAAAGATTTGAAGAAGACAGAGATGGAAGAGAGAAGGCCGACCCCCAAAAGAGAAATTAACTCCGAACAAGACTAACCTCTCGAAATATTCTGATAATTTTATTGTTCATCTCCTCTTTTTGTTTCTGACATGCGATTATTTTACTTTGATATTCTGCTTCTGATATAGCACGCTCTTTTCTAACCCTTTTACTATCAGCCATAAATTGTTTCAATGCTTCATTCTGTGAGAGTTTCACTTTCTCCTATTAAATATTTTTTATTATAAATTAGCTGTATTTAACGATATTATTTTATGTTTTATAGAATTTTATAAGCTACGGGTCTTAATTGCGTAAATATTTTATTTTAAGGGTAGGTACCTTTGTTTATTGCCCGACGTTTCGACCGTATTGCAACGGCCGAAACACAAAAATATTTACGCGATTAAGACCCGTAGCTTATAAAAATCTATAATAATAGTATAATAATAATATAATGAAATGTACAAATCGCGAAAGTTTACGAACATATATTATTTTATGTTACAAGTGTGTATGGTTCAGAAAGAACTCACCTCGGCTTTTTTCTCCATAACAAGCATATCTTTTGTAAGTTGATTATTTTCAAGTTCCTCTATCTTTTTGGCTTCTTTAGCCTTCGCTGCTTCCTTTTTTTGTGTTTCGGATCTGGAAAGTTATATATATAAATAAAAAATAAACATCTTGGGGACAACTCACACACGGGCCATCTGATCGCAAACTGGGCAGAACTTGTACTATGGCACCCAGACAATGACTTCGATAGTTACTAGTAGTATAGAGGTCAGTGCAAGCTGATAACTAGCTGACCCGTGCAACTTCGTCTGCGTCAATTTTCCCCGTTTTCGCAACCTTTTTCATTGATGCTGCGGAGCATCAATGAAAAAGGTTGCGTATTGATCATAGCGTGATAATATAGCCTTCCTCGATAAATGGCTACTCAATACTAAAAAAAAAATTCTTACCAGTAGTTCCTGAGATTATCGCGTTCAAACAAAGCTTTATAATGTAAGTATAGATTAAGTAAAGACACAACCAATAAGATTATTCTGGGTGGGAATCGAACCCACGACCTCTGGCTTACCAGTCAGGGTTACTAACCACTACACCAACAAGAAATTTGACTTTATTTCTATCATAAAACAAAGTCTTTTACACTCTATACAAATAAATCAATTATGTATCTAATTTCTCTTTAATATTTTTAGTCTGACTGTTTGTTCCGGATAATCTCCGAAACGGCTGGACGGATTTTGACGGGACTTTTACTGACAGCTGATGATGTAAGGAGTAACTTAGGCTACTTTTTATCATCACGCTAACGTCTATAGGGAGTGAATAGCACTGCAACTTCACATACTCTATAATAGTAGTAAAAGGCTTGATCGATTTTAATGTTTTTTTTTGTATATTGGGTTGGTATGAGAATAGATCGTAAAGTAGTGTTGTTATATGTAGTTAAATGTGAAAATGCAAAAAATAGGAAAATTTACGCAGACGAAGTTGCAGTGTATTTCTATAGAAACTTTTACTTACATTTCTTTATTCATTCGAGCCAGTTGTACTCTTGTAGATTTTCTACATTTCTCATCGTCCACTGCATATTTATCTAAGTTGAAAGAACAACAAGTTCCAGATTTAAACTTTTTGCTTTCTATCACTTTTTTCTCCTTTAATTGTTTTAAGAATTGTACTTGCAAATCTCTTTCTTCGAGTGTTTTGGATTCGCGGTATGCGCTGTAGAGAATATTAGTCGCACAGTTATGAAAAGTAATTAAAGTTTACAGTAAGCCGTGGGTATTCACGCCGTGTGTAGGCATTACAGTATGCCGTGTTCAAATTCTGAACTTTGCTCTACATATATTTATGTAATGCTAAAACAAACTTAAAACATTTTTTTTGGATAATGCGTTGATCTCATAGATGATAACACAGTCACAAACTACTGCACTGCATGTACATACTTAGAATAGCAATCTACATATATCGTAGGTGTCACACAAATTTTTCAAACGCGCAGATAATAAGTAGGTATGTAAAATTTCTCAAAGATACCTCAGTAGCTTGTTACCAAAACAGCTTTCTTCAAAAATCTTTTCTTTGGCTTGTTTGATGGCGTCGGCACTGATGTGTTGTAGTTTACACTTATTTTGTTGGTCCTTTTTATTAACAGCTGCTGCGACAGCGTCGCGTTGAATCCGTTTCTTTTTTTCATAACTTGCAACGACTCCCTGTTTTGTAAGATATCAGAAAAACGTAGAAGTGAATTGTTCTGTTTGCTGAATATGTTTATATTTACTTATAGTATTATTATTGAGTTATCTTTGACTATAATCGTAAACGTTTACACTCACCAAACACACGTTCACAATTATTTGTATAAAGAAAAACTAGATGATTTTATTACAAAAAATATCAAGGGTTATGTCAACTGCTGAAATCCTTTTACAAAATATTGCTCACCCCGATGCAGGGCCGTTAATTGTTGAGGATTTCACTATCAGCTCTATTACATTGTGGAATAGTAGTCGGTATAACGAGAATGAAGTGCTACTCAATACCATATTAAAGTAACTGAATCGCAAACTGTGAAATATTGAATAGGTCTGCTCGTCATTTGTGGTCTTCATCATCAGTTCCACTTCACCAATTGGTATTTTTTAAGAGTAAATGCACGAATCACTATGAAATATACCTAAATCACTGTAGGAGTGCCTTTAATATTTTAAGAGTTCCCTCGATTTCTCCAAGATCCCATCATCAGATCGTGATCTGATGACAATGGGACCAACTTGGAAGTATACCCTTTCAAACACAAAAACAATTTTTCAAATCGGTCCAGCCGTCTTTGCGTAATCGGTGAACAAACATACAAAAAAAAAAAAAAACATACAGACGAATTGAGAACCTCCTCCTTTTTGAAGTCGGTTGATAAAGATGTTTGCGTTTGCATTAACTACACCTTGCTACTAGAATTATAATTATAGAAATGGCGATTTCCTGTTAGTCTTCTTTGATACAGTCAGGTAGGTACCTAAAGTAGCTTATTAGATAAGGGGCCATTCAAGTATTACGTAAACATAACCAAAGAGGGTGGGGTGTCATTGTTGCTTATTTTTGATGACGTGGGGGGGGGGGGGGGGGTGATTACCTCAGCGATATAGGGGTAAAATATTGTAGATCTAGCGTGTGTTCAGTTAAGTAAAATGCCGCCATCGTGCGACAAAAAAAGAATGTTTTAAGTTACATAGGGGGTGGAGGGTTGTGAGCATTGCTTACTTTTGCTGACAAGGGGTGGAGTGGGGGATTGGAATTGACTAAAAAACCGCTTACGTAATACTTGAATGATCCCTAATCTATTTTGTCTTACAGACTTACACTATTAAAGTAGGTAACAAGGGGTAGCTACTGCCATATCAGCATCAGCCGTATCAATAATACAAATTTGTGCGAGCGACTCGCATAAGTCCTTTGGCCGTTTGGGCCTTTGAGCTCCGGGTCCCCCATCAAATTTTGATACAGGACTAGTTTAAGACAATCTACGGCCCTGGTAGGTAAGTATCTAAGCGGCCGTACTATGAACATCTAAATTATTTGCCAAGTGCAGGGCAGTTCAACTTCATGTTTCAACCTGACAGGTTTTTGTCGCTGAATTGGAGGCCTCCTAGCGCCTCCAATTCCAAACGAAGATTTGACCAAAAATGAGGTGTTGATTAAACAGAATCAGAAACATCAATTCAATCCACTCGTGTCTGAAAATCATCTATGGGTTCGGACTTTTTGTGCTTATCCGAAATTAATTAGAATGGGGGCTTATTTTCGCTAATTAATTAAAAAAAAAATAAGAAAACGAAAATTCATGAATTTCGTTTTAGAGAAAGAGAGTGACAACAGGTAGCTGTTGTCAAGTGAATTTAATTGACAAATATACAATAGGTCGCTTGCCGGTTTGGTGATGTCATCACTGACTCGCCTGTTTTTTCTTTATGGTACGAAATTAGTAGGACAATTTATTTTCTTCTAAAATTGACCAGAGAGTAGATGACAGACCTGTAAGAGTTCACGGTACGGCCCCTTATTATAGCGATGCGTACCTACCGCTAACGTAGATATTCAAATACCCAGTGCCGTAACTAGCCTTTTATGCGCCCGGTGCGAGCTTGGTAACTTGGTGCGAACTGCGTCCTTGGTATTGGTCCTGATAGTAATTTCTGCGCCCCTCCTAGGTCTGCGCACTATTCCTGAGCACCGTTGGTACCAACCTAGTTACGGCACTGCAAATACCTACGTGATGATGATCTGGCCATGTTCTCGTCCAAGCCCGTGATTTCTCTGTCAATGATTTTACGTACTCCTTTTGTTTGGCTATAGGTTGTTCTTGAGGTACCGATTGCTTTTTCAGACGGTTCCATTCGTCTTTCTGCAGAATCAAGTAACTTTGTCCACATTTATTATTTCTACAAAAATGCATAGTAAAATAAAATGTATATTGAGATACGACATTCAAAAATCTATACAGCAACGAGTTGACTATTTCGAACTTTTAGTTAAATGTATCAGTAACTCTACAAAAGAAGTCCTATATTTCTGCATAAATTTAAAAAAGTTTTCTATGTTACTAGTATAGTATTATATTATCTGTGCCTATGTTAAGGTACAACCGGGCAAGTGCATGTCGGGCCACGCACAATGTAGGGTTCCGTAGTCGCCATCCCTTCATCCGAATTATGCGGCTTAAGAAGTAGATTTTCTGATGTTTTTGTTTCATACTTATAACGTTATACCTAGTTAATAATAATTTTCAACGGACTTTGTATGAAAATGTTGTTACTTCTCACTTAGTCTGCTGTTACTCGTTAAGTTGTAAAGCCTACGTAGTTTTGATAGTTTTCCTTTTAATTTCACTATATATACTACTACCGTGATTTTTTTCACATACCCAACATGGCAGGGGTGTTGAGACACTTGACTAACAAAAATTTGCACTTTATAGCTTTATATTTCACAAACGGATCCCTAAATCGAAAAATGGTCTTTACGACCCCTAAGTGTTTTAAAAGACCACATCCCTACTTTACATATGTATAGGGGATATACCCTTATGTTTTCTTTTACTTTGTCGGCATAAGTAATATGTATATCCGTGCAAAATTATAGCCTTCTAGCTCTAACAGTCTCTGAGCTAAGCTTGCGGACGGACGGATGGGCGGACATGGCGAAATTATAAGGGTTCCGTTTTGCCATTTTGGCTACGGAACCCTAAAAACAGGTTGTCTTGAGGATCTCCTTAGTTTTTAGGTGTCGGTTAAAAACTGTTTTCTCTCTAATATTATAGGTACGTGAAACATAACTTTATCGTAAGTAGCACACCATATTGATTTTATTAATGGTTAGATTCTAGGAATCGAATGTTTATTCATATTCTGGCCGATAGGTATATTCGTGTAAAACCAGATGACGTAATGTAGTATGTATAAGATTATTGATCTTTGTGCTGCAAGTACCTACTAGGTTGGATACCTACTTGCATTTGAACAATACCAACTGACTTACAACTAACAGTACCTAGTTATTAAACTAATTAGAACTTAGTTTATGTAAAAAATAACAAGGACGCACGTTTTTTATGACGAAACTGTAACTTTTTATCGTCTCGGCTCTAACATGACACATCTTACCGTATGCGAGCTAAAAGGGCTAGTACCTCATTTATTCTCCTTTATGATTTGATTCTTTCTTTATTTCCACCAAAGTAATTTTATTTTCATCTTTAAAGTCTTACAGCGATCAACAAACGCAAAGCGTGGCGATGAATGAATGTGGGATTGTGGTCCCATATTACTAATCCTGTTAACCCCTCCAGCTAAGCTCAATGGCTTGTGTTAGGAGTGGGTTCACGTCGGTAGTATAATAGGCAGGATTCGAACTCGCGACCTCACGATTGCGAGACCGATGCCTTATCCATTAGGCTAAGGCTACCGCCGCTTCAACCGCCGTTTTTAAAAGACCTATCTAATGATATCCCACACGATGGGGTAGGTAAGAAAAAAAACCGCAACCCCACTTTACATGTAGGGGAGGTACCCTAAATTTTCACTTTACATATATTATAGGGGAGGTACCGAATTTTTTTTATTTTCTCAAGATTTTATTCTTTCACTTTGTCGGCTTAAGTAATATGTGTATCCATGTAAAATTACAGCGTCCTAGCACTAAACAGTCTATGAAGTCTATGACCAAAGATGCGGACGGACGGACGGACGGACATGGCGAAATTATAAGGGAAAAATGAGGTGTTCTTTACAGCTATGTAAACTTAACATGTTTTCAGAGGAACTGTGGTAGGCAGGTACTTGAAAGAATTCATAGAGACAAAAATCGAAGAATCTTCTAGTCGATATGCAACACAAGGCTCAGAATTTTACGCATCCGTAGTAGTTACATAATTCCGGGCCAACATCAAATAAACCCATAGTCCTTCATGTGGTTATTTCAGTAAACATTTGGGCTTTGGCCGTTTGATACCAAGTTTTATTTTGGATAACGTTAATTAGATTAATAACCTACAAGGTATAAGAGTGGGATAGGAAATTGAGCGTGGCGTCGTTGTTGCACCATTTGAAGCGGTGCATCGGGCTCATTCGTCACTGTCGCATGGCTACGCTGTTTGCAGTATATTTTTGCATAAAAATAAGTTATACAGCACTAGGAAAAGCTGTGGGAATGATTTATCATTTGGAGTAATGTCCTTGTATGTAACAAAATGTAAATAAAATGTTACACGGGAATTTCTTAATTTTGTTTGTATTTTGTATTACTTTGGAGATATGGAAGGATATTTTGGCTGCTGAGCCAGACGCATGCATGTGGCTATGGTCGTTTAGCTTTTATGGAAAATATAGGTACGTATACGTAACACAACCTGAGTATGAGTGAAAGGAAAGTGAAATAATTAATACATTACAAGATCATATTTTATCTGGCCTTAATTGGGTTTCATCATCCATCAACCCGTATCATATCACTGCTGGACATAGGCCTCTTCTTATTTACGTCACGACACCTGGAGGTCAATTGCAGTTGCACTGCCGTTGCAGTTAAGTTATTCTTGTAACTATGGGATCGGTCTTAAACACGCTTGCGCACCGTAGGTACTAGAATGAAGAGCTCAAGACGCATACTTGACCCAAGCGTGTTTGAGATCGATCCCAAAGTTATGAGAATACGAAAATGACCGTTTTAATAGAAACTTAACTGCAACTGCACTGCTTTAAATACATGAATTGGCGCGCAGGCTCTCCGCTTTCAATCCTCTCCTTATTTCAACCCAGAGACCTCTTTTAGGTGGTCGGTCTGACTGGGGGTGTCCTAAGTCCTACCGTCCTGCCTTAAGTCTCTACTCATAAACGTGTTTCCTACTACGGCAAATGTAATGCTCGTACTTCTACTATTTATATTTTATTCCTAGCAAATTCTCTTACACTATTTAACAACTTTCTTCAAAAATTGTATTCCTAGGCAATATATATGGTGCATAGGTAGGTATAGGCAAGGGTATCCTTGCATATTAGAAAAAAAGTTGCTACAAAAGTAGCAAGAACTTTTAATGAAGCAGTATATTACTACGTCGGTCATTGTTTTAACCACTTTGCTCAGCTCTCTGCAGGCTAATGAGATTTATAAATAACGTAGAACCTGCCTAGCATGACGTAGCACAGTGTAGGGTAAAACTACATTCAGTTGCAACATTTATTAGAGGTACGAAAGTAAATTACACCGCTCTTAGATATTATGCAATGTATAATGTTTTATGTCCTACCCGTTTCATTTTCTGGGACTAACGAGGATTCAAACCGACCAACGCGACGGTGTCAACCTAATTGCATTAGGTAGTCCTTCGGTTACTTGCAAGAAAGTTGACGTCTTTTGTTACTCATTAGACGGGTCCACGCTCCACACAAGGTGCACGGGCTCTTGAGCATGGCCTCGCGAGGCAGCCTTTAATTTTATTGATTAGCCGAGGCAACGTGCGCCCGAGGCAGCCTGAGCCAAGTACACACCGACTAAGCATTTGGCTCACGAGTCTGCCTCGGGAACTGTGCTCGGTCGGTGTGGATCCACACAAGCGGATATTCACTTACGTTGTTTCATTGTGCTCTTCTGAAAGATGAATGTATTTAATTTCTCAGCCTCTTCTAGGCGTACAGTTCTCAATTTCAATGGTAAGCGATCAGTGTAATCCAAAATTTTGAGAATTTCTTTATTCACTTAGGATGCAAAACTACACTTGTGATACGTCATACATAATGCCAAGTTCGCAAACAATAGGTAAAGCCGGTGAAAAAAAAACATCGCAATGAAAGCGCCCACTCTTTTCAAATTGTTAATTTTACAATGTTTGAATGTTTATAAACTTGTTATGGGGTAAGGTGCTGTCACTAATATAGTATACACCATGTTAAAAGACTGATGCAAATTATATTATTAAAAATTTTAACATGACATAAAATAATATCAGCCTTACAACATAGTAGGAGCATCTACTTACAACAAGGGTAAAAACGACATGTGCTTAAATATTGGCCAAAGTACTCTTCAGATCCCTTATCAAAATCCCAGAGATCGAAAGCCCTTATCGAAATCGCCAAAAATATTGTAGGTATTTAGACTATTTAAAAATTAAAAGTACGTATATCTACATTATATTGGTACCTACCTATACTTTTTATGATAATATTAATTTATAATAATTGATTTTATCTCAGTTTCAAGAAACCCAAGTGTCTATTCAAAACGTAGACTACAAAAAGAAAACGTAAGAGTGCAATGCAATCCAAAAGAGGTTAAATATTTTATACTAGTGTTTGGGCAGGAGCTTTACCCTCGTGCGTGGGTCCCATGACATAAAAAACCCAAAACTTTTTGAGATTTTAGTACCTACTGGAAATAGTTGTCGAAATGGGGTGCTAAGAAACCGAAGCTCGTGAAAATCGTGTGTAGTAAGAAATATCAGAACATCTACGGTGTCTCAAATCCCATTTATAATATTAGGTGGCAGGATTTTTAGCTTCTTTTGTCGCTCGCCAGTATTCTGTATCCGTCTGCTGGCATAAAATGGAGTTAGCAAACTGATGAGGGGTTTTACAGGAGGCTATTTGGACTCATTTGATGTTTTATTTATTCAGTTCTTGGGTAGAATATTCGATTTTCATAAACATGTAGATTTTAGTACTTACGTAGATACTTATATTTGTAGCATAGCGTAGGTATTTTATTATATTAGGTACCTGGGTAATATAAGTTTACTTTAATAGGGGTTTACTTTTGAAAGTATGTAAGTATAAAGAATTCTAAGTGAACGCGTTGGACCTATATCTGGCATAGTTGTTCTGTTTTTATTTATTGTTTGAGAATGTATGTATTCCTATACCTATTTAGTGGTAATTTTGAATATGTTTTCATTAAAAGTGGTGCAAAGATATTTTCAGTAATTTATGAAATTAAATTTTGTTTGCTTGAGAAGACACTTGAGAATTTTAATCCATTTATTATCATTAATGGAACAGTAATTCCTCTCAACACTCTCTTTCTTTGAAAATAAATTTATGCATTTGTTTATTTAAATTTCTCAAGTTTTCGAGGGCTATCCTAATTAATTTTTGGTTCGTGCTTAACCAGAAGTTCAAACACATAGACGATTTTCTGGAACGAGTGGATTAAATAGACCGGAACGTCTATTTAATCCACGGACGTTATTTTACCACCTCATTTTTGATCGAAACTTCGTTTTCATTGAAATAAAGTATACCTCCTGATTTTAGTAACAGAGATTATTTCGAAAAATGTTTGAAGCAATTTGAATATCAATACCGTTTATTGTTACATACAATTGTCTGGATACACAGACAGCAAAACAAAGAGTGAACGTATCGATGGCGTTAACGAGATTGTCGAGATTGTGGAAACACGAGAGGAACAAATAGCCAACAAATAAACAACAGCCCCACTCCTCACCCCTCGTGGCTACAACACGTGTGAGCTGGGCCACTTTGTAACTGTCCAAACTTTTTATGCATGCACCCGTCCGCCATCTATTTCAATTGCACTGTTTGCCCTTGTAATGCTATATAGATTCCTGGGTGGTATTTTAGGACCCTTTGTGTATGTGTAACACAGAATGGATTTGTGAGCTGTGGTATTTACACACTTTGAAAGGACGAGTTCTTCAGTAGGATGAGTGGATTCTGCGGATCTACGTATGTAAACAATTTGACACCAGAATAAACGCGTTTAAACTAGGTACCGAAGTATTTACCTTATCTATACTAATATTATAAAGCGGAAGAGTTTGTTTGTTTGTTTGTTTAAGCGCGCTAATCTCAGGAACTACGGGTCCGATTTGAAATTTTTTTTTTTTGGATAGCCCATTTATCGAGGAAGGCTATAGGCTATATAACATCGCGCTACGACTAATAGGAGCGGAGCAGCGACGAGAAATGTTGCAAAAACGGGGAAAATTTACGCATATGAAGTTGCGCGGGACAGCTAGTCTATATCTATACTAATATTATAAAGCGGAAGAGTTTGTTTGTTTGTTTGTTTGTTTAAACGCGCTAATCTCAGGAACTACTGCTCCGATTTGAAAAAATATTTTTTTGTTGGATAGCCCATTTATCGAGGAAGGCTATAGGCTATATAACATCGCGCTACGACTAATAGGAGCGGAGCAGCGACGAGAAATGTTGCAAAAACGGGGAAAATTTACGCATACGAAGTTGCGCGGGACAGCTAGTTAATATTATAAAGCTGAAGAGTTCGTTTGTGTGTATGAACGCGGTAATCTCAGGAACTACTGATCTGAATTGAAAAAATCTTTTACGGTTGGATAGCCCATTTATCGAGGAAGGCTATAGGCTATATTACATCACGCTAAGACCAATAGGAGCGGAGCAGCAATGAGAAATGTTGCAAAAACGGGAAAAAATTTACACATAGCAAGTTGCGCGGGGCAGCTAGGGCTAGATATTTGATGAATGCGTAAGTTTAAAATATGTACGATAGAGTTTGAAGATCAACGATTGATTTTGGGAACAAAAGATTCTATTGGACAGATTTTCATGACTTCAAGACAAATGATAAACTTAAGTACTTTTTTTCATAAGTGCTTAAAGTTCGACTACTGTTTCGTATTATGTTTATTTCTACCAGTTATTCAGAACTTAAATAGGCAAAACATTTTTGTTGGAGCATCTTCTTCCATGCTTTTTTCTGCTTTCTCATCATCTCATCATAATTCTGTTTGTTGTTAACTTCATTCGTATTTCTATTATCTATCTTAAGAGTCTGAGTAAATTCGGTCAGGGTTATTTCACATCGGTTCAATATAATCCTTAAAAGCACTGCATATAATACTTTCTTTTATGTCGCGATAAAAGGTAGCCACGTTTTAAAATATCTGTATGGCAATTTGCAAGCTAATCCACGCAGTCGTTTCCTCGTATTTTTTTTTGAGATAACTAGCAATATGGGATTATGGGTCCCATATTACTAGCAATTCTGTTAACCCCTCCAACTACACTAAATAGCTTGTATTAAGAGTGGGCTGACGTCGGTAGTATAGTGGATATTCTTTGAACCCGCGACTTCACGATTGCGAGCTCGATGTCTTAACCATTATGCTACTGACGCTTCAATAGTAATATACATCCATCACAATACCTAGGTATAATAACAGAATTTCAAAGACGTATTCATTAAAGTTTACATAGGTGGTTTGTTTATTAAATGCAATAAATCAAGAAACCACGTTATACCGACAGTCTACGTGACTTCATAGGACAATACGACTGTCACATAAATATACAATTTCCAAGATATTAGTTTTTCGTTCTCAAATGCAGTAGACATTGCTGGTCGTCGTTCGTCGTACCTAAAGCTTGTGTAGTTGGCGTTCGAAGCGCGCTTTATCGGAAAACCGAGCCGTGAGATACGTCTGCGTGACTCGCATGGAAATTTATTCATGAAAGTGTGTTTCTATGCATTGATACAGATCTCAGCAGTGGCATTAAGAATTTCTTGTACGTCATTTATTAATGTAGGTATAGATTTTATTTTATTAGATACTTATTGAACATACTTAATTGTTATTGTATATTGACTGCCTCTGTGGCGCGGTGATAGTGTATCCGACTGCTGCTACAAAGTTTTATCCTGGATGCCCAGGATAAAACTTTGTGTGATGAGCACGATGGTTTATTCTGTGTCTGGGTGTTATTTATCTATAATATGTATGTATTAAGAAATATATAAGTATGTTTATCAGTTGTCTGGTTTCCATAGTACAAGCTCTGCATAGTTTGGAATCAGATAGCTTTTTGTGTATTATTATAGTAGTTACGTAGAGATGGGTAAACTATTATGTCGAGCTAGATGTCCGATAAATACCGACTTATCTGCCATGGTCACAAAAATGTTTAAGAGCAGAATTTACGGACATACTTAAATCTTAATTGTTTGGGCAAAATAACCGAA
This sequence comes from Herminia tarsipennalis, assembly GCA_945859575.2. NCBI lineage: Eukaryota > Metazoa > Arthropoda > Insecta > Lepidoptera > Erebidae > Herminia > Herminia tarsipennalis. Next base: position 17,702,424 of record OX243846.2, on the reverse strand, counting down.
GCGAAATTGAATTTACCTATTTGTTTGTTACCGTTTTACGGCTAAAAAGCTTTTTTTTAAGAGTCCCTCATTAGGGTACAAGCCCTGTGTCGCGGTGGACTTTACAAACATAAGTCACTGACACAAAGTACACCCAGACTCGGAACAACAATATGTGGATCACACAAAGTGGTGTCCCGTGTGGGAATCGAACCCACGACCTCTTGCGTAGCAGTCGGACACACTCCCACCGTGCCACAGAGGCGGTCTGCAGTCGGCAGCTGAATTGATTTTAATAAAATTGGCATGAAGATGAATATCCTATAGTTATCCTGGGTAAAATACAGTTCGTAGACTTTGCATCGCGATAACCAACTTATGTGGTAGAAAGCTAAACTACCTATTAGGCTCAAGCCTGCTACATATGATCACTTATAACTGAATAGTTTTATCTGACAGTGAAGACTGACGCTCCTTGTTCACTGAACAGTATAGTATTATATTATCTGTGACTGAACTGACAGTTTTCATCGTACACACACTCAGTTTTCACTTTTAGTTTAAACTGTTCAGTTAAAACTGACAGTTAAAAGTGATTGTGTGTAGTAACTATAATAGATAGATTTTGAAGTTATAAAGACATTTTTTTTTCCTTTATAACTTCAAAATTAGCTCTTTTTTACGGCAATCAGGCATCACTACCACTTTAATTGTTAAAACTATGGCTAAAAAATGTAAGTAACGAAACTATTGTAGCTGGCAAGCTTCCTTAAAGACCAAACGAACAAGTTCCATAATTTAATGTAAGTTCTTAGGTTTGGTTTAAAATGGTTGGGTACGATAGGATAAAGTTGTGCATTTGTTAATTGTAAGACAATCTTATCTTGTGGCGTCACTTGACACAGTCAAGTGGTTAGTCTGTCCGTTTGTCCCACGTTCGTAGCACTTGAGTTTAAGCAGGTAGAGTCCTATGCTAACAAGGATTAAGGATTAGTCGAAGTTATGGTTATACAATATTATTATTTTGTACGGTATGTAGGAACTGCTGCCGTAGTCACAAAAATTAAGAAATTAGAGGAACATCGTTAGTTATTTAATGTAGAGCTCACATCTCACTGTGATTTCATAACAAAAATAATAAAATATTCTTCAGATAATGAAATTCATTTCGAAAAAATAAATAAAATAATTGTTTAACTATTTCGAAATAGTTGAATACTATTTTTAAAAGAATAGGTTTAAGTATAAATTAGTACCTCACTACACAATAGTGAAAGAAGAATATAATTATGTGACTATACCTATATTTATTTATTCTCGTTGCGTAAAAATGTTTATTTTACATACATATGTACATACATATCAACCCTTAAGATGGCCCACTGCTGGGCACGGGTCTCCCCAGTAGAACCTACTAGTATCTAGATCCTGGGGGTAATTGTTTGGGCAAAATAACCGAAGCGAAATTGAATTTACCTATTTGTTTGTTACCGTTTTACGGCTAAAAAGCTTTTTTTTAAGAGTCCCTCATTAGGGTACAAGCCCTGTGTCGCGGTGGACTATGTTTATTTTATATTACATATTATTGTCACCTCAAATATTAAACCAATTTAAATCATTCTCTGAATAAATATGCTACCTGATAGTTATTGAATTGGTAATAATCATTTTCTTAAATCTAAACAGCAAGAAGAAAAAAAACGATTACCTACGCTAAATTTAAAAAAAAACATTTATCTTGTAAATAAGAAGTTTCTACATATTTTAAAACAAGGTTATGAACGTATAACTTCATAAATCACATTTAGAGTAAAAAAAGTATAACCAATATATTAACTAAGTCCGTCTACTGAACAAAATTGGTCACATCTGTGCACTGTTTAAATTAAAAGTAATTTTCTTATGCAGAATTAATTAATGACTAACGAGCTCAATAGGGTTCATCAGGCGGAAGCGTAAGAAAGAGATAGCAGTATACTCGAAATATGTTGAGTGACAAAGAGAGATAGCGTAGAAGCTGGAGTTGAATGAATTTATGCCGGTCTATTTAGTAACGCGTCAATTTGGCGCGGGAAAGGTTGTCGGGGAGGTTAGACCGAAGACTTAACGAAAAGCGCGCGAATTTAATCGAGAAAAGTTACCGCGGAAAATTGAAAAGTGTTTTTAAAAACTTATTAACATAATAGTTTTATACTTTTTAAATAAGTTTGGTTTTAGTTTAGTGTTGTGTGGTGGTGCATCGGTTATCTAGTTAGATGCAGGAACGTGATTAGGTACACAATAAAGATAAGACGTGTCCGGGACTTCGCTTTGAAGACATGACATGAGACGGGACGAAAATAACTTGTAGATATCAGAAATAACAAGACTACGCCGATATCAATAGGTACTTAACATACGTTTTTTATAGTTGTGTGAAATAATTAACAACAAATTATAGTTTGTTTGCCAAAAATGAAGAAAATGTACGTAAACATATTTTTTATTTAGTGTAACATTCAGGAACCGATGTTATATAATAATTTATTATGCATTTAATCTCTGATTAAATTATCAAAAATAATTCGATTAAAAATGTGTCCTACCCATTATTATCAATATCTACTTCATTACATTTTATAAATTACATTATTAAATTTGTAATAAAATATCACTACATAGTTAAAAACAAAGTCGCTTTCTCTGTCCCTATATCCCTATGTATGCTTAAATCTTTAAAACTACGCAACTAGATAGAGTGATTGAAGAGGAAGGTTTAGGTTATGTATAATAACATCCATTAAATAGTGGAGAAATAAGGAGCGGAGCAGCTATAAGAAATGTTGCAAAAATGGGGAAATTTACGCAGACGGGTCAGCTAGTTAGTTATAAATAAACAAAAATAGTAGAATCTCTGTAAATAGAACTCACACGACCCGACATGATTTTTACTTCAATAAATCATATTATAAATGAAAAAAAATTAAAACATTGAACATTATGTTATACATATTAAGCCATTAGAGTTATTTTGTGTTCTTTGCGGACCGTTCTCACTGGGTTACCATTTAAAATAAGTGATGATTTACATGTACCATTACATGATGTGATCACACTGTGAACAGGCTTTGAACTGTTAGTATGATTATTTGATTGGGATTAAAGATATTTATTCTCAAAAAAAACGAGAAATCACTTACATGAGACCATAGTTTACAAAGTCAATTATTAGTTGTCCATTTCACAATGTTTTATGTTTGTAATTGACTCATTCAATGCATTCAAATCGTTTATAAACAGAACTATTAATTAGTGTAGTGACCTGCAACATATTGCGCAAGTTTCGATTTAAAAACATTAAATGAGCTAACATTTTTAATATTTGTTATAAATGTAACATGGTTCAAAAACTACCCCATTCTAATGTGTTACCGATTCTGAGCAAACTATATACTTTCAGGTTTGCATTATACTACTAGTATAGTATTATATTATCTGTGATTATACTAAGAATAATGTTTTATAATTGTTTAATAAATTTAAAGAAACTTCTAAAGTTGCCATTAGATAGAAAAAAAAGTTGAAATAAAAATGCTTCATTTTAAATATGTTTTCTTTGCCTTTGCACGCGATCTAATATTCCAAAGTAAAGTTTCTCTTTGATGTTATATTTAACGACAAAAATTGCGTAATAAATCAAACAGACAGCTCTCTTAGATCCTAACATTAGTGAATTAGCGTTGGTTATTTATAAAACATAGGTTTACAATATTATTTGCGCGGTTTAGTGCTATAGCAATTAAATTAAATTGTCCCTTTGTTAATGGCGATTTAGTGCTTCCGGTAAAGTGTAGGCGCGAGGCGAAAGTAATCTAGCACCTGTGATAATGTCTTACGTACTGTGATCATTATCAGTCTGTTAAATGATGATTCTAAAAGTGCTAGTAATAGACTAAACTGTATGTTATTCCTCCAACAGAGCAGATGTGGTCGTGAATTGGTCATCGAACAAGATTGATATATGAACGCGAATGGTTGATTGTCGATTTCATGTCCTTTTAACCTTTCAGTTACTCTGTCAATTTCTAGTGCCAGGGTGCAACCTGGAGGCATTAGTCCCATTTTTTGGGGGTTGGTACCTACTGATACTTAATCAATTTAGAGATCGGCGTAACGTGGACATACTTACCACCTAATCTCAAAATCCCAGGGTTATAAGATTCACCTTCGTCTAATGTCACCAATATAATAACCAGACTCGTAGCCTAAAAGTGTTTATATGTAGCCAGAGATTATTTATTCATTCCACCTATTCAGAGCATGGAGAGGCTGGTAATCTGTAACACAGGTCCTCCTAGTACAGAGACCAGTCTCCCACACAGACTATACATATTTTAATGCTTTCTTGTATGGACAAATTGATTGTTATGTAAAATGTTTGTACTGTGTGAGAGAACAAATAAAAGAACAAAAAAAAAAAAAAAAAAAAAAATATATAAGAAAAAAAATTACTGTAACATAAAAACTTTCCAAATTGGTATGTCATTACGATTTAATAATAAATACTCTCACACAAACATTGTTTTTAAAATTTTGTGATTACTATTTATTATACATATATCGAATCCTCGATAGTTTAAAAGATGCCATAAATTAAAAAATCTCGGTATCCAGGGGTAAGTCCATGTTAACATAACATTTGAGGTTATTACTTATATTTGTAATTAATGTAATAATTATACATACAATGAAAAGGCTTAAGGTAAATCAGCACCCACCTCAATACTCTCATTCAATGCTTTTTAAATGAAGGGGGTAAAACGAGTTAAAGGGGTAACGAATGGTAACGATATTAAAAAGGTTAGGAACCACTGTTCTAGTGCCATGAAACTGACGGTACACCACGTTACATATCTACTCTTGTTCCAGTCTATGGGTTGATCCACCATGACTATGGTTAATCCCCATTTCCCCAATCTGAGTCAATTAGTTTATAGAATGAAGTTTGTTTTTTTATAAGGCCATAATATGTTTTTAGATGGTCAAATCACTACATCCTTATGTTTGTTTTTAAAAATAAATTTGAGAAGTAGTTAGGTCAAGGGTAGTATTATAAATTAATGTGCTAGCAAAACATATTAAGTTGTTAATTCATAAATATCGATACATTCTGAAGCTCCAGTAATCATGAGTTTTTTCATTGCCAAATTCTTTTTTCATCCGCTTTAAATGTAGCCTTTGCGAACTTGGAAATGTTGGAAATGTAGAGTCATTCTATTCCGAATTTTTGTTAGACTATCATAAATATTTCGTTTTGTAACTTAAGTGAATAAAGAACTTTGACTTTTAACACGCATAAAAGATTAAAGAGCAAATATTACACTTAAAAATACTTACTAAGCTTTTTAAGATGTTACAGAAATGTTTTGTGGATTTATAGGCGATTTTAAACCTATTTAAAATTGCCTTCATAAAACTTTCTTGTTTACTTCTATATCAAAAAGTAAGTACCTATACCTATTTCTTGGTATATAAATAAGTAATGCCTATTTGTCTACAGTTATGCGTGTGGTGCACACCAATAAAAACACTTTTTTTGTTTTTAACCACTTTTTCTAAATAAGAGTTTGTTAGCATCCATTGAAATTAATTGGAATTTACAGCAGGATACGTTAATTTAAAAACTCATTGTACGGTTGGGTCCAATTCTGGTCCAGTTACCTTTTATATGACTTAATGCTCTTAAGATTTTCGACCTTCGACGTAAAAAGAGAGAAGTTATAAGTCAGAAACCTATGTGTGTGTTTGTGTGACAACATAGCTCTTATTTAATCTCTTAACACAAATCTTATTCATATTTACTCATTTGTATGAACCAATGGGTTGAGGAATTACCTTGCTTCTTAGATATAATTCGTTAAAACCAATACAGTTGTTAATAATATAACAAAAAATATAAGTCTCAGAAAAAAAGTGTTCATTGAGTAACCTCTTATTGTTTTTAAACTTTCGCGGTTTTTATACATATAAGATATATTTCGGGACTTAATAGCGTGAATTATTTAAAGGTACGAACCTTTTATTTACCCGACGTTCTCTCTCTAACCTCTTCTTGTAACAATTCCTTTCTGGAACAGTTGTAGAGCGTGAACTGAGTGAAAATACGAGTTGATTAGAGGAATCGCCCGATGTGCCATATTTTTACCCATTGTAAAATGTTAAAGCTATTTATCGAATAGGTAAGTAGGTAATTCCCAAACCTGACATACAAATATATAAAAATAAGGTATCTGTTTTTAATACCAAAATTTGCAGTTTCTTATTTTTGTTATTGTTTACTAAATGTACCAAAGCTGTCTACTAAATATATGGAATATATTTGTAAGGCTGATTTTCGAAACGGAAGGAGTAAGCTATTTGTCTATTTTAACTTTATATAATACGGACGACAGATATTCCCGGATTCCTGTCAGAAAACCTGGTACGAAACCATAACGAAATTAGTCTTTATTATATTAAAGTACTGGACATAAATCGTAGGTATGTCGGTGTAATAATTTTGTTTTTCATAATGCTCCACTACGTAACTTTAGTTAATGAGCGTGCTTGTGTCGTAAAGCTTCATTTTGTGGAGTTTGTTAATATTTTTTCTCTTTTTATTGTTATTAGGCTTTTTATTCATTTTTATTAGCTTCTATTAAGTGAAACTTTTTTAATTATATTGCAAAAAGTAGGGTAAGTACTATTATTTTTTTAACAGCTCCCTGAAATTACCTTTTTAGGGGTCCGTAGCCAAAATGGCAAAACCGGAACCCTTATAATTTCGTCATGTCCGTCTGTCTGTGTTAGGTTTGATTTTCGTTACGGAAATTCTTGATTCGGTCGCCGCGCTCAAAGCCTGCGATAAAAGCTATGCAATAGCTTAAAATATTTTAAATATTCATGTAACAGAAGCTTAAATCGAAAAGATAGCGCTTAACAACTATTTTAGACATTCAACAGTCAGCATGGCAAAACACACCCGAAATCGCTAAGAAATTACAAGAAAATCAATATCCCCGATATATTGTAACCCTATTGAGGGATAAAAGAAAACAGCGAAAAAAATGGCAACAGACAAGATCACCGAACGATAAAAAGACTCTAAACTATCTCACGAAACTACTGACACGAAAAATTCAAGAGTTCAAAAATGACTCGACAAAAAAATATTTGGATGCTCTGGCCAATGACCGTAATACCAATTACTCACTCTGGAAAGCAACCAAGAAATTGAAACGCCCAATTCCTTCACTCCCTCCAATAAGGGAAGAAAATGGGAAGTGGGCCACCAACAATGAGCAAAAAGCTAAAAGATTTGCGCAACATTTACAATCGATATTTCAACCCAATGAAGGACTCACTGAAGATATAACCCATCATAATCTTCAGCACAACCAACTAGAAATTAAATTTGTAACACCGAAGGAAGTTGAAAATGAAATAAGGTTAAATATTAATACTAGAAAAGCTCCAGGTTATGACCTTATCACAGGAATAATCCTTCAAAACCTGCCCCGGAAAGCTCTAGTTAAACTAACAAATATCATCAATGCAACTTTCAGGCTAAAGCATGTACCTTCAATCTGGAAAGTAGCAGAAGTAATTATGATCGTAAAACCTGGGAAACCCCCTGAGGAAACGACATCCTACAGGCCTATTTCCTTATTGCCTGTTATGTCAAAATTATTTGAAAAGCTCTTGCTGAAAAGACTTAAGCCATTAATTGAGGAACGGAACCTAATACCTGACCATCAATTCGGCTTCAGGGCGAAACATTCGACAATAGACCAGATACACCGAATCGTAAACGTTATAGAAAAAAGTTTAGAAGAGAAAAAGGTTTGCTCTGCTGTCTTCTTAGATGTTGCGCAAGCTTTTGATAAAGTGTGGCACAAAGGGTTGATATATAAACTAAACGTCATGCTGCCCAAACAGTTTGCCGATATATTAGAGTCTTATATATCAAACAGAATGTTCAGGATCAGACAGGAAAATGCCTACTCCGAACTTAAGGAAATAAAAGCTGGGGTACCGCAGGGAAGTGTGCTAGGGCCGGTCCTGTACCTATTATACACCTCTGATATCCCAGAATTAGAAAACAACACTATTGCAACCTTCGCTGACGACACGGCCATAATGTCTGTAGGTAATTCTCATAAGGAAGCTGTAGAAAATGTCCAAACAGCTGTTAGAAAAGTGTATAACTGGACCCAAAAGTGGCACATTAAACTAAATGAATCAAAATCGATTCATATCGATTTTACCAACAGGAAACCGCAATACCATCCAATATATATTAATAACCAGACTATCCCATATGCTAATACGGCTAAGTATCTCGGTATGACTCTTGACGTGAAACTACGTTGGAAAGCTCACGTCAAAAAGAAACGAGAACAACTAGATATTCTCTACAAACAGATGTATTGGCTAATCGGAAGGACTTCCAATTTGTCAATCCCTAACAAACTTTTAATATATAAACAAGTCCTTATGCCCATATGGACTTATGGAGTACAGCTTTGGGGCTGTACCAAACAGAGTAACAGAAATATAATCCAACGCTTTCAAAACAAAGTGCTAAGAGACATTGTAAGTGCACCTTGGTATATCCGCAATAACGATCTTCACCGGGACCTACAAGTGGAATTCGTAGATCAAATGATTCGAAAATTCGCAGAAGCTCATGACAAAAGACTTCATAGCCATGTCAATCTTGAGGCTATCCAACTCCTCGATTGTACGGACTTAAAACGAAGACTCAAAAGAACTAAGCCATTTGAGTTAGTGTAGTGTTAAGTGAGAAAAATAGTGACAGTGACAGTGCTTCACATTTAAAACACAAGAACAAAGTGTTATCAATTTATCAGACACTAAGAAAAATCAATGGATAAATTCTTAGATTAAGTATTTTAGCAGTTTAAGTTAACATAAAATTACTTATTAGCTCCAATGTTAGATTGTAATATTTTAAAGAGTAAAACTTTTACTCTTTACAGAGGAAAAAAAAAAAAAAAAAAAAAAAAATTATTCAAAACATGCAATAATATACCGTCATTCAATAATTTCACATCATCAGCCTATCGCAGTCCACTGCTGGACATAGGCCTCTCCAATTGCACGCCACTTTGTTCTATCTTCGGCTTCTCGCATCCAGCTCCTGCCAGCCGTTTTGCGTATATCATCACTCCACCTGGCCTGAGGGCGTCCTACACTACGTTTGCCAAGCCGCGGTCTCCACTCAAGAACTCGTTTACCCCAACGGTTGTCGGTTCTTCGGCTAATATGGCCAGCCCACTGCCACTTCAACTTGCTAATCCGGTGGGCTACGTCGATAACTTTGCTTCTCTGCCGGATCACCTCATTTCTGATTTTGTCCCTAAGAGAAACTCCGAGCATAGCCCTTTCCATAGCCCGCTGAGCGACTTTGAACTTGTGGACCAGCCGTACCGTCAGTGTCCACGTTTCGGCTCCGTATGTCATGACGGGTAGGACGCACTGATTAAAGACTTTAGTCTTTAGACATTGTGGGATCGACGATGAGAAGACTTGACGTAGCTTACCAAACGCTGCCCAACCCAACCGAATTCTCCTGTTCACCTCGTCCTCGAAGTTGTTTCTACCTAACTGCAATGACTGCCCGAGGTACACATATTTTTCAACAACTTCGAGAACGGCGCCGTGCACCGCTATCGGTTCCGGTAGTATATGTTCATTGAACATGACCTTGGTTTTATCCAAGTTCATCCGTAGGCCGATGCGTACAGAGGAGTCAGCCAGGTCATTCAGCATTCGTTGCAGGTCCTGCAGCGTTTCCGCCATGATGACAATGTCATCTGCAAATCGCAAGTGAGAGATGTATTCACCATTGACGTTGATGCCCCGCCCTTTCCAGTGCAGCGTCTTGAACATATCCTCCATTGCATTTGTGAACAGTTTCGGGGAAATAACGTCCCCTTGCCTCACTCCTCGATGCAATGGTATAGGCTTTGATTGCTGATTCTGTACTTGGACGGACATGGTGGCGGCTTCGTAGAGACATCTCATCACTTGGATATATCGCCAATCTACTTGGCATCGCTGCAGAGACTCCAGAACGGACCAGATTTCAATCGAGTCAAAGGCCTTCTCATAGTCCACGAATGCTAGACACAAGGGCTAATTATACTCCTGGGTCTTTTGTATAATCTGCCGCATTGTGTGGATGTGGTCTATGGTGCCATATCCGCTCCGAAATCCAGCCTGTTCCGGTGGTTGGAATTCGTCGAGTCTTCGCGCAAGGCGGTTCGTGTTCAATAATTTAAATTATTTTTATTAAAAAAATACTCTTATCGTTATGTTGGCCATCTTTAATATCATATCCACAATATCACGGAATAATGAATTTCCAGATCTTTGTAAGGCCGTTCGTTAAGTTTAAAATAAGCAGGCACAAGTACAAGACAGCGTTGTCAGTAACTTTTCCTCCTTTTAATAATGCCATCTTGGCCAGGAATATGTATTTTCCCTAAATAAACACACCTTTCAATTCAGGCACCTAAATAACCACCAGACCGCTTTATCATTTAAAGAGGCAAAGTTGTAGACAACCCTCTTAGAACATAAGAGTCCAAGTTCGCTACAGGCCCGTATAGAATAATAAAGCATTTTTATTTTATTTTACTTAAGGTTGATTCACACGATCCGGCCGACACGGTTTGATTTGTGCGAAAAGTTGATTTGAAGCGAACACAAATGAAACGCAGTTACATAAAATACCGATAGTACAGAAGTCACCTTTATAAGTACCTAATTCACGAACACGCAATTATAGATGTCTTAATCAACGTAAACATAGATATAGTTCACGAACACATACTTAAAGCTGCCTCTAGCAACGCAAACATAGATATAGTTCACGAACACATAATTACAGCTGCCTCTAGCAACGTAAACATAGATATAGTTCACGAACACATAATTACAGCTGCCTCTAGCAACGCAAACATAGATATAGTTCACGAACACATACTTAAAGCTGCCTCTAGCAACGTAAACATAGATATAGTTCACGAACACATACTTAAAGCTGCCTCTAGCAACGTTAACATAGATATAGTTCACGAACAGATAATTACAGCTGCCTCTAGCAACGTTAACATAGGTATCGTTCACGAACACTGAATTACAGATGTCTCGAGCAACGTAAACATAGATATAGTTCACGAACACAGAATTACAGATGTTTTTAGCAACGTGAACATAGATATCGTTCACGATCACGGAATTACAGCTGCCTCTAGCAACGTAAACATAGACATAGTTCACGAACACATAATTACAGCTGCCTCTAGCAACGCAAACATAGATATAGTTCACGAACACATACTTAAAGCTGCCTCTAGCAACGTAAACATAGATATAGTTCACGAACACATACTTAAAGCTGCCTCTAGCAACGTTAACATAGATATAGTTCACGAACACATAATTACAGCTGCCTCTAGCAACGTAAACATAGATATAGTTCACGAACACATAATTACAGCTGCCTCTAGCAACGTAAACGTAGATATAGTTCACGAACACATAATTACAGCTGCCTCTAGCAACGTAAACGTAGAAATAGTTCACGAACACATAATTACAGCTGCCTCTAGCAACGTAAACGTAGATATAGTTCACGAACACATAATTACAGCTGCCTCTAGCAACGTTAACATAGATATAGTTCACGAACACATACTTAAAGCTGCCTCTAGCAACGTAAACATAGATATAGTTCACGAACACATACTTAAAGCTGCCTCTAGCAACGTTAACATAGATATAGTTCACGAACATATACTTAAAGCTGCCTCTAGCAACGTTAACATAGGTATAGTTCACGAACACATACTTAAAGCTGCCTCTAGCAACGTTAACATAGATATAGTTCACGAACACATAATTAGAGATGTCTCTAGCAACGTAAACATGGATATAGTTCATAAACACGTCGTTACAGACGTCTCGAGCAACGCAAACATAGATATCGTTTACGAACACAGAATTAGAGATGTCTCTAGCAACGTAAACATAGATATACATAGTTTACAAACACGGAATTACAGATGTCTCTAGCAACGTAAACATGGATATAGTTCACAAACACGGAATTACTGATGTCTCGAGCAACGCTAACATAGATATAGTTCAAGAACAGGAAATTACACCTAAGCTGAGTTTATGAAGATTACATGGGCGTACCCAGGATGTGGAATTTGGAGATTCAAATACCCACGAAATAGTAATAGGTAGATTTTATTAAAGTCTTATTTCCCTTATCGTCATGCGAGTCCGAATTGCACTTAACCGGTGGTATTGTCTGATACGCCCCCATCAGTATTTTATGGTAGTACCATACATAAAAACGTGCACATGTTACCTACTGTGACTTTAGATACATATGCTCTAACGCGCTTACATCAGTAACAGACATGATTCTTTGATTTGCCGACGATAAATTAATGTTCATTTATTTAGGTCATATTCTGACGAATTGTGGGACCAAACCAATGACGTCATGCTGACCGAACAAATCGATAAATTAGCGAGGTTACGCAATGTTATAATTGTTTAGGAAAACAATTTCAAACAAAATAAATCTGCTCGACTTCTTCCTGAAAGTTTTCCCTTTAAATTGCAGTAGTCGCTCTGTGAAAAGACCAAGAAATACTACTTTTTCAGCCAAATCTGCATAAACTATAGAGAAAAAATAGTTATAGAAGTACCTAACAATAGAACGATAGGTAGTAAAAATTATACCTATGTATTTATTTATTTAAAGTAACTTTGACTAAATTTGTTATTGGTTACATTTTAGTAGCTTAGGTATTACCTAAAATTGACTTGCCAAATCTATTACGGGGCAGCTGCACCCCTATCTTAAATGGTTCATTCAGCCATTCAAAAGTATCTTGTGTGGCATACTTACTCCTTTATATTAAGAAAAATAGACTTAGGCAGAATAATATTATAGAATTAATAGGCTAGTTACAAACATGCCGATAGAAAACTAAATCTTCTCTTTTTAAAGATTCCCCTGAGATATCTACATTACTCGTATTCGTATCTACCTACGAGATGGACGTTCCCGCCTTTGATGTTATGAATGGAATAGGTTAATTAAATTTACCCAAGTTTTCTTCGAAACATCAGATATAAAGAAAATCAAAAGATTTTCTACTACTGTCGACTAGTGTTAATTAATTTAGAATTGAGTCTGTTATCCGGTTTTATCCTAGTTGACAGTAACGGTCTGTTTCATCTTCCGTTCCTTTGTGAAATGTAATCTTATATTATTTTACTAATTGATATATGAATGTATAGGCAAAAGAGATGCTACTTTTTATGTTCAAAATATCCTTTCCTTTATTCGACTGGTCTTGATGATGATATTTTCAGAGCGTTTTAATAAGTTAGTAGATTAAATTTATCTAGTAATACGTTATTTACCTGACCATTAATAATGGCTGCAGGTGGAAGTGCCTATGTTGTTGTTGAAAATAAAATAATTAAATGTTCTGACTAAGTAATTCGACAAACTAAGCTCTAGACTATTTGAAAAATTGAATTGTATTGTGAGCAATTCATCTATTATTGCATATTGTTTTAGTACGAGATCCGGTCTAAGAAATAAATAATGGTCCTAACAAAAATTATATGATAGATATTGTCTAGATTGATAATCGCAAATGGGTTGCGTATCTAAATCACTTGCCAATAAGGTGAATCAAAACCTAAAGGATACTTCCCATTGATTTAGAATAATTTAATTTTCCAAAACGCAATGGCATAAAAAAGTAAAAACCATTAAATTGTTACATCATAAGAAAAAACAATACCAACCAATAGAAGCAAAGCATAGATGAAAAATGTTGCAAAAAGGGAAAAATTGACGCAAACTAAGTTGCGCGGTACAGCTAGTTGGAAATAAAGACAGCTCAGTTTGCCACCATTTTTACAATTACAAACACAATGTTAAGTCACGAGCATAACAGAAAACTCTATTATTATATAGACTGATAAAATGTCACTCGCACATCAATTCTAATTACGCGTATAACTTCAGAATGACTGCACCAAATTGGACAACTTTTCTTCTCAATCATAAGAATTATGATGCCACAAGGCAAAGACAAATAAACGCTTAAAACATAACACCCCTTACATTGGCAGTTAAAAAAGGTAGTGTAGAACGTTTATCACGTTAATATTTTCAAAGAATTTCATTTTGCCTCCCAAGTTTGTGTACTTAAAGCCTTTGATATGAAGTCGGTGCGTAATGAAGAGCCGTTAATTTATCACGTAACCATCTTTATCGTCGTGTAGGGACTAGGGACTAATTAGAGCGCGTTCTCGTTTACACGCATAATACGTGTAGGTATTTGTCGCTCTTGATAATGTCTTACGAAAAAAAGTTTTTTTGAACATTTTGGGTTTATACATTGTCTTTAAGTGTTTCTCTATCTTGATGCGAAATGACGTCAGGCAATTTTTAAGTTTTTGCTAACTGCCGCTTCGATTTAGCACCGGTGTATTTTTTTATGGTTAAAAATCCATACACATATTATACATGTGAAAGTAACTCTGTCTGTTACGTCTTCACTCTTAAACCGCCAAATCGATTTAAATGAAATTTGGTATGGAAATGTTTGTGTTCTTCCAGGGGAAGGACATAGAATAGTTTTGATCGTTTTTCTATGAAATATATTATATCGTTTTCATTTATTAGATACAATAAAATAGTCTGTAGAGATGTCAATTTTGACGGTTTTGATTGACAGATAAGATTTTTATGACACACTAGCGGACGCCTCGCGGTTTCACCTGCGTCGTTCCCGTTCGCGTGGGAATACAGGGATAAAAAATAGCCTATGTCACCCGGGGTTAGTGTAGCTTCACAACGATGAAAGAATTTTTCAAATCCGTCCAGTAGTTTCGGAGTTTCGGAGCCAATACAAACAAACAATCAAACCCACAATCAAATCTTTCCTCTTTATAATATTAGTATAGAAGTATAGATAAGTGATCAAGTCATCGGTATATTCGTATACACCGTATTATTTTGCTGGACGGCTACAGAACCCTAAAATGTGCGTAGCCCAACATGCACTTGCCTGGTTTTATAATTAAGTTTTTATAAATAGATAGGTAAACTTATTATATGAAAACATACAACGCGCTCCAACATGGACATGATTTTACAACGTCGCTATATTTCGAGATGATTTTTAACGTTCTTGTTAATTGCGTAATGACATGTTTGTTGTTGTATGCTCGTTTGATAATAAAATAACAATAAATCAGTATGCGTTCTGTGTATTGATACTTGAAGGATAATAAATCATTTGTAAGGATTACTTGAGTTATTGATGCAACTGGCTTTATTTATGCACCATGATGTGATGATGACTCAATCTGGTATTGAGTGTATGTAACTAGTACATACCTATTGGTATTTGCGAAACAGAAATTGACTGTAGAGTTAAACATGATCGTACCCAGGATTTTTCAGGGGGGGATTTGTGGGTACATTTTGACTAAACACTGGCCAAAACAGTACTGTATACATACCTTTTTGCAGCAATTCCGTCGATGCACAAGATATTATAGTGCTCAAAGTGTATGCGCCGACACAAGTGCACTCTTTGTTTCCTCACTCTCATAGTCCTATGAGACGGAAATCCGACACTAGCAGAGAGAATAGACGCTGGACCGACGGCTTAGCATATGTACTGTGCGAGGCACAGACCCCTTCGTGCCTCGTCTCGTTAAGGTCACCCATCTTTGGGTCGACAGTGGTAACGTTGCTTAACCTCGCAGATACGGTCGCCACTGAGTCAGACCCCTCACTGAAGGAGTAAAATCGTTTTGTATATTGTGTATTCTTTTTTCACAGATGTTGAAGAAAATTGTGACGTTTGGAAAAATATGGAGGCCATTAAAAGTTGCAGCAGATTTCAACGAAACGGAAATGTGTGGAAATCTAGCCTCATATTCGCTGCAGTTACTCTAGCTTGTGTGAATTCGCAAGGTAAGGAAAATACATACTATATTTTGTACCTACGTGTAGCAACTGTAGAAATTGACTTTTGACTAAAGAGTTTTAAAATACTGTCGGACTTAGTTGAATGTAAGTTAAAGTTACAAAAGATTTTGTTAGAGTACTTATATATACCTATATATTTTTTTTTCTAACAAAGCTATTTGATAATATAATGAAAAGTAAAATATTCGTAAACAGTGATTTTAAATACATATTCACGTAATAGACTAGAAATTATTTATGTATAATGGCAAGTAAGAAAGAAAAAAAATATATAAAACCTTATTAAATTTCGTCCAGATGGAATAAAGTTTTCAAATTTAGAATAGAACTGGATACGAGATGATGACATCACAGTTTGTCACATTCAAACGACTTAGCGTGAGAATGGCTGCGAGGAATGGCGCCAAACTACACTATTCACAGCTTCCTACTTCAAGTGCTGTGATTCAACTATTCTTATATTTTGAAACAGCTCACTCGGAATTCGATCAGTAAATATCCTTATCTCCCTTCTGGCATGAAGAGGAAATTATTAATAACTCTTTACAAGTATATTATGCGTAGAGTGGTTCGATCAGCGTGTAATAACTTGGGTGTGAACTATAGGTATGTAGGCTAAGTAAAATCTCCGCTTTTTGCATAATAATATGAAGTGGTTGTCCTGTTTAGTGACAACTTAATAACATGGATTAAAGCTGACACTTTAGTAGAGAGTCCGTTTACATAAGAAAATATGTCGATCACTTTATAAGATACTAGCGGACACCTCGCGGTTTCACCCGCGTAGATCCCGTTCCTGTGGAAATACAGGGATAAAAAGTAGCCCATGTCACCCGGGGATAGTTTAGTTTCTGAACGGTGTAAGAATTTTTAAACCGGTCCAGTAGTAAGTTTATTCGTTACATGCAAAAATACAAATGTTTCCTCTTTAATATATTAGTAAAGATTAGTATGGATTTTCTAAAGCAAGTAGGTACTCTTCAGTTATTATTTGATTTCAACTATACTACTGAAAAAAAAACCTATGTTTTTTTTTAAAGATAACTAGCAATGTGGGATTGGGTCCCACATTACTAGCAATCTTGTTAACCCCTCCAGCTAAGTTCAATTCAAAGGCTTGTGTTAGGAGTGGGTACACGTCGGTAGGATAATAGGTAGGATTTGAACTCGCGACCTCACGAATGCGAGACCTATGCCTTAGCCATTAGACTACCGCCGCTTCAATCTAATGATTGAAGCGGCGGTAGTCTAATGGCTGATAAATGGACATACACACTAATTAATGTTAATACTTAATAGTATTAACATTAATTAGTGTGGATGTCCATTTCTTTGGAACGCTTTACAGCCCAAACCAAACAGTTTAACGAATTTTATAATTTGACTAGCTGACACTGTCAATTTTCCCCATTTTTACTGTATTTCTCATTGATGCTTTCCTGCTATTGGTCGTAGTGTGATGTTATATGGCCTATATCCTTCCTCGCTAAACAGGCTATTCAGCACCAAAATAATTTTCCAATTCGAACCAGTAGTTCCTTAAATCATCGCGTTCAACCAAACCAAACAAACTAACTCTAAATGACTCTCAATTATATTAATTAACTATAGCTATAATTATTCTAAGTCAGTTTATAAAATCTATCTATTTATATAAAAATCAATGTTTGTCTGTATGTCCTCTATGGTGACTACGGAACTACATTGTGTGTGGTCCGACATGCACGTGCACGGTTTTTTGGAGAATTTTGAAACTGTAGCGGTTTGTTTTGTCAGGCAATTGCCCCCACCCCCTCGGCAGTGGTGGCTGATATATCGGTACCTATTTAATCAGTTCTCCACTCTTGACTCACACTTGGCCGGTTGGGTCATATGTTGCCCTCCCCCCTAAACAAAGTTCTGAATCGCGCCTGGAGTAGACCCACCCGATTCAATCTGATTACAGCCCGTTCAAACATTTGTTTTAGCAGTGAACATTGAGACGTGAGAGTTGGTGCATTAAACACAGAGAGTTGCAGAAGACAAGTTGCAAACTTCGTCCACACACATCCGGGCCGTTTTCGGGATGTAGAAGAACCGTGCTCTGCTGACAGTGGCTCGGAAAAATATCAGCGCATACGTTTTAGGTCTGCGACGGAGCTTGCATAAGTTCCGCTGACAAAGCACGGCCCGGACATGGCCCGGACGTGTGTAGATAAAACCATACGTTTACCCAGGATATTTTTTTTGGGAATTTTTTCTTATTTTTCGAAAGGGGGCTTTCGTGGTACAATTGACTAAATAACGGCCAAATGTGTTCTGTGTAGTGTGGGTTCAACCTCCAAATCCCTCCTTCTAGGTATGCCTATGGAAAAACCATTATAGTTAAGCACTTCGCTCGAACTCGTTATGAATTATGTCTTTGTATGCTTTGCCTAAGAGCGTTTGTATGCAGTCTACTTTCTGTACTCTCGTTATTTTGTGAACTATAACTACGTGTACGTACTTATAGTACGAGTGTAAACTCTCCTTAACTAGAACATTTTACTAGCCGGCTCGTTTACCTATAATTTGGTTTAATAAAATCGAGCTCTAGAGGATCGCCTTATTAAACTGGTTTGCAAACAACTTCATAATCATATACGGCTGCTTTCTCCTGTCCTATTGAAAGTAATTTCTTTCATAGACTGTGATAAAATCTAGCTTGTTATTTTGTTTTTAGATTGACAAGTACCTACATATATCTGCAATATTAATTTACTAGTGGAGTAAGTAATAAATAGATATTATAGGACAATTCAGACACTTCCATCTGATCTCAAACTATTTTACACACACACAGCAGGTACAGCTTGTATTAGTAGAGGAGCCCAGTAAGGCATTTTTGGATTGGAACTCAAGGGGATACCTTTGTACCCTATGGAGTAGGTACCCTTTACTTAACATTAGTCATTTATATAGTGACGCGCGTCTTGGGCAGCCGATCAATACATTTAGTAAGAAAGAGCTATCTAATTATACCCCACACGATGGAATAGGTAACAAAAAATATATTTCAATAGTTTATTCTTTCAATTTGTCGGCGTAAGTAATATGTGTATCCATGCAAAATTACAGCCTCCTAGCACTAACGGTCTCTGAGCAAAGGTGCGGACGGACGGACGGTCGGACATGGCGAAACTAAGGGTTCCGTTTTGCCATTTTGGCTACGGAACCCTAAAAAAAGATCAATAGATACTCGAGCGCATTAGATTATCATACAGACGGTTCAGCTTAATATTATAGATACGCTGATCTAATATTCCAACGGTTGTGTGGAAGGATTTTCTTAATCTGTCGATGTTTCTTTTTAATTTTCAAAATACCGCCACGGGCTTGCGGCATGTCTGAATCTTAAGTCTTTTGAATGGAGGCTTTTTTTGGGTTCACTTAACATCCCTGTTCTATGCGAGAGTGTATTGATTTTTTTTTAAGAACTGTATGTGCCCACCCCGTTCCCGCATGCCAATCTTCAAAATCAAATAGGTAGAATAAGGCACCACGTCGCTCGAGAAAATCCAATCAAATTGGAACCTTCCTAACTATATTGTAGCAACCAGACAACTGATAAATACATATCTAAATACATACCAAATTATGGGTAAATTACCCCCAGACACAGAAGAAATAATCGTGCTCATTACACTAAAAGATTTTTCTTGAATTTGAAGTGAGAGTAAGAATACAATCCAGAAATTTAAGGCTTTTTATTGTAGATAGAAGAATAAAATACATTTAAGTAGGTACACAGCCGAATCCAACTCAACATCATCAGAGATATGAAACCTTATTCCTTCTCAATTTACTACAAAATGTTTTCTACGAACTACATTAGGTAACTTCAAGAACGTGAGCAAATTCTACTTTTAAATAAAAAGTATTCAGACTTTTTGATCTCTTTGATCACGAATGAGTACCTAAACTACAAAATGATTGCTTTTGCAAATAAAATTATGATCAATTAATAACATTATCAGCACTTTGATCGTCACTAATTAGGATTTCCAGGTCAAGAACATCACTTTGTTGTTCTATATCTAAATGTTTGGTATAAGTGATATAATGAATAAAAGCGATCGTTAGAGGGAATAGATCAAAAGCTTTATACCGTCATCTGTAACTGTCACAGCTACTTTATTGTGGTCTGGCAATCCGGCACCAGCTGTTGTACTCCAGTCGACTGATCCCTCGCGTACGTTTATACAAATAAGTTTGATGCTATATAACGTACTATACTATAACGATTCTAATTTTGTTTCAGACATAACAGCCTGCTGTGAGAAAGCTGAGGGAACTTGTCGCAGTGTTTGTGATAAGGTCAGTTCATCTTGAGATTTGTCTAGGATTTTAAGAAGCGGCGGTAGCCTAATGGCTAAGGCATCGGTCTCGCAATCGTGAGGTCGCGGGTTCGAATCCTATCCATTATACTACCGACGTGAACCCACTTCTAACACAAGCCTTTGAGCTTAGCTGGAGGGGTTAACAAGATTGCTAGTAATGTGGGACTCAAGCCCACATTGCTTGTTATCTTAAAAAAAAAAATGATTTGATATGCTACAGTAAGGATGGTTAAAGAAAGCCATCAAAATAAAATGATTATCTTTTCTCCGCTGCTTCGACCGCGTTGTTTAGCATATGTGCTATTAAGATGTATAAACCAATGACATTTAACATATTGTAAAACGTCATTGGTATTAACTACAAGGTGATTTTTAATATACTAATAACCTCCTGCTCTTGGCTTCTTTACATTACCTCAAATAACTTCGTAATATAATTAAAAAAAAAAAATTAACCCTTCACCACCTACCACCTACTTTTGTCACACAACCACCTACTTTTGTCACACGCATCTGAGAGACCCCAGAGTAAAATCGCTGTTTCTTTGTCAAGTTTACGGGCTAAAGGTTCATTTCCGAGCATCGCGGCCGATCGCGAGCCGCTCGCGGCTTACGACAGTCGTCGGCCGCGCGCGTCTGTCACTTACCTCAGCCGCTTGTCGTAAGCCGCGAGCGGCTCGCGATCGGTCGCGATGCACGGAAATGAACCTTAAACCTCACAATAAACAACAATTTTACTCTAGTAAAATAGTTTGTACGTGGTTAAGGTCATAACTCCAAAAAACAAGTGGTAGGTGATTAAGAGTTAATATAATAATTAATATTACAAAGTTATTTAGTGTTATGCAAAGAAGCCACGAGCGGGAGGTTAATACTTACTGAAAGGTTTTATCTAAATTCGTGCAATAGTTTATGTGTGAGTAACAAACACCCATCCATTTTTACAAAGTTTTGGATTTATAAAATAACTAGCTGTCCCGTGCAACTTCGTGTGCGTAAATTTTCCCCGTTTTTGCAACATTTCTCATTGCTTCTCCGCTCCTATTGGTCGTAGCGTGATGTTATATAGCCTATAGTCTTCTTCGATAAATGGGCTATCCAAGAGTAATAATATAAATTCGGATTAGTAGTTTCTGAGATTATCGCGTTCAAACAAACAAACTCTTCCGCTTTATAATATTAGTATAGATTTGTGGGATAATTATTAGTAGGATAAACTACACGCAAACGCAATTGGTCAGTTTTATTAGCCAGACAATACGAAAAGTTCGATCGTCTGTTAACCCCTTTAGTTTAAGCTAGATCTCAAAGCGGTGGTACTGACTAATGTAGAGTTAGAATAATCGATCACCCACAATTAAGCCCGGTTAGCTTAAATCTAGATGCTATTATTCACCACTAGCTGTCCCGCGCAACTTCGTATGCGTAAATTTTCCCCGTTTTTGCAATATTTCACGTCACTACTCCGCTCCTATTAGTCGTAGCGCGATGTTATATAGCCTATAGCCTTCCTCGATAAATGGGCTATCCAACAAAAAAATATTTTTTCAAATCGGACCAGTAGATCCTGAGATTAGCGCGTTTAAACAAACAAACAAACAAACAAACAAACTCTTCCGCTTTATAATATTAGTATAGATTTGGTATAGTACCAACTTATAGGCCGACCGCTTAACTCGTATATCGCCTGCGAACTATCGTATAGAACTCACGTTCTCTGTCCCGCGCACCCCGCTCACCCACCCGTTAACATCACCCCGCGCTCCCTTCTCACCGCGCAGGCGATATACGAGTTAAGCGGTCGGCCTATAGTACTAGTATGGAAGATATGAGAATCGAGTGAAATATCTGTTAAGTACAGGCGCGGATCTTAGGCAACATTTGACTCAACCGGTCAAGTGTAAGTCGCTCACATGGCTGGGGATGGGAGGGGGGGGGTGTTGTTTGCATTTGATTCAACACAGATACACCGTATGCGCCTAGTGATGCATATGGTGTATCGGTGTTGAATCATTGAAACTGGGTCGGAGTGTTTAGGCAGCCAATTGTCCTCCGCTCGGTAGTCAAAATTCAAAATTTCCCAAAAAAAAAAAAGGTCATTCAGGCCTAAGGCATCGGTCTCGCAATCGTGAGGTCGCGGGTTCGAATCCTACCCATTATACTACCGACGTGAACACACTCTTAACACAAGCCACTGAGCTTAGCTGGAGGGGTTAACAGGATTGCTAGTAATATGGGACGAAAATCCCACATTGCTAGTTATCTTTAAAATTTCCTAGAATAACAAAAACAAATTAAACATTTTGAAGTTGGTGCCGAATAAACATAAAGACTACTATTTCATGGCACCAACTTCAAAATGTTTAATTTGTTTTTGTTATTCTAGGTATATTATTTTTTGCTTTTTAGTTGCCTTATATTTATTTTTGAAGTCGGAATATTTTTTGTTAAAAAGTTTTTATTTCTCACTTTTTAGTGGGTTGGTTTTATAATTCACTTAAGTTACAATAGGCTTATGTCATCTGCTCAAATCCTTTTACGAAATATTGCTTGCCCCGATGCAGGGCCGTTAATTGTTGAGGAGTTCACTATCAGCTTTATTACATTGTATAATAGTAGTATATCGAGATTAAAGTGCTACTCAATACCATATTAAAGTACATAATTGAATCGCAAACTGTGAAATATTAAATAGGTCTGCTCGTAATTTTTGGTCTTCATCATCAGTTCTACTTCACCAATTGGTGTTTTTTAAGAGTAAGTGCACGAATCACTATGAAATATACCAAAATCACTGTAGGTGTGCTTTTAATATTTTAAGAGTTTCCTCGATTTCTCCAGGATCCCATCATCAGATCGTGATCTGATGACAATGGGACCAACTTGAAAGTATACCCTTTCAAACACAAAAACAATTTTTCAAATCGGTCCAGCCGTCTTTGCGTAATCGGTGAACAAACATACAAAAAAAAAAAAAAACATACAGACGAATTGAGAACCTCCTCCTTTTTGAAGTCGGTTGAAAAATAAAACATTCGATATCATTCACAGTTTACTATATCTCAAACATACCCAGTTATCCTCAAAAGTTCCAATCAATGTTTTCAGTAGAAAGCTAAATTGACTAATTAGGTAGATTTATTGCTTCCCCAAAACTTTTCGGTCGTCGATATTTTTATCCCCGTCCGGCGAGGTCATTCAATATTTTGTTAAACATAATGGTACCGCACACAAACCACAAAAGCAGCGCTAGTCTTTGAATTCCTTTTATAGAACCTATACGATTCTTTGATGTAGCGTTTTATCTATAGAACAAATAAAGAAGACGTTGACATGTAAAAAATCATCTATGATTTCCATGCAGGTGTCGGGAGCGTCTTCCTGCGATATTGAAATATTAAGCTAGAGGAAATATTCGACACGGTCGTCGATCCTAATCAGGAATCGCGTCACAACGCAGTCTGTTCCCAGAAGGCGCGTCGACTGAATAAAAGTTAAATTATTAAAACGTGTAAGAAGAGACGAACGCAGTGGACTAATACATTCGTATTTAATTCCGTCTTGTTAGGGAACACCGCGTGACGGCCGCTTCCTCCCCCGCGACACTGTTTGAATAAGTTACATGCCACCATCGATACTTTCTTACATTCATAAGCGTACAATATACTTTTTATAACTCGTGAGACGATAATGTAATATCTAGATACTTATATTACGCGTAATTTAAAATATTTTGTAATATTTAAACTTTTATTCGTAGATTAAGTAAAACCGCTTCTAATTATGCCTTTCAATGATTCCATTAAGCGTTAGTTGGTTAAGAGTTTTTATTATCGTTATTGATATCGATTCAATGATAATGCTACAAACCTAATTCGTCCGGTAATTTTGTACGTCACAACCAAGTCACAACTCAGCGGGGTCGGGACAGAAACAATCTAAATAAAGTGTCTCCTTGTTAAACCAGCTATTAAACGCACTTAACCCTTGTAAAGACCCTTTGAGTATTAATTGAACCGATATAGAAATATGTGCTTTCTATGAATAGAAAAATGATTATAGGACAAAGTTGTCTGTAATTTAGATTCATGTAGATGTTATTGTTTGCTATGTATATGACTGTAATTGGTACTAGATGACAGGGCAGTGCTATTCAGTGTAATGGCCTAATGGTGGCGTCAGCCATATTGCTTTGGGGCTGGACAGGGTAATGACATCAAAAAGCAGTCGTATTAAAAACTATGCAGTGTATTTCATGGGGTTTTTCCTGAAACAGCGAGGACATTCAACGTTAATGTTATTAACCTATAAAGTTTTATGTAAATAGCGTTGCTATCTGGTGACAACGAAAGTTATTTTACTAGCTACAAAGAACTTGAGAAATTTATAGGAGCAGTCTAAACTAAAATATCGATAACTCTTTGGTTAAGAAAGAACTTTGTTAAAATTGCCAATAGACACGTTAAAATGTTTTAACTGGTGGGAAACCAAATGCTTTTATTTTTGATTTAAACATAGAACTATCTACATCCTGATTCCAAAGTGACTGATTCATCAACGTCGAAAAGCAATGGTTTGATTTACATGAAATTTGGTATTCATGGCTATCAAGTGAAATGTAACATATATTTTATCGTATTTCGAAATTTAACCACATATAAGAGACTAGCAATCGCCCGCGGCTCCGCTCGCATGTATGTCGGTTATCGCAATAAAAACTATCCTATGTCCTTCCTCGGGACATAAACTATCTCCATACCAAATTTAATCTAAATCGGTTTAGCTGTTTGAGCGTGAAAGCGTAACAGACAGACAGACAGAGTTACTTTCACATTTATAATATTAGTATGGAAGTATGGATATGGAAGGGAAATGAAAAGGGATTATTTAGTTAGAGGGCGAAACCGGTGCTTATAAATGTAGGTACCTACAGATAAATGTGTTCAGAATATAAAGAATCTAAAAAATCATTAACGGGTTGGCATTGAAAGAGCGCAAAGGGCAATACTTAAAGTTAGTGCATTCCTACCTTTCTATCATCCTACTATAGATCTCTATAAACATTGGGAAGTTTTAACTGTCCGACAACTGTTTATTCTTTTTACAGTATCTAAACAACACTCACTTTTAACATATGAACCTGATAAATATAAAAATCAACGACGTAAGGATCAAGTTTGTGATACAACTTTATTTAAAACTAGTTTAGCACATAGATTTTTCTGCCACTTGAGTTCTAAATTATATAATAAATGTAATAGGGTATTATCAATATATTCGTTACCCAAAAATAAATGCAAAGTTTTTCTTACTGAGTGGTTACTGAAGCTAGATTATAACCTCACAGAAAATTTATGCAAGTAGGCTTGATAAACTAACTCATAACAAAACCAATACATTTCACGCACTCTCATACACCAACACTCACCCATACCCAGACACACACAGACACACACATACGCCCACTCACACACAGACACACACACACACCCACACAGAAATACACACATACATATGCACTACTACTACAATCAATAAAGGGACTTTTGTTGGTTTTTATTTTTTATTATTACGTTTTCTTTATTTCTTTGTAATTACCCTCACTAATACATACATATACATAGTATTTGAGTACAATATACAGTGAAATAAAAAGTGTATTTTCGGCATTTGTTTTACGTGGGGTGGGAGCCTGGTGATCTGAAATACAGGTATTTTTTACCTAACTCAGACACCAGCTCCTCACATACCATAGACCAAAATTTAATTTATGGATTATTAGATATAAGCACCATTGTAATATTTTAAGTCTGTTATTGTGAGAAGGAAATAAAGATTATTATTATTATTATTATTATTATTATTATTATTGTAGGAACAAAATAGAGGTCAAGTAGATGTAACAATATCGTAAATTGTTGTGGAATTTATCGCATGGCAGTGATGAATCTAGCGAGCGGGTGTGTAGTGCGACATCGAATGAGGTGACAAAAACATAACGTGTCACAAAATAAAATTAGGGAATTCAGATTTGAGTGTTATCAGCGTAAACTAAGAAAATAGTTTTTCAACATAAACTTCAGTAATTGAAAACCTTTTTTAGCTATCGTCTATTATGTGAGTGCACGTAGTCTATGAACTGTATTTCAATTTTCAAGCTGATTTCTGTCAGTGTCAAATATTTATTGTATACAATAACTGCGCTTTAAAACTGATATACCGATTCTACATGTATTTGATGTATTTGTACACGTTAAATCATGGCAGTTACAATTGCCGCGATTTCATCATTCTATAAACTGTCCTATTTGTTAATTTACGAGTATAATGCCTAAGCTACCGTAATCTTATTATATAGTTAATTAGTTTTACCTGGGCGTATAAGTAAAACCGCACTTAGCCTCCTGATTGGGCCATTGTGCGTGTTATAGGTACTTATCCTATCAGTCACTCAAGCTTCAAATTGCTGCAGTCATCATGGTTGGTGATGCTAGGAGTTAATAACTGAGATAGTAGGTCCGAATTATATACATATCATAAATTTAGTAGGTATTAACACATTCAATGCCACCACTATTTTCCTGTAGATCACAGCGATGCCGCCATATAAAACATCGAGAACACGCTAGGCGTGCTCACGGCACTGCAAGATGAATTACATGGACACGCTAGGCGTGTTCACTGGCACTGTTTGTAGGTAAAATCATAAAAAGCGATATTTCGGCTTCGGCGGTGCTTATTGATTAGACTTTCTTGCGTTACCGAAGATACATTCTGTTTTTAGTCGTGTTTGTGTTTGTGAAAGTTGTATTAAGGCACGAAATAGATTTCAAGGTAAGTAATTATCGTAATTTGTTCAGTGAATGTCAACTTTTTGTTACATATTTATGATTTATTTTAGGAAAAGCAAAATATGTGCCAGAAACAGAGCAATATGATGATGATGGAACGCAAATGGATAGCCCCCCATCAAATAAACGCCCGACGGTCTTAACGAAGCCGGTAATGATATTGATTACCGATAAATTAGTCGTGAGAGCAATCACAAAAGTCCAATAGCACTAGCCGACGTCGTCGTGAGAGCAATCACAAATGTCCAATAACAGTAGCCGGGGTTGTCGTGAGAGCAATCACAAATGTCCAATAACAGTAGCCGGGGTCGTCGTGAGAGCAATCACAAATGTCCAATAACAGTAGCCGGGGTCACAAAATTCCAATAACACAAGCCGAAGTCGCAGAGAGAACGATCAACGAAATCCAACGAAAGGAAGCAAGTAAATGAAACATGCGATGTCGAATACTTCGAACACTGCACTGATGGGTGTTAAGCAAATTTAATAAAATATCAAGAACAAAATGAGTACCAATGAAATACCTCTAAAAACAATGCTTTTGTTTAGCAGTCATAAATAATAGCGAGAGCTTTAACCATTTGCACAAAGCAACGAATAAAATGGCAGGTGAAACCACCGGACACACTCAGATAATTTTATAATTTAATAATAATAATATGAAACAATTAAAAAACTTATAATTTAATAATTTATTGACTTGTTTTATATTTAATACTAGCTTTCGCCCGCGGCTCCGACCGCATGGATGTCGGTTATCGCGATAAAAACTATCCTATGTCCTTCCTCGGGACTCAAACTATCTCCATACAAAATTTCATCTAAATAGGTTCAGCTGTTTGAGCGTGAAAGCGTAACAGACAAACAGACAGAGTTACTTTCACATTTATAATATTAGTATGGATAAAAGGTTGAGAACTCTTGTAGATGAACACGCCTGGCGTGTTCGCGGCATTACATAGTTACCTTTTTTTGATAATATAAAAAAAAATGATCAATCATGAAACCACTTTAAAATTCTTTAGCTTACAGCACTGATGCTGTCACTCCACTGTGTGGACACTCAGGGCATAAACCTGAGTTTATGCCCTGAGTGTTTCGAAGGAAAATATAGTCTAATCTTTGAAATATTGATGATTGATCGGAGAGCACGACTGGCGTGTTCGTGGCATTGCGCTTGAGATTAGTGAGAACATGCTAGGCGTGTCAGTGGCATTGAATGTGTTAAACTGATATTACTATTCCAGTGCTGTGTAAAATTGACAAATCTGTCGTAATGGTTGATGCAATTAGTAAACAAATGTATTTATTAAATACTAGCGGACGCCCGCGGTTACACCCGTGTATTCCCGTTCCCGTGGGAATACAGGGATAAAAAAATAGCCTATGTCACCCGGGCTTAGTGTAGCTTCACAACGATGAATGAATTTTTCAAATCCGTTCAGTAGTTTCGGAGTCTATTCAATAAAAACAAACAATCAAATCTTTCCTCTTTATAATATTGGTATAGAGTATAGACGACGTGCGACCAACTTGTTACTTGTTAAATATCTTAACTGGTATCTTTTATGGTTCCCGCTGTACACTACAGTTAAACTTAAAATGTCCAGAATACCTACAACGTTTGGGTAATCCATAGCTACATAGCTATACTTGAAATATGTCTATGTATCTATTGGACACGGAATTACAGAACACTTTGTTCAGAAGAAGTTCCGAAGTTCCGTTCGTAAGAGATATCTAGGTATTCATGCGTTGCTTGAGCTGGCATCGTAATAAACAACTTTATTACAAGGCACGCTCTTTCTGCACTCATGATATTTTGTGGTGTAACCGCAGAAAAAACGTTTTATTAATATTTTCAGCTCTAAATAGCTGTGTGCGTATGATGGTTTCAGTCGACTAGATCAAAGATAGCGGCATCTTTGATTCGCGAGCGAATGACCCAGGTTGTCACAGCTGTTTTAAAATTTGTTTGTACTCCATAAATATTTTGTCGGTATGTGAAAAAAACGAGAATCAAACAAAAATAATTTATGACAATTATAAAACTGTCATCAAGTTGTCTGTCCTGGATTACGTCAATACCACAAAAAATAAGAAAATAATAGCTAGGCACTGGGATTAAGGCCGATTAGTTTTCTGACCAGAGTCACATAAATCTTTGTCATCTTTTATTACTGGAGCTTAAATTTTGGTGCATTGGTTTTAACGTTTACAAGTACTGTAATTGACTAATCACAAACGTGGTTTCCTAAATATATAATTTTAGCCGACTTCCTATTAATATTAAGACAAAATTATAATTGATATTCAACCGAAAACGAACCCTAGTTTTTATTATAGATCAAGCCATTACTGAGCCAAGCCCTTCTTATTTCTTAACGGGATCTTTGTCTAATTCCAGTCTGTCTCGAGTAAATAATGTTCATTTATAAATCCCTAGATACAGTTTCATTAAAATTTTCATTTTAGCCTCATAATGTTGAGGTTATGATAACGATGTACCCAGTTTTTATTTCTGTGATATTTCGTTTGATTGATCGGCAGCCGTGACAATCACGGTGCGGTGCTGTCGCATCGGGAATTCGTTAAGCGCGATCGTGATGCCTGAGTTGGCTGGATCTATTGGATGCAGATCACGTGCCACTAACTTTAGTAGCGTTTACCCGACATTCACGATTCGGACTTGTGCATTCGAATTATTTGCAACAGAAGGCAAAATAAACAAATAGTTTCGTATTCTATAGTAGTCTGAAACTGACGACTAAACTAAATTTAATTCAATTATTTATTATTCAACGATAAAATGTATTGCATTTGGTCACAATACATATGTCTTGTTACAAACACACTTACACTGTTTCTTTGCTGTGACTGTGACCACATTAATTACCAAGATTATGGGTTTTAGTTATAAAATATTTTAATTAATTAACATGTTAGCATGTCTAGAAACATTTCTAAATATAGTTGCAGACTATAGTGCTAAACTTAAGCTTTTAACAACCCAAGTTTGAGTTCATTATGACAAGCGATAAATTACGAAATGAATTCGTTCTAAAGTAATATCGTAATCCGTCGCACCAGTCCCCTTCAACTTGAAAGTTGCGAAAACAAACAACAAATGTATCCGAGTTGGTTCAAAGCGGGTGGAAATAGACGTTTCTGAAATCCTTTCATGTCTGTCGTCCCGTCCGTCCCACGTCCGCGACATCGGTGTACGAGGAAAGTGATACGTAATATCTTATTAAAATTGAGAACCATATATTTACGTGACCAAATTTACTCAACACCTTCGGCTCTTTCGTATAATGAAATCGGAACATCAAAGTTCGCCGTTATTAGAGAAAATTGTGCCTGCCAATATTATTTGGCGCGCAAATAGTAGAACCAGTTCGACGGCACTGCCAATTAAAACTGTGGAAACTAGGCAAACTTATTTTCTGCGACAATTCCATTTGAAATGTATTAGAACGGTCGACACGGCTGTTGTGAAAATGTGACGGGAAACAAATTATTACCAGCAAAATAAGTTGTCCGTTACAAAAACCACTTGATAGATGACGTTTACTTTCGTAACTAATGGTGCTAAGTAGTATTGCAGATATAACCATTATATCTGTTTCAATCAATATTGCATAGGTTTAAGTAGGTATGCGGACTAATTTGTTGCCTTTGAACTCAATTTCATCATCATATTGTATTGTATCGGGTAATTCGTTCTTATATTTATAAACGTTGTTCATTTCTGTTCATAATAAATATTTCGTATTTAAAATTTACCCAAGTTGGGATATTTGGTGTTTGTTTCAACCGCATCTGAAAATAATGTCGAAGAATGTCGTCCGTTTTAAGACAAACAATGATATTATTAGATTAAATATTTTATTGCCCGTCCTCAGAGGATATCGTTACGGGGGAGAGTGGAGGGGTAGAGGAAGGGAACAGAGTGTCACCAGCTCGTTAATCACTGCTCTGTCGGCGTTGTAATGACGTCTTCAACGTTTTGGCCAAACTTTATTACTTCTCCGACAAGGAGTTTATTAAAAAGACACACGTTCCAACGTCGTAAACGTCCCTACTATTTAAAAAAACTGTTCATAAATAAAATCTTAAATTACGTTCTACATCTTAGCCTTGCTTGAATATTTAAATAACAAACGGAAAATTCTTCAGAAGTTCGAAAATTCTTGACTCCGAATATTATGTTTACAAACAGTCTCAGTAGAAGACCACTGATAGTTGGCGCGTTTGAAATACTCAGTTCAAAGTCAGTTATTTCTAAAGGAATCATGTAGGCTGGTATGTAAATCAAGCAATAGAAATGGCGTCAAGACAAATTTACAAAGAAACATCAAAGCTGTGATGGTACCGCCGTTTGATTCCGTCCTTTGATTACAAGCTGAGTTTGTCCCGTTTTGCTATTTTAGTGCTGTGCGGTGAGGCGTGACGCAGTTGATGAATTGAGAGAGGCTGAAACAATACGATACAAAAATGTGGTATATCTCTGACATTTCTGTATAATTTGGTCTTGATGGAGTAATTGAAACATACGGGTCGAGACAATTGCATTTGTGGTAGCCCTGCGGCACATCAGTAGCCGTTGCCACGCGCCGCGCGCCGTCGACTTCCCCGTGGCAATAATTACAGGCGGGTAGTTGCTAAACTATTTAGGGCGTCGTTCAGTGTAAGCTGTGTCGTTTTATTCCGTCAACTGAAAACCCTTTGTGTTTTAATTAGCTCGAAATAGTGTTCGAGATCTTTATTAGGTGTTGCGGTGTTTTAAGATGTCGTTAGTTGACGATTTTATTTATTTGGACTTGGTATTGACACGTAGACGCTTCATTTAACAAGCTGTTTACTGACAATTGAAATTTAAAGTAATGATGTCATTTGTAAGTGAATTTTCGGTTATAAATCTATTTTCTCTTCCAGTCTTAATCCTATCAGTTTCCTTTCTATTTGTCATTTCTATATGACTCTACCTCTCTCTGTTTTCAGAATCCTAATGATTAGTTTGATAAGGTCGACGCTCTCTTCATTTAGAAGTCTTGTCCCTTTCTCACGCATATTGGTCCCATGGAAATCCGAATGAATTAGTGAATAACTTGACCGAAGGTTAATAGTAATAGTATTTAACTTTTCGCAATAATGTTATATGAAGTCCGAAGATTTGAAACCCACTTGACTGGGACTTCACACTATATTACTCATAAAGCGTTGGTCCTATAATACAATTAGAATAAAATAAAATTGTTCTTGTAAGCATTGGACCAAATCGACCGAAGATAATAATTCGGTCAGCAGATTTAATGAAATATGAATGATGAGATCTAAGTATTAAGTTCCCACGCACGAGTTTTGAATTGACTGACGTAATTTTAAAATGAGTGGCATGTTTAAGATGTGGCATATTGAATAGATACGTAACTACTTTTAATTTAATATTCATCATGGTCGTTGCTCTACATGTATATATATATATTAAAAGTGCCAAAAACAACAATTTTTGACTTTCAAACATTTTACAAATGTTATATCAGTTTTGTAAACTAAAGAAAGATTTCAGTTTGAAATTTCTATAAATCTTATAAAGGGGAAGGAAGATAAGTACAATTTTCGCAGCACTTCCTATCCTGGTCTTATATTTTGTAAACAAAATAAACAACCTTGAAAATAGTTTAGGTAGTCTCTACCACCAATAACCATGCAGAATTGTCGAGAAATGGAAGTAAGGCAGGAAGCTCATACAAGCACATAACGTCCGGATAACAAGCTCTGACCAATCGAAAACGAGCAGAGTAATGCGCGAATTCACCGCATAATGCACCAGAGAACAGTTAAATTTTATTAGTGCTATTATTATTACGTAGTTACATGCAAAATGGTTCTGGTGTGCGCGCTCCGAATTCTAATAGATTCATTGTCTTGCGGATACCCTGAATGGTGCTATTTGTCACAAGTGCAGGTTGAAGACCCCATTGCCTCATGCTATCACGCCGTCATCATGTAAATCAAGCTACTGGACTTAATACGAATGCTGAGTGGTACTTGGTAGCGTACAAATCTGGAGTGCGTTTTGTAGATAAACATTTGAGAACAAACATATAAGTTCTTATGAAAGTATTGGCTATTCTCAAGACAACAGTTTACAAGTTATGGAACTTTATGAACTTCAATACGTATTAAGGTACAGGTCTGGCCTGTGCGTCGCACGCACGATGGGGGGGGGGGGGGAGGCACAATAGACAAATGGGTAAAGATATTCAATACATCAATTGAATAAATCTTTACCCATTTGAAAGATATATGAGAGAGTCTACTATTTCATATTAATTTGTAAATGTTTATGTATTATTAAATTTATTAATGTATTTGAATATTTTGTAAATGTTATTTATTGTTTGATATAGTTTACTGTTTTTTTTGTTTTTGTATAATGTGTTTAATTTTAAGTTAATTAATGTAATTGGTGATGTACCGTTTTAATTAACTATAAATAAAAATAATAATAATAAAAAATAATAATCAATACATTACAAGAAATTGGGCCCACAAAACAACCCTCTGGGGACGGGGCACGTGCCCCCGTGGCCCCGTCTGATCCGTATATGTAATTAAGTAGGTACTTGATCTATTAAATTATCCATTATTTCTCCTAACCAGCTACCGGCTAAGTAGGTACAATCGGCCCACTTGATGCTCGACCACCTGAAAATCTTTTACTATGAACGGTTCACAACGGTTCGGTCACACACACAAATGCAAAAACCACTCCCACATTTTACTTCCAACCAATTAGGACGGGGCTAAGGTGTGGGAACGGGAACATAAAACATTTTTGTTAACTTAGTTGCAATTTGCACTTCCTTGTATGATGAGGCGCGCGTGTTTACTGTATTTTGCTCACGACTTGTTCTGTTTACGGATTCCGATATCTTGCCATTTTGTTGACCCCAAAACTACTGATTGAACTCTCGTTGACTTGTGGTGTGAATTAGTGGACCGTTTCTTCTTGATCTGTTTACCTATGGTGGCTGTGTTTTATTGGACTGTTTGGTGCTTTCTTGCTGACCTCTGCGAGTCTTTACAATTAACCGAAATTTAAAACGGGAATCAAATTTTGGATCTTCACGGCCAAGGATACAGGACAAACCTTTACCAAATATCGCGGGAGTTAAATGTTACGGTAAGTCAAATTCAAATTATATTTTATTACAATAATTATTAATTATGTTTAACAATAGAATTGGCTATTGGTTAAAAAGTAATTGGGGGAGACCAAATAATAATATAATCAATATTTCTGAAGGCTATGGTTAATTTCATAAAGGTTAGTAATAAGGTCTGTTTCGTTGATATAATATAATAATATTCTCAATGATGATGGCAGACATTAGGATTAGTTGTTTCATCATTCGCAGTTATTTATTCCTAATATTTTATATAAACTTATTATTTTAATTTTACTATGTAGTGTAGTGAAATGTATTTATTTCGTATATAATTAAAAAAAACGATAACTACTAAATGGTTTTTGTTAATAGACGGTGCAATGGGTGAGAAAGATTTAAGTGCTTAGTTTATTAAAATTTTATGAAATATATTCAAATATGACGATGATTGTCGAAAAATCATTCTACTAATTTACTACCGAAATTATAAGAATATAACTTATTTTATATATAAATAATTAATATATATATATATATATATATATATATATATATATATATATATATATATATATATATGCATATTATCATACATAGGTATAGGCCTACTTATGATTTTAAACAAATAAATAATATTAAAATGATTTATTATAAATTCATATGCCGTTAATGTCTTTTTATAAATCAATGTAAAGTGAAAGTTCATTTACATTTTTTGATGTCCAATAATATTTACATTTAGTTTACTTTAAACATGGTGTTCTGAGTCACTTGGTAATTCGTATATTTTTTAAAGGTGAACTTCTTGGAACTAGACTTTCACTTGTTCAATTAATCTGAAATAATAACCAAACGTAGTACTAATCGGAACAAAAACGATTTTGTATAACGAGTGGCAACATATAAAAGGCTGTCTCTACTTATATGTGAAGTGTAGGAATTTCGTGCTTTTATACACTTAAGTATATAATCATGGTGTTTCATTTTTATTTTTCTCACATTAAAGATGTTATGCATAACTCTTTTTAAAATATTTATGTTTAAACAAAATAAATTATGTAAAAAATTTTAAAGTATTGAAAATCCTAATTAATTTAAACTACTTTTGTCAAAATAAATTGTTTTCTTTCACACGCTTTAGTAAATTTTAGAAATCATAAAGCGTATATTGTGTTGATAAAACAATAGTTAAATGATCCCCATAGTAAAAGTTGTAAAACTGAGAATCCTTTAATCAATTATCGTCTTTAAATCGTTACACAAGAACTGAAAATAGTTTACATACAATAAGTTTTTGCTTTCCCACGGTTCGGTAATTCCAGGTGCCATAAATATGTTTGCCGAAAAAATAGGTTCATGATACCTACGCACAATAAATGTCCTAAAACTGGAAACGATTAAGGCAATTATCATCTTTAAAATCAATTACATAGAATTGAAAATAGTTTGCATGCGAATTTGTTTTCGCAGTCGGTAGCTTCTCATATTAACGCTTATTCTATTTTCAATCATATGTCAACTGTTTAAGAACTAGTATCTAATTTTATCAGTGACAACTCGTTCATTGTCTGTTGATTTGTAAAGAAATACTATTAGGTATAATAAAATAACACCTTTTTTAAAAATGTGCTTGTCTGACTGTTCCATTCATTCAAGCTCTTAATGAGTGGGTATCGAAGATCTTTTAAACATTTATTTTAACTTGGTATTTTTTTTCAGAGAGCTACATCGTGCCGTTGGCTATAGTGGGATGCTGAGGAGGACTGTCTTAACGTCGGATCACGTAACGCAAATGGTCAGCACATACGAAGTGCAGCCATTTACCAAGACGTCGACGTTCGCTAGACTATTTGACTACGGCATGCAGGCTATAAGAAATGTGTGCATTATTCCGCTACAAAAATTAGGACAAGAACTACAAGAAGCAAGAGTGCGTTTCGCTCGCGAGTACAGATTTTGATTTATCACACGCAAAATTTTCAGACACTTTTTTTTTAAAATCAAGTGCACACATTCGTCAGAACTTATGGCTTGTAAATAATACTAGATACAAGCCCAGAAATGTGAAGCCGGAAGTCTGAATGTGAGGACGAATTATTGTTAACAGCACAGTAGTAGTATTGACGGTAGAGCCAATGGATTGTATAGAAATTAAATGTTTGTAATTATTTTAAATTGTAATCTAAATTAAACTTTTTGGTTATTTTACTGTAATAAATATAAGCTAGCATCTGAGATAATTAATAATTTATACATTGTTACTTAATTTAATGAAACTGACTATTTTCATTAACTAAGACGTTATTAATATAATATTTATTGATGAAGTAATTGGTAATTAAGCACTTTGATGACTATATAGCATAATAAAATAATAATTTAATAATATAAAAAATATATCGTTTTTGTTAACTAATATGATTTTGGCTTATTGTTTTAGTTTGCATACCTCATCTTATTTTTTCATCATTTCATTAAATGATTTATATATGCACAAATGTGTTATGAAATTGTTTGACTGATCCATA
This sequence comes from Herminia tarsipennalis, assembly GCA_945859575.2. Taxonomy (NCBI): domain Eukaryota; kingdom Metazoa; phylum Arthropoda; class Insecta; order Lepidoptera; family Erebidae; genus Herminia; species Herminia tarsipennalis. Next base: position 17,665,437 of record OX243846.2, on the reverse strand, counting down.
AAATTAATAAAACAATTGACTCTTTTCTTTATTTCTTGCCCTCATTCCAGGTAATACATTAATTTATATTAAAATAATCTGTGGTTAAAAATTAAATATAACTCACTGAATTAAAACCATACTTACACTATTAATATTAAAGAGTTAAAGTTGTATGTAGAGGTTTACCCTGAAGCTACTAGCCCGATTGAAATTTTAAATTTCAAATATCTTTATTTCGTTAAATCAATCCAATGGTTATTTGAAATTAAATTTAGATAAAACACCTTAAACAAAGAACTTACAAAATGATATAGGTTTTAAAGCATAAGTGAAGGACGTAGGATTCTTATCACTCGAATCAAGATAATATACGCAAGCGGAGTCACTGGGAACAATTATATATAGCATATTAGCTGACTGAAGCAGACGAAGACCCGTAAACTTCGTCTGCTTCAATTATCCTAGTTTTTGCAACATTTTTCATTGCTGCTCTGCTCCTATTGGTTGTAGCGTGATGTTATAGCCTTCCTCGATAAATAGGCTATCCAACAGTAATAGATTTTTTTAATTTGACCCAGTACTTCCTGAGATTATCGCGTTCAAACAAACATACTATATTTAAGTATAGATTAATCATTGAACTCAAAGTTGCTGATGAGTTGAACTACCTCTTAAATACCTACGGAGGGCAAGCCAAAATAAAGACTTAAATAATTTAAATATTTAAAAATATTTATATATATCATTTCGCATTTTTGAAACATATATAGCTTTAGCCCGCGGCTCCGCCCGCGTGGATAAAGGTTATCGCGATAAAAACTATCCTATGTCCCTTCCCCGGTCTCAAACTATCTCCATACCAAATTTCATCTAAATCGGTTTAGCTGTTTGAGCGTGAAAGCGTAACAGACAGACAGACAGAGTTACTTTCACACGTATAATATTACTAGCTTTCGCCCGCGGCTCCGCCCGCGTGGATGTCGGTTATCGCGATAAAAACTATCCTATGTCCTTCCCCGAGACTCAAACTATCTCCATACCAAATTTCATCTAAATCGGTTCAGCGGTTTGAGCGTGAAAGCGTAACAGACAGACAGACAGACAGACGTAGTTACTTTCACATTTATAATATTAGTATGGATATAGTATGGATATGTTTCAAAAATGCAAAATAATTTTACAAAAATTAAATTAAATATTTTCGATGAACCTACATAACAGAATCATACTAAAACATACGCACAATATAAAACAACGAAAATAGGTCATAAATTACAGGCACTAGTTTTAAACTCCTCTACTAACTCATATTTATAGAAAAAATAGACTACAGATCAAAAAGTAATTTAAAAAAATATTAAAATCTAACGGTTTCCCGCACCTCCGTCCACAATTTCACATGTATAATGGTATTGAGGCAAAATATACTATATTCCTCTCCAAGCTTTAAACTACTTCTTTACTATTTCAACAACACAAACGAATAAATATACAATATAAACTATTTATAACATTATTGTAGATTTTTATGTATTACAATAAAATAATTCATTGCTATTTCGCGCAACTGCATAAAGCGCGCTTACAACAAAAGTCACAATCCTATAATAGTATTTACAATCTTCTAATCGGCTCGAAATATGCCCAACAACAACGCAACGCACTAAAAAAAACAAGGACCCCGCCCCCTTGCATCCGATAAGGCGTAGATGTTCCTGTGTGAGTGCGCTTACGTAGAGAGCGGACGTTTCTCGCAAGCCATTATAGTCTTAGGGGTGTACGACCGCCGAGTAGGCCGATTGTACCTGTAGATAAATCGAGTTAAGGCTGTAGATAGATGTGCATATTAAATAATTCACGTTAGTATTAAAGCCGTCATATCCAGGAAGTCTGCGATGATTGAATGCTTGCATAAACAAAACATTCCGACCACGTATATGACAGGACGTGTCAACTGTCATGGCGTCAATGCCAGCGCAATGATGTCAACCACATCCGATTGTCTCCATGCTAATACCATGAGAGACCACCTTCGAAACATTGAGATACTACAACCACTTTTTATTCGCTCACACCACTCACGAAAGTACCTATATACTCGTAGGCATGTCGCGGATTGAATAATAATACTTTTTTTGTATCGAAAGTTTGAGAAATGAATAAGTTGAACCCTCTTGTGGTTATTTAATAATTCTTAAAAGGTAATAAAGTTAGAAGAACTGACAAAACCAGCCGTTTGCAAACATTTCAATGATATATTGTTTCGGACCCTTTTGCGAACAAATTGAAAATCAATACAAATTAGAGGTTACTGTAACATCATACTGCGGTCATCAATCCGCGGGCCAAGTGCGGTTTGTGTTGTGTTCAGATGAGTAATAATATTTACAATAACATTATTTAGCTTGATGACAAATTAATCATTATGAATCTGAATAGCACCTATCCAAAACATACTTAGGTATTACCTACCTACAATCAAAGTTTAAACGACTTCGTCTGTATTTATAAAACGTCGTCTAACCGACACCTTGCCTCGCACCTACACTCATTTGAGTTTAATTGTGTCTGTCGCATTAGGAAGTTATATTGGAGTAAGGCGGTGAATGCTGCCAACATCGTACTATGTCTGTCGGAGAGAACTTGTCTGCAGACTGTAGAAGTGTAGACTGTAGACTGTAGCACACACACTGTGACTCATTGCGAGACTAAACGATTTACACACTTCAAAAATAATGTTTCATTAAAACTTTTAGATTAATTTTCTTAGCACCAATAAGGGTTAAACGAAGTGAAATTGCTATGACAGTGACATATCTTCACATCCTGAAGTTGCCCACCGAGGAATTAGTGGGAAATCATATTCTTCATAACTATTCATGAGCAACCGTCGCTAATGGCGTAGGGATTGAAGTACCTCTTTTGTAGGCGTCTACATTATGCAATTGTCGAAGCTAAGATGGTAAGGGGACATAATCATAGCATATGTACTAGCATGATAATGACTTATGATATAAATTCCTCAATAAATTGAAGGAGAGACATTTTCAGTATATTTTACGAGGAATACACACGCTGGATATTAATGAGGATATTTGTTTTTTTACACCGAAATATGACATTATCATTTTACATTGTATGAATACTAATTTCGGATGGGTATCGATTCTTGAAGTATGGGACATGATTGCAGATGGTGTGGGTCGATATAGTCTTGTTGGAACCTACACTGGTTTGTATACAATGATCATTGTTCATGTACTTGACGTGCGAGCACGGAACCCTGTAGTTAATCGATGAAATTATGTCTTATCACCTATAAAGGTTTATAAATAGACGCTTCTTACGATAAATTATGTATGTTTAAAATTGTACCCAGAACTACTCATACCTAATATAATATATTATGACATGAAATTATACAGTATGGTAGGTGAGGGAAAGAAAATAAAAGGCTCTGTACGACTTGTCTATGTTCTAAGTTCTAGAAGGGGGGTAATTATGCTTTGCGATTTATTCGTCAAAAAAGGGTGGTTTTGAATTTTAAAACATGTCACATTATGACTATTTAATACGCTTTTATTTAAAGGTGATTGTACATGTTAATATTCGAGAATATATTAAGCATGTCGCTTTTTTATGGTTGCGTAGCCAAAGGATAAAACGGGACCCTATTACTAAGACACCGCTGTGCGTCCGTCTGTCCCAGGCTGTGTCTGAACCATGATAGTTAGACAGTTGAAATTTTTACAGATATTACATACCGCTATAACAACAAATACTAAAAAACAGTATAAAATAAATATTTAAGGGCTCTCATACAGCAAACGTGATTTTTTTGCTCGGGGCTTTTGTTTGATATTGACGCAACGGTAGACGCTTGAAATATTCACAGAATATTTACTCATTCAAAAAATTAAATAATTAAATTAAAATAAAACAAATATTGACAATGTGTGTTTATAGAACGTGTTGAACCTTTCGAGCGCGAGTCCAACTCGCACTTGGTCGGTTTTATTTTATATTTGTATTCGTAGTTTTATTTTTACACTAATAGCTGTTACGTTTCGTCACTTAGATATATATCGTAAATTACTACTCGAGAAGTCACAGATGTCAGTATAAACGATTAAATTCTAAATAATGTATCTTCTGCAGAATAGGGTCGCATAATAATGATTGTTATAGCACTTATCTTATTTTACGATTTTGTTTATATTATAATCTGTAGGAAATATTATAGGCGAGATAGTTTCAGAGTTTATTACATTAATAATGTTAAATATGAAAATTAATATTATCATTTCTTTGTAATTTAAATTGTCATTATGATATATGGTGCTTCTATTTTTAAAAGTTAAAGGTTGTTATGAAAATAGGTAGCTTCATAGAAATAGAATGTAGCATCTATTTTTAAAAGAAAATATACAAATCTGTTTGCAATATTGTTCGTAAACTTTCGCGATTTGTACACATAATACAATGTTGTAAGCTACGGGTCTTAATCGCGTAAATATTGTATTTTAAGGCTAAATAAAATATTTACGCAAATGCCTTTGTTATATTGCCCTACGTTTCGACCGTATTGCAACGGCAGTGGTCACGGATAGACATGACATAACCTTAAAGTAAAATATTAATAGACCCGTAGCTTATAAAATTCTATAATAGAAATCTGTTTATCAGCAGCCAGTATGATTCGTGCGTGTTTGTGTAAAGTGTGCTCACCTCTAGAACGAACCATAGACCTATATTGATAACCTTAGCGCCGCGTCGAGATAACAAGACCTACCAGATGCACTTCTCGTAAAGCTACGAATACACTCTCAAACATTTGTTATCAGCGTGTCAACTCTAATGTATTTACGTCCACAATATAAAGTAACTGATGATTAATGAACATTTATAATAGACAAGACACATAATCTTGTAGAGCTGTTTCTCTTAGCGTGTATACACACCCTATAAGTTATTTTATTATGCATATTCTGATGTCGTAAGCTGGCGTCTATGTTCTTAATTATGTTATCTCACGAATATAGAATGTGATTGCTCACATAAATTTTATTTCAGTTCTTTTGACGCATATGCTTTGATAATTCCAATAACATTGTTTGATGTGTCAGAGAATGTAGATAAATGGCATAACGGAATGTGAAATAATTTAACACCGCACTTCGTATTAATAGACGTTTGTGTGATATTTATAAAGTTTTAATCGAGTTTAGTGTTACTTACGAGCTGTGATGAAGATGATTAAAAAAGGCGTAGGGCATAACGAGTTCTCCCATTCAGATTTTGCAGTCTAGAGGAGAGGAAGAAGATACCTACTTTGACACAAAAGACCACTGTAAAAGTAGAGCTAAAGCCCTTTAACCCGTAACAAGTACCTACTGTTTTGAATGCAATGTGTTTGCTTCACTATTCCTCAAAAGACCTACTACAAAAATCGGACAAGTGCATGTCGGGCCACGCACAATATAAGGTTCCGCAGTCTCCCCCTCCCCACATCCAAATAAAATGGCTTAAGAAGGGTTTTATATTGTTTTTTACAACGTTATATCTACTAAATAATATTTTGCAATGGAATTTGTACGATTTTTTTAATTGTTACTTCTCATTTGATGAGCTGTTACTCGTAAATTTGTATAGCTTACTTAGCTATGATAGTCTTCCTTTTAATTTCACTATATATACCACTACCTGTTAATTTTTTCATATATTCAACATCAACCATTTAGCTGGCGTGGCGGGGGGGACACTTGACTCTAACAAAAATGTGCACTTTAAAGCTTAATATTTTACAAACGGATACCTAAAACTAAAAACCGGCTTACCAACCTCTAAACGTTTTTAAAAGACCTATCTAATGATATCCCACACGATGGGATAGGTAAGAAAAAAAAAACAAACCCCCACTTTACATATACAACCTAAACCTATTTTTTTGTGTTCTTTCACTTTGTTGGCGTAAGTAATATGTGAATTCATGCAAAATTACAGTCTCTGAGCAAAGGTACGGACGGACAGACATGGCGAAAGGGTTTCGTTTTGCCATTTTGGCTATGGCACCCTAAAAACAATGTAAGTAATGTAAATAAGTATTTGAACACAAGCATACTCTATGAGAGCGATTACTCTGCCGAACCCGACACTATTGAACTGGTCAACTTCTTAATTAATTAAACCAACGAGGGATACATCTAAATGTATAACGTAATCGGATATTTTAAAAGGGACGACTGTCATTCGTTAGTGTTGTTGGGCAACATGTACGACTGTACCTACATCAATTAATGTCATTAAGAATCCCCTCTAACATCTTTCGGATCTAATGTTGCCAGACTCGGTAAAGAAAAAAAGTTTTTGTTACAAATTGTTGATCTAAAATGAGATGGACTTTTATTGACTGTATACGTACCTACATATATACAGCTATGCGCTTCCAACTCTATTAATGGTACCTACTGTATGGATGTTGAAGAAACTTCACAGTAGGTAATGTAGTTTATAAATCAGACTTGCAGATCTTATACAAATATAAATCAATGTTTGTATGTTTGTCCTCTATGCGTTCCGAAACCATTGATGAGATTCTGATGACATTTTGGTAGGGTGTTCTGGGGCCGCCCATGAGTGTTCCTGGCCCCAAAATCAAAGCTTGGCCGTTCGTCTACGTAACGCGGGCGAAGGCGCGTGGAAAAGTTGGTGAAATAATACTAAGTTGTTCATTTTGTTTTTAATATCAAAGTTGTCGTCGAATATCCTGAAATAAGCTATTTTGACATAAAATGTAGGTAAATGTGAAAAGGGACTGGCAGGTATTTCCTAAAGAACGACATACCGAAAGGATGTATCCCCATACCCCTTTAAATCGGTACATTTGTCACAAATATGAACATCTTGGTACCCCATTCGTAACACATGTTCGTTCCCAGTTAACACCACCCAGTAGTTGCACAACTTTTATTATACGATATTCATTCGCGCCATTCGTTCTCAATGTTGTAATTACGAGGATGTGGTTGTAAATCTGCGTTATGTTTAGGGTTATGCGTTTATCGTCCCACGGTTATGTGAAGTCATAATACACCTATAATTTACACTGACGGACTCATAAACTGCATCAAAGTTCAGGTTTACTCTAAAAGGATTTTTTTATAATAAGTATGCAAACTTTTTAGATTAAATTATATAAATATGGAAAGACTGGCTCTTAATCTTAAAAAAAAATTAAATTTAAAAATAGAACTGCGGTAAAACAAATGAATATAGCCGGGAAAAGAAAATTTACTCGTAGTATCAGATTTGCGTGTTATTTATAGCAAAGTTTTAAATTAATTCTCATTGATTTTTTTTGTTTGGTCAATTGAATTATTGTTACCAGCATAATTGTTGGGTTAGTTTTTTAACACATCGAGAGTTTTTGAACCATAATATGGATACTTCGTCCGAACAAGCGGCACAAATTGTAGCATTGGTGCGGGAGGGCTTGGATCAACGAACGATTGGTAGAAATTTAAATTTAAACCAGTCTACGGTTTGTAGAATATACAGAAGGTTTGTAGAGACAGGTTCTTACAGGAGGAGACGTGGTACAGGCAGAACTCGAGCAACCACAGGTCGTGATGACCGATTTATTGTTACAACTTCCCTGCGAAATCGTTTCCTCACGTCAGTTAACATCAAAACCGAGCTTAATGAAGTGCGTGGAAAAAACGTGTGTGCACGAACAATAAGAAGAAGGTTAAAGGAAGCGGCTATCACCCCTTTTAGACCAGCAAATGGTCCAAAGTTGTCTGCAGCTCACAGACAAGCTCGCTTAAGATTTGCGCGTCATCACCTGAATTGGACAGAAGAGCAGTGGGCCTCTGTATTGTTCACGGACGAGTGTAGGACATGTTTATATGGTGCAGATGGTCGCAGAAGAGTCTATCGTCGACGTGGGGAGCGATATGCTCAAAGTTGCATTGAGGAGCGTGTTCCTTTTGGAGGCGGTTCATGTATGGTCTGGGGTGGCATATCGATGAACGGGCGAACAGAACTTGTGTTCATAGACATGGTCCGTCAAAACGGTAATAGAGGGGGTTTGACAGCACATCGCTACATAACAGAGATATTAGAAGATCACGTGGTGCCTTACATGGGATTCATAGGCGAAAATTTTACTTTAATGCAGGATAATGCCCGGCCGCATGCAGCTGCACAAGTTCAACATTATTGCGAAGAGGTTGGGATACGTACAATGAATTGGCCAGCACGCAGCCCGGATCTTAATCCCATCGAGCATGTTTGGGACAATTTAAAAAGAGCTGTATATGCGAGAAACCCTTCGCCTACGACAGTGGCAGCACTAAGAACAGCACTTTCAGAAGAATGGGACAATATTCCGCAAGATCTTTTAAAAACCCTTATAAAATCTATGCGGAACCGATTAGAATCCGTAATAAGGGCACGTGGGGGTAATACACCTTATTAAAACACAAATAAACCCTTGCATAAAGTTTGTGTCTATTGTTAAAACCAATTTTTTAATTAAACAATTTTTCCTTAAACTTCTGTTTTTTCTTCAAAAAAGGTCTTAAGGTCCTTTCCAGTACATAAACTTAAACTTAAAGATATGATCCTACGCTGTTTTAAAGTTCACGAACCAATCTAGAGGTTTCAATTTAAATCTGTATAGAAAGTTTGCATACTTGGTTAAAATATTTATTTCAAAGTCGTCTATTACTTTGATGCAGTTTATAAGTCCGTCAGTGTAGTTACGCCTTTAACACACATTTTTATAAGAGACTAGCTGACATGCGCAACTTCGTATGCGTTAATTTTGCCCGTTTTTGTAACATTTTTCATTGCTGCTACGCTCTTATTGCTGCTCTGCTCCTATTGGCTATTCAACAGTAAATTTTTTTTCAATTCGGACCAATGGTTCCTGAGATTATAGTGTTCACACAATCAAACTCTTTAGCTTTTTAATATTAGTATAGATTCATTCAAAATAGGTTACGCAACATAAAGCCAATTACAGGTCCTCGCTATTAGGCTTACTAGCCATGGTTGCCATGGAAGCCATGGGATAACGCGGGAGCACAAAACAGCTACATGTAAAACTTAAATTTAATACTAACATATTCTAAAAAATAAAACACGGCTTAGCAATCATCTCACCTTTGCATTTATCATGGGTACATTAAGATATTAATAATTACAATATTCTTCATTCCATGTTTTATTAAGTTGGTGTGCAAATGTAGATGACTGAGGAGAAACATTTGCACGCCAACTTGGTAAATCCCATGAAATGAAGAATTTTGGAAGGTAAAAAATAGATATGCGCTGGTAAAAAAATAACAATTTTCATTTTAAAGTACCAGCCTTTATCTATTTTGTACCCTAAAATTAAATTAAAGTGTCTGTTTGTAATATCAAAAGTTGATAATTGAAATGCATATGAAATCATATTGGTACTTATATCAAAAAGTCAATTTTTAATTTTTTTTGTGTGTCTGTTTGTTCCGGGTAAACTCCGAAACCGCTGCGCTGGACGGATTTGGACGGGACTTTCACTGTCAGGCTTTTTATCATCACGCTAACGTCTATAGGGAGAGAGCAGCACTGCAACTTCACGTGGACGAAGTTGCGGGCACAGCTAGTCTATTTACATTTTTTTATATATGTACTTTAATGGATATCATGAGCTGTTCTTCTATCTTACCGAAATATGGTGATGAGGCTAAAAACCTCCCTATTCCTTGAGTTTGTCATCTCATCTTTTAGAGCCAGTTGGATCGCATCATTTGATGACATCAGAATACGACCGGAAAGAGATTAGGGGCAGGACCAATGACTTAACATGCTTTTAGATGACAAGTATGTCAAGAAGACAGCTAGTTGAATTTTTTTTTTCCTTTTCCTTCCAATGCTAATCGGTAGAGATTATGGCTCGCACATTATGTGCATACGCCAGTTTCAAGTATAATTTCTTTCTAGTTTTCTTCTTTCAATTACAAAGTCTCGTTCTTGTCCAGTTATCACGTATTTCAAGTATATTTTACACTATTAGTTATATTTCGGGACTTAATCGCGTGAATTATTTAAAGGTACGAACCTTTTATTTACCCGACGTTTCGATCGAATTGCACCGATCGTGGTCACGGGTCGACTGATAACTTAAATAATTCACGCGATTAAGTCCCGAAATATAACTAATATGTATAAAAATCGCGAAAGTTTAAAAACAATAATATTTTACACTGTTTTACACTTTAAGCGCGGAGCTGTAAAAATAACAACATGTTAGTTTGCCGCCATATTTACAACTCAGTTGAATTAGTGAAAAAAGAAATGGTGTTTTGTTTGTTTCAGATGTCATTAGTAGAGATAGCGTCAAATACGTCTACATTTGAACAATGGGTGCCGAATATCTACAGATTTTGTACACCACGATTGGTAAGTCGACTGATTTAAAAAAAAGTATTACTTACCCATATAACGTAGTACCTAGTAGGTTCGTTTGTTACGACAGATCTCTGTCGTCTAGTAAGAAATAAACACGCTGAAAAAGTGAACTAAATCTATAACAAATATTAAAATTATTAGGCACATGTTAAAACATCAAGTGCGCAAAATAGGTAGTTGGTAAGGCGACACCATTCATTCAGACAATCACAGCTTAGGCCCTGTGTATTGAGTGCGCACTGTGAAATAAATCTTCATTCATTTTTGTCAATAAACCGCCTATCGGCATTGTATTGTAATTGGGGTGGGTTTAGAGTTTCCTGCCTTTGCACAAAGCACCTCACCGATGTATAGAGTTACTACAAACAATAGGGGATGACAAAGGAAAAAATAAAAGCCTCACTTTGATTTACAAATGACAGGCATCAATGAATTACTCTGTGGTAATGAATGCGGTATAATCTTGCCATTGTCCTTTGTTACAGATTGAGTTTTGGATCTGCATGAATAAGACAATTCAAGGTAATACTATGATTGTATTTTAATTCGGTATTTTCAGATTCAAGTAATCATATAAGATATATTTCGGGACTTAATCGCGTGAATTATTTGAAAGTACGAACCTAAATATTCGACGTTATATAAAAATAAAAGGTTCGTACCTTTAAATAATTCACGCGATTAAGTCCCGAAATATATCTAATATGTACAAATCGCGAAAGTTTAAAATCAAGTAATCATGTTTCTATATAATCATTCATAATCGTATTCATTCCCTTCAAGCAATGGCGGTATTCCTGCCACTTTATTAAGAAGTCTATGCGCTCTGCAATAGAGTTCAAAACTATTTTACCTACTGTCTGGTTATTGACTTCTTAATATTTTCAAGCAGAAGTGGTGTCAGGTTCAGGCTGGTGGGGCCGCGCATGTTGTTCCCTCGGTCGTCTGACAACATGCCGGCACGCATGCGCGATGGCCGCCAACGAAAGCGCGCTCATCAGCGCCGGCGCATGCCGCAGGTCCGATGAGATAGATTTCTTCGATTGTGTGCAGAAACAAGAGAAAGCACAGAACTGCTGTTGTGAGTATGTTAATCCTACATCCATGGTTATCCCCGATCACCACAATTGTCAACTGGCGTTAAGGTATCTTGCCTAGTGATGCCTAATTAATGAGGAAACAATTGTGCTCTTTCAATGGCAGCGTTGTTTGATGTTGCATTGAAGATTTGAACCTGTCCGATTTTATTCCTATTCCAGATTACGCGCCATTGTAAGAACACAAAATAAAACATAAATTCATTATTGCAAAAAATGTGTAGGTACATAAAATACAAGATTACAAGCAGACATTTTAATTTGTAGCATCAAAATGAAACATGACGACTAATTAGGGAATCATGTTCCGTTAATAATTAATTCAGTAAAAAGTTTGAAGAGGAAACGATAAATTAACATCTGTAGCTTCCTTTTTACGATGTGATAGTCGAAAAATTAATTTTGATACTTATGATTAGTGTTACCAGCTGTCTTCCTGCTACCCGGTTGACTGGCATTTTGACGCCTTTTAACGGCCGGTCACAATAATCTATCTACCGATGGATTTGGCTACTAGAGGTAGAATTTTGACATATTTTGTTTGGTCGAATATTAGCTCCAGTAGCCAAATCCATTAGTCTTTGTAGTTTATAATCATTTAAACTTAATTAAGCTGTGCCAAGACTGCAAAACTTTTTACAACAAATCCTACTTTCAAATAAATCATAATAACAAATATGAAACTTGCTTGCTTTTAAGTACCGTTTTATTTTATTGCAATTGTTTAAAGGATTTGGCAAAATTAATGTTTTATTCCCCATTCCACTATCCGCAGCGCAGACCCAATCATTGACATGTCACGAAGAATGTCAGAAGGCGCTGTGGCGACTCGGTCAATCCAGAGTGGACGTAGAAGCCAGATCCACAGCTCTGCAAACCTGCGAAGAGTCACCAGACTTGACAAGGTGTCTCAGAGACCTTACTGATTCTGTTGTTTCTACCGATACATTGAAATGTAAGATATTGTCCTATTTTTCATCAAAGATGACTGCTCTAACGCTATCAAGAATAGTAGTTGTTTTCTGTGAACTCACCAAATGAGATGGGACTTATTAATTTGTTTATTTAATGTATGAGTATTTAATTTATTTAATATTTCATACATCAATTTTTCATAGATGGGTTTACCGCTATAGATATACTCGTCGACGGCACATTGTTAACTCTTTATAATATCTTCAGATTTACCATGTTGCCGAGAGTCCAACCGACAAGAATGCCAACCAACATGTGAAAGAGTTCTCCGAAGTACACAAGTATTGCAGGAACTGGTAGATTCTTTAGAAGCCGACTGTGGGGCTCCTGCGATACATAACGGCCTTTGGCAATGTTTTTTGAAGAAAGATACTCCACCTGAACCGAAAGACCTGATTCCGCATGACATTTCTAAACTACATTGCTGTCAAAAGGTAAGGAAACAAAATTCGGACCTTTTGCTCTTTGTAAGACAGTACAAATTTCATATTCTGGTACTTTACAGGCGGTAACTATAAACTGCAGGAGATTGTGCTTCAACACATTCAACACTGGTTGGCAAACTACTTGGCAAAAGTTCTACTACGAATGTTTGGGCGATCCTCAAGAGATCAAATTGTCTGAATGCATGGATGACGGTAAGTTCTTATGATTAAGTAGTTCAAAATCTCACCACATGGACTACATGGTGCATCACATGATTCAAGAATACTTGTACCTCCTTCTGGCTAAAATAAA